>ONZH01000479.1:0-610849 GCA_900303285.1 Rhinella marina
GTCAGTACAGAGATCTCTCCCATCATCTATTTATCCCGAGGACAGTGACCATGACGAGGGGACATCCTCTGCGTCTGGAGGAAAGAAGGTTTGTACATAAACATAGAAGAGGATTCTTTACGGTAAGAGCAGTGAGACTATGGAACTCTCTGCCTGAGGAGGTGGTGATGGTAAGTTCACTAAGAGAGTTCAAGAAGGGCCTGGATGTATTTCTGGAGGGTAATAATATTACAGGTTATAGTTACTAGAGAGGGGTCGTTGATCCAGGGAGTTATTCTGATTGCCTGACTGGAGTCGGGAAGGAATTTTTCCCCCTAAAGTGAGGAAAATTGGCTTCTACCTCACAGGGTTTTTTGCCTTCCCCTGGATCAACTTGTAGGAAAACAGGCTGAACTGGATGGACAGATGTCTTTTTTCGGCCTTACAAACTATGTTACTATGTTACTATGATTGGATAGATTGAGTCTGTATAGAGATACACCCCCCAACTTGTTACCATCCTCTGTACCCTTACTGCAGACTGCTAGCAATTCATTCATAACTTCTAGTAGGAATAATAAAGGAATGGTATAACATAGAGCCATAAGAAAAGATGATCCAGAATTGTTATTACATGGGGAATGCAAGTAGATACTAAAACAGGCATGTCAGGAGTGGTGACAGGTGCCCTTTAAGCTGCAGAGACATGCAAGATTATGACCTGCTGCTTTCGGTAGCTACATAAAAGGGAAGATATGAAGCGGTGCCAGGCTCACCTCCCATCTGGCTGGCTGCCATAACAACATAGGAGTAGTAGTGTTGCAATCAACATCAGCGCCGCCCCGGGCCAATGAAAGCAAGACGAGCGGTTAGAGTGATAGATGAAGCTCCGTCTCCAGTCCTGCAGAGAGAAACCTTCTTAGAAAAACATGACCTTGAGGTTGGAATAGACGTGAGCCACTTCAAAGGGCAAATTGTAAAAGCAACAAACAAGCCATACAGGGTGAACAAACCAGAGCGACATTTACTGGAGTCAAGGGTGTCAAACAGTACATGAAAATCTCTTTCTAACAAAGCTAGAACCAGCCCTGTACCTCACATGAGTCCAGAGATCTCCCCAATTTCTCTGCTAGATTATCTTTAGGCTGGCAGCTCAGGGGGGGGGGGGGGGGCGTGTCCTTTTTGCTGCAGCTCTCTCCCTGTAACTGCTACAGCTTCTAGCAGAACATATGACCGGTGGCAGCTGAAGATTTAAACTGAGCACGTTCGACCAGCTGAGCAAGACGGACAAAAAAAAAAATAAGGAAAAGAATAAACAGCGGGTGGCGCTATACATATAGATTTCAGTGAATAGCTCAGTGGCCATACAAAAGTTTTAATTACATGCATTTTAAAAAAAAATCTGCCTAAATCTTCTTGAAAAAAACAAACCTGTAAAGTCATGGCCACTATGGGTCTCAGGTTCACCTAAGTTGCAGTCCACTGCTGGCTGTCAGACAAGATCAATCCCTAGTAACAGAAACTGAGAAGGTGGTTGAGGGAAGTGGGGGCGTGTCAGAGCTAGCTGAGATCCTGAGCCTGATAAAAAAAAAAAACGCTTCTGATCATCACAGGAGCCTCCTGTGTGATTTATCCCTCATGTGTTCTGTGAGCTCCGGAGATAGTGGGAAGTAAGGAAAACGGTGTCACAACAGTACAGTGCTGGCAGAAATAAGGCGCCCCCTGCTTCTGAGTGAAATGCATCTAGCTGTGCAGCTGAAACAGAATATGGTGATAAAAAAAAAAAAAACATTAGGGAAGACAAAACATAACCGTTCTTCACAGCTATGATTGTTCTAAGAAGCACAGCAATTATGCAAAGTTTTTAGTTTTTTTTTTTTTTAACTCCGGTACGCTTTTATATCCTTCTCCCCATTTATACCATCTTGCTTGTAACGCAATTAAAATCTTTTTTTTTTTTTTTTAAATAAAAAGACAGAATATGTCCCAGGCACTCATCCATTTCCCTCCTCGTTGTCCCAGACTTCAGATTAGACTTGGCTGTTAGGCAACTAAG
Organism: Rhinella marina; assembly: GCA_900303285.1. Lineage (NCBI taxonomy): Eukaryota > Metazoa > Chordata > Amphibia > Anura > Bufonidae > Rhinella > Rhinella marina. Next base: position 2,036 of record ONZH01000479.1, read on the forward strand.
GAGCCGTTCAGACGGCCGTGGTATTGCGGATCTGCAAAAATGCGGATCCGCAATACCTCGGATGTATTGCGGACAAGAATAGGACATGTTCTGTATTTTCTTGCAGAGCTGCGGCTCGGCAAAATCGCACGCCGCCCATTGAAGTGAATGGGGCCGCATCTGTTCTGCAAAATTGCGGAATAGATGCGGACCCATTCACACGGTCGTGTGAATGGGCCCTAACTGCAGTAGGAGCCCTCTCCCACTGCTGTCTGCAATAGGACATTAAAGGGGTTGTCCCATTGCTAGGATATGCCCCCAATATCAAATAGGTGCGGGTTCCAGAGGTGCACCTATGGTTAGAACGGAGCCTGCAAAGTGCTGGAGGGTGCACCGCGATCGTGCGGCCACCCTCCATTCAAACCTATGGGTGCACCGAAAACAGTCGAGCACTGGCTCAGCTACTTCCATCAGCTCCATAGAAGTGAATGGAGAGGTGGCCATGCTTGCGTTGTGCGCTTCCCATTCATTTCAATGGGACTTACAAAAATAGCCAAACGTGGTGCTCAGCTACTTTCAACCGTCTTGCGGGAATGAATGGAGGCACATGTGCGGTGCACCCTCAGGCATTTTGCGTGCTTCACTCTAAGTATAGGTGAGACCCACATCTATCAGACATTGGGGGCATATGCCCCCAATGTCTAAAATGGGGATACCCCTTTAAAGAGGCTCTGTCACTACCTCCTAACCTATGTATTAAAATACATAGGTGGGTAGTGGCCTCACAATGAATTCAAATCATACCTGTAATTCCCTTGTAGATGCAGCGGTTGATGTGTAATTTGATGTTTAAAAAGTATGCAAATGAGCCTTCGGAGCACCGGAGGGCGGGCTTTTCCCTTCTGAGTACCGTATCTTCACCGCCCTCCTGGGTCCTAGGCACGCCCTCCAGTGTTTAGAAACTCCCCTATCCTTTATGATTGACAGCACTTAGACCATTTGCCGCATCTGAACGATGTCCCAGGCATGCGCAGTAGCACTTGCAGTGCCGAACACCGCAAGCGCTTGGATTCAACTGCGCACGTGCCGTCACTTCGCCGAACCCGGAAGTGACAGCGCGCGCTTCTTATCAGCTGAGAGGAGCCAGGAGCGAGCTCGGCGAAGTGATGGCACGTGCGCAGTTGAATCCAGGCGCTTGCAGTGTTCGGCACTGCAAGTGCTACTGCGCATGCCTGGGACATCGTTCAGATGAGGCGAACGGTCTAAGCGCTGTCAATCATAAAGGATAGGGGAGTTTCTAAACACTGGAGGGCGTGCCTAGGACCCAGGAGGGCGGTGAAGATACGGTACTCAGAAGGGAAAAGCCCGCCCTCCGGTGCTCCGAAGGCTCATTTGCATACTTTTTAAACATCAAATTACACATCAACCGCTGCATCTACAAGGGAATTACAGGTATGATTTGAATTCATTGTGAGGCCACTACCCACCTATGTATTTTAATACATAGGTTAGGAGGTAGTGACAGAGCCTCCTTAAAGGGGTATTCCCATCTTAGAAAATGAGGGCATATCGCTGGGACCTGCACCTATACCGAGAATGGAGCGGGGAGCGCTGTGCCTGGAGGACCCTGGATTTCCAGGGGTCCGGCCACCACCAGGCGCAGCTCCCATAGAAATGAATGGGAGCACACCGCGCACATGCGCTCCCACCGCTCCCATTCATTTCTATGTAGCTGACAGAAGTAGCCGAGCCAGCGCTCGGCTATTTTCGGTGGACCCATAGAAATGAATGGAGGGTGGCTGCAGTGCGCCCTCCTTCACTTAGGGGCTTCGTTGTTGACATAGGTATGGGTCCCAGCGGTGGGACCCGCACCTATAAGACAATGGGGGCATATCCTAGCGATATGCTCTCATTGTCTAAGACGGGAATAACCCTTTAAGCTGCTAGATGAAAATGGAGGCAATAACACTTCATGTTCTCTTTGAGATGTCAGTAAGGCACGATGCCTTCAGAAGCGCGCAGATCACCCTGCAGGGCTCGCCTGTTTACGAGCTGTTAGAACGAGCAGGCACATCCTAGCCCCTCGGATGAGAACATGTAATGAGCAGATATGAAGTCTACATGCGCTGCCATGAGGAACCCTCTGAAGATGCCATCTAAAAATAATATGGAAGCTATTTTGAATGCTTTCTCCATGCATACCACTCCGTGTAACCTCACCCTCCAAAACACCGTCCTCTTCTGCTGATGAGCGTTCAGGGCAGACGACAGTTGTTCCTGCAAATGTGACAGGGCCTGGCGGGTGGAGAGCCCCAGACAGGGATGAAGACCATCCTGGAAATAAAAAAAAAAAAAAAAGTCATCCACTGTCAACACAATCTCAATAAAACATAAAAAAAAAAAAAAAAAAAAAAATCAATGATCACCTACCTGGATCTTCTCATTGGGCTCCATGGGGGATAACCTCTGGGGGCACTCATGTAAAGTCTTGTTGGCCACCACCGTCCCTACACACGGGAAATATAAGAATCACAGTCTGAGTGGGTCCCAGCAAAGAAATTCTCTTTTTTTTTACAGCGATTTCCATTTACATAAGAACATAAATGCCTCTGTAGAATCCTGGATTTGCTGATGCTATGCAACAAAGAATAATGAGAAGCTATTCGCTCCACTGAGACAGGGATGACGGCGCTGGAGTCTCCCCTGAGGATGTCAGGTGGCATCGATGGGACCGGTGCGAGCGGGAGGGGTGAAAACTTAAAGGGGTATTGCCATCACAGACAATGGGGCCATATCGCTAGGATATGCCCCCATTGTCTGATAGCTGTGGGACCCGAACCTACAAGGAGAACGGAGCGGGGAGAGCTGTGGCTGGAGGACCCCGCACGTGTGGCCCCTGCTCCCGTTCATTTCTATGGGGCAGATGGAAACTGCCGAGAAGGCTGCAGCGCTACTGCGAGTGCCGCTGCCTTCTCAAACAGCTGATCGCGTCAGACCCCCACCAATCAGATACTGATGATGTATCCTGAGGATAAGCCATCAGTAGAAAAGTCTTGGAAACCCCCTTTAACACCACATCTTTCATAACCAGACTTAAAGGGGTATTCCCATCTGACAAATGTAGTTTGTATAGTTAGATATAGCCATACCAATATTATTACTAATAGAATGTATTTATATAAAATGTACCGTTTAGAAGATTTCCCTATTTGTATTTCCATTGTCCCACACACATCAGTCAGGCCGTTGCCCCTAGTTACAACCACCGCAGCCATGTAGTAGTGGTGGCCAGCTTGCTCTTGTTCACACCCGCTCTGAGGTAACTGCTGTATTGTGAACGCACATTACATGAACATGCGGAGACACATCTTAGGGTTGTAGCATTTTTGCCTGCGCTTCCAAAACGCAGAGAAACGGATCCTGTTCTAAGATCTATTCATCTCTATGGAGCAGGATCCGTTTATAAAGTCTGCGTTTGGACGAATCCTGACCATTGTGTATAGGACTGGTAGCGTCCAAAACACAGATGTGAAAGTACCCTAAGATGTGTCTCCGCATGATCATGTAATGTGTGTTCACAATACAGCAGTTACCTCAGAGCGGGTTTATGCAAGCCGGCCACCACTACTACATGGCCGCGGTGGTCGTAACCAGGGGCAACGGCCTGACTGATGTGTGTCGGACAATGGATATACAAATAGGAAAATCTTCTAAACGGTACATTTTATATAAATACATTATATTAGTAATAATATTGGTATGGCTATATCTAACTATACAAACTACATCTGTGAGATGGGAATACCCCTTTAAAGGGGTATTCTCATCTTAAACAATGGGGGCATATTGCTAGGATATGACCCATTGTCTTATAGGTGCAGGTCCCACCGCTGGGACCCGCACCTATATCGAGATCGGAGGGGGGAACGCTGCGCCTGGAGGACCCCAGGTATCCCGGGGTCCGGCCACCATCAGGCGCAGCTCCCCCGCTGCTCCCATAGAAATTAATAGTAGCACACTGCGCATGCGCGGCCACCGCTCCCATTCATTTCTATGTAGCCGATGAAAATAGCCGGCCCCATAGAAATGAATGGAAGGCGGCTGCACATGCGCAGTGCGCCCTCCCTCCGTTCTCAATATAGGTGCGGGTCTCAGCAGTGGGACCTACACTTATAAGACAATGGGTCATATCCTAGTGATATGCCCCCATTGTCTAAGATGAGAATACCCCTTTAAAGGGGTTTTGCTATTTTAGTTCAATTTTTTAATTATGCTCCCCCTAAAATAAGATATGAGCTCACCTACTCCTGGCCGATCAGTCCCTGCAATGCCAGCCTGTAAACTACAGGACAGAATCATGTGTGCCGCTGCAGCCAGTCACTGGCCTCAGCAGTGACATGTCCCCTAGCGACTCATGACCAAGCAGTGACATGAGCTGCAGCTGAAAAGAGGTTTTCTGGTAGTTAAACACTGATGCCCAATACCAGGATAGGTGATCGGTGAGGGGCCGACTCCCAGCACCCCCACCGATCAGCTGTTTGAAGAGGTTGCATACTCAGATGAGTACAGCGCCGTGTGGTGTATAGTGGCTGAGCAGGGCTCCACGGCCCCTTACAACAGTTGATCAATGGGGGTGTCAGGTGTCGGACCCCTACCGATCTGATGTTGATGACCAATCCTGAGGATAGGTCATCAATATTTTTAAGCCCTGGAAAACCCTTTAACGTGATCGTAATCCGAGATGTAGAATGCATCAAATGCCAAATATAAAATGTTGAACAAAACATGTCCATGTGAATGAGGTTGATTTCCTGGGCAGTTCCTTCTATGGGCACTAATCTTTAGGGTGAACCATATACTGCCCATCAGGAGCGTATCTACAGGGGGTGCAGAAAGTGCGGCTGCACCCAGACCCAGGAGACTGAGCAGGGCCCAGAAGGTCTCTCTCCCCATATGATGAGACCATACTGGAAATGAAGCATGACAGGTGGGGTGGGCCCCTTAAAGAAGAACTCCCGACAAAAATGTTATTCCATGTCCTGCTAGAAATGTACATGATGTAATCTGTAGTGAATGTCATTTTCTTACCAGTGTCTGAATTTTTGAGTTATATCTCCCTGAAGTTTCTCATCTGTGTCATGTGACCAGCAATTAGACCCACCGACTCATTCAGCACCTTATGTGTGGACAGGAAGTCTAATTTTCTATGCATTCCTATGGGAGCCTCACTTTCAGTCTCATAGGAATGAATAGAGCAGTTACTGGCTTCCTGTCCTGGGTCAGTTGGAGGTCAGGGAGTTGGTCACATGACCCAGCTACAATAAGAAGAGAGTGGAAACTCTACAGATTATATCATGCACCTTTCTAACAGGTCAGGGAATATTTTTTTTTGCGGGAGTTCTTTAACGATTTTGCATTGGGACCCAGAATCTACAAGTAAGGCTACTTTCAAATTTGCGCTTTCCCTTTCCGCTATTAAAGGGGTTGTCCGAGTTGTATATATGTATTATATAATACTTTTTAAAGGGGTTGTCCGGGTTCAGAGCTGAACCCAGACAAACCCTTATATTCACCCAGGCAGCCCGCCTGAACAGGGCATCGGAGCATCTCATGCTCCGATGCCCTCCCTTGCCCTACGCTGGATCGCGCAGGGCAAGGGCTCTTTTATTTACATAATACACATTGCCGGGTGGAGGCTTCCGCCCGGCAGTGAGTTCGGTGACGTCACCGGCTGTAATGGGCCGGCTTTAGCGGTAAAACGGCTAGGGCAACACTAAAGCCCGCCCATGAGCACCGGTGACGTCACCGGGCTCACTGCCGGGCGGAAGCCTCCGCCTGGCAGAGCCCGGTACGTCACCGAAACCAGGCTAAATGCCTTTGCCCTGCGCTAATTAGCGCAGGGCAAAGGAGGGCATCGGAGCAGGAGATGCTCCGATGCCCTGTTCAGGCGGGCTGCCTGGGTGAATTTAAAGGACAGCCCCTTTAAGTTCCGTCATAGGATCTCAATAGCAGGGGGAAAATGCTTCCATTTTGTCTACATTCATTGTTAATGGGGACAAAAATCGAACTGAACTAAACGGAGTGCTCCAAAATGCCTTCTGTTCCGTTTCATTGCGTTCCTGTGACGCACACAAAAGCGATGCAATCAGAGTTTTTGAGTGCGTCCTGGGATGCAGAGCAAGACGGATCCGTCATGACTTACAATGCAAGTCAATGGGACGGATCAGTTTTCTCTGACACAATAAAAAACTGATCCATCCCCCATTGACTTTCAATGGAGTTCATGACGGATCTGTCTTGGCTATGTTAAAGATAATACAAATGGATCCGTTCATAACGGATGCAGACGGCTGTATTATCAGTAACAGAAGCATTTTTGCTGATTCATGATGGATCCAGCAAAAATGCTAGTGTGAAAGTAGCCTAAGGCCTCATGCAGACGACCGTATTGTGGATTCTCATAATATGGATGAGGCCTGTGTGCGGTCTGCATTTTATTTGAGGACCCACCTTCTTCAATGGGTCCGTGGTCCACATTTTGCAGACATATTCTATCTTTTTGCGGAACGGACTTACAAATGCAAAAAGAACAAGTCCTATACTTGTCCACAAAATGCGGACCCGTTGAAGTCTATGAGTCCACAGAAAATGCTGATGCAACATGGTCCACATCCGTGTTTTGCGGATCCGCAATTTGCAGACCACAAAACGGATACGGTCTAGTGCATGAGGCCTTAGGGCTCACGCACACAAACTTATTTTCTTTCCGTGTCCATTCCCTTTTCCAGACCATATGCGGAACCGTTCATTTCAACGGGTCCGCAGAAAAGAACAGAAGTTACTCTATGTGCATTCCGTTTCTGTATGTCCGTTCCGCAAAAAAAAATAGAACATGTCCCATTATTGTCCGAATTACGAACAAGGATAGGACTGTTCTATTAGGGGCCAGCTGTTCCATTTTGCAAAATACGGAATATACACGGACGCCATCCGTATTTTTTGAAGACCACAAAATGCATGAGCCCTAAGGTTCACACATCAGTGTTCGGTCAGTGATTTCCATTAGTGACTTTGAGTCAAAACAAGGTGCTGTTCTAAACACAGAACAGGGGCAGATCTATCCATTATACCTTATGTCCGTGGAGGCTCCAATCACTGATGGAAATCACTGACCAAACACTGGGGGTCATTTATCAAGAGACATGCAACCTTTTAAAGGGGTTCTCCAGGCTTTTAATACTGATGACCTATCCTCAGGATAGGTCATCAATATCAGATCGGTGGGGGTCTGACACCCCTGCCTATCAGCTGAATGAGGAGAAGGCACGCGGAGTGTGCACGTGCCATCTCCCGTCTCTCTTCCTGGTCACCATCAGACACAGCAGCAGAAAGAAGAGAGACAGGAACACTGTGCATGCCGTCTCCTCATACAGCTGATCGGCGGGGGCTGCTGGGTGTCGGACCCCCACAAATCCGATATTGATGACCTATGCTGAGCACCCCTTTAAGGCTACTTTCACACTTGCGTTGTAAGGATGCGTATGTGAGATCCGTCACAGGCTCTCATAAACGGTCCTAAACTGATCAGTTTTGTCCTAATGCATTCTGAATGGAAAAGGATCCGTTCAGAATGCATCAGTTTTGCTTCAGTTCAGTCTCCATTCCGTTTTGGAGGCGGACACTAAAATGCTGCCTGCTGCGTTTTGGTGTCCGCATGAAGAAACTGATCCAAACTGATCCGTCTTGGCTATTTAAAAGATAATACAACCGGATCCGTTCAGAACGGATGCAGACGGTTGTATTATCATGACGGATCCAGCAAAAACGCTGGTGTGAAAGTAGCCTAAGGCTACTTTCACACTAGCGTTTTATAATTCCGGTATTGAGCTCCGTCATAGGGGCTCAATACCGGAATAAAACGCTTCAGTTTTGTCCCCATTCATTGTCAATGGGGGCAAAACTGAACTGAAGACAACGGAATGCTCCCAGAAGCATTCTGTTCCGTCTTCAGACTGGAGAGCAAACCGCAGCATGCGCACCAAGACGGATCCGGAATGACCCCCAATGAAAGTCAATGGGGACGGATCCGTTTGGTGTGACACAATGGTGAACGGATCCTTCACCTGCACACATACATACGTACACACATACAGACATAAACATACACACACATATACACATACATACTTACATGCTCCCGTCAGGTCTCCACAGCGCAGGAGGAGCAGGACGGCGCACACATAGGACGAGGGCGCTGTGGGGAATCGTCCTATGTGTGCGCCATCCTGCTCCTCCTGCTCTGTGGAGACCTGCTGGGGAGCATGTAAGTATGTCTGTGTATATGTCTGTGTATGTGTACTGTGTGACATGTGTGGGGCCGGAGCCACACATGTCCCTGCGGCAGCACGGATCCGGCAGCACCCTTCACCTGCCGGATCTGTGCTGACGCTAATGTGAAAGAGGCCTTAGTTGTAAAAAAAAAATAAAAATAATTAAAATCCCTTTTCTGATTGGCTGTGTGATAATATTTTGTTGCATAGGCGGTTTTACACTGTGCTCAACAGTTGGGCAGGACGAGAATCCGGGCAAATTTACTAACATTTATGCTTGGAAACGCCAGGTGTAAGGCTACTTTCACACTAACGTTAATATTTTCTGGTATTGAGATCTGTCATAGGGTCTTAATACCGGGAAAAAAACGCTTCCGTTTTGTCCCCATTTATTGTCAATGGGGACAAAACGTAACTGAACAAAACAGAGAGCTCCAAAATGCATTCCCTTCCGCTCTCATACCGGAGAGCAAACCGCAGCATGCAGTCCTGGGATGCGGAGCAAGACAGATCCGTCATGACCCACAATGCAAGTCAATGGGGGCGGATCGGTTTACTCTGACACAATAGAAAACGGATCAGTCCCCCGTTGACTTTCAATGGAGTTCATGACGGATCCGTCTTGGCTATGTTAAATATAATACAACCAGATCTGTTCATAACGGATGCAGACGGTTGTATTATCAGGAACGGAAGCAATTTTGCTGAACCCTGCCGGATCCAGCAAAAACACTAGTGTGAAAGTAGCCTAAATGTTGGCGAATAACTACTCCAGGCTAGGGCACACGCCTAGTCATATATCAGTGTAGGGGGAAATCCAAGACCCGAGTAAAAAACTGGCCTTAGTAAATGACCCCCCAATGACTACGTGTAAGCAGCCTAACACTTCTGCTGCCCTGGCGATAAACTGTGGCACGTATCTCCACCCTGTACCCCTGCCTCCCCATAGGAGTGATCTTGGGTGCCCGGGTCACTGTGATCAGCGGCGCCCCTCAATAGTGACAGGCGGTTGCATAGCCTGGGACATTTCCTCTACTCAGGTGACGGTCTCCACAAGCCAGCGACATGATATGACCTTTATATCGTACACAAGGGACAGCAGTGTTATATACAAATAATAAGGCTCTGTTCACATTGGCGTTTTTGCCATTCCCTCAAGGTCCCAGAATCCTTTACTAAGCCATGACTGGAACCAGTAACGACTCAGCTTGCTCATGCGCAATCTCACACTTACAGAGACATATTATGCATTTGTCGCAGAGCTGAGACATTTCCCCCGGTATTTTATAACATAGACTACTACAGGGTCAGTACATGCCATGCAAACGCTTCATGAACTGCAATACTCTTGGATAAACGCATGTAAAAAGGAAAACTCACCAGTCCTTCCACACTCTCTGCAATGTCTACCAGCAGCCTCTCCCGGGTTCCAGCTTAGCCACAAGCAGCCATGATTCTGTCATCGCTAGCCGCGTTCTGTAAAAACAGTCACAGCGTCTTCTTCTTGTCTCCAATTCCCGAAGTCATTTTGTGGTAGACACCTATTGAAACAAAAGCGATTGCTGGTCTCCAAGAAAATGGCTGCCTTAGCGGTCTCTAAGCAGTTACAGTAGGAGACAGTCTGGGGCGTCCGCAAAGCGGTGTTGTGTCCTCTCTAGCAATGAAAGGTCAGCGGAGGAAAGTTCGCAGCGAAGTGTAGAACCGCTTACCAGAAGGGGGCAGTGTTTGCTAGTTTATGAAGATGAGGTGGCTGCGGCAGAGACTGCGAAGGTAGGAACTAGAATGGACTGGGTAAAAGGAGGCGTGATGTCACGTGTCACGTGCTGCCGATGGTCACGAGGTATAATAGACGGGTGGTGTCTAAACTTCTTATGCAGTGGGTGTAGAAAGTATATCGAGCAGTGTACTGATATGTGCACCTCCTACCTGACATATCCGAACTGCATTTATTATAGATTTTTTTTTACATCTATTTGTACCTCTCTACACTGGCTGACCTGTTACATGTGCACTTGGCAGTGGAAGGCATCTGTGTTGGTCCCATGTTCATATGTGCCTGCATTTCTGAGAAAAATGAAGCTTTAATATATGCAAATGAGCCTCTAGGAGCAACAGGGTTTGTTACCATTGCCCTGTAAATGGTAAAGGCTCACCTTCTTTCGGGTGCTTTGCTGCGAACATAGACGCTGAAGGAGGATCTTGTCTTTCAGCGGCTTCTAGGGTTGCCACCTTTCCCAACAAAAAATACCTGTGAAGTTAAGCAGCACCCCATAGGGGTGTGGTTGTGGGAACGTGGCTTAATGTAGGGTGTTAAGTCACTATGTGATAATGTGACTCCCAGTATTAATAATGCCCCCATTAGTGCCTCCAATAACAGTAATACCTCCCCTGCGGATTAGCGCCTGCCCCCAGAATTAATAATATGCCCCCATTAGTGCCCCCAATAACAGTAATACCTCCATTGGTGCCCACCAGTAAGCTTCATTAATAATGCCCCCATTAGTGCCCCCAGTAATATTAATTTAAGTCCCCCATTAGAGCCCCCCAGAATTAATTAGTGTCCCCCAGTAATAGTAATGCCATCCCCCATATTAGTGCCTCCCAGAATTAATAATGCCTAATTAGTGCCCCAGTAATATTAATGCCAGAATAATTAGTGCCTCCCAGAATTAATAATGCCCCATTAGTGCCCCCAGTAATATTAATGCCAGAATAATTAATGCCCCCATTAGTGTCCCCAGTAATAGTAATGCACCCTTCAGTGCCTCCCAGAATTAATAATGCCCCATTAGTGCCCCCAGTAATATTAATCCCCCAATTAATCCCTCCCAGAATTAATAATGCCCCCATTTGCGCCCCCTCCCCAGAATAAATAGTGTCCCATTAGAGCCCCCAGAAATATTAATACCCCATTAGCACCCCTCAGAATTAATAGAGCCCCCAGAAATATTAATGCCCCCATTAGTGCCCCCAGTAATAGTAACGCCCCCATTAGTTCCCCCTTCTCTACTTGTGAAAAAAAAAGCACTCACCTCCTCTATTTGATCGAACCACGGTGTACACTCGCTGCTCACTGGAAGCTCAGGACAGGACCTGCGCTCCAGCGTGATGTTGTCTCACAGGTCCTGCTGCTTCCAGTCAACATTGTGAAACGTCACGGTGGAGCACAGATCCTGACCCCCGGTGCCATCAAATGGGTAAGGTGAGTTTTGTTTATTCTTTGAATCCTGTCATCTGACAACTCATGTGTAGCTCTTATCTACGATCTCCTGACCGCATAAACACTTATTTAAGCCATATTCTTATCAATTTGATAAGAATTGACCTATAATGAGTGTTTATGAGGTCACAGTCTGTTTTCTTTGAATCCTGTCATCTGACGGCTCATGTGTAGCTTTTAGCTATGATATCCTGACCTCATAAACACTTATTTAAGCCATATTCTTATCAATTTGATAAGAATTGACCTATAATGAGTGTTTACGAGGTCAGGAGATCAGAGATAAGAATTAATGGGCCGTCAGATAATGGGATTCAAAGAAAACAGACTGTGACAGCTTGCAAACAGACTGATTTTTAACCCTTGTATCTCAAAAATGGCTGAACATTTTTCATAAACGCAAACATGGGATAAGTAAGGTTTAAACAATGGGGGCATCACTGTATATTCGGCCCTCATACTGTGTGGGAGTGCTTATGAGGGCATGATGTATGCTGTATGTGAGGCACTTATCAGGCATCACCTTGTATGTGGGTACTTGTGAGAAAATCATACTTTGTGGGGGTTTAAAACTATTTTCAAGTTAGGTCTTCATTATCCGAAAGGTGGGGGATCCGGCACCCCCGCCGATCAGCTGTCCAGTGAGCACTACAGCCTCTTCCTAGGCCAGTGACTTTGCGTTCATCAGTCACATGGCCTATGCGCAGCTCAGTCCCTATCCAATGGATGGCGCTGTGAGGAGGCCGCGGTGCTCAGTGAGGTGCTGCCACCTCCTAAAACTAACGGGTGGGGGTCCTGTGTGTCGAAGGTATACGTCCTGATACTACTCCCATAGCCTTAAAGAAATAGTGCATTGTACTGCAGTACACCACACAGCAGAGAAAAAGGTATACCAATGGAGACCAAAACCACAGTCTATTCACCCAAGTGGATGGGAGCATATGGAACCTGTCCTGTACCTCACATGGATCCAGAGAGCTACCCATTCATTGCTCCAATTGCTCTGCTAGATTTACTTCAGGATGGCACCTCAGGGGGGTGTGTCCTTAATCATGGGGCATGTCGTTTCTGCTGCAGATCTCTCCCTATGACAGGTCGGGGGGGGGGGGTGTCCTTTCTGCTGCAGCTTTCTTCCTATCACAGTTCAGTGGGCATCTCCCCTCTCAGTGGGTCATGTCCTTGCTCCTGTAGCTATATCCCTGTCACAGCTTCTAAGGGCTCCGTGCCTGTGCTGTGGTCCGCGGCCAAGGATAGGACATGTTCTATCTTTTGCGGTAGGGAGGCATGGACCAGAATCGGTTAGTAGTGCTTCCAGTCCGTGTCTCTACTCCGCAAAAGATAGAACATGGCTGTGGATTGCGGACCCATTCAAGTCAGTGGGTCCGAATCCACAACACGGAGTGGACACAGCCATTGTCCGCTTGCCCGCAATACAGGCACGGAGCCCTTACGTGCATGAGCCATGACAGTAAATAGGGCTGGTGGCAGTGAAAGTATGGAACTGAGCATGTGTGGGGGGGGGGAGGGGGTAGCGTTTCTGTATCTGAAAGTAAATTACAAAAGTAACTGATTTCTCACGCCAAATTATATCATGATAACATTTAATGGTGGCGCAACCCCTTTAAAGGAGTAATCCTATAACATAATCCTATGACATAATTTTTTTATAGTATCCTTGCCTTTAAAAAAAAAAAAAAAATGAAATAAAGAAATAAAAGCGATGTGTGAAGGCAGCCCAGGACAGTCTCCTAATTGCCCACCACCAAGATGGCCGCGCCTTCGCCCTTACGTCATACGTCAAGCAGCCTTCCATGCCGCGTGGTGACGTAGCGCGTACAACGCCCGCGGGATCTGACGCAGTCCCCGGAAGTCTCGCGGGAGGATCTGCCCCGGGGCGGAGCGGAAGCGGCCAGAAAGAGAGAGGGAGAGGAGAGAGGCGGCTCCGCAGAGAACGGTGAGACCGGTAGACGATGACTTTTAGGGGGTTGCGTTTTGTGGGATATGCTCTTCTGAGTGACGGGAGGACAATGGATGGGCGGACTGACAGCCTGCAGTGGGACAGAAGGAAGTAAGCACTCCTAACGGCCGGGTGCGGGTTGTCATCCTGGTGCTGGGAACATCTGCTGGGTGGAGATACACAGGGAGGGCTGCGGGGAAGCGGATGATGACAGTGAATAGAAGTTATAGATGCGGGAAATTGACCAGGAGCGCAGCTCTGGAGACAAAGTGGTGCGGGAGAAGGAAGTGTTATGGAGAAGTGATGTCATGGCCAAGTGGAATCACGTCCAGTGTCTTCTGATCAGTACAAATGCAGAATAGATAACAGTTGTAATACTCGCATACGGTGCACATGGCGTCACTGGTTTAGCGGTATAAGTGCACTAAGTGCACAGCGCCATTAGTAACCGCTGTGTAAATCTGAGGGTTGTAATTGTACCTGTCCGTGCGCTCTGGTACCGTACATGCGGGCGCTGTCAGTGTTGTGGACAGCTTTACGGGAGAAGGTTTTTGACAAAGGTTTAAAGGCTATGGACACCTTCACGCTTTTTTTTTATTTTTTTTTTTTTTAATTTGCAAAGTCAACCAACTTCTTAAATGGTTTTAATTAAAAATGTCCCTTTGCAAAGGGGATGTTCACGCAGAGGATTCTGTCCACGGCCGTGTGCCGCAGCAGATACCCCTGCGCTGTGGTTTTACATGCAGACCCATTAAATGGAGCTGGACCGTGTGCATGCTCCCTCTGTAGCAACACGAGGGGTCTGCCAAGAATGGAGCTGCAAAGTCTTGAAAACCGCGAGGCAGAAACCCTCTGCTGCATTAACTGCGCTGCCTCTGATTGAAAAGCGCAGGTTCGGTCCAGTTTTTTGCGCCGAAACCCACACCTAAAATCCTCCTCCTGTACATACGTTTAGGCCTTCACCTGGCTGCTGAATCTAGCGTAAATCCGTCAAAGCCCTGCTCTGATGTCTGTGGGCTTTGACAGATTTACGCCAGATTCAGCAGGTTGTAAAAGCAGATCAGTGTGTGGAGCGGGGGGGGGGGAGCATCCAAGGAGGGTAGATTACACAGGCTGTAGTTGGGAGAGAATGGCTTAGTCTGTGTACAAGTATAGTGAGAAAGCAGAGCATCCACTGCAAACACTCCTCAGCGTCAGTGCAGCCTGTATTAGGCCTCATGCACACGGCCGTTGCTCGGCCAGTCCTGTGCATTGGGGACTGCAATTTGCGGTCCCCAACGCACGGGCAACATCCGTGCGGTTTCAGCAGACGGATTCAGACCCGTTCAACTCGAATGGTTCCGTGATCTGTCTGCACAGAAAAAAATAGAACAATTAGCACAGAGCCTGCTAATACATAAGGGCTGATGAAGGCAGCAGCATTCTGGTCCCACAGTCCTCACATCCAGTATGTATTACTAGGAGGGATGTGTCGTCGTGAGAAACTAGGAACAGGTTGTAAACTGGATATGAAGGGGTCTGAAGATGAAATAAATGAAGATTGGAGCCCCCACCACTTTTATTTTTTTTTTGTATGCTGAGTGACTAACATGTACAAGATGTTAAAAGGGTGTTCCAGTATTTTAATACTGATGACTGATCCTCTGGATCAAATTGGTGTGGCTCCGGGACCCCTGACGATCAGCTGTTCTGAGAAGGCAGCAGCGCTCTTGTGAGGGCTGCTGCCTCCTTTCATCTCGCCAAGGACAGCGCCGTACATTGTATAGCGGTTGTGCTTGGTATCGCGCTCAGCCCCATTCACTTGAATGGGACTGAGTTGCTCTTAGGTTATGTGACTGATAAACGTGACGTCAGTGGTCTAGGAAAAGCAGAGAGAAGGGCGCGGCACTGCTGTCAGCGCTGCCATCTACTCCAATAGCTGATCGGTGGGAGTCCCAGTTGTCCGCCCCCCACCAATCAGATACCGATCAAAATCTCAGAAAACCCCTTTAAAGGTGTCCTTAAGGGTTTTCCAAGAATGCAATATTGACTTATCATCAGGATAGGTCATCAGTATCCTATCAGTGGGGGCTGAGGAGCACTGCGCCCGCCTTACAGCGCCGTACAATGTCCTTTTCAGACACAGAAATACCAGAGTGATATTCATCTCTCTACATAGGACTCTTCTTTTCGGGTAGATGATCTCGGTTGATGGACCCTCGCTGAGGTCATCTGATTTCTTCATTGCACGGTGGAAGATAAAGGACTCCCCCTTTGAAGTTATGAAGCAACTGTGCTGATAATCATAAAACAGACAGCCGCCATCCATCAGGAGGGATCGCCTAGTAGCACACTCTGGGGGGGAAAAAGGGGAAGTAGACAGCAGTGGGGTTAGCTATAGGCGGCGTACTGGAGGTTAGCATTGTGGTAACCAAGGAGAGCGTGTAAGCGTTAAGCGGCTTCACGTGTCCGAAGGTGTTGTACGAAGTATGGCTGGCATCAGTTTCATTATAGCGTGAGACCAGCAGTGGGCTGTTGGAGGTCCCCCTTATATACTGGATGGTGAGCTGACCCTGCAGTAATTGGCGGTTTTGGACAAGTGAATTCACAGCTTGAAACACTCTCCATGTGGGAGCGTGAAATTCCTGCAGTGAATTCAGCTTCTTTGTCCGGGCAGCACTGCGTCCCTGCCTGACCTGTAATGATATGTACTGACGGCATTATGTTGATTACAAACCATTACAGGTGAGGTCAGACAGCATTATAAACCATTGTAGATGAGGTTGGGCAGAGACACGCAGCATTATAAGCCATTGTAGATGAGGTCGGGCAGAGAAGCACAGCATTATAAAAGGTCGGATAGAGACACACAGCATTATACATCATCATAGATAAGGTCGGGCAGAGACACGCAGCATTATAAATCATTGTAGATAAGGTCGGGCAGAGACACACAACATTATAAATCATTATAGATGAGGTCAGGCAGAGACATACAGCATTATAAATGATAGATGAGGTCTGATAGATACACAGCATTATAAATCATTAGAGATGAGTTCGGGCAGAGACACACAGCATTATAAATTGTTATAGTTGAGGTCGGCAGAGACACACAGCATTATAAATCATTATAGATGAGGTTGGGCAGAGACACTGCATTATAAATCATTATAGATGAGGTTGGATAGAGACACACAGCATTATAAATCATTATAGATGAGGTTGGGCCGTAACACACAGCATTATAAATCATTATAAATGAGGTTGGATAGAGACACACCGCATTATAAATCATTATAGATGAGTTTGGGCAGAGACACACAGCATTATAAATAATTATAGCTGTGGTCGGGCAGAGACACACAGCATTATAAATCATTATAGATGAGGTTGGATAGAGACACACATCATTATAGATGAGGTTAGCAAAGAGACACAGCATTATAAATCATCATAGATGAGGTTGGGCAGAGACACACAGCATTATAAATCATTATAGATGAGGTCGGATAGAGACACACAGCATTATAAATCATTATAGATGAGGTTGGATAGATACACACAGCATTATAAATCATTATAGATGAGGTTGGATAGATACACACAGCATTATAAATCATAGATGAGGTCGGCAGAGACACACAGCATTATAAATCATAGATGAGGTCGGCAGAGACACTGCATTATAAATCATAGATGAGGTCGGACAGACACACACAGCATTATAAATCATTATAGATGAGGTTGGATAGATACACACAGCATTATAAATCATTATAGATGAGGTTGGGCAGAGACACACAGCATTATAAATCATTATAGATGAGGTTGGGCAGAGACACTGCATTAAAAATCATTATAAATGAGGTTGGATAGAGACACACAGCATTATAAATCATTATAGATGAGGTTGGATAGAGACACACAGCATTATAAATCATTATAGATGAGGTTGGATAGAGACACACAGCATTATAAATCATTATAGATGAGGTTGGATAGAGACACACCGCATTATAAATCATTATAGATGAGTTTGGGCAGAGACACACAGCATTATAAATCATTATAGATGAGGTTGGATAGAGACACACAGCATTATAAATCATTATAGATGAGGTTAGCAGAGAGACACAGCATTATAAATCATTATAGATGAGGTTGGGCAGAGACACACAGCATTATAAATCATTATAGATGAGGTCGGATAGAGACACGCAGCATTATAAATCATTATAGATGAGGTTGGATAGAGACACACAGCATTATAAATCATTATAGATGAGGTTAGCAGAGAGACACAGCATTATAAATCATCATAGATGAGGTTGGGCAGAGACACACAGCATTATAAATCATTATAGATGAGGTTGGGCAGAGACACACAGCATTATAAATCATTATAGATGAGGTCGGATAGAGACACGCAGCATTATAAATCATTATAGATGAGGTTGGATAGATACACACAGCATTATAAATAATTATAGATGAGTTCGGCAGAGACACACAGCATTATAAATCATTATAGATGAGTTCGGCAGAGACACACAGCATTATAAATCATAGATGAGGTCGGCAGAGACACTGCATTATAAATCATAGATGAGGTCGGACAGACACACACAGCATTATAAATCATAGATGAGGTCGGACAGACACACACAGCATTATAAATCATTATAGATGAGGTTGGATAGATACACACAGCATTATAAATAATTATAGATGAGTTCGGCAGAGACACACAGCATTATAAATCATAGATGAGGTCGGCAGAGACACACAGCATTATAAATCATAGATGAGGTCGGACAGACACACACAGCATTATAAATCATTATAGATGAGGTTGGGCAGAGACACACAGCATTATATATCATAGATGACGTCGGATAGAGACACACAGCATTCTAAGTCATTAGAGATGAGTTCGTGCAGAGACACACAGCATTATACATCATTAGGAGTAGAGTTCACTACGGAAATTCACGCTTGCACATGGAGTGTGTTTCGTGCAGTGAACACACTCAAACGAAACTGGCCTTTGGCCAACTTAATAAAATGTGTTTGTAAATTACCACTTTCGGGTTTCTGACAGATTGGGCAGATCCGTGCATGCCATAACTGCCTAAGGGCCCGATCACACACGCTACATTCGAGTACCACATGGCCAAATGGGCCACGGCGGGCTGTAATCAAATTGAGACCGCTCTGTTTAGTCAGTCTGTATTGTTCAAGGGGTTATCCAGTAGTACAGATATCCCCCACAATGCCCAGACCCCTTCTATAGGCGATGCTCACCTGGACCCCAACACCCGCGTTCCTCCGGATCCCTGCATGGCCGACGCTGCATCTCCCATTCGCACGGATCAAAACATCCTGGGGATAGGTCATCATTCTATATTACTGGATAACCCCTTTAATGGGCCAGTGTGCGGTCCGCAAAAAATGCTGATAGAACATAGGTAAAAAAAACGGTTGTGTGCATGAGGCCTTACCAACAGGAACCAGTTACTGCCTGGATCACAGTGGAGCCGCCTTTTTATTTGCTGCCAATCCAGCATGTTCGAAAACCAGTTGGCTACAGCTATCAGGGCATATTGGGAGTTGTAGTTTTGCAACAGCTAGAGGGCCGCAGGTTGGGCATCCCTGATCCATTTTGCCTCCGTACTATTTTCCCACCGGAAAATTAAATATTTGGAGGTTTTCGGTCATGTGTGAACAAACCCTAAAGAGAAGCTGCCACCAGTAGTGACTCCTTTTAATTCATGCTGCCCATACACATTAGATTAAGGCCCCTTGCAGACGAGCGTGTGTCACGCACCGAGTCCGCAGCACAGCTCCCGGCCTGACCTACCAGCACTGACGGGGGTCACATAGCATTATACTGATTTATGATGTTATGTAACCCTTACAGTTCTGGAATGTATTAGATGACACTGACATAATGCTGTCAGTGTTATCCAATACATTCCAGAACTGTAAGGGTTACGTAGCATCATAATTCAGTATAATGCTATGTGACCCCGTCAGTGCTGGTAGGTCAGGCCGGGAGCTGCGCTGCGGACTCGATGCGTGACACACGCTCGTCTGCAAGGGGCCTAAAGGTGGACCCCAACGATCTGCCAGCAGTCTAATGTGCCTGGGGCCCCCCTTAATGTCCCCTTAGGACAGATTTGGGGAGGCAGTAATGGTCAGGCCGGTTGGTTAAGCACTGCCATATTCTAAAAATGCTATCCCTAAAGGGTAAATTAAAGTTTTACAAATGGCAGACACTGGTATAAAATAATGGAGGAGAAACCCCCCTCTCCCCCCCCAGTTTATGTTTAGCTGTTGAGACGACATGACCGCTGCAACCAGTCACCGGCAGACATGACCTCATTGTGGTTGACGCGTCACTGCTGTGATTGGCTGCAGCAGTCACATGGCGATCTGTCACACTCGCTAAAGCCTGGCAGACTAACACTGGCGGGGCACTAGGGAAGCGTTGGCAGGGGATGAGTAGTGATAGTTTTGTTATTTTATAGCATTGTAAGCTGTTTGTAAAAAAAAAAAAAAAAAAAAAAATATCAAAAACAAAATCATAGGGCTGGAGAACCCCTTTAATAAGTTAGGTGGCAATGTTTCATTTCTAGATTCCTTTGGGTAGGCCATCAATCTCAGACTGGCGGGGGTCTGACCACCTGTCAGGCTTCGTTGCTCTGCACCCAGGAACGCCGTGCACTAACTGTAATTCACCGTTTAGATGGCGTGGCGGACATGCATGCTCGCTGCCGCTCCATTCAACTCTATGGTTCTGCTGGAGCTGGCCGAGCTCCTGTACTCGGCTATCTCTGGCGGTCCCATAGAGGTGAATGGAGAGGTAGCGCTCATACATGTCCGCTGCCCCAGGGGAAACACGGGCTCTTGTTCTGGTGGACGTGGAATACGTTGCTATAAGGGGACAATTCCTTTAATAACCTGTGTGTGAATATTCCGTGTGTTGTTTTTTTTTTTTAATTAAAAACGGGTGGATGGTTTCTTGGATATAATTTTTTGAAGCCTCTCCATTTATTCTACTTCCCGTCCTTGCTCTTTACTTCCTCTTAGTTTGGTCTTTTTACATGGCAGACAGTCTAAGGCTGTGTTACACTGGCCGATAACCGCTAATGAGTGTTCGTTAGCGATCATCTTGCAGTGTAATACTGCCACCGATTGCCCGCTGAACGAGCATACTTTGTTCATCAGGCAGTTCTGATTTTTAAGCATTCTTAAAGTGTAACCGTCATTCTTTTTTTTATCTTTGTAATGTGTTGGGGTAGCGATACTGACCATTTTTGTAATATACTTTAATTACCGAAAGTGTACATTTCTATTAGAAAAATAGCTCTGAAGTGGCCCATTTTCAGCCTTCGCAGCGCTCCTCTGTCTTCTGTTTACATAACAGTGGAGACTTGCTCAGCACTGACTGTGTTATGTAAACAGAAGACAGGGGAGTGTTGCTAAGGCTCAAAATGGTCCACTTCAGAGCTATTTTTCTAATAGAAATGTACACTTTCGGTAATTAAAGTATATTACAAAAATGGTCAGTATCACTGCCCCTACACATTACAAAAATAAAAAAAATAATGACAGTTACACTTTAAAAACCAGAGCTTGCTGGCAGCAGATTGTGCTGTCTAATTACGATCTGCCACCTGCAAACCACTAGACATCATGGGCACAAGCGATGGCATAATGATCGCTCCTCCCCTTGCTGCGGAGGAAATAGTTACATGTATAGCGCAGTCTCCTCCGCTAGCTCGCAAGCGTTTGCCAGGAAGAAATGCTTTCCTCTTGATCGCTTGCTGATCTGCCTAATACAGGCTTCAGTCAGACCATCACTCTGACCAGAGAGTGCCCCCTGTAGTACCTCAATTAGATCATCACACATTACACTAATCCATGCGGAGGTCCTCTGTGGACGTCTTTATCTAGGTCTATCAAGAGAACAATAGAGCTGTCACACTGTTATCCCAATTCTACACCTACTATTATACCAGGCGGTAACATATTCCCCTCAGCAGCAGCAGTAAACTAACAGTGGATTATCTATTTCTATAGGGGATTTTATAATTTGTGTTGTCACCGGTGTCTGGAATGAAATTACTTGCCTTTACCCATCAACAGCACATGCACACTCTGCCAAACCGAGTGTGCACTAGTATCCGGGGGAGAGAATAGCATTCGGCCGACAACTATTGAAAGTATATAGCCACCTATACAGATTAAACTAAAAACTGCTGGATGGAAGAGGACAGCTCTACAGGCCATTTGGTTATAATGGTGGGACCTTTCAAAGCCATACCGTCATAGTGCAGAAGAAGAAACCGCAGTAAATAGCTGCAGGAATTTTAGGGAATCCAGTGATCTCCTCTACCAGGACACAGGAGGAGTGAGAGACTGGAGAAGGGTGAGAGGGGAACAAACGTCCCTCGAGATGAGAGCGGAGCTTTTGATGTCCTCAAGGCGACAGATGTACACGAGGGGCCTAACCCCATAGATCACCATACTTTATAATCCGCACGACCATATGACAGCTGCAGATCCTGTACTGTAGGAGCTGTGCAGATTTCTCGCTCTGTGATGGTGAGTGGTGGGGGCCTCCTCCTCACCCTGTAAGGTCCTGTTCATTGGTCGCATGGCCTTTGTGTAGCTCAGTCCCAATTTGGGGGGGGGGTGAGCATGTTGGATTTCCACATGCCGATCCTTTTGTTTCCAGAGGAGAGAAGCCGCCACCAGAGGTGTCTGTCAGCTCCCCTATTGAAAACACATGCAGCCTATGAGAGAGCTGAAGGAATAACTGCTGGATGACCACTATCTAAGGTGCTAGGTTTTTGGATTTCTTGTGGATCTTGCTGCAGTTTTGCCACAGATTTCAACCTATAGATTGCCGAGGGTGACAGCCGTGGTTCAGTTTGCACTGCTAATTTTTAATCTCATCAACTTTGCCAGTGCTGTAAAATTTGTCAGTTTTGCCCCTTGCAAATCCTCCGTGTATCTGTGTGAGCGTGCCCTGGCAGGACTAATAGAGGGGTTTCAAACAGGGCTGTGGAGTCGGAGTTGGTATAAAATAGACCGACTCCTAAAATATATAATAAATTGGTACATTTAGTTCAATGCAGTATGTGCCGAATATATTTTGATAAGAATTTGGGAACATGATGAAATGTCCTAGAAATGTCTGTTCTATTCCTGAACTAAGGATCTAGGCTTTCAGTTGAGATGACTGTGTGCTGCCTTTCATGTAGATGCTCAGAAGTGAAACTCCTCTGCTACAGATCAGAGGAAAAAAGCACTGGGAAGGAATGGCTGCACTCATCTCAGATCTGCTAGAGAAAACAGGATTAAAGAGGTTTTCTCACTAGTTACAAAGATTAGCTTTCAACATAAAGGGACAGTTAAAAGAAGACATTTTCTAAATACAGTGGTCAGTAGATTTTACTATAGACGGTTCAGCAGGTCTCTCACTGTACACAAGTTTCTGTGGTAACCTGCAGACCAGAAAGATTTATCTGATTAATTGAGAGCAGGAGTGACCTCAGTAAGTAAAATGTGTTGAGGACTGAGAAGCTTTACCTGTAATTGTGTTAGAGATCACAATCTCCTGCTCTGTCAGAGTAAGTTAATATATGCGAATAACTGCTGGAGACCCACCCACAGCCTGAGGAGACATCATAACTGCAAACTGCCTGTCAGCCAGTGAATCAATGTGCGGAAAAAACCCCTTTAAGGCAAGTACTTCTTAGTATAGCTACACTTTCAGTAAACTGTGCATAAATCACTTGTTCAGTGCATGTCCTTTCTGCTTTATGTTTTAGTTTGCTTTTCCTCTGATGTAAAACACCTCGGGCCTTATGTACGAGAACTGTCTAGGTGTAAAAGTTTCTTTGTTGCCCATAGAAAACAATCAGAGCTCCCCTTTCATTTCATATGGTGCTCTGGAGAAATGAAAGGGGAGCTCTGATTGGTTGCTATGGGCAACAAAGAAAGTCCTAGACAGTGTTCATACATCAGGCCCTTAGTGAGCTGTACCCAGAGAAGCCTGATACTGAAAGTTCAGAGTAAAGATATCCAGTAAAACATAGATTACAGACTCTTTTTGTCATGACATATCTGTACTATTGATTTATGCAAAGTTTGTTTAACGTTATCACTTAAACATGCGCCGTGTATGAGGGAGTTGGAGTCGGGGCTTTGGCTTACTGACTCCACAGCCCTGGTTTCAAAGTTGGGGGATCCCACTATGAAGCATAATAGGGTATATGGAAAGGAGTTGTACACCTTTTGGTAACTTTTATGTCACCCAGCTTTACCAGAAACGGATGTTAATTATTGGGTGTCCCATTATGACAGCTTATCCCCTGTCCACAGAAGAATGGTGGGTGTCCAACTGCTAGGGCCCCTGCCGATCGCCAGAACAGGGTCTCACGCCCCCTATTGGTATGAAGCAACGGATGTACAACTCTATGGGACTGCCAGAGGTAAGAGGATAAGTGCTCGGCTCTCTCTGGCAGTCCAATAGAGCTGATTAGAGTGGCAGCACGTGTGACTGCTGCTGCGCCCAAACGGGGGAGGAGAAAGGGCCCCTGGTCCCATGATCGGCGATCAGACCACGGCCAATCAGACACTTATCTCCTTTCCTATGGACAGGGGATAAGTTTTCTTAGTGGGACGACTTATATACTTAGAGTATTTTAACGTGGGGGATGACGAGAAGACGACCTCTGGAAATAGCACGGTGCGTGCATTGCTTGCGGAGGGTTGCTGTAACCCTTTCTTTGCTGTAGAGCCTTTCTCTCACGTTTCCCTCTTACACGCCCTTTTCCTGTGTGCGGGGCGATGGTAGATTAGAGCTGACATTCTGATCTGTCACAATTTGCTTGCCATCCCTGAGAAACGGGGTCCTGACTGTAGCACTCTATGCGGGTCTTGGCTTAGATCAGAGATCAGCAACCTCCGACACTCCAGCTGTTCAGAAACTACAACTCCCAGAATGCTTCATTCACTTCTATGGAAGTAAGAACAACAGCCAATCATGTTTGCATGCTGGGAATTGTAAACCACACTTGAAATACAAATACATACTTTATTACATGATATAAAGTTAGACTTACAATAAATTCATTAAAAAAAAGTTACAAATTACGGTACAAGTCAGCACCGTGAATGAACTCTCTCGCTGCCAAACTCGGGGTCTCTACTAGCCCCTAAACAGAAAGTACCCATATAATAATAAATGGGGCAATAATATACATGTAGACAATCGGGGACGTAGCTATAGGGGGTGCAGAGGTAGCAGTCGCTACTGGGCCCAGGAGCCTGAGGGGCCCAAGACCCTTGTGCCGCATAAGAAGACACACAGAGTACTAAGGGAAGGGGGGCCCAAGCTGAACTCTGGCACCAGGGCCCATGAGCCTTTAGCTACACCCCTGTAGACAATACATATATATTATGTCTAACTTTATATCATGTAATAAAGTATGTATTTGTATTTCATGTGTTTTTTTTTTAATTTTTGTTGAGGTGTACGTTGTTACCACACGTTATTATTTGTGCCTTTGTTTGGTTGTCTCATGCTGAGAGTTGTAGTTTCACAGCAGCTGGAGTGCCGAAGGTTAATGATCATTGGCTTAGATCTTACCCCTCAGGCTACTTTCACACTAGCGTTTTTAAATTCCGGTACTGAGTTCCGTCATAGGGGCTCAATACCGGAAAAAAACGCTTCAGTTTTGTCCCCATTCATTGTCAATGGGGACAAAACTGAACTGAAGACAACGGAGGCTCCTGAAAACATTCCGTTCCGTCTTCAGACCGGAGAACAAACCGCAGCATGCTGTGGTTTTCTCTCCGGTCCAGGCATCCGCACCAAGACGGATCCGGAATGACCCCCAATGCAAGTCAATGGGGACGGATCCGTTTGGTGTGACACACCAGTAATCCGGCTCTGTCCTCCATTGACTTGCAATGGGGAGTCATTCCGGATCCGGCTACACATATACAGAAATACATACATACATACATACAGACATACATACACATACAGACATACTCACATACTCCAGCCAGGGACGCCGGCAGCATGTCTTCACGAGCCTCCTGCGCGCAGCTATGACGTTTCCCCACTGCACCCAGCAGAGGGCGCTGTGGGGAATCGTCATCACTGCGCGCAGGAGGCGCGTGAAGACGTGCTGCCGGCGTCTGGGCTGGAGTATGTAAGTATGTATGTGTTTGTGTGTGTGTGTGTGTATGTATGTTCTCTGTGTATGTGTCAACATGTGTGGGGCCGGAGCGCTGCTTCGGCTCCACACATGTGTCAGCGGCAGTACGGATCCGTCGGCACCCTTTAGGTGCCAGATCCGTGCTGCTGCTAGTGTGAAAGTAGCCTCAGCCGGTCAGTATAAGGCCTCGTTCACACTTCAGTGAATCCCAGACGGATCCATTGATTTCAATGTGTTTGTTCACATGTGAGTTGCAAAAAAAAAAAGATGGAGACACGCGAAAAACTGCGGACAGAACATGGATGATGTTGTTGATGTAGGAGATGCTCTGGAAATTAATTTTTTAGCCTAGCTGTGCACGTGGTGACACATGGTAGGCAAAAAAACGGACAGATGGCCATCTTCACCGATGAAACTCTGACCGTTTTGTCACAGTCAGGGAAATGTGAACGAGGCTTAAAAGGAGCGTTTTCACCGAATGTACCCTTACTTTATGGAGGGCTCAATCGTTCTGCCTAAACCCATGGGTGACGGGTGCCCAGGCTTCTGTTCGCTGTGTGAAACATTGCGCCATATCCTGTGGGTGAAGGGTGCCCAGTCTTCTATTCGCTGTGTAAAACATTGCGCCATAGTTAGAAGCTTCCTTTAATTACTCTAATTACGTTTAGTTACTGACGTCTGCGTTTCCTTCTGTAATTTTTTTTTTTTCACATATGGAAGTAGAGAAAAGAAGGAAAACCAATGTGCGACTCTTACTTCTGGTGCCATCTGTTCCTGTGTACAAATATAACAGGTGTAGATGGGACTAGAGATGAGCGAGCAGTGCTCGTTACGAGCACTGTAAGCGCTCGGGTCCCGTGTGAAATGCCCGCACGCATTGCGGATCCGTCCTCAGCTGCATGTAAGTCAATGAGGACGGATCGTTTGGTATGAGTGTCATAATACCAAACGATCCGTCCTCATTGACTTACATGCAGATGAGGACGGATCCGCAATGCCTGCGGGCATTTCACACGGGACCCGAGCGCTACAGTGCTCGTAACGAGCACTGCTC
Source organism: Rhinella marina (assembly GCA_900303285.1). NCBI lineage: Eukaryota > Metazoa > Chordata > Amphibia > Anura > Bufonidae > Rhinella > Rhinella marina. Next base: position 28,800 of record ONZH01000479.1, read on the forward strand.
GCTCATCTCTAGATGGGACCACACAAGGGCACTTTTATCGGGGGTTACCGTACATGTCACATAATTGGCCCTTATAAAGGTGCTGCAGATTATCTGATGGATGAGCAAGGCGCTCGCTGGTCAGGTGATTGCGCCTAAAATCGTTTGCCGACAATATGTAGACTGTATGGGGGCAATACAATCCACCCCACTCCCCTCTCCCTTCATCTTGCATTGTACCTTGTATGAAAGGCCAGTCTATCGACTTTGCTTAGCATCCTTATGTTCTGGGGTGGCGAAATAAGCCCTGACTTAAAGGGTTATTCCAGGATTTTACCATTGATGGGCTATCAAATTCAATATCCAATTGGCGGGGGTCCGACACCCTGCACGTCTGCCAGTCATTTGATCTGCAGCAGCTCCATCCATTGTGTAGTGGACATTGCTGGTTACTGCAGCGCTGCTTCCATTGAAGGCACAGCTACTCGGGAACAGCTGCTTGGCAGGGGTGTCGGGCCACCGCCGATCACACATTGGTAGCCTATACAGATAGTGGTGGGCAACTTGAAACTACAACTCTCAGCATGCTCCATTTATGTCTAGGAGAGTTCTGAGAAGAGCAGAGTAAGGGCTCATGCCCACAAACGTGTGGTGGCCAGGCCCGTGCTGCGGACCGCAAATTGAATGGGGTCCACAATCTGCATCCGCTACTTTTTTGCGGTACGGAGGCACAGGCAGAAACACCACGGAAGCACTCCATAGTGCTTCCATGGGGTTCCGATCCGTGCTTCCGTTCCACACCGTATCTCCCGGATTGCAGGCCCATTCAAGTGAATGGGTCCGTGATGCGGGGTGCACACGGCCGGTGCCTGTGTATTGCGGGCCCGCCGTGTAAATGAACCCTAAGTATGCATGCTGGGAGTTGTAGTTTCACAACAGCTGGAGTGCCGCAGGTTGCCCACCCCGATAGGCCATATACAGTAAAATTCTGGAATACCCCTTTAACCAGCTAACTGTTCTGTCTGAGTGAAGGGTGGCTGCAACAAGAGCAATGGTGACGCTCTCATTGCACCAAATCCCTAATTTGCATGTTAACCACCTAACTGTTCTGCCCGAGTCCAGCTCTGGCAGTGTGAAAAGTGGCTAACTGGAGGGTCGAGGGCTGCTTTAGATGGTGATATCTCCTCAATGGTAGCATCTAGAAACATGCAACTGGTCTTGTCTGAAAGCTGACAGTCCAGGCTTTAATACAAGACCAGCTAAAGGCCAAGCAACTGAGGAGAAATCACTGTTAGAAATCAAGTCAGGAATAATCGCGAGTGAAACCTGTTTTTACTTTCATTTTCAGTTGCATTCACCTCATCCTGATTTCTATCAGTGATATCTTTCCCTGTCCTGAACATATTGCTGTCGTTGGTATTCTCTGAAAGCTTGGAATGTCTGCTTTCAAACCAGATCAGTTGCATGTTTCTAGCTGCTACCATTCAGGAGCTAGCAGCATCTAAAGCAGCCCCCCCTTCCATTTAGCTACTTTTCCCACTGTAGGAGTTCCACTCTAGCAAAACAGGGGGTTAAGCTGCCCCCTGCGATTTCATCAGCTGGTTTTCCTGACGTTCAGATACATATGCATGCTCAGCTTGGCCTAGCATACATGTGTTGTAGGCAGAGGGGAGTGAGCCGACCGGGTGTGAAAATTTCCCCCAAATAAACCTCCGTAAAATCAGCAGGTTTGGCTGCCTTTTTTCGAGTACGGGTCTTTCCTCTCTTCGCACTAGAAACACATGCATGCTTGGCTGAGTGTGTATGTTGGGCGGGGGGGGCTGGGAGGCTTAACAAGATAAAATGACGAAACCGCAGCCCCAATTTCCTCTTTAATTTACAGGAAGCCAGTGTCGTATTACATCATTTTTATGAATTATGTAGAGTAATACTTTTCTCCTAATAGTTTCTAGTATGACTTAGAGGAGGATGCATTTCGCGGCCTCTTTAGCAGTAGGTCACGGCTCTCAGCAGATGGGAACACAGTAGGCTCCAAAAAAAAAAAAAAAAAAAAAAAAAAGGCGTTTCGAATCTCTCCCAATAGATGAATGGTTGTCCCAAACAGATGGCCAGGGACGGCCAGAGGAACTAGTAAAAAAAAAAATAAAAAAATACCCCCAGCCACTGATGGGTTAAGTCCGTATTCTCTCTTAAGAGGAAGTGAGAATTTTAGCATATCTTCAAATTAAAGGACTAACTCGGCCTCCTCCTTATGTGTCCTGTTAAGGATTAATCCCCCGCAGTGCACAATGGAGCGCCTGTTCCCCGACTACTCTTTATTTGGTTGGCAAATAGTGAGCTAAAAAAAAGTGCATTGACATGCAGGGGCGGTAGAAGTCCGTGGAGGCCGCCTCTGGGATTTTCCTAAATTGTCTTCTGAAGGTATATAGATATGCTTATTGTGTATCGATAGCTTCGTGGTGTGCATGTCCGAGAATGTATCCGGTTAAAAGGGTCGTACTGATTGGTGGGGGTCTGACTCCTGACACCCCTGCCGATCAGCCCCGTGAGCACCGCCACCTCTTCCTAGGTGCAGCTCAGTCCCATTCAAGTGAATGGGAGCAGAGCTGCAATACCAAGGACCAATGGAGGGCGCTATGCTTGATGAGCTGTGAGGAGGCCGCAGCGCTCACCGGATGGGGCGGCCTCATCAAACAGCCGATCAGCAGGGCGTCAGACCCCCACTGATCACATACCGACGACCTGTGCTATCAGCTGTCTAATGTGTATGGCTGACCTCAGGCGCCGTTTAAAATCTAATACGTATTTTAGCAATGGGAATGCCTCAAGTTGCGGACCTCAAGAGTGGAAATCCTCTGCCATAGAGAGCATCTATGGAAAATTTCTGATCCCTGTTCTAGGTAGATGTGAATGGAGCACGCTGGGAGTTGTAGTTGGGCAGCAGCTGGAGTGCCGGAGGTTACTGACCTCTGCGTTACAGGCAGTGATATATTGTTTTTTTTTGTCGTGGTCTTTGTTAGGGTCGGCCTTTTATTCCAGGCAGTTGATTGGCTCCTTTGTCATGTATATCAGCCCTCAGTATAGCAGCTCCATTCTTCCCCTGTGACAGGTTCCATTTAGAGCGCTGCTCCGGCTGTCAAGGATGTGTTGGATTGAATGGCCATAAAATCCACTGAAAAGCCAGATCCATTACCATTGTTAAGCCCCCTCTTGTTTCTTCTCTTCTGGCTCCCATGATGGTGCAGAGCGCTATTTCTTGTCCTTTATACGTTATAGCACCTGCAGACTGTATTCATTCCCACCAGTCCTGGACCTGTACACATAAAAAGTCCCATAAGTGAGATGGCCATAGACATTGCATTGATGACACGTCCCAGCAGTTCTTTCCTTGTCTCAGCGCATCTAAAATGGAAAGGAAGCGACTTTGCGAAAGGACGCGATTAAAAATTTCCTGCCGTTTTGTTTCTGCAGCTCCTCTACAGAGCCATGTGTCTCCACGGCAACAGACAACAAGCCCTGTCAGTTATGTCACCTTCTGTCTCTACTTGTTGCTAATCTGCCAGGTGTGCATAAGCATTGTTTACGGTTACCATGGAGACCCATTGTCTTTGTAGAAACAATATGACATTTTAAAAGCCCTATGGCCAAAAAAACTGTGGTAATTGTTTTTTCTAGGAAATTTAATTAGGTGTAAACAGCTTGGGCAATTTGCACCTCTCTAAACACGTGTATAGAGCCAAGCTTTGTACTGTATGAAGAGTCATGTCCACCCAAAGGCTCCTGATATTGATGAGCTATCTTCAGAATAGGTCAATAATATCTGATCGGTGAGGGTCTGAGGGCACTGTAAATGGAACATGAAGCACAGCGCCATTCAAAGTTTAGTGGCCATGTCTGATTACTGCACCTCAATTCCCATTCACTTCAATAGTAGCTGAGGTGCAGTAACCTAACATGGCCACTAAACTTTGAATGGAGCTGTGCTTCTCGTTCCATTCACAGTGCTAATGCCAGGCCTCAGGGAACATCTGATTGGCAGGGGTCCAGGGTGTTGAACATATACTCTGGTACTGGGCTGTGTTACATATTCTTCTATCTGCCGGCCTATATTCTGGTACTGGGCTGTGTTACATATTCTTCTATCTGCCGGCCTATATTCTGGTACTGTGATGTGTTACATATTCTTCTATCTGCCGTCCTATATTCTGGTACTGTGCTGTGTTACATATTCTTTCTGCCGGCCTATATTCTGGTACTGTGATGTGTTACATATTCCTCTATCTGCCGGCTTATATTCTGGTACTGTGCTGTGTTACATATTCTTCTATCTGCCGTCCTATATTCTGGTACTGTGCTGTGTTACATATTCTTCTATCTGCCGGCCTATATTCTGGTACTGTGCTGTGTTAAATATTCTTTCTGCCGGCCTATATTCTGGTACTGTGATGTGTTACATATTCCTCTATCTGCCGGCTTATATTCTGGTACTGTGCTGTGTTACATATTCTTCTATCTGCCGTCCTATATTCTGGTACTGTGCTGTGTTACATATTCTTCTACCGTGTTTCCCCGAAAGTAAGGCCCTGTCTTACATTAAATTTACCCCCAAAAGTCCCACCCTGCCTTACTTTCGGGGAGGCCTTACATTAGACAAAAAAAAATGACACTTTTTTTAACAATAAAATCCCTGTGTGCATGATCCCCTGCAGCTCCCCCATCCCTGTGTGCATGATCCCCTGCAGCTCCCCCATCCCTGTGTGCATGATCCCCTGCAGCTCCCCCATCCCTGTGTGCATGATCCCACTGCACCGTGCACCCCCACTCTGCCCATGTGCTGCCACCACCCACACGCAGCCCCATACACACACCCTTACGATCTCTGCGGTGCCGGTGGGAGCCTTCTGCTGCAGGGGACGCTGGCCAATCAGCTGCGAGCCTGCAGGGCCGTGACGTCGCGGCTGATCGGCCAATCAGAGCTCGAGCTGATGGCCAATCAGCTTCGAGCTGCAAGGACAGTGACAGGGACGGTGAATGGCGGAGCCGGCCACAAGAAGCCCGCAGGCAGGCGAGTATGACAGCATGGAGGGGCCTGAACACATTCCCCAGCCACCCCCCACCATAGACGGCCTTACATTCCTCACAGACCCCCCCCCCCGATAGCAGCCTTACAATCGGGGGGTGCCTTACATTGGAGAACCCTGGGCACCCCCCTACCCTGCCTTACTTTCGGGGGGGTCTTATATTCGGGGAAACACGGTATCTGCCGTCCTATATTCTGGTACTGTGCTGTGTTACATATTCTTCTATCTGCCGTCCTATATTCTGGTACTGTGATGTGTTACATATTCTTCTATCTGCCGTCCTATATTCTGGTACTGTGATGTGTTACATATTCCTCTATCTGCCGGCTTGTATTCTGGTACTGTGATGTGTTACATATTCTTCTATCTGCCGGCCTATATTCTGGTACTGTGCTGTGTTACATATTCTGCTATCTGCCGTCCTATATTCTGGTACTGTGCTGTGTTACATATTCTGCTATCTGCCGGCCTATATTCTGGTACTGTGCTGTGTTACATATTCTGCTATCTGCCGGCCTATATTCTGGTACTGTGCTGTGTTACATATTCTGCTATCTGCCGGCTTATATTCTGGTACTGTGCTGTGTTACATATTCTTCTATCTGCCGTCCTATATTCTGGTACTGTGATGTGTTACATATTCTGCTATCTGCCGTCCTATATTCTGGTACTGTGCTGTGTTACATATTCTGCTATCTGCCGGCCTATATTCTGGTACTGTGCTGTGTTACATATTCTGCTATCTGCCGGCTTATATTCTGGTACTGTGCTGTGTTACATATTCTTCTATCTGCCGTCCTATATTCTGGTACTGTGATGTGTTACATATTCTGCTATCTGCCGTCCTATATTCTGGTACTGTGCTGTGTTACATATTCTTCTATCTGCCGGCCTATATTCTGGTACTGTGCTGTGTTACATATTCTTCTATTTGCCGGCTTATATTCTGGTACTGTGCTGTGTTACATATTCTGCTATCTGCCGGCTTATATTCTGGTACTGTGCTGTGTTACATATTCTTCTATCTGCCGGCCTATATTCTGGTACTGTGCTGTGTTACATATTCTTCTATCTGCCGGCCTGTATTCTGGTACTGTGCTGTGTTACATATTCTGCTATCTGCCGGCCTGTATTCTGGTACTGCGCCGTGTTACATATTCTAGATCCGTGGTAAATCGTCCTAATTACATAGATTAGCGGCGGGTTCTGGCAGTAAAAGGGTTACTGCTCTTCTCCTCACCATTTTTACTTATTTTGCTGATTTAAGGATTATTTCTGTGTTGCACAAGTCAGAGGTGGGCCCTCGGGACTTCCCTGTATGATTTCCGGAGTGCTACCAACACTTTCGTTCATTGAAATTTATGGGTCATCTTCTTTGAATTATCTCACAAAAGTGCCACCGGGAATGTGACAAATAACGGCCTGATTGGGGTCCGACTGCCGGCATCCTCCCCACAACGGATCCCTGAATTTACCCTCTGAATGGAGCATAAAAATGAATGGAGTGGGGGGCCGGCATGCGCACGACTGCTCCATTCAGAGAGGGGTCCCTTCTGTTCTCGGGATCGTGGGGGGTCCCAGTGGGAAGGATCTACGTCATTCATTGTTTAGCACTTTAGCCTGTGCCAGAGCCATATTTTGTTACTGGTTCAGGCTTATAGAAAGGGATATATCTGGAGTAAGGCACACCATTATTTTAAAGGAGTTCTTTACATTTTTTCTTACTGATGATCTGTCCTTTGGGGGTCCGATACCCGGGACCTGCATTAAGCTGCAAGAAGGCCGCAACGCTACTGCGAGTGCCACTGCCTTCTTAAACTGCTGAATGGTTTGGGTCCTGGATGTCAGACCCTTGCTGATCTGATGCTGATGACCTATCCAAAGGATAGATCATCATTAGGGGTGCATTCACACGACCGTAAGTGTTTTGCGGTCCGCACATGGCCAGCTTTATATAGAGAATGCCTATTTTTGTCAGCGGTTGCGGACAAGAATAGGACATGCTCTATTTTTTTGCAGTGGTGCGGAACGGAGCAACGGATGCGGACAGCACACGGTGTGCTGTCCGCATCTTCTGCGGCCCTATTGAAATGAATGCATCCGCACCCGTTCTGCAAAATTGCGGAACGGATCCGGATCCATATATACGGTCGTGTGAATGCACCCTAAAAAAAAGGTAAAGTTCCACTTTAACTGTACCAGTGCAAAAACTGCTGCTCACCAGTGTAATTTTACCCTTGTTAGCTTTATTACTTACCCCTCTGTAGCTCTGGTCTCTTCACTTTCTGTGGGTGGGCAGCAGCTCCTCAAAAAATCACCATTAAGCACCTGCATCTCCCAGGAGTGCATTGCAGTCAGCTCTTGTTAACCCCTTACAAATAGCACTATGGTCTTCAATGCCCGCTAAACCCTGCCCAATTTTCTTCTCCACTGGTTAGAGAGAGATATGGCTGTACATTTATTTGAATTTAGAAGTAGGCGTGATTGAATGAATGAATGAATGAATGAAAGGTGTCTGGATGTTTCTGGGCTTAACTGAGGAGCTAGATAGCAGGGAAGCTACTGAGCATGTCGGCCCACCACAGTGCAGGAGAAGGTGGACCAGAATTTTGGGGACAGGAGAAGCAGAAGGGGGTTATACCAGAGAGGAAAATTGTAATAACTGAAAGAAGTCCTCATTGAAGTCCTCCTAAATTCAAATGTATCCCAGAATCTTGAGGCCTGTAGGAGATCTAGGATTCCTCCATCCCTCCAAGAACGTATGCTCAGACTCCATCTTCCTTTTGTGTGCCAGCTACTTCCTCAGACTGTGCCGACAGCTGGCATGGTTCAGCAGTGATGGCATTCCTATACACAGCGAGCAGCTGCTGCGGTATTACACTGCTCTGTATACACACAAGATCCTGTCTTAAAGGGGGTCAGCAACTAATATTCCCTTAGGTTTATATTTCTTGAGTAAAGTCAGTCACTTGATGGCTCACCAACTCTGTCAGCCATGTAGGCTCATTTTGGTCACCCAAATTAGTCGTCTTCTATCCTTCGCTAGAATGGGGGCTGAGCTGCAGCAACCAGGAACGGCAACTACATAGTAGACAGCGCTGTGCTTCTGGCTCTGTCAACTAGTTCCAGTGGGTCCGTGCGGCTCCTACTAGCAGCTGATCGGGGGGGTTCTGGGCATCAGACCCCCAATAATCTAATATTGGTGACTTATCCTGAGGATAGGTCATTAAAGGGGTTCTCTGGGAATGACTTAAAATGGCCGCCAGCAACCTGTCCTCGAATGTTAGCAGGACTGTTTGCCTCTGGGGAAGGGGGGGGGGGGGCTAGTTACACACTATGTTCTGGCAATTTCCTACTACATAGTGGCTAAGATTCCTGTTGGGCTGCTCAGCCATTGTTACCACGTAGGCAGGATCGCATCATCACCATCTACTGTAGTGTGTATGTATGTATATATATATATATATATATATATATATATATATTTATAGTATATACCGATCTCGCTGCCACTGCTCTTGTTCTCCTGGCTGGGCAGGGATGACTTGTCACATCGATCAGGGGTCAGCAGACTGCTATTGTGAGACTATAACTCCCAGCATGTACCCTTCCTTGGCTGTTCTTGGAACTCCCGCAGATGTGAATGGTGCATGCTGGGAGTTGGAGTGTCGGAGGTTGGCGACCCCTGCTCTGGAGAACGTAGGCCGCAGGTCTGGTGCGTTTGCAGGCAGCACTGGGCCGTCAGTATCTTTCCCTTAACGCAGTCTGAATGCCTCTGATAAATTCGGCCTATTCCCATACCGGTCTTATCTCAAGAAGCAAGCCGTGCCTTTCTCTGACCACATGACGTCTTTGGAGCCAATCCCTGTGGCTTGTACTAAATACTGTGGGTACGGCGGTTCATGGACGTATTTTTGTGAGATCGCATATGATTTGTCAGAGTTGGACAGACGCCAGAGGCCTGTGGGAGAACACATACAAGTGCTGCTCTACAGAAGCAGTTTTAGGGTAGGTTCACACACAGATCTTTGGTGCCGTTTTTTGGAATTTTTGCGTTTTTAGTGGTGTTTAGCCTGGACTCGCAGGCTTTTTATTTAATTTTTGTTAATTAGGTGGCATTTTTGGCATCTCTGGTGTTTGCTTGTCGAAGCTCTGGCGTTTTTTCCTGCCTTTTTGACAAGTCCTTCTCTATAAGGAATAAACTGTTCACATAGTTGTTTAGAATACCGCTATAAAAAACATGTGCGGTATGGAAAAAAACACGTCAGCAGTTTCTATGGTGTTTTTTGAAGTGAGCAAAAAATATCAGACCAAATTTGTGTGCATATGCCTTTTAAGGGGTATTCCAATCGTTTGAAGTTATTCCCTATCCACAGGATAGGAGATAATTGTTAGATTGGTGGGGGTCCTACCACTGGGACCCCCACTAATCTCAAGAACAAGGGGCTCCGTATCCCCTGCAGCCTCCCTAAAATGGACGGAGCGGACGGTTGGGCATGCATGCTGCCGCTCCATTCGTTTCCATGGGAGTTCCGGAGATAGCCCAAGCGCTGTTCTGCGTTATCTCCAGAACTCCCATAGAAATTAATGGAGTGGCCACACTAGGATATGCCCCCATTGTCTGATAGGTGTGGGACCCGCACCTATATCGAGAACGGAGCGGGGAAATGAACGGAGAGCGCACTGCGCACGCGCAGCCGCCCTCCATTTATTTCTATGGGGCCGACGAAAATAGCCAAGCACTCGGCTATTTCTGTCAGCTCCATTGAAATGAATGGGAGCGGCGGCCGCGCATGCGCAGTGCGCTCCCATTCATTTCTATTCATTCTACCTGGGGTCCTGCAGGCACAGTGCTCCCCGCTCCGTTCTCGATATTGCTGTGGGTTCCCAGCAGTGGGACCCACACCTATGAGACAATGGGGGCATATCCTAGCGATATGCCCCCATTGTCTAAGATGGGAATACCCCTTTAAGACTTTTGTGGTGTGTTTTGCTGCCTTATGTTCCCCCCCCCCCCCTTGTTCTTCAAGAATGCTTCAATATAACAGCCTCTCTCTCTCTTGCAGGCCGCAAGCACGTTTTCCGCGGTGACGTAGCCGGAGGTGGGTGACGAGAGACGTACGCACAGCGCCAGGTGGCATCGACGCGGTGTGGGCAGCAGAGGGGTCCAGCCCTGTTTTGAAGGTCCCCGCAGGGCAGGGACGCTGCGGCAACCATGGAAGCCATAGCAAAATATGACTTTAAAGCAACAGCAGACGATGAGCTAAGCTTCAAACGAGGAGACATACTGAAGGTGAGTGGCGCTCCTGAGGCCTAAAGATCAGCGCGTACGACTCGCTGTGCGACTCTCTGCATCTTATCGGCTTCGCTTGTGGTATTTCATAATAGGTTCTTCAGAACTGACGTAAACCACATCCACTGCAGCTTCCTGTCATGTTCGCTTGTTCGCCTTCATCTCTCCACGCTAAAAGTATTCCTCATTGCTCAAGATGTGCCGAGAGCACATTTTACATTCTGGAATGATGTGTTTGGCTGGTTTTTTTTTGTTTTTTTTTTTTAATTTTTTTTTTTTTTTTAAATTTCCCTAGAAACAGCTCTAAACCCATTTCATAGATCAAGGCGCATCTCATTTTGCAGCCATTTTATTTTTATTTTTTTTTAACAGTACCACAAGGCTTGTGGTCTCTGTTGTGAGACATTTGTCTATATCTGAAATATACATACTTTCTAAGTGCTCACGCACGCAACCATATTTTCGGTCCGCTTCTGATCCAAATTTTGTGCAGATCGGATGCGGACTCGTTCGTTTCAGTAGGCCGCAAAGGATGCGGACAACACATGGCGTGTAAATATACACTGCTTTCCAAATTATTATGCAAATTATATTTCTCTCTGATTTTCCTTAAAGGGGTTCTCCGGGAATTAAGAAAATGAAAATACTTAAATATTACTTCATTATAAATATATTCCCAAATATCTTTCATTAGTTATATTGGTTCATTTTGTCTGTGGAGCAATCATTAGGAGAAATAAAATGGCCGCCGTCCTATTAGTACACACAGAACCTGTCCTAATCACACAGGAGGACAAGTTACTTCACATCACTGAGGTAAAGAGCTGCCTCATCCTCCTCACTACTTGTCAGGGATCATGATCCTGAATACAGATATGATCTTCAGCTGAATCTCTGTAGGAATGGAGTTCATAAGGAGATATGAAGTACACTTTATGAAGCCTCCATTACCACAGTCTGTCCCGTCCGTCCTCTCTGTACTTCATGTCTCCTAATGAGCTCCTTTCCTTCAGAGATTCAACTGAAGATCTTATCAGCTGTATTCAGGATCATAAACCCTGACAAGCAGAGAGGAGGATGGGGCAGCTCTTTACCTCAGTGTTGTGAAGTAACTTGTCTTCCTGTGTGATTAGGACAGGTTTTGTGTGCACTAATAGGACGGCGGCCATTTTGTTTCTCCTAATCATTGCATAAAGTAATATTTAGGTATTTTCATTTTATTAATTGCTGGAGAACCCCTTTAAGGGTTTGTGTCACTTCATCAAAATGGCATTTATCACATTATACACAGCTCGTTTCCATGGTAATGACCACCCTACAATCCAGCAGTGGTGGTTGTGCTTGCACAGTATAGGCAAAAGTGCCTGCCTCTCTGATGACTGGGACCATGGGATCAGACATAGGCTGGCGCTTTTTGCTACAGTGTGCAGGCACGACCACAGCTGCTGGATTGCAGGATAGTCGTAACCATGGAAACGAGCAGTGTATAATGTGATGGAAAAATGAATCCAGCCAGAAAAGGAAGCAACATGGACAATCACAATACATTTGTAAGTGCTTCTTCTACATAATAAGTGCTATTAGCTGAAGGGAGACAACCCTTTAAATCCAACTTGTACAATAATTTGGAATGCGGTTTACATATGTACAGTTCTCGGCCCCACAAAAATGTCTTATTCTTGTCCATTTTGCGTACAAGAATAGACATTTGTTACTTACTGTGGCACCCGCGGAAAGGGAAAATGCAGGATGCACTTGGCCGCTATCCGTGTTTTGCGGAAACGCAATGGATGCAGCCATGTGCATGAGGCCAAATATTGTGTAGGTCCACACTTTCCACTAAATCAGCTCTGACCCTTGGGAGGGTTGGCTCCACAAGACCTCTGAATCTGTCTGTCATATCTGGTGTTGGCAGCAGGTCCTGTAAGTTGCGAGGTGCGGCCTTCATGGATCAGACTTGGATTTTGTAGCACATACCATGGTAGGGAATACCTCTGCCATGAAAGAGAGTTACTTGAGTGTACTATGTTTAGGTAGGTTGTACATGCCATATTCCCATGAAGGCCAGGATCCAAGGTTTCCCAGCAGAGCTTTACCCAGAGCATTACACTGCTTGTCTTCTTCCCTAGTTTCAGAGGTAATCAGGTTCTGTGTGTGGGTATGATTCCCCGTCATGGACAGTTGCTCGTTTAGCTGGAGTGCACGGCATTATACTGATTTATAAAGCTGTGTGTCTCTGCATGAACCTGTATCTACTGAATTATGCTGACAGGGTTATGTCTTCTGTAGAAGTAAGGTCATGCAGAGACACACGGCATTATAAATCAGTATAATGCCATGTGCTCCTGCGAAACAAGCAATGTCCATAGCGGGAAATCACACTCCCATACAGAACGTGTCTCGTGCAAGGACATGCTCGTCTGAAACGGGCCTTAGTGCATCCTTGTGCCATCACTTGCCCATGTAAGCCCATGTATCAGACCAGGCCACCTTCTTCCATTACTCCCTGATCCGTTTGTGATGCTTATGCGCCCATTGCAGGTACTTATGATGGCGGTTAGTGGTCAACATGGCAAGTTGTGATGTCCTGTGTGTTGTGACACCTTTCTGTCATAGCCAGCCGTAACCTGTTTAGAAATTTGTGCTCCAGTAGATTTTCTGTGGGATCGGACCAGAAGACAGTCTAACAGTGAACCTTGGGCACCCATGGTGGCCATGTCTCCGGTTCGCCAGTTGTCAGTCTTTTTCCTACTTTTGGTAGGTACTCCCCACTGCCTACCAATAAGACCCCACGAGACCTGTTTTTGGAGGAGCTCTGACCCAGTCATCTAGTCCTCAAGAACTGACTGTTCACTTACTCCTGACAGGCGCCATTGTAACCGGATCTGAAATGTTCTTCACTTCACCTGTCAGTGGTTTTAACCTCATTGTTGCTCGTTCTTGCATGTATTATTCCGTTATTATCTGCCCACATAAACCGCTTTCCGATGGATGCTGCAACCCAATTTGTTGTGGCCACACTCATACTTCTCCTGTCACTTTCAAGGATCCTCCATTTTGACTCATCGGCCCATGAAAGCCTCAGATGTCTAGTTTCAGTTCTCCGGTTTGCTCTTTTTTTGGTCTATTTCCTTTTCTCAGTAATGTTTCTTGACAGCTACACATCCTATCAGACTTGTAGCGTCGCCTTCTCCACGTGGAAGGAAGGACATACCTGTCCCTGAAATGAAAGCTTGATCCTACAACAACCCTTCTAGTCAAGAGCGCTAGATGGTGGATTGACCTCTGGGACCCACGTTATAACCAAGGGGTCCTAGATCCCTATTTAAAGAGGACCTTTCACCACTCCTGACACGCCTGTTTTAATAGCTCCATGCTTTCCCCATGTAATAACAATTCTGGAGCATCTATTCTTATGGATCCATGTTGTGCCATTCCTTTATTATTTGCACTAGAAGTTATGAATGAATTGCTATTTGCCTTCAGTAAAGGAACAGAGGGGAGGTGACCAGTTGGGGGTGTGTACCTGCACAGACTGACTCTAGCCAATCAGTGCTGCCATGTTCAGTCTGTGCAGGTACACACCCCCAACTGGTCACCTCCCCTCTGTTCCTTTACTGAAGGCAAATAGCAATTCATTCATCACTTCTAGTGCAAATAATAAAGGAATGGCACAACATACAGACATAAGAATAGATGTTCCAGACTTGTTAGTACGTGGGGAATGAATGGAGCTATTAAAACAGGCATGTCAGGAGAGGTGAAAGGTCCTCTTTAACAGTTGCTGAGGTCGAGCATTCTCTGTCTATAGAAATAAACAGGACCACACATGGGTCCTGTTTATGAGCTGGCAATCTACATTACGTTTTGCCAGGAATGGCCAACTCCCGCCCAACGGCATATCTCGGGAGAGATGAGGAACGGCCATTTGGATTTTCTTTGGCTACATCCTTTAGTTCTTGGGGAGAGAAGCCATTGCCAGATTAGTCTGGTGGCGGCTGCCTGTTCCTGACGAGAACTCATGCTTGCACTGTGACAGATATCTGTGATCAGCCATATGGCTCATTCAGATGAGGAATGTCCAGCAGATAGCCGGAACAGCCAGGAATTAAAGTCAATGGGCCAATTCCCATGTCTGATTTTCTTCAAAGACCATTGGTCCACTCCGAGAAAATTGCAGCATGGGCTGTTTTGGTCCGATTTTTCGCGCTAGCCCATTCAAATAAAAGATAAAACGGCACTCCATTTTTCAATGATGTGAAAATGACGGATACGGGTAACATACTGATGCCATGCGGGCACGCAAAAATAATGGACTTATAGATCAAAGTCAGAGAAGATACTAATTCAATGATGATGGAAAATCAGTTTTTAGCAGCCATAACACGGAGGAGTTTCACATCACTCGCCTGAATGAGCCCTTAGTTGGCGCTGGTGCCTTCTCTAACAGCTGATCGGCAAGATTCCCAGGTGTCAGACCCCCCCCCCCCCCCCCAACGGTCAGATATGGATGACCTAGGTCATCAGTATAAGGGCCTGTGCACACGACTGTACGAATGGGTCCACACTATTCCGCAAAATTGCTGCCCCGTTCTATTCAATGGCCGGCATGGGATCTTGCCGTGCCGCGGCCCTGCAAGAAAAAATAGAGCATGTCCTATTCTTGTCCGCAGTAGTGGACAAGAATAGGCATCTTGACCGGGGTGCCAGGCTGTGTGTTCCGCAATTTGCCTGTTGGCATCCATCATGGATCCGCAATACCACAGCCATCTGAACGGCCCCTAAAAGACTTAGAAGACCCCTTTAAGAGTTTGGCTGTCAACTGGTGCCATCTGACATTTTGACTTTTTTTCCCCCCCTCCATTGAATTAATCTGGGCTCAGCCGTGCCAGTCGCTCGTCCAGACATCTATGGTGCGGTTTTGGCCAGCTTAAATGTGGAGGTGAGAAAGGAAAGAGACTTCTGGATTTCTAAAGGATGACGCGGCTCAGAATTCGTTGGGTTTCCATGGGACCAGACGGTTCAGATTTCAGCCGCGTTTTCTCGTTGTTGGATGATAACTGGACTTCTTTTTAATCCTCCGGCCGGCTCTGACTTCCTGCGCATTTCGGCATCATTTTACTGTCATTAGCGCACCGCCCGTTGTACTCTATATTTATATATTGATCTCTTCTCTTTCCTCTTCTCCCTCTTGTCCATTAGCCGTCGCAGATTAGGAGCTCTTGGCTTTCTGGCCTGTTTTAAATAATCTCATTTGCGTTATCTCATTCCTGCGTAACCCCATCAAGCCGGGCAGCCTTCTTTTTATAACCAGGGGCATCATTTGAGCCTTCTCGGCAGCTTGACATTTCATGGTATTTTTTTATTTTTTTTTTAAATATCGGTGCATAGGGGTAACTGGACCACTGTTGTCTATACATTGCTTTTTCTATGCAGGAAAAAAACCCTGTGCGGATAAAACGCATTAGTGAGACACATCCTTTCTAGATCTCATTTTTCCAGCGCGGGTTTGGTATTGAAAATGATCTGGTTGTCAAGGGCATAACAGTTGGGTAGCTAAGAAAATTGTCCTTAACCACCTAACTGTTTTGCCCGAGTCCAGCTCGGGCAGTGTGAAAAGTAGCTGGAGGGGGGAGGCCTGCTTTAGATGGTGATATCTCCTCAATGGTAGCAGCTAGAAACATGCAACTGGTCTTGCCTGAAAGCTGACAGCTAAAATCCAAGTCACAGAGGAGAAATCACAGTTAGAAATCAAGTCAGGAGTAATCGCGAGAAAAAACTGTTTTTACTTTCATTTTCAGCTGCATTCACAGCATCCCGATTTCTATCAGTGATATCTTTCTATGTCCTGAACATATTGTTGTCATTTTGATATTATCTGAAAGCTTGGAGTGTCTGCTTTCAAGCAAGATCAGTTGCATGTTCCTAACTGCTACCATTCAGGAGGTAGCAGCATCTAAAGCAGCCCTCCCCCCTTGAGTCAGCTACTTTTCCCACTGCTGGAGCTCCACTCTGACAAAACAGTTAGGGGGTTAAAGGGGTTGTGCAAAAATGAGGGGCCAGACCTGTAAAGGGAAGATCTGGCCAGTGCTGACTTACCTGCTTCCCAGCGCCATTTTCAAAGTGCACACAGTGCCATACGTATTTTAGTGGACGTGCCAAGTACTGCAGCTCAGTCCCAATTGCTTTGTCTTTTTCCAGAGCCCATGCCGTTGGCAGGGTGTATTTAGCAGCAGAGCCCGGCTCAAGTCAAGGGAGCTCAGATCCATCCCATAGATGACAGTTATGGAAGCTGGCCAGGTCCCGGTCACGTATAACAAGCTTAGGGAATATGGCAGCCTTGCTTTGTCCTCGGGCAGGTTGGCACAGAGCATCTCACAAGCAAGGCCTCAATGCAAGATCATCTCCAGTCTAACAAACTTCTCTAGGAGCCATCGGCCTAGAGGAACCAATGAAAAATACGCGATGTGACCGAAAGCAGCAGGATCGCACAGATTGCTTGCAGTTAGAGATAAGCGAGCATGCTCGGGTGGAATTTGCTTGCATGCTTACTCATCTCTACTTGCAGTCAATTAATGGTAGCACATTTTGCTTAAAATTCGAACTTTATTTGTTCGAATTTTCCATGGACCTGAAGCTCTGGCACCATCACAACCACTGCTTGGCCATGCGGTGGCCGCTATGTGCACCCCTGGGGTCCCTGACAGCAGTTAGACTGCTGTAATATCGCATGTGGATTACCGCTAATTACCGGACTACATATGTACTGCCAATCTGCCGTTAACATCTGATGTGCGCTGATATGAATCAGTTTAGATCAGTTAAAGAGCAACGGGTGGGACGCGTGATTCTAGCTTATGGTTTCACTTTTTTTTTTTTTTTTAAGGGGTTCTCCAAATTCTAAGTGGGTTTTAAAAAGCCCTCCACCCAGTGGGACCCGTTAGAAAAAGCATACTTACCTGCTCCCAAACGCCCCCTGCTGTCTTCATCCCGCTTCAGTCCCCACATGTAAACTTCCGTCATAGACATGGGACACATGCACCAATGATTGGCCTCAGTGACAACGTGTCCCTAAGGGACATGTCACGTGATGCTCGGCAGACATGTCACATCAACAGTGACCTCGTCCGAAACGCAGTGGACCAAGGGAGCCAGTACCAAGCAAGAGGTAAGTATGCTTCCCTTCACAGGTCCTGCTGGGTGGGTGAGGGGGGTATTAAAAATGCGCTTGAAAGTTGGACATCCCCTTTAAGCCTTTTTCTATGTAGGGAATACCAAAATGCATGGGAAAAATATGTGACCAAAAAAACATCAGTAAAAATTGCATAATTATTGCCATAAACGATCTATATGTAGAGGCAGCCTTAACTCCCCTAATGCAGGTTTTCTCCTTCTGCTGCAGCCTCCTGCACTGTATCAGCACTGTAGTGATAGCAGAATGGGTGTTGTAGTTAAAGACTTTGTAGTGTGTTGGGGGGTAACACAACTTTTTTTTTTTAACTGCGGCACACCCCTGACATACTAAAGCAGGGCAGACCAATTGCTTTTTGTCACCACCTGTCCTATGAGGGCATATGAACGCTACCCGGGGGGCGCTGCTCAGGCCTACTCACAAAGAACATCTCTCTTGCTCTGCTGGATCCGTCCATCCATGTATATTACACGGTCGACCATTCATTTGAACGTCCACCACATGGAAAATGTATGGTTGGCCGCAGCCGATATTTTCTCTGTGTCTATACCAGCCGGAATCATCCTAACCCCAGTCCCTCAAACTCATGGTGTTGGTTTGGCCTTTGTCCCCAAAGCTCTGGATTGCCTTTGATTTATTTGTGGACCATCCCGGAGATGTCCTCAATCTTTCTCCCTCTTGTCAAGAATTTTCAGGTCATCTGTCTCTCGTAGACGTGATCATCGATCGCCATCTGCTTCCTCCTCTCATCTAACACTTCACTTTCTATTTCTGTCCTGGGCAAAAAGAAAAAAATATCCTAAGCATATGATAAATGAGATGACAGATGATGAAGCCTCGCAGTCTGTTTTTCTTTTGATTTGAAGGCCCTGAGCCATTTACATGTCTTGTGATATGTACATATGAGATGTCACCTCTATAGATACCTGTGATATATACATATCGAGTGATATATGTGATAGGAGGTCTCTCTTTTTTTAAAATAATTCAGGGGTCTTCTGACAAGTTTCACAGATTTGCACATGGTTAAAATCTGTTGGTTGCTGCTTGTAGTCTTGACCACCCTCTGTGTCCTCAAGGTGGTCATAGCTGTAGACGAATGTTGGCCAAACCCATCGGAACATGCAGCTTATCTGATTTATGTGGAGGGTATCCTGACTTTCCTCTGGTGCAAAATTTTGGGGGAAAGGAGGATATCAATGTAGATAAGCTGTTGCCAAAGGTGTGTGGTTTCAGGTTATTCCCCTCTCTCCATTGATATATATATTTTTGGCCTAGTTGTATATGCTAGCCAAACAATCTTATGTATGGCCATGCGATCGTTATGTTCTCCATTTGTGGAAAACCGTCATTTGCTAGCATATGGTTATTGGCCCATCAGTTCTAATGTTCTCCTAAGAAACACCATCCCCTTGTTTAGTATGGGGACCTAAACTTGACCACTCATGGAGGGGCACGTGATCAGACCCATCCGTCAGTGGCCATCTGGTACTGCGCATGCGTTAGTTTTCTGTTTGACCACCCATGGAGTGACATGTGACCAGACCCATCCGTCAGCGTCCATCTGGTACTGCGCATGCGCTAGTTTCCTATTTGACCACCCATGGAGTGACATGTGACCAGACACATCCGTCAGCAGCCATCTGGTACTGGGCATGTGCTAGTTTCCTATTTGACCACCCATGGAGGGACACGTGACCAGACCCATCCGTCAGTGGCCTCCTTTGAAAAGCACTGCGTCCGGTACTGTGCCAAGCTTGCCATACAGTCATGGAGATGAAGTGGCTTATCATGCACCTTCCAGCAGATCCGTGAAAATAATGATAGTGTGGTTAACCCCTTTTAGGCTGGAGATAATAAGCCTAAGACGCTAGCAGCTATCCCCCCCCCAAACAGTCATGCTGGTGCCGGATGAGCAGGCGTGTTTGCTGAGGGATTATCCCCGGCGAGGCTTCTCTCCCAGTGCTTACCTCCGGGGTAAACAAGGGTTAGACATGTTTAAATCTAGCATTGCCCGAATCTTGATTCCCAGTCGAGCAGGCGCCGTGCATGATAAACATCTGCAGAATATCAATGATGTAACAGTACATAAAAAAAACACCAACGTGCAGAATGCAGTAACGTACATCGTCCGGACTACAAGGCCCCATGTGCTTTATTTAAAGGGCATCTGTCAGCAGATTTGAACCTATGAAACTGGCCGACCTGAAAACATCATCACGCCTGGTCCTGTCAATCAAAGTGCAGAGGGTGCGGCAGTTACAGAGAGCTGAACCTCTCGGTGTAATGGTGACGCCCTCGTTGCTCCAAGGGGTTAATTTGCATATATTAAAACATCACTTTTCTCAGCAATGCAGGCACATATGAACATGGGACCAACACAGATGTCTTCAGCTGCCAAGTGCACATGTAATAGGTCAGCCAGTATCATAGGTACAAAACTTCTGACAGATGCACGCAGTCTTCTAAGTATTGCCAGTTATGCCGTAAAGTGTCAGAGCGGTGCTGTACTGGGGACAGTAACCTGCAAAGCTTACAAATCTGTACTGATCCTGTAGTATTAGGATCATTTATATTATGTAAAGCCCCCCCCCCCCGACCACTGATCTGTCTGTCAATTGCAGGTGTTGAATGAAGAATGTGACCAAAACTGGTACAAAGCAGAGCTCAACGGCAAGGATGGATTTATTCCCAAAAACTACATAGAAATGAAACCACATCCGTGAGTATATTGTGTGTTTGGGATGGCCGAGGAGATTAAATCTTTCCGGGCAGGAACGCCTCCATTAAGGTAATGAGCCAGAGCCTGTACTAGGCTTCTAGGCTCATTACTTGTATATTACAATTCAGGCCAGCAGGAGGCAGCACTGAATTGTAATATAGCGATCTATGTGTAGGGTAATGGATAATATTCCATTACTCTATACAAATTACAATCTTATGATTGCATATTGGGGTCCACTTGGGGCCTAAAAAAGTTAAAAATAAAATAAAATCAAAAGAAGTTTTAAAAATATATAAAAATTCAAATCATCCCTTTCCCTGAAATAAAATAAACGATAAAAAAAATTCACATCATGGGCATGCGTGCAAAATGGCCTATACTATTAAAATATAGAAAAATGTATGCCATACAGTGAATGGCGTAATGGGAAAAAAAATAATGGCCTATTAGTCGTTTTCCATCACTTCACCTTCCCAAAAAAATTTAATAAAGAGTGATCAAAAAGTCATACACACCCCAAAATGGTATCAATAGAAATTACACATCATCCTGCAAAAATGAGCCCTCACACAGCTCCGTTGACATAACTATAAAAAAAAGTTATGGGGGTCAGAATATGCCGATGAAAAGAAAAAAAAAATTCAAAACTTTTTTTCAGTATTAAAGTACAGTAAACACTATACATATGTGGTATGATCATAATCGTATTGACTTGGGGAATGAGGAGCACATGTCAGTGTTACAGCATAGTCCACACCATAAAAACAAAACCCATAAAACTGTGGCGGAATTGCATTTTTTTCTTTCTTTCCAAGGAGAGGTATTCAGTAGAATTCCCAGATAACGCCTTTAAGTATACAATGCCTTGCGAAAGTATTCAGCCCCCTGGAACTTTTCAACCTTTTGCCACATTTCAGGCTTCAAACAAAAAGATATAACATATAAAATTTTGGGTGAAGAATCAACAACAAGTGGGTCACAATTGTGAAGTGGAACGAAATTTATTGGATCATTTAAACTTTTTTTGTAATAATAAAACTGAAAAGTGGACCGTGCAAAATTATTCGGCCCATTTACTTTCAGTTCAGAAAACTCACTCCAGAAGTTGATTGAGGATCTCTGAACGATCCAATGTTGTCCTAAATGACTGATGAAGAGAAATAGAATCCACCTGTGTGTAATCAAGTCTCCGTATAAATGCACCTGCTCTGTGATAGTCTCAGAGTTCTGCATCATGAAGACCAAGGAACACACCAGGCAGGTCCGTGATACTGTTGTGGAGAAGTTTAAAGCCGGATTTGGATACCGAAAGATTTCCCAAGCTTTAAACATCCCAAGGAGCACTGTGCAAGCGATCATATTGAAATGGAAGGAGTATCAGACCACTGCAAATCTACCAAGACCCGGCCGTCCCTCTAAACTTTCATCTCAAACAAGGAGAAGACTGATTAGAGATGTAGCCAAGAGGCCCATGATCACTCTGGATGAACTGCAGAGATCTACAGCTGAGGTGGGAGAGTCTGTCCATAGGACAACAATCAGTCCAACACTTCACAAATCTGGCCTTTATGTAAGAGTGGCAAGAAGAAAGCCATTTCTCAAAGATATCCATAAAAAGTCTGGTTTACAGTTTGCCACAAGCCACCTGGGAGACACACCAAACATGTGGAAGAAGGTGCTCTGGTCAGATGAAACCAAAATCCAACTTATTGGAAACAATGCAAAAAGATATGTTTGGCGTAAAAGCAACACAGCTCATCACCCTGAACACACCATCCCCACTGTCAGACATGGTGGTGGCAGCATCATGGTTTGGGCCTGCTTTTCATCAGCAGGGACAGGGAAGATGGTTAAAATTGATGGGAAGATGGATGGAGCCAAATACAGGACCATTCTGGATGAAAACCTGTTGGAGTCTGCAAAAGACCTGAGACTAGGACAATGATTTATCTTCCAACAAGACAATGATCCCAAACATAAAGCAAAATCTACAATGGAATGGTTCAAAAATAAAGGTATCCAGGTCTTAGAATGGCCAAGTCACAGTCCAGACCTGAATCCAATTGAGAATATGTGGAAAGAGCTGAAAACTGCTGTTCACAAACGCTCTCCATCCAACCTCAAAGAGCTCGAGCTGTTTTACAAGAAAGAATGGGCAAGAATTTCAGTCTCTAGATGTGCAAAACTGATAGAGACTTACCCCAAGAGACTTACAGCTGTAATCGCAGCAAAAGGTGGCGCAACAAAGTATTAATGCAAGGGGGACGAATAATTTGCACGCCCCACTTTTCAGTTTTATTATTACAAAAAAAGTTTAAATGATCCAATAAATTTCGTTCCACTTCACAATTGTGACCCACTTGTTGTTGATTCTTCACCAAAATTTTAAATGTTATATCTTTTAGTTTGAAGCCTGAAATGTGGCAAAAGGTTGAAAAGTTCCAGGGGGCTGAATACTTTCGCAAGGCACTGTATGTCCATGACCTCTTTATTAGATAGGAGAACCTGTGGCCTTCAGCAATCAGACATTTATCTAACCTATGGCACTATGTGGGCTTCGGGTTCTGCTCCCAGTTGCTATCCCCAACAGGATTTGCCACACCAGGCACAGCCATACTTGCATGGCCATCAGGGTGCCACCTACAGCAGTTCTGCCCATCATTAGGGATTTGGGGGATCAAACAGCCACCCTTCATACATCCTAACGGACGGGCCATCAGGTGGATTTTTTTTGTTTCTAATCTGCTTCTCCATCTTCTACAGGTGGTTTTTTGGCAAAATCCCACGTGCCAAAGCAGAGGAGATGCTCGGGAAGCAGAGACACGACGGTGCCTTTTTGATCCGAGAGAGTGAAAGCGCTCCAGGGGACTTCTCTCTGTCAGTCAAGTAAGTCGCTCTTCATGGTCGTGTCACCCGATCCTAGTCTGCGCCCTATAGGTTCCCCTATAAAGCTGTCGCTTCTGTTGCAGGTTTGGCAATGACGTACAACATTTCAAGGTCCTGCGGGACGGTGCAGGGAAATACTTCTTGTGGGTGGTAAAGTTTAACTCCCTGAATGAGCTGGTGGACTACCATCGGTCCACGTCCGTGTCTCGGAACCAGCAGATCTTCTTACGTGACATCGAGCAGGTGCCACAGGTACACGGGGGAGACAGAGCCACAAGTTTACCACAGGTATATAGAGGGGGGAATCTAGGAGACAGACTGTTCCGCAGATTTGAGAGGTGTATCTGTATCTATTCTGCCAAGGTATTTAAGGTGTTTGCTGATGGACGTTAGATCGTCATTAAAAACGTATCTGGATTTACAGTCCTGTGTCATGTTGTGTGGACTGCATTACTGTAGAAATGGACCTACCTCTGACCTTTTTTAACATTTCCCTCAACAGCAACCTACCTACGTTCAGGCACTGTTTGACTTTGACCCCCAGGAAGATGGGGAACTTGGATTTCGACGAGGAGACTTCATCCAGGTGGTAGACAACTCAGACCCCAATTGGTGGAAAGGGACATGTCACGGGCAGACCGGCATGTTTCCACGCAACTACGTGACGCCCGTCAACCGCAATCTGTAACTAGAGCCTTCGCCGGAACCAGGAGCCAAGAAAGGAGCACAGGCAGACTCACCTGGGAGGGA
The DNA here is from genome assembly GCA_900303285.1 of Rhinella marina. Lineage (NCBI taxonomy): Eukaryota > Metazoa > Chordata > Amphibia > Anura > Bufonidae > Rhinella > Rhinella marina. The sequence goes on from ONZH01000479.1 coordinate 52,706, forward strand.
TTGACTAGGACGCCAATAGGAGCATACAGATTGACTTTTTTGGGGATGGATGGGCACATGGACGACCAAACTAGAAGAGCATGGACAGACTACTGACAGACCAGGGAGCACTATATAATAGCCCGCAGATTCAAAGAACCAGTGCAAAATTAAAAAAAAAAAAATTTAAAAATGTAAAAAAAAAACAAAAAAAAACAGGACACAGGGTTAAAAAATAAGGCAAGACGTAAAAAAGGTAGGGGTCTCTCTTACACTGACAGGTAGAGATGCGGCTGAGGGGGAAAAACAAACTAGAAGACGCTTAGAGAAATGTACGCGACACATAGGCTTTCTCGGTTGTCTGTCTGTGCTGTATGCAGTTGCTTCGTGCGAGGGGGATGACCGTTTGGCTCCGTGTGGAACTATCTTGGCCGGGGTGGGCTAGTGGGGAGTTGCAGGCTCACTGGGAGGGAATGATGAATCCCGGGTATTTGATTTAGAATGCCAAAATGTACCTATAAATTAAACAGGAAACGAGAGACTTTTTGTTTTCTTAACTTAACAGACCCCCATTACTGCTGCTGTTCCTCCTTTATTCCACTTCTTTCCGCCATTTTTATTATTATTTTTTTTCCTGTTGACCATGCATGTGTGTTTGCAACGCAATTCAATACAACACGCACCTGTAAAATAAAATGTACAAAATCCGACCATTTTTTTTTTCCTCTCTATGCAAATCACTGGCTCCTGGTGTGTTGGCAAAATCAAGATCTCAAGGGGACGGCAGCCATAATCTCTTCAAAAGGCAAAATCGTTTCCCGTTTTCCACCGCCCCCCCCCCCTTTCCCATGCCTGTACTCCTTGCAGATGGAAATCGCTCCAAGACTTTACGGATCGAGCTCTGATAAAGGGAAGGCTGCACTACAACTATATAGCATATGTATGTCTCATTTACGCTTCCTTGTGCGTTTAGCGAACTTATCATTTGGATTACACAGATAGGCAATCGGTAAGAGGGGGGGACTCCGTCCTGTGCGAGGCGACGCATGCAAATCACGAGCTGTCAGAGTCCACATGCTTCACCCTTAAGGCTCCATGTTGTAACGATACAAGTGCCAATGTACGAGCAAGGGCTGGGATTTCTTGTTTGTGGAGGAACCAGGGCGCCTGTGCTTTAAACGACAAAATCTTACTAATAGGAAATCGGATAAGAGAACTAACCTAACAGTGATTACAGTCTACAGGGCAGACTCTATATCGTTCGCGAAATCCCTACAGTACATGCGTAATGGCTCTTTCTGCCCCTTTACTTTTGACTCTCTTGTGTCTTGGCCCTTCCTAGTCTGCTTCCTTCAGGCCTAAGCGAATGAGGTTAGGAACGCACTGGGACCATATGATTGTGTATTTGGGGATTTGTGTATAATCCTGCATCCTTTTGCAGATGAATAATGTGTGTGTATATATATAAAAAAAATCAAATCAGTGTTTAAATAATTAAGAACGGCTTCTGTATTTAATCCTCCAATGCATCAATTTGGTAGATAGTTATTAACTGTGAATAATAAAAAAAAAAAATCATGTGTATTCTTCATCTGACTGCTAGTGACCTCATTTCATTTCTGGGGATAAATTATATTAAAATAAAAAAAAAAACCTCCATTTGACTATATGCATGAGCACCTGACAGAATATCCTTTATTTTTACCAATATAGATGTTTTTTTAATATTTTGCAAATTGATTATTAAAGGGTTTCTGTCACCAGTTTTTTTCGGTATGAATCAGGCTGACATTAGAGATGTGCTAATGTCACCTGATTCCAAATATATATCTGTTTTATTTACTGGTGCCCTCATTTTTATATAAAATGAACTTTTATTTTATGCTAATAAGGCTCCTAGGTGCAAGGGGCGTTACCTCTGCTCCTAGAGGCTCTGTTGATTGACAGGCCCAGGCAGAGAAGAAACACTCCATTCACCATAGCTTGCAAGGACCTTCAATGATGTCATGACCATGTGATCAGTCACATGGTTAGGATCACACAAACAGCCTGTCTCCTCCTAAACCATGTGACTGATCACATGGTCATGACATCATTGAAGGTCCTTAAAAGCTATGGTGAATGGAGTGTTTCTTCTCTGCCGGGGCCTGTCAATCAACAGAGCCTCTAGGAGCAGAGGTAACGCCCCTTGCACCTAGGAGCCTTATTAGCATAAAATAAAAGTTCATTTTATATAAAAATGGGGGCACCAGTAAATAAAACAGATATATCTTTGGAATCAGGTGACATTAGCACATCTCTAATGTCAGCCTGATTCATACCGAAAAAACTGGTGACAGAAACCCTTTAAAGGGGTTGTCTCACTTTGGTAAGTTGCATAGTAATACAAGGTACTTACTAATGCATTATTAGTATCCATATTATTTTCTTTGCTGGCTGGATTCATTTTTCCATGACTTTATACACTGCTCGTTTCCATGGTTACAGACCACCCTGCAATCCACCAGCTGTGGTCGTGCTTGCACACTATAAGAAAAAGCATCAGCCTCTCTGGTGGCCAGGACTGTGGGAGTGCACGTAGGCTGGTGCTTTTTCCTATAGTGTGCAAGCACGACCACCACTGATGGATTGCAGGGTGGTCATAACCATGGAAACAAGCAGTGTACAATGTGATGGAAAAATTAATCCAGCCAGCAAAAGAAGCAATATGGATAATAATACATTAGTAAATGCCTTGTATTAACTTTCTCTACATGATAAATGTCACTTACTGAAGTGAGACAACCCCTTTAAAGGGTTATTCCCATCTTGGTCAATGGGGGCATATCCCTAGGATATTCCCCTATTGTCCTATAGGTGCGGGTCCCACCTCTGGGACCCGCACCTATATTGAGAGCGGGGCCCCGAAAGTGAAGGAGGGCGCACCGCGCATGCGTGGCCACCCTCCATTCATTTGTATAGAGCCGACGGAAATAGCCGAGCCAGTGCTCGGCTATTTTCGGCGGCCCCATACAAATGAATGGAGGGCGGCCGCGCATGCGCGGTGCGCCCTCCTTCACTTTCGGGGCTCCGTTTTCGATATAGGTGCGGGTCCCAGAGGTGCTTTTTCCTATATTGTGCAAGCACGACCACCACTGATGGATTTCAGGGTGGTCGTAACCATGGAAACGAGCAGTGTATAATGTGATGGAAAAATGAATCCAGCCAGCAAAGGAAGCAATATGGACAATCACAATACATTAGTAAGTGGCTTGTAGTAACTTTCTCTACATGATAAATGTCACTTACTGAAGTGAGACAACCCCTTTAATGTGCAGGCTGCAGGTTATATATATCAGGACGAGCTGAGCAGACTGATATATAGTTTTATGAGAAAATATTTAGTAAAACTTGTGTTTCATTCATTTATATTCCTGCTCATTCTGGGTTTTGAAGTCCAGGAGGCGGAGCTATCAGGGATTGACAGCTCTGTGTATACACAGTCATAGAGGGAAGACTGTCAATCACTGATAGCTCCGCCTCCTGGACGTCACAGCCCAGAATGAGCAGGAATTTATATGTATAAAATACAAGTTATACTGAATCTTTTCCTATAAAACTATATATCAATCTGTTCAGCTCCTCCTGATCTATAACTTACTGCCTTCAGCTCAAACACTATGTTCACCATGACAGGTTCCCTTTAAGGAGAGGTTCACACAACGGATTTTGACTCTGAGTAAACCGCTGCAGTTTCTGTTGTGGATTTTCATTTTGAGTGGTGCAGTTTAGCTCTCTTTTGCAGGCTCCTGTCATGGCTTTCCTGAAGTCTCCTTGCGGTAACTGTAGAGTCTAGACAATTCGAATAAAAAATTGGGGAGGGAATTTAAACGTATTCCTACCTTAGACATTTGTAACATATTTATCTTCTCTAGATGGTCCTCTAACCCCCTGACATTTTTCTTATCACTCTGTAATGTCTATGCTTGTAAGGGTAGAGTCACTCTTGCGATCAGTGCTCCGGCAGGCTAGTGTGAATGGGGCGGCTTGGGTGTAATTACACCTGCTCACCGCTGCGATATTGCAGTTTTCACATTGACCACTAGATGTCAGCACAGCAGTTTATATCCTTTTCGTATAGATATTGCTATAAGCAATAGGATTACACTCTGAATTTCTGGTGTTAGCGTGTTAGGTGAATTCCTGGATGCTATTGCCATTACTGTACGGGTCACTATACATTCCAGGACTGTCCTTTGAACAGCTCAGTCCAATGGATTAAATGAGGGGAGATAACACGCAGATTTTATATGAATCTATGAGGCAAACAGAAAAAGTGTAACACAGCACAGTGTCCTGTTACAGAGGTACCCCCTGGAAGCAATATGGCGGCCCCAGGACCCATAATGCATTGTCCTATGCATGAGACCCATACCACCAGCACAGAGTGGTCAGCGCGGGGTAAAGGACAGGGCATCTGCTTGTATGGCGAGGTTCATACCTAAAAATCTCATTCACATTTTGTGTTTTGAAAACTGAAGTAATTTTGTTATTTTCTCGTGGTTACATTACAAGCGATATTTCCCATTTTACCGCATTTTTTTGGCTCCTTATAGCGCAAGCCTATAGGTGATCACACACTTAGGGTACGTTTGTCCGACAATATGTATTTTGCAGTCCACGTTGCGTTCGTGTTTTTTTGTTGACCCACTGACTTCTATGGGTCCGTGTAGAGCTGGGCGATATGGCCTAAAAAAAAATCTTTTTGGACGATTCACGATTTAAATCTCGATTTTCTTATGTTATTAAAAATATAAAAAAAGCCTACTGTGCCCCCATCAGACCTCAGATCAGCCCACTGTGCCCCCATCAGACCTCAGATCAGCCCACTGTGCCCCCATCAGACTTCAGATCAGCCCAGTGTGCCCCCATCAGACCCCACATCAGCCCAGTGTGCCCCCATCAGACCCCACATCAGCCCAGTGTGCCCCCATCAGACCTCAGATCAGCCCACTGTGCCCCCATCAGACCTCAGATCAGCCCACTGTGCCCCCATCAGACCTCAGATCAGCCCATTATGCCCCATCAGACCCCACATCAGCCCATTGTGCCCCATCAGACCTCAGATCAGCCCATTGTGCCCCATCAGACCGCACATCAGCCCATTGTGCCCCATCAGACCCCACATCAGCCCACAGTGCCCCCATCAGACCTCAGATCAGCCCACAGTGCCCCCATCAGACCTCAGATCAGCCCATTATGCCCCATCAGACCCCACATCAGCCCATTGTGTCCCATCAGACCCCACATCAGCCCACTGTGCCCCCATCAGACCCCACATCAGCCCACTGTGCCCCATCAGACCCCACATCAGCCCATTGTGCCCCATCAAACCCCACATCAGCCCATTGTGCCCCATCAGACCTCAGATCAGCCCACAGTGCCCCCATCAGACCTCAGATCAGCCCACAGTAGTGCCCCCTTCAGACCTCAGATCAGCCCACAGTAGTTCTCCCTTGGAAACCTCAGATTAGCCCACAGTAGTGCCCCCTTCAGACCTCAGATTTAAGCCCACAGTAGTTCTCCCTTGAAACCTCAGATTAGCCCACAGTAGTGCCCCCTTGAGACCTCAGATTAGCCACAGTAGTGCCCCCTTCAGTCCTCAGAACAGCCCAGAGTAGTGCCCCCTTCAGACCTCAGATCAGCCCACAGTAGTGCCCCCTTCAGACCTCAGATTTAGCCCACAGTAGTTCTCCCTTGAAACCTCAGATTAGCCCACAGTAGTGCCCCCTTGAGACCTCAGATTAGCCCACAGTAGTGCCCCCTTCAGTCCTCAGAACAGCCCACTAGGCCACCATAAGAATAAAATAAAAAAATCCCTTACCTGTCCTGCGCCGCGGCTCCGCTCAGGGTCAAGCGCTCCTCAGTCTTCTCCCGGCGCTGCACTGTCACCTGACTGCGTGCAGGACAGTGCTGCGCGGCCCCGGAGCGGAGCCGCGGCGCAGGACAGGTGAGAGATTTGTTTTTATTTTATCTGGCGGGCGTCATTTTAGGAAAATCGAGTTCATGATTTTCCGAAAAAATAAAATCGTGAGGCTTTCAATTGGCGAATTAATCGAATTAATTTGATTAATCGACCAGCCCTAGGTCCGTGACCCGCATTTTGCAGACAAGTATACAACATGTTCTATCTTTTGGTGGATCGGATGATCCATGTGCTTTCCGCAGCCCTATGTCAGTTCTGCGAAAGATAGAACATGCAGTTCACTGACGCATAGAAGTCAATAGGTCTGCAAATTAACGGATGCAACATGAATGTCACACAGACGTCGCCCGTGTTTTGCAGTTCCTCGTTTTGTGTGGCAGCCCTTCTGATGCCTACATGCGTGGGCTCGTTTAGCCAGATGTGACGTGGGCATATTTTAGGACACATTATTGGGGAGGTGAGTAAATCACTGGACATGAATACACTCCCTCTTCAACCCTAGCCCACCAGGGAACCAGGCCTTAAAGGGGTCTTCTGTTAATTTGAAGTAATGATTAAACTGGTGGGAGTCCTATTGCTGGGGCCCTCTGCAATGAACTGAGTGGCAGGTCGACCATGTATATTGTCCCTCCATTCATCTCTACAGCTGAGTACAGCACTCAGTTATTTCTTGCAGGTCCTATAGAGATGAGCGCATGCTCATTCTTGTGACTGGTGGGGGTCCTAGGACCCCACCGATCTAACAGTTATCTCCTATCCTGTGCGGATAGGGAATAATCTGAAATTTCAGGAATGCCCCTTTAATACCACCGCTAGACCAGAAAGGAGAGTGCATTAAACCCATAGACCACCATGGAAGGTGGCATTAACCCATTCACTGCCTTTAGCGAAGCAGTCATTGGGCTCTCCTACAGCTACTGATGTTTAAGTGAAGGGTCCGACCTCTGTGACCCTCACCAATTAGCGGAGTGAAGGGGCCACTGAATGGGACCAAGTGCTGCGCCCATGTAAACCATGAAGGTCTCCTCACAGTGCAGGTCGTCTGGCTGTAATAGGGAAGCTGAAGCGCATCCACGTTACAGTCTGAACGCAGGCAAACACCTTCTACTGAATGTATACTGCGTGACAAAAAAAATGAAAAAAAGAAGAAAAAAAAATGTTAAAGTTTATCAGTATCATAAAATAATTCAAGTCTCCCCGGAACATTTAAAGGCGCTTTTAAGCCACCGATGTCAGATAGGTCCCATCTCTGGGATTCACTCCTTTCTCCAGAATGGGGCCCCTGGAGTGTGTTGTGTATGTGTGACCACCCTCCATTCACTGCTATGGGAGTTCCGAAAATAGCGGAGAGCTGGCTCTACTATTCCCAGCAGTCCCATAGAAGTGAATGGAGAGGTGGCTGCGCGCCCTCAGTTATTTTCAGGAGTCCCATAGTAATGAATGTACAGGACAACGCACACGTGTGCTGAGCCCTCCTTTACATTCTGGAGATCGGAGCAGGTCACAGAGGGTTAAAAAAAAAAAACAAACGCCATTGCACAATCAGTTAGGTCTTTACCTGAAGAAAACACATAAGGGCTCATGCACACAAACGTATTTTTCTTCCGTTTTTTTCCAGGTCCATAAACGGAACCATTGATCTCAATGGGGCTGGAAAAACGGAAATGACTCGGAAGTGTGCATTCTGTGTCCGTGTTCTGCAAAAACAAAAAATTTTACACGTCCTATTCTTGTCCATTTTGCGGACAAGGACGGGCATTATGACAATGGATCAGCAAGAAAAAAATGGAAGTCATCTTGGGTTTTTTTTTGCGGATCCGCAAATTGCATACGGCCGTGTGCATGAGCCCTTAGGTTGTGTTCACATGTCTATCAGAGATGTTCTGGCAGCCTGATCTGGCATAAACGCCGGCCAATCAAAAAACTGCTGCATGCCCGAAACCAGGCATTTATACCGGAAAGCAGGCAGATCGCCGCCTGATCCCATTATAGCAATAAGGATCTGGTGGTGATCTGTTGAATCTGGCCAGCTCCAGTGAATTCCGGTAGTTTTGGTCTGGCCGCCTCTCGGCAAGTTTGCCATACTGAGGCCGGATCCGCGGCCCGCCCCCATTACAGTGATTGGGCCGGAGCGTAGTTCCAGCCCCACACGTGCACCAGCGGCAGCACGGATCCGGCAGGCTGCCGGAATCCACTGCCGCAAGTGTGAAAGTAACCTAGGGGCTCGTTAACATCACCGTTCAGCCCTTCCGTTCTCCTGCTCCGTTTAGGAGCAGGAGAGCGAAAAGGACGGATTCAGAATATAACTGAGCCGAACGGAGCCTAAGGACCCCATGGACTATAATGGGGTCCGTTAGACTTCCGCTCAGAAGATGACTTTTGAAGCGGATACAAAAGTCCTGCATGCAAACTTTTGTATCCACTCCAAAATCATCTGAGTGAAACCTAATGGACCCCATTATAGTCTATGGGGTCCCTTAGGCTCCGTTCGGCTCAGTTATGTGCCGAATCCTTCCTTTCCGTTCTCCTGCTCCTAAACGGAGTGAACGAGCCCTAAGGGCCCATTCAGACGGCCGTATTATTGCGGGTCCGCAATGGCCAGGCTCCCCATTGAAAATGCCTATACTTGTCCGCTCATGCGGACAAGTATAGGACATGTTTTATCTTTTTATGCGGTGCCACGGCGACTACCCGCTCCAATAGAGGTCAATATTGCAGAATAGATGCAGACCCAGTCACACGGTCGTGTGAATGGGGCCTAATACAACCATCTGCAATGAACGGATCCGCTTTTATTATCTTTAAGGCTACTTTCACACTTGCGTTGTTTTATTCCGGTATTGAGTTCCGTCATAGGGGCTCAATACCGGAATAAAACGCTTCAGTTTTGTCCCCATTCATTGTCAATGGGGACAAAACTGAACTGAAGAGAACGGAATGCTCCTAAAAGCATTCCATTCCGTCTCCAGACCAGAGAGCAAACCGCAACATGCTGCGGCTTGCTCTCCGTCCTGGGCATCCGTCATGACCCCCAATGCAAGTCAATGGGGACGGATCCGTTTGGTGTGACACAGTAGTAAACAGATCCGTCCTCCATTGACTTTCAATGGAGTTCATGACTGATCCGTCCCAGCGATGTTAAGGATAATACAACTGTATCCGTTCATTACGGATCCACATGGTTGTATTATCAGTAACGGAACTGTTATTGCTGAACCCTGCCAGATCCAGCAATAACGCTAGTGTGAAACATAGCCAAGACGGATCCGTCATGAACCCCGTTGAAAGTCAATGGGGGAGAGATCCGTTTTCGATTTCAGAGAAAACTGATCCGTCCCCATTGACTTGCATCGTGGGTCATGACAGCATCCCATGATGGAAAGGAAATGTAGCTGCTCCAAACGGAATGCATTTTGGAGCACTCTGTTCTGTTCAGTTTTTTGTCCCATTAACAATGAATGGGGCCAAAACTGAAGTTTTTTTTTCCGGTATGGAGACCCTAGGACGGATCTCAATACCGGAAAACCCTAGTTTGAAAGTAGCCTGGGGACGGATCTGTTTATGCTGACACAATAGAAAATGGATCCTCCCCCATTGTCTTTTAAAGGAGGTCATGACGGATCATGGATCCAGCAAAAACACTGCCTCCCCTTCCCACACACAGCTCTGCATCAGGAGGTGAACATTCCGCACAGAGCTGTGTAGAGCTGACAGCCACCTACGCCTCTAGTGACAGCACAGCCTAGAGCCCGACCCTCTCACACACGTGACTGATCACATGATCATAATGTCCTCAAAGCTTCTCGAACGACATAGCATCTACTGGACTCTCATTGGTGGATGAAGGAGGCCTGGCCCAACAGTCAATTCCCATTGGTTAGTCGGGAGGGCGTGGCCTGCAGGCAGAGGCTGTAGAGGAAGTGTCCAGGAGGAGAAGGTGAGTGTGTAGGAGGCTGTGTATAGGGCGGTGGTTGCAGCCCTCTGTAGTGCTGCCTGGCAGCCGGGGTATATGAAATATTGTCACCATTACTGTACATTATAAAGGTGTTAGCTGTCACTGAGGGGTTTTGCGACCCTGTTAAGCACTGAGTCCTAGAGGATACACATCACCGTATGTAGTACATACTGCAGCTGCTGCAGAACCTCTTTTTAAAGAGAGACCATTCTTTGTCAGTTATGCTCTGCAGGAAGAGAGAAGTGGTGCCGCTTATCTTCGTATAACAGGAGGCATTCCGGTGGTGCTTGTGTGTCCTGTTTTATTTTCAGTTGACTTCAGTGAGGAAAAGAAAAGATTGTATAAACCAGCATGCACACAATGCAGTTTTCTTGTGGTGCATTTCTAATAGTACTGCCACCATTTACCAGCCATGGTTACCAAGCCATCCTAGCGCCCTGCCAATGTCTCGTTTTGCGCATACAGGCTTTCTGAACAGGCAGGTAGTGAGTTCCGGACATGCACACAGCCATGTTGGTGCTTTTCTTCCCATGGGTCCCTATACAAGAAAAAATTTGCCATGGCATTTTTTTAATTCACTGAAAAAACCTGAAAAGAAACATAGAAACCTCTCACTATTTCTTTTCCATACTGCATGCTGTTCTTGTGGTTTTCGAGTGGTGTTTTATTCTCGGCTGTGTTTTTTTTCCCCCTCCTTATAGCGGAGATGAAAAAGCGCCAAAAGCTTGAAAGTGATGATGGAGACAAAAAAATAAATAAATAAATAGAGGTGTAAATAAATAAGTAAATAAAAAAGCTGAGTCCTGAGGACATCTGTTGTGCCAGATTTTTAAAGGGGTATACCCACCTGTAAATTTAGGGCATTCAACCCGCCCCCCCCCCCCTAATCCCAAATTTTTCACCTAACCCCTTCCCTCCAGCCAGAGGTGTAACTTGACCAGCATGCACTTTCTATAATACCAGTGTCTTCTTATGCAGAATAAGGGTCTTTGGGCCCCCTCAGGCTCCAGGGCCCAATAGCAACTGCTATCTTTACACCCCTATGCGTTAGGCCTGTGATGACAATCCCCTTAAATGCCTTTCAGAACTTTTTTTTATTCTGTTATATGAACTTAATAATTATTAGTTATAGTTTAGCTTTTGCAGCTTCTATTTTTTCACGCGATCTAGCATGCTGCAGGAATCCGCCCTGTGATAAATCCATCAGCAAGTTTGTGGCGGTCTCCAGGCCCTCTCTGCTGAACTGACTTTTAAGATTTCTTTTTTGTTGTTTTTTGAGCCTCTTGTAAAAGAAAATTTTCCTTCCTCGCGAGCTCTCATTTTTTGCTCATGCTTCTCCTCCAGGTCCTCTTGAAGAATGGTGGGATATGACCCTGGCTCAGAGGGTCTTCTTTCTACGACTGAAGTGGCTGCCGCAGGTTCTCTTTCTGGACTGGTCACAAGGGCGGCCATAAGCCCCCTGGATGTTATTAAAATTCGCTTCCAGGTATTTTCTTCTTTTCGATTGCACATCAATATCTCTAGATGTGGCAATACGACAGTAGATTTCATCTTCCAAAATTAAAGGAGCTATCTAGGATTGGAAAAGGAGTTATCTAGGATTGCACGGGAGCACACAGCATCATACATTACAATGATGTTGTGCATGTCGGGCCGCCTGCGGGACAATAGCCCCGCGGGCGGCCCGACGTACAGTACAGACCAAAAGTTTGGACACACCTTCTCATTCAAAGAGTTTTCTGTATTTTCATGACTATGAAAATTGTAGATTCACACTGAAGGCATCAAAACTATGAATTAACACATGTGGAATTATATACTTAACAAAAAAGTGTGAAACAACTGAAAATATGTCTTATATTCTAGGTTCTTCAAAGTAGCCACCTTTTGCTTTGATTACTGCTTTGCACACTCTTGGCATTCTCTTGATGAGCTTCAAGAGGTAGTCACCTGAAATGGTTTTCACTTCACAGGTGTGCCCCGTCAGGTTTAGTAAGTGGGATTCAGGGGCGTAGCTATAGGGGGTGCAGAGGTAGCAGTCGCTACCGGGCCCAGGAGCCTGAGGGGGCCCAAAGACCCTTGTGCCGCATAAGAAGACACACAAAGTATTGAGGGAAGGGGGGCCCAAGCAGAACTCTTGCACCAGGGCCCATGAGCTTTAGCTACGCCCCTGGTGGGATTTCTTGCCTTATAAATGGGGTTGGGACCATGAGTTGTGTTGGGCAGAAGTCAGGTGGATACACAGCTGATAGTCCTACTGAATAGACTGCTAGAATTTGTATTATGGCAAGAAAAAAGCAGCTAAGTAAAGAAAAACGAGAGGCCATCATTACTTTAAGAAATGAAGGTCAGTCAGTCCGAAAAATTGGGAAAACTTTGAAAGTGTCCCCAAGTGCAGTTGCAAAAACCATCAAGCGCTACAAAGAAACTGGCTCACATGAAGACCGCCCCAGGAAAGGAAGACCAAGAGTCACCTCTGCTGCGGAGGATAAGTTCATCCGAGTCACCAGCCTCAGAAATCGCAGGTTAACAGCAGCTCAGATTAGAGACCAGGTCAATGCCACCCAGAGTTCTAGCAGCAGACACATCTCTACAACAACTGTTAAGAGGAGACCGTGTGCAGCAGGCCTTCATGGTAAAATAGCTGCTAGGAAACCACTGCTAAGGACAGGCAACAAGCAGAAGAGACTTGTTTGGGCTAAAGAACACAAGGAATGGACATTAGACCAGTAGAAATCTGTGCTTTGGTCTGATGAGTCCAAATTTGAGATCTTTGGTCCCAACCACCGTGTCTTTGTGCGACGCAGAAAAGGTGAACGGATGGACTCTACATGCCTGGTTCCCACCGTGAAGCATGGAGGAGGAGGTGTGATGGTGTGGGGGTGCTTTGCTGGTGACACTGTTGAGGATTTATTCAAAATTGAAGGCATACTGAACCAGCATGGCTACCACAGTATCTTGCAGCGGCATGCTATTCCATCCGGTTTGCGTTTAGTTGGACCATCATTTATTTATCAACAGGACAATGACCTCAAACACACCTCCAGGCTGTGTAAGGGCTATTTGACCAAGAAGGAGAGTGATGGGTGCTATGCCAGATGACCTGGCCTTCACAGTCACCAGACCTGAACTCAATCGAGATGGTTTCGGGTGAGCTGGACCGCAGAGTGAAGGCAAAAGGGCCAACAAGTTCTAAGCATATCTGGGAACTCCTTCAAGACTGTTGGAATACCATTTCAGGTGACTACCTTTTGAAGCTCATCAAGAGAATGCCAAGAGTGTGCAAAGGAGTAATCAAAGCAAAAGGTGGCTTCTTTGCACACGATCAATGCCGCTCCAGGACATATGACCCGCTCACAGACCGTATGTCTCGGAGGGCATACGGTCATGTGCAAGGGCCCTTATAAAAACAGTGTCACACCCGTCTATGGTTTGTAACCCATCTATGGTTTTGCATCTCGGCTGCAGTAACGTAAATGAGGCTTAGCTGTAATACCAGGCAGAACCTGCGGACAGGAGTGGCACTGTGTTTGAAAGAAAGCAGCCATGTTTTTCTAAAGCTGTGCATCCCCTTTAATATGGGGTTGATGTTTAAAACAAGTGTTTTTTTTTTAGGGCTCCATTTGTCCAGTACATGTTTTACAAGCATGACCGCCACACACACAAAAAAAAATGCAGAATTGAACTGTAACTTCAGATTTACTAATGAATGGGCAACTTTATTGACCCCCTGAATGTGTTTTGTTTCCTCCTCTTTATTTCAGCTTCAAATTGAAGATCTGAGGGGCCGGGGCAAGTACAGGGGCATTCTCCATGCTGTCAGAGTGATTCTGAAGGAGGAAGGCTTATCCGGATTCTGGAAGGGGCACGTTCCAGCTCAGCTCTTGTCTGTGTGTTACGGGGCTGTACAGGCGAGTGTTGTGGTTACGCCCCCACCCCCTATAAATCACGTCAGGTAATGCCCTTCTGGTCATGTTGGGTAATATCGGACTATCTCTTGTCTTTTCTCCCTACAGTTTGTGACCTTTGAGGGGTTAACTAAAACAATTCATACTTCCACCTCTCTTGATGCCCGTGCTCCAGCAGTGCACTTTTTGTGTGGCGGGCTGGCCGCCTGCTCAGCGACCCTGACTGTCCAGCCTTTGGACACCCTGAGGACACGGTTTGCAGCCCAAGGAGAGCCCAAGGTATGAATCTCATTACTGGATCACTTTACCCTCTTTTGGAGTATTTATTTTTGGAAAAAAAACTGCATTCTGGAAACCGTCAACAAGCAGGTTATACATTTATTATTGTGCTAAATATTGCATGAGTGTCTAGTACATCGTACACTGTTCTGAAGAGGTTCTGGCTTAGCTAGCTCATTCATATAATTACCCGCTGCAGTCCAGCTCCTCAACACATGGCTGCCAGGGCAGTCTGATGGCTTACCAACATCCAAATCGGGCGCCACCAAACCTTTCTGTTGTGTATTTTTGTTAATTTGGACTATAGGATGGCCCCTGCAGTGCATGGCATCCATGGCATCATAGGCATTGCCCATTATGACATCACTCCAGAACCCTTTGTGACATCATTGCACAACAGGTCATACTGTGTGTTGCTCATACCGCCCGTTATGACATCATCACTCTTTGTGATATCATCACATACATTCTTGTCATATAGGGCACGTTACTGACGACCTCCCGATATTGTCAGCTCCTGTGACATCACTCTGGGCAGTCTTATAGAAGGGCACATCACGTGGCTGTCTGGCTTCGGTGGGTCCTATTTCAGTTTATAGGAACCCAGAACCCTTTGTGACATCACTGCACAACAGGTCATACTGTGTGACGCTCGTACAGCCTATTATGACATCATCGTCCCTGTGATGTCATCATGCTCTCGCAGCCCGTGTCCCTGACAGCCATATTATAATTACAGGCGAGAATATGGCTGAAGCGGAGTTCTGTCTGTTCCACAGGTGTATAGGACCTTGCGCCATGCCGTCATCACTATGTACAGGACAGAAGGAGTGTGCACCTTCTACCGTGGCCTCTTCCCCACCTTGCTCGCTGTTTTCCCGTATGCTGGTCTTCAGTTCTCCTCCTACAATTTATTACAGAGAATCTGGAATTGGCTGCTACTTAGAGACCGGGATCAAAGAGGTAGGTAAAAGTGAAACTTGAATTTAGTTACTTGTACTATTATGTGCACATGTGATATGTGTATTATGTGATTACGGGTTGGATAGATTAACTATTGGGAATCTGCAGATTTAGGGTCATGCACACAAACCTCCCTTTCTGCAAATTGCAGTCCCCGATGCACGGG
The DNA here is from genome assembly GCA_900303285.1 of Rhinella marina. Taxonomy (NCBI): domain Eukaryota; kingdom Metazoa; phylum Chordata; class Amphibia; order Anura; family Bufonidae; genus Rhinella; species Rhinella marina. Next base: position 67,921 of record ONZH01000479.1, read on the forward strand.
CACAGTCCGCGTGTTGGTTGCAGATGGATCCAGACCCATTCAACTTGAATGGGTCCGTGATCTGTCTGCACCACAGAAAAATAGAACAAGTTCTATTTTTTCGATGTGGAGAGAAAACTTACTTCCATGTGGTGCCATGCCTCCATTCCGCACCACACCTTCTGGATTGTTATGGGTCTGCATCCGTGATGCGGTATATTGTGCACCCGCTGTTTACGGGTCGCAATACAGGCACTGGCCAACAACGGTCGTGTGCATGAGCCCTTGAAGTGAAGCTCCACCTGAAGACCTCCTTAAAGTGAACCTCCTTATTAATCTTGATAAGGTCTGTAGATGTATACATCGCCCTATTGTGGAAAAACAATCATTAGGCAGAGGGCATCAGGGGTTTGTAGAAGAAGGAATGAGCTACGAGACAAGTTTACAATTAAGTTTACAAATTAATTTTCAAATACGTTTTTCGAAAAGTCTTAAAGGGGTTCTGCGACTCTAACTGATGGCCTTTCTGTACTTCATGTCTCCTCATGAACTTCAATCCTACAGAGATTCAGCTGAAGATCTTATCATCTGTATTCAGGATCATAATCCCTGACATGCAGAGCAGACAGGAGGATGAGGCAGCTCTTTACCTCAGTGTTGTGAAGTAACTTGTCCTCCTGCAGCACACACTGTCCTTTCTGTACTTCATGTCTCCTCATGAACTTCATTCCTATAGAGATTCAGGTGAATATCTTACCAGCTGTATTCAGGATCATAATCCCTGACAAGCAGAGAGGAGGATGAGGCAGCTCTTTACCTCAGTGTTGTGAAGTAATTTGTCCTGCTGTGTGATTAGGACAGGTTTTGTGTGTACTAATAGGATGGCGGCCATTTTATTTCTCCTAATGATTTGCTCCCCAGACAAAACGAGCCATTGTAACTAATGAAAGGTATTTGGGAATATATTTATAATAAAATAATATTTAAGTAGTTTTATTTTCTTAATTCTCGGAGATCCCTTTAAGTCCCTGTGAGAAAAGTGCATTACAAATGTTTGTCCATGGGGAGTAAGGAGAAAGCTGCCGGGGGAACAAAAAGACTGGGCAAAAATCTGCAGTTTGCCTGATCCTTTCCTCCCCAACATCATCAGCTGTACATATTAGACTCTGAAAGTTCAGCTGACATTACACTAATGTGCCTTTAGAAACTCCATGCAATGCATCATTTCTCCTGTGGAGGCGCTGCAGGAGAACTGAACACTTACTGCCAGGTTCCTTCAGAGATCACAGCTGACCGCTGGGGGTCCCAGCAGCTGTACAGCCTGTCATCTGCTTATTTTTTTGTGCATGCTTGTCATAAAAAGGATTTCTCCAAAACAGACAAACCCTTTAAGCAAAATCAAAGGAGCTCAATTGTTAGAAGATGCCGCATTTTTATAAAAGGCGTTCCTCAATAGAATTGTATTGATGGTAATATATTTATTCATCTCATTATAAAATGATTTCCTCTTGAAGACAACCTGAAGAGCCTCCTGTGTGGCAGCGGAGCCGGAGTGATCAGTAAAACAGTTACGTATCCACTTGATCTCTTCAAGAAAAGACTTCAGGTCGGGGGTTTTGAGCAGGCTAGAGCGGCCTTTGGGGAGGTAAGTAATGGCTAATGTCCGCAGGCCGGGGAGGTCAATATTATACAAGGTGTACATGGGACTTCTTGTGGAACTGACTGTTATTTTATAAAAATCCCAAGGACATAGTGCCCAACTTGCAGCCCTCCAGCTTTTGCAAAACTACAACTCCCAGCGAGCCTGGACAGCCTACAGCTGGGAGTTGTAGTTTTACAACAGCTGGAGGGCCGCACGTTGAGCATCCCTGAACTAGATCATTTTTGGGCACCCTGTAGTTGGTCTGAACGGTTATAGGGCCAGTTCACACTGAGTTTTTTGGTGCTTATTTTGGCACGTTTCTGCCTCCATTTCAGTGGGAAGCAGGACTTGCTTCTTTTTCCGTGTGGAAAAAAGCTGTGTGGGAAAAAAAAGAAGCAGCATGCCTTATCTGGGGACAGAATCCACGCTGAATTTTTAATTTAAGTAAATAGAAAGCGGAAAAAAAAAACCTCTCAGTACGTGTCTGTGGATTAACGCAAAAACCACAAGCTGAAAATGCAGTTTTGTATTGAAGTAAACACCCAATGGTTAAAAAAACGCAGCGGATTTTTGAAATCTGTCTTGTGAACATATACTTATACTTGGTGCAAGGTTAGAGAGGATGGAGCATGACAAGGGTTCAAAAATACACAGAGGACAAAATCTATGTCAGGCTTCGAACACACATGCAGGTCCTTCCTTTATGATCCCAAATTATCTAAAATCCACTTCTGGTTCAAAAAGTGCATGTGTGATTTCAGCCTTAGGGCTCATGCTCACGACCGTATGTATTTTGTAGTCCGCAAAAAACACGGAGGACGTCCGTGTGCATTCCATATTTTGCAGAACGAAACAGCTGGCCTCTAATAGAAGAGTCCTTGCGGAATGGACATACAGACATACGGAAACGGAATGCACACGGGGTAACTTCCGTTTTTTTTTGCAGACCCATTGAAATGAATGGGTTCGTGTACGGTCTGTGAAAAAAACCCAAAAAACGGAATGGACACAGAAAATACGTTCGTGTGCATGAGCCCTTAAAGGGAAACTATCTTTTCAGTTTTGTTCCATAAAGTTTGTAATATACTTTATTATCACTCGCTCCCAGTTCACTGGGAAACAAATCCAACTTGAGAAAGGCAGAGAGGTTGGTGGATTATCCTCTCGCTGAGAGATCAGGTTACAGCTGCTGCTGATAGAAGTCTGTGGAGAGAGAGGAAGAGGAGAATGGAACAATTACAAAGATAGGCACAAACACAGACTTCTCTGCTGCCTGCTCTAGGACATTTTCTATCCTGCCCCAGAGCTGGATTCACAGCTACACTGCTAAGCACCGCTGTATAATGTCCTCCATGATGCTGCTGCCATTTCTGAGGGTGTGCTACAGAAAGACAGGGAGCAGGATCTCCTGTTCTCTGTGTGTGCAGTGTATGGGAGACATCATAGCAGCTAGTCTTCACTAGCTACAGGTATCAAGGCCCTGAACTATGCATAACACAATATTAGTCAATAACCCCAAAACACAAGCAAAACCAACACACAATTGTGCTAAAATGACATATCTTGATTAGTTCACATAATCACATAATATCTAAAACATAACTAAAATCATGAGTGAAGGATGGGAACAGCACAAATAACGGACAACTGGTGCCAAGTACTAAGTACCAAATATTATAGACATGATCACTTGGACATATTGGGCGTATTAATACAAATACAAAGGATAAATAATAGCCTAGACTTTGTTCCGTTCCACAGTGGAATGCAAGTTTGGCACATGTGAAATCCATTTTATGGAGTATAAATAGGACATAGGACAGGTGAGCATTAGACTCCCTGAAGAAGCCAGAGGGTGAAACGTACGTCGGGGTCACGGTTCAACTGGTGGGTACTATGATTTAATATATTACTCCATGATTGCATTGATGACAGTGGTCTCCATTGGGCCTACATTGCATTTGCATTTTACTATTGGAGTTGACTAACTGTAGTCTTTTGCACTAGGCTATTATTTATCCTTTGTATTTGTATTAATACGCCCAATATGTCCAAGTGATCATGTCTATAATATTTGGTACTTAGTACTTGGCACCAGTTGTCCGTTATTTGTGCTGTTCCCATCCTTCACTCATGATTTTAGTTATGTTTTAGATATTATGTGATTATGTGAACTAATAAAGATATGTCATTTTAGCACAATTGTGTGTTGGTTTTGCTTGTGTTTTGGGGTTATTGAGTCTATATCCAACACACACCTATCGGTGACAATATTAGTCAGTAACATAGTTTATAAGGCTGAAAAAAGACATCTGTCCATCCAATTCGGCCTGTTATCCTGCAAGTTGATCCAGAGGAAGGCAAAAAAAACCCTGTGAGGTAGAAGCCAATTTTCCTCACTTTAGGGGAATAAATTCCTCCCCGACTCCAATCAGGCATCAGAATAACTCCCTGGATCAACGACCCCTCTCTAGTAACTATAACCTGTAATATTATTACCTCCAGAAATACATCCAGGCCCCTCTTGAACTCTTTTAGTGAACTTTCCATCACCACCTCCTCAGGCAGAGAGTTCCATAGTCTCACTGCTCTTACCGTAAAGAATCCTCTTCTATGTTTGTGTACAAACCTTCTTTCCTCCAGATGCAGAGGACGTCCCCTCGTCACAGTCCTGGGGATAAATAGATTGTGGGAGAGATCTCTGTACTGACCCCTGATATATTTATACATAGTTATTAGATCTCCCCTCAGTCGTCTTTTTTTCTAAAGTGAATATCTGTTGTTGTTTTTTCCCCCCAAAATTAACTATTTAATAACTTTGCATTATTTACACTGGTCTGTATGGCAGCATGTTCTCGTCTCAATTCACACGCAGAGATACTGATCTCATTGTACCTTTTCTGTTTTGTGCCTGTTCCTACAGGTCAGGACCTACCAAGGGCTTGTGGACTGTGCTTGCCGTATCCAGAAAGAAGAAGGCCTTAGAGGCTTTTTTAAAGGACTGTCTCCAAGTTTGTTGAAAGCTGCTGTCTCAACCGGACTCACCTTCTTCTGCTACGAGATGTTCTGCAGTATGTTCAGGAGCATGAAAAAGACAAAAAATAATCTAAAAAGGCAAATGTAGGGGATAGCAAGCATCAAAATGGCAGTCAGCACACACTCACTTCGACATATACCTCATGTGCTGTACAAGTTCATATATTTTTATTTTATTTTAGTTTTTTATCTTATCCATGGACAATCATATGCATCTCATTCAGGTAACTCCATTGAAAGGAAAGTTTGTACAAAGTAGGTTTTGATTCTAGAGGAAAGAAAACCATTGTGTTATGTATGTACATTATGACATTATTATTAGGTATACTGAGTATATAACATAATTTTATATTTATGTGTGGTCTTCAGTACTATTTCAGGTATTTATTACAGTGGGTGCCAATCCTCTGCCCTAACAATAAGGCTAGGGCAACCTCGTGCGTCATGAATTGCCTCAACATCACATCTAATGATCATCAGTGTAGTCACGTTAGGGCACGCCCCAAAAATCCAAACCTAAGGATTGTTTGGATGGCGGCTGTGGCTCGATTGTTAAAGGGGTTTTGCCATCACAGACAATGGGGGCATATCACTAGGATATGCCCTCATTGTCTGATAGGTATGGGTCACACCTCTGGTACCAGCACCTATATCGGGAACAGAGCGGGAAAAGTAGTGGAGGGCGCACTGAGCATGTGCAGCTGCACTCCATTCATTTCTATGAGGCCGCCGAAAATAACCAAGCACTGGCTCGGCTATTTCCATTGCCCCCATAGAAATAAATGGGAGTGGGAGCCGCGCATGCGCAGTGCGCTCTCATTCACTTTTATGGGAGCAGTGCATGGTGGTGGCCGGACCCTGGGAAACCTGGGGCCCTCCAGCCTCAGCTCTCCCCACTCCGTTCTTGTTGTAGGTGCAGGTCCCAAAGGTGGGATCTGCACCTATCAGACAATGGGAGCACATCCTAGCAATATGCCCCCATTGTCTGTGATGTTAATACTTCCTTTAAAGTCATTTTCTGGAAATTAGATATTGATGTCCTGTCCTCAGGATAGGTCATCAATATTAGATCGTGGGGGGCTGACACCTGGCACCACCACTGATCAGCTGTTTCGGTCAGCTGCCAGGGCTTGGAAGCTATGCAGTGGATGGAGCCAGAAGCACAAAGTTTGTCCACGATGTAGTAACCATGCCGACATACAATGGGAGCTGAGCTGCAGTACCCCTTACGGTACACAGTGAACCGAGCCTTCTACTACTGACTCCAGTCGGACGTGGTGATGCCTGGTGTCAGACTGACACCAATCCATAGGATAGGCCATCAATACCTAGGTCCTGGAGACCCCCTTTAAAATCACCCTTTAGAGTGGTAGTGTGGTCCAGGCCTTAAAATCGCGACGCAACAGCAAGCTGCAGACAAATCGCACAAAATTTTTTTCACCAAATTGTCTGAGACTTGATGCAACGTGTAGTCCTATCCTCAAAGGATTTCCTGGTGGCAGGTGCATTTTTAAACTTGATGGGTCTTTATGTAGGAATTAAGGTTCACAACAAAATACAAGCTGGAATCTCACAGGCAATTTTTTATGTCCATTTTTGTGTCCGTTTTTGAGCCAAAGCCAGAAGTAGATCCAGCAGGAAGGAGAAGTAGGAGAAGTCCCCCTTTATATTTTCCCTTCTTTTTGACTCCATTCCTGGCTTGAGTTCAAAAACTGCCACGAAAAGTGTATGTGTGATTCCTGCCTAATGGAGACTCCAATATCTTAAAGACCGGGTGACTCATTAACATGCGTATTACGTATTTCTAGATTACACGATAGGATCGGACAGGAGTTCAAAGGTGGATGTGAAGTTGTAGGGAAAAGTCACACTTAGGGCTCATGCACACGACGTATGTATTTTGTGGTCCACAAAAAATACGGACGACACCCGTGTGCATACCGTATTTTGCAGAACGGAACAGCTGGCCCCTAATAGAACAGTCCGATCCGTGTCTGTAATGCGGACAATAATAGGATAATAGGATTCATTGCGGAATACAAATTCGGACATACAGAAACGGAATGCACACAGAGCAACTTCCGTTTTTTTTTTTGCAGACCCATTGAAATGAATGGTTCCATATACAGTCTGCAAAAAAACCCAGAAAGAAAATACGTTTGTGTGCATGTGCCCCAAGTAAGTTACTCCATGTGCATTCCGTTTCTGTATGTCTGTTCTGCAAAGAAATAGAACATGTTCTATTGTCTGAATCACAGACAAGGATAGAACTGTTCTATTAAGGGCTGGTATCCGTATTTTGCAGGTCCGCGATCTGTGGACCACAAAAACGGATGCGGTATTGAGCAGGAGGCCTTATGTCCAGACTGTCCCATTCATTGGACTGAGGACTGCTGAAATCCATGTGCAATCTGCCAAGCGTCAATTCACCCTAAAGCCTCATTCACACGTCCGTGTCTCTGCTCAAATCCATGAGCAGGTGGTCAGTGATGCATCCGTTGAGGATCCATGTTGGGTGCGTGTGTCCGTTTTTTTTTTGCTGTCCGTGTTGCATCCGTGTTTCACTGATACTGAACAGCTGAAAAATCATTTTCTTAATGATGTCATCCGTGTTGGCATCCGTGGTTTTCATGGACCCATAGACTATAATGGATGTGATGGATCCTTGAACACAGACAAAATAGAGCGTGCTAAAAACACGGACTTTGCTAAAACACTGAAGTGTGAATACACACATTAAAATGAATGCTGTCCGTGGAGAACACGTACAGCACACATCTGTGAAACACTGACTTGTGAATTCACCCTAAGTGCTCATACATGCAGCAGAGACTGTAAGGGTAAATGCACACGATCAGGACTACGTGCGGATTTGCGTGCGGAAAATCCGGTCCGTAGGTCATGTACATTATATTCTATGACAATTTGAAATTCTCAATGCACACGATGCGGATTTTTTTAGTGCAGATTTTGACCTGCGGTGCGGATTTTACAATCCGCAGCATGTCAATTTATTTAATTTTTCCTGTCCGGATTTCATGTGGATTTTCTCCATTCACTTGAAAAAAAAATCCCGCAAATCCGCCGCAATGATTTACCGCACAAATTTCACTGAGAACACCTGCAGATTTCAGTGCGGATTGTCCGCAGATAAATCCTGATCGTGTGCATTTACCCTAAGGCTCCTTAGGAAGAAGCTACACCCTACTGTGCGTTCCTTTCAGGCCATTATGTAAAACCGCTGCGTGCCACATGGCCACCTGTCTGTCATGTTATGGACTGTATTATCTGGACCTCCCTCATACACTACAACTAGCACATGGGTATATCATAGGTATTATAGGCCGTGTTAGGGTATATTGACATGCTCCACATTTGTGTGACATGCCTCCTTCATTTGAATGTGGCTTGCTGCCAAAGTAATCCCATTCAGATGACTAGAACTGACGTCCACGTTTGAATACACCTCGATGTGGCCTGTGACACGTGGACTATATATATATCTAGAATTTAAAGGGATTGGCTGGCCTAGGAGCTGACAACCCCAGTGATCCTAACTTGTATGCCACCTATCAGCGGTCCTGGCCAGGAACGGGCAGCGGCATGGGACTGGTAACAGTTTAGTGTTTTTAATTTTTTTTTACATTTTTTATTTTTTTTGGGGGGGGCACAAGTTAGGAGGAGAGCTGGGGTTGTCAGCTCCAAGGCCTAAAATGGTGCTGTATACAGCCAGTCCTCGAACACAACCTTGCATAAAGTACTGTATATCCTGGATAATATCTTGCTTTTACATATATAGGTCAATTTGCACTGATGAGTTATTTTTCTAAAAGAAAATTATTTTGTCTTTGTAGCTTTTCGCTGTTTTTATTTATCGTCAATAAATGGAAGGATTTTACCTAATGAGGTTTCTCTGTGTTACGTCCTGTGTGTGTCTTAGGTCGCCTGTACACGTTGCGACAAGCCCTTGTAAAAGCATGCCGATTACTGTCTGTACGTGCAACTTGAAACCAAGGCAATGTCTGTCGCGGTACGCAATAGGTACGGACACCCTGACAAGTATCCCAGCAGCAGATCAACAGAGGTGTCTGGATCGGACCCCCACCAATCAGATATAGATTGCCTGTCCTGAGGATAGGTCATCTATTTTCTACTCTGTGTCCAGGCAAACCCCTTTAACATAGCATTTACCTTTAAAGGGGTTTTCCGGGAGTTAACTACTGATGACCTATCCTCAGGATAGGTCATCAGTATCTGATCAGTGGGGGTCCGACACCCTTCTCAAACAGCTGATCGGTGGGGGTCCCGAGGGTTGGACCGCCACCAATCAGATACTGATGACCTATCCTAAGGATAGGTCATCAGTAGTTAAATCCCGGAAAATCCCTTTAATATCTAAATGGTCTTGACCAGTGTTGGACTGGGGTTCACCCGTTCATTAGTCTACTGTTCCTGGTGGATTTAATAGATTTGTACTTATCCTTGTGGTGTTTAAGGGAGGTTGTTATTCACGAATCCTGCTGTGTTGTGATCCTCCCTTCACCTCTTAGTCAGCCACCCACTCTGCTGTATGCCGCACATGCGTTGTAAGAGTACTGGGACGCCGGATATTGTTGTATCAGATATCTTCAGATATTAATGTACACCATCAATGTTCAGCATTTCGGAACAGACGTTCCTCCCTCAGTGGTAACAAATAATGTATATTGTAGGGACCTATCCCTCAATATTTAAGCGCATCAGAGCAGGAATGTAGATCATGCAGAGATCTGTGAGTCTCCGTAGTTTAAAGCATATTCCGGTTAGATTAAGTTATTCCCAATCCACAGAATAGGGGATAACTATTAGATCAGTGGGCCCTTTCTCTTCAAACAGCCGATCGTCAGGGTGGCGGACCCCCGCCAAGCTGATATTGATGATATCATCAATATAAATAAGGCGGACAACCCCTTTAAAACTTTAGGGGGAGTTCCAGCCCACGCCTAACCTACAAAGGCTGAGCCAGGACTATTAACCCCCACTTTGCCATCCATACATAGTTATGCTGGGTACCATACATAACATGACAATACATAACAGTATATTACATAACAAACCATTTGCGGATACCCGTTACCAGTGTCGGATTGGGCTGCCTAGGGCCCGCCAGTAAAATTAATTCTGGGGGACCAATGTAAAGCTACATGTAAATATTATCTGCTCGCACACAGCCATCTATAATAATAATAATAAATTGGTAATTTGTTAATCTACCTAACTTTTTATATGACTATAGGTTTGTTAAAATGCTGTCCACTGCCTATCTATATGTAGTGCAATCAGTGTACTGTGCAGGGAGATTAGGGGCCCACTGGTTGATTCACCTGTTCCCCTGTGTACTGCACACAGGCTGGGGACCGGATGACCGCTGAACGGAGCTAGGGAGCATAGGAATGTCATTCGGGGGGAATGTACAACACACTGCTGTGGACTGCTAATGAAAGAGTGTCCCATCGACATTATTACCTACCCACAGGATAGATGATAATTGCGGGATCCTGAGAAAAAGGGGTCCCCTCTCTGAATGGAGTACCAGTGTGTGTCGGACCTGTGGTTAACATTGTGGTGACAGATACCACAGGACACGTTCAGAGGTCTTATGGAGTCCATGTCCCAACAGACCAGAACTATTTTGGCAGCACGAGTGGTCCTATGCTATATGAGGCTGGTGGTTTTAAAGGGGTATTCCAATCCAATAAAAAAGATGGCCTTCAAATGGGACCTGCCTCAGTGTGTGATTGACTGAGGGGCATTCCTAGGAGGACATTGGGCAGGAACTGGATTGCAGCAGGGACCTGGGCACTGTCATAACAGCACTGGATTTTTCTGAGGCGAATATCAATTTTTTTTAACCATTTGCATGCCATGGACCATTTTTATTGGCCGGGAATACGCCATTTAATGTTGATCGGTGTGCACAAACTGCTTAAACTAGTAAACCTATAACTTCGGAATTAGTGACCATACACTAGTCCATAGTTCTTTAGGCCCCTACATCCTTCTAGAATATTTTTTTTATCACTGGAAGAAAAACATCAGGCCACTCAATGACCCTGAATAAACTCCCCTCTGTAAGAACGTTTTCACATTCGTCCACTAGGTGTCGCTATTTACACTTGTCCTCCCAGGTGGCGCTGTATTTACAGGTTCCCGTTAGGGGTCGCTGTTCACATAGATGACTGCGGCCTGTTCGTACCGCAGCCGGGGCCTAGCCTGAGCTTCCATCCCTATAAAGAGGTAGCAGGCTCCGCGGCAGGTAACATGGCGGTGCGCGGCTAGTAGGTGAGTGTGAACGAGGGAGTAAAGCATGACTGCCGCTGTCCTATCCCATCTGGGGTGATTTATTAGTGACAGATTAGTGACATGTTTCCGGGTAATATGGCTGCACATATACCATGACGATGTATGCTGGCGGTGCAGCCACTTATCACAGCAGCTGTAGGTCCCCATGACCAGCGACGCTGAAGGTGGTTCCTTAGTCACATGTATTTAGGTTTTATGCTGATGGGTTATGAGTCCTTGTCTCAGTAATAACATATGGGGGCAAATCAGCTGGAAGCAGAAGGGACTGGCACACAAGGGGCATCAAAGTGGGCATAAGTGTGGTTTAAATGGTTAAATCACTATAGGCCACTGGTATCACACTGCCAATGTACAGGGGGTGATGCCCCGCCTCTTAACCAGTGGAGTTCAGCCTGACCCGAAGTGGCCCTGGCAGGGGCACACCGCCTCAGGCAGCACGAGGAAGGGACAAGTGGGGAGCAGCGGAAAGGCCTTGGGGCTGGAGGGAAGAGGTTAGGTTGAGAATTTGGCAAAGGGGGGGGGGGGGCTCATTTCAGTTTTCACCTCAGGCAGCAGAAAGGCTAGATGCACCCCTGGGTTCTGGGCACAAGAACTGGCATCAAAGTGGGCAAACAACTACTGTTTACAGATTCAAAGAAGTAGTTTTGAAAGGGTTAAAGGGGATCTGTCTTTTCTAAAAAAAAAAATGTAATGGTCCTCCCTTTCATGTGAGTAAGCGCATTGACAGTGATACTGCTGAAAATATCCCTGCTGGGCCAGTGCTGCGCTCCCCAGTATAATTCGGTTTTGGGCATCTCTTGGATCACATGCCGTACATCAGACACGTGACGCTAGCCCGGATATAACCCCCAATGTCCATGGATTGCAGTGAGCAGTCAGTGCCTGAGATTGCCTCACTGTGCAGGTGCTATATATATATATATATATATATATACACACACAGTACAGACCAAAAGTTTGGACACACCTTCTAATGATGGCCACTCGTTTTTTCTTTACTTAGCTGCTTTTTTCTTGCCTATTTTCTATTCAGTAGGACTATCAGCTATGTATCCACCTGACTTCTGCCCAACACAACTCATGGTCCCAACCCCATTTATAAGGCAAGAAATCCCACTTATTAAACCTGACAGGGCACACCTGTGAAGTGAAAACCATTTCAGGTGACTACCTCTTGAAGCTCATCAAGAGAATGCCAAGAGTGTGCAAATCAGTATTATCCCTGGACTGTGACATCACTGTGTTTATTATCCCTGGACTGTGACATCACTGTGTTTATTATCCCTGGACCGTGACATCACTGTGTTTATTATCCCTGTACTGTGAAATCACTGTGTTTATTATCCCTGTACCGTGACATCACTGTGTTTATTATCCCTGTACGGTGACATCACTGTGTTTATTATCCCTGTACGGTGACATCACTGTGTTTATTATCCCTGTACGGTGACATCACTGTGTTTATTATCCCTGTACGGTGACATCACTGTGTTTATTATCTCTGTACTGTGACATCACTGTGTTTATTATCTCTGTACTGTGATATCACTGTGTTTATTATCCCTGTACGGTGACATCACTGTGCTTATTATCCCTGTACGGTGACATCACTGTGTTTATTATCCCTGTACTGTGACATCACTGTGCTTATTATCTCTGGACTGTGACATCACTGTGTTTATTATCCCTGGACTGTGACATCACTGTGTGTATTATCCCTGTACGGTGACATCACTGTGTGCATTATCCCTGTACTGTGATATCACTGTGTTTATTATCTGTGTACAGTGACATCACTATGTTTATTATCCCTGTACTGTGACATCACTGTGTTTATTATCTCTGTACTGTGACATCACTGTGTTTATTATCCCTGTACAGTGACATCACTATGTTTATTATCCCTGTACGGTGACATCACTGTGTTTATTATCCCTGTACAGTGACATCACTGTGTGTATTATCCCTGTACAGTGACATCACAGTGTTTATTATCCCTGTACAGTGACATCGCTGTGTGTATTATCCCAGTGCAGGAAGAGGTAAGTGGTCTGTGTTTGTGTGTTTGTTTTCTATTTTTCAGGGTCGTGAATGCAGAGGACTACGTCGGATTCGGTGGACTACGTCGGACCAGCTTTTTTTTTTTTATAAAATGGTCAAACAGGGGTCTGGGGGAGTGTTTATTTCAATAAAATGTTTTATACTGGTGTGTGTGTATTTTTTTTTTTACAACACTGCAGTTTTAGTAATTACGGCTATCTACAGACGGCCCTGATTACTAATACTGGGCTTAGTGCTTGCCGGTATGGCAGGCCAGCACTAACCCCAACATCTATTACCTCAGCACCCACCGCCACCAGGGGTGCCGGGAAGAGCCGGGTACCCGCAGGACCGGACCTTCTAAATTGAGGGTCTGGCTCTGGGGCGGCTGCAGGCTGGTACCATTAGGCTGGGAAGGGCCAATAACCGTGTCCCTTACCACCCTGGTAGTGCCAGGCTGCAGCTGCTGGTTGTATCTGGCTGGAGAAGGAAAAAAGAGGGGGATCCTACGCCATTTTTTTTTAAATTATTTAATTATTTTTGTAAAAAAATGGCGTCGGGTCCCCCTCTTTTTTCCTTCTCCAGCCAGATACAACCAGCAGCGGCAGCCTGGCACTACCAGGGTGGGAAGGGACACGGTTATTGGCCCTTCCCAGCCTAATGGTACCAGCCTGCAGCCACCCCAGAGCCAGACCCTCAATTTAGAAAGTCCGGTCCTGCGGGTACCCGGCTCTTCCCGGCACCCCTGGTGGCGGTGGGTGCCGAGGTAATAGATGTTGGGGTTAGTGCTGGCCTGCCATACCGGCAAGCACTAAGCCCAGTATTAGTAATCAGGGCCGTCTGTAGATAGCCATAATTACTAAAACTGTAGTATTGTAAAAAACAAAAACACACACACAAGTATAAAACATTTTATTGAAATAAACACTCCCCCAGACCCCTGTTTGACCATTTTATAAAAAAAAAAAAAAAAGCTGGTCCGACGTAGTCCACCGAATCCGACGTAGTCCTCTGCATTCACGACCCTGAAAAATAGAAAACAAACACACAAACACAGACCACTTACCTCTTCCTGCACTGGGATAATACACACAGCGATGTCACTGTACAGGGATAATAAACACAGTGATGTCACTGTACAGGGATAATAAACACAGTGATGTCACAGTACAGAGATAATACACACAGCGATGTCACCGTACAGGGATAATAAACACAGCGATGTCACCGTACAGGGATAATAAACACAGTGATGTCACTGTACAGGGATAATAAACACAGTGATGTCACAGTACAGAGATAATACACACAGCGATGTCACCGTACAGGGATAATAAACACAGTGATGTCACAGTACAGGGATAATACACACAGTGATGTCACAGTCCAGAGATAATAAGCACAGTGATGTCACAGTACAGGGATAATAAACACAGTGATGTCACAGTACAGGGATAATACACACAGTGATGTCACCGTACAGGGATAATAAACACAGTGATGTCACAGTACAGGGATAATAAACACAGTGATGTCACAGTACAGGGATAATAAACACAGTGATGTCACAGTACAGGGATAATAAACACAGTGATGTCACAGTACAGGGATAATACACACAGTGATGTCACCGTACAGAGATAATACACACAGTGATGTCACCGTACAGGGATAATAAACACAGTGATGTCACAGTACAGGGATAATACACACAGTGATGTCACAGTCCAGAGATAATAAGCACAGTGATGTCACAGTACACCTGTGCAAACAAGGCCTGGGGGGCGCAGATAAGGCTAGGGGCTACACTGAAAAGGGCCAGTGGCGCACGGGTAAGGGGCAGGGTCACAAGCAAGGTCCGGGGGGGAAGGGGGGGGTGAGGGGTGCACAGATAAGGGCCAGGGTGGCGCACACAGGGGGCAGCAGAGACAAGAACCAGAGAGGCGCAGACAAAGAGGGAGTGGGGGCACAGATAAGGGCCCAGGGGCGCAGACCAGGAAGAGGCGTACAAAGACAAGGGCCAGATCCCAGGGGTGCAGACAGGGGCCAGGGTAGGCACAGCCAAAGGGGCGCAGATAAGAGCGCAGGGGCTGCATTGAAAGGGCCAGGATGGTGCACAGAGCAGGGTCACAAGCAAGGTCTGGGGGGGGGGGGGGTGAGGGGCGCACAGATAAGGGCCAGGGTGGCACAGACAAGGGCCAGAGAGGCACCAGAAAAAGGGGGCACAGGTAAGGGCTGGGGGCGCAGACAAGGGCCAGGGTGGCGCACACAGGAACCAAGGGGGCAGAGAGAAGGGGCAGGGAGGCGGCGGCGCACATAATATTATTATTTATTAAACGCCAGGGAGGGGGGGCACAGATGAGACCCTGAGGCAGACAGGGACCATGGAGGCAGAATGGGGGGGAGCCCAGATAGGAGCCCGGCCCTGACCCATGGGAGTGTGTCTTATTCCTTGGGGACCCAAACCCCTAAATATGTGGGGCTTGGGACCCATAGGCCTGGGCACGGCACGGCTGGGTGGCATTTTGCTTGGGACCCATAGGCATGGGCCCGGCGTGGCCGGTTCAAGGGTTACATTTAAATTCTTGAAACTGGATTCAAACATAACCCTCAACGGAACTTTGTTACATTGTTCTGGAGGGCCTCGCGTAAGTTGCGGCGAGGGGGGCCCCATCATAAATTTTGTGCTCCATACTGCTGGTAGCCTTAATCTGGCCCTGGTTAGCAGGGCTGTGGAGTCGGTAAGCCGAAGCCTCGACTCCGACTCCTCAATTTCCCCTGACTCCTACTCCCTCATACACGGCGCATGTTTAAGTGATAACTTAACAAACTTTGCATAAATCAATAGTACAGATATGTCATGACAAAAAAGAGTTTGTAATATATGTTTTACTGGATATCTTTACTTTCAGTATCAGGCTTCTCTGGGTACAGCTCACCAAGGGCCTGATGTATGAACACTGTCTAGGTCTAAGACTTTCTTTGTTGCCCATAGCAACCAATCAGAGCTCCCCTTTCATTTCTCCAGAGCACTATATGAGATGAAAGGGAAGCTCTGATTGGTTTCTATGGGCAACAAAGAAACTTCTACACCTAGACAGTTCTCATACATAAGGCCCTAGGTGTTTTACATCAGAGGAAAAGCAAACTAAAACATAAAGCAGAGAGAACATGCACTGAACAAGTGATTTATGTGCAGTTTATTGAAAGTTTAGATATACTAAGAAGTACTTGCCTTAAAGGGGTTTTCTCAGCACATTGATTCACTGGCTGACAGGCAGTTTTCACTCACTCTGTCTCCTCAGGCTGTGGTTGGGTCTCCAGCAGTTATTTGCATATATTAACTTACTCTGACAGAGCAGGAGATTGTGATCTCTAACACAATTACAGGTAAAGCTTCTCAGTCCTCAACATATTTTGCTTACTGAGGTCACTCCTGCTCTCAGCCAATCAGATAAGTCTTTCTGGTCTGCAGGTTACCATAGAAACTTGTGTACAGTGAGAGACCTGCTGAACTGTCTATAGTTCATGACTAAAGTAAAATCTACTGACCACTGTATTTAGAAAATGTCTTCTTTTAACTGTCCCTTTATGTTGAAAGCTAATCTTTGTAACTAGTGAGAAAACCCCTTTAATCCTGTTTTCTCTAGCAGATCTGAGATGAGTACAGCCAATCCTTCCCAGTGCCTTTTTCCTCTGATCTGTAGCAGAGGAGTTTCACTTCTGAGCATCTACATGAAGGGCAGCACACAGTCATCTCAACTGAAAGCCTAGATCCTTAGTTCAGGAATAGAACAGACATTTCTAGGACATTTTATCATGTTCCCAAATTCTTATCAAAATATATTCAGCACATATTGCATTGAACTAAATGTACCAATTTATTATATATTTTCGGAGTCGGTCCATTTTATACCGACTCCGACTCCACCAAAATGGTCACCGACTCCACAGCCCTGCTGGTTAGGTTCCTCTTTGAGATGACGGCTGATTGGCGCCAATTCACAACCTGAAGGATGTGGAGAAAATATTTTTATTGGCATTATTCACAATGACAGCGCGTTTCGGGGTGCGGAGCAGACAGCAGCTCTCCAGACGGTGCACGTGGCTCATGCCTGCCGTGCTCTCGACCAGCAGCAAGCAGCGTTTCTCTCATCTGAAGCATCAGACACAGCAGACTTGATAAAGGGGGTCCCGTGTACCCTGAAACGCGTCGTCATTGTGAATATTGCCAATAAAAATCTTTTCATCCGCATCCTTCAGGTCGTGAATTTGCCCCAGTGAGCTCTCGTCTAAAAGTGGAACCTAACCAGTCCACACTTTGTTCTCCAGCTGACAGCAATGAAGAGAATGCAGGAGTGCAGGGGTCCGCTCATACAGCTGATCAGCGGGGGTCCCGGGTGTCGGACCCCCACAATCTGATATTGATGACCTATCCTGAGGATAGTGTTAAAAGTAATTCAAAAGCAGCACCAGGAATTCAGCATCCCACCGGTAGATCCGCATTCAGTGTTCAACAAAGTTTCCAAAAAGACTTCAAAACATGTACAAAAAGTGTGAAGTTTTGACTATAACAGTCTTTTCTGCTTGAAAAAGACTGTTATAGTAGAAACGTCACACTTTTTGTATATTTTTGGATCCCTTTACTAAAAAGCCATTAAGGGATATGCTGGCGTCATTTTTTTTTTTTTGGGACTATCCTGAGGTTAGATCATAAACACGGGAAACCTGGACAACCCCTTTAGGGCTCATGCACATGAACGTATGTATTTTGCGGAACGGAACAGCCGGCCCCTAATAGAACAGTCCTGTCCTTGTCCGTAATGAGGACAATAATAGGACATGTTCTATTTTTTGCGGAACAGAACTACGGACATACGTAAACGGAATGCACCTTCCGTTTGAAATGAATGGTTCCACATATGGTCCGCCGAAAAAATGGAACAGACACGGAAAGAAAATAAGTTTGTGTGCATGAGCCCTTATCCCTTTAAAAATACCAGTTACTTTTTAAAATCAGTAAAATATGACCGTCTGCCCACTTTGGTGCCAATTTTTATGCCCAGAATCCGCTCGCTGAACTCAGCTGAGGTACCACCCTCTGTGTGCTGCCAAATGTGAGATCAGTCATTTAACCCATTAAAAACACCAGTTGCTTATTCAAATCTGTAAAAAGTAATCGTCTGCCCACTTTTTGCCAGTTCTTTTGCTGGAGCCTTTTTCAAGGCAGGCTGAACTCGACTGCATACGACGCAGGGTAACACCCTCTGTATGTTGGCAGTGTGAGACCGGTGGCCTAAAGTCATGTAACCCTTTAAATTACACTTTTTATGGCCCCATTTGTGTACTTCCCCAGGAAGGCTCAGTGCAGCGTATATTATCAGTGAGACAAGTTCTTATGCGACTAAGAAACCGACTTCAGCTTCCTCCATTACCAGCTCTGAGGAGGGACTGGACATAACAAGCCTGCAAATACTGCAAGTAACCAGCTGTAGTGTGAATAGCCCGCTAGTAGTGGTTTTGGGATATCTGACCCCTTTGTGTTTGTCTATCTCCGGTATTGTATCCTCTAGGCAATTTCCCATTTAGAAGGTAGGAGATAACTTGGTATAACCAGAATACTCCTTCAAGTTATTCATAAGATAGGGATAATTAACTGATGAATTTTGTTATGTTCTTGTATCTCGATCACAAATCCCCACGTCCGTGTTCGGCATAGTTATACGCTACTGTGGGTTGGTTTCTCACCCGATATAATCCCGTTAGCGGACCGGCTTATATTAAACAAGGAACTGGTAGCAGTCTACTGGACTGAGAAAAGGCTCTCTTAGCTTGTCAGGGTTGTGAGCGAGACTGGGGTTACGCCGGAGTTGCGTGGACAACTGCCGCTTACCCCCTGCCTCCCTGTGTCTGCATGGACAGGAGGTGTCTGTCTAAACTGTACCAAGCCGACCTTATGTGCTCCCAGGGAGAACGTAACGTTGCGTCTTGGTAACCAGTGATATAACCAAACCGCGTAAGGCCTCTTTCACACTAGCGGCAGCACGGATCCGGCACCTAAAGGGCACCTAAACCGCAGCAGCTTTCAGGAGCATTCCGTTGTCTTCAGTTCAGTTTTGCCCCCATTGACAATGAATGGGGACAAAACTGAAGCTTTTTTTCCGGTATTGATCCCCTATTACGGAACTTAATACCGGAATTTAAAAACGCTAGTGTGAAAGTAGCCTAAGGGGCATCCGACTGCCGGGACCGCGAGAATGGAGGTCCCATTCTCCCGATCTGATGGATCCAGAAACAGCTGAGTACTGTACTTCGCTATCTCCAAGACCCCCAATGCAGAATGAATGAAGGGTCAGGGCTCATGCACGAACTACTGCCCCAGAAGATCGGGGGAATGAAACCCCCTGGTCTCGGGATTGGTGGGCGTCCGTTTGGTTGGATCAGTTATTATCCTGTGGCTAGAAGATAACTTCAAAACCTGGCACAGCCCCTTTAATAGGTATATGACTGGGGATGTCCTGATGGCATAACCCCTGTTACCCCGTAACTGTTTTGCCAGAGTGGAGATCCATCAGTGGGAAAAGTAGCTAACTGGAGGGGGGGGGGCTGCTTTAGATGCTGCTCCTCCTGAATGGTAGCAGCTAGAAACATACAACTGGTCAAGTTTGAAAGCAGACATTCCAAGCTTTCAGACAGTACCAAAATGACAGCAATATGTTCAGGACAGAGACAGATATCACTGATAGAAATCGGGATGCTGTGAATGCAGCTGAAAATGAAAGTAAAAACAGGTTTTACTTGCGATTATTCCCACCTTCATTTTGGTCTTGCATGAAAGCCTGGACTGTCGGCTTTCAGACAAGACCAGTTGCATGTTTCTCCCTACTACCATTGAGGAGACATCACCATCTAAATTAGCCCTCCCCCCTCCAGTTAGCTACTTTTCACACTGCCCGAGCTGGACTCGGGCAGAACAGTTAGGTGGTTAAGATGAGGCTGTTCTGATCTGTCATTTCCTTTCTAGGATTTTTCTTACTGACACGTTTTCCTGGCTCAGGACTATGGGGGAAGAGTACAAGATCCAAGCGTTTGATGCTGAAACCCAAAATCTTCTCAAGACTGCTTTAAAAGGTTGGGGCTACTGCATGTCTATGAAGTGTCCATAAGGGTGGGTTCACATTACATTTTTGCCATTCATTTAACGTATACCTTGGGAAAAAAGGATACAAAAGCGCTGCACACCACGCTTTTGTATCCTGCAGAGTCTGGTTAAAAAAAAAAGTAGATGTGTTTTTTTTTTTTGCAATGGAACTCTATGGTGAATGGATGCCACGGATACGTTTTTTGTATACGTTAAACGAATGGCAAAAATGTGAAGTTTAACCACCCTATCCCATGTTATATTACCATATGTTATAGAGATGAGCGAACTTGCTCGTAACGAGCACTGTAGCGCTCGGCTCCCCTGCGCTCGCGTGGGCGCAGGCATCCGGATCCGTCCTCCTCACCCGATGGAAGCGGATGCCTGCGCTCATGCGAGCGCAGGGGAGCCGAGCGCTACAGTGCTCGTTACGAGCATGTTCGCTCATCTCTAATATGGTACCATACTGGGATGTACCTTCATCATGGTGGACTGTTTTGTCCTCTCACAGAGCCGTCCAGTGTAGATCTGGAGAAGGTGGCTAGTGTGATCGTAGAACAGTCTCTCAGAGATGCCACGTTCAGCAAAGAGGCTGGGAAGATGTGCTACACTATCATTCAGGTAAGTCTCCTTCTAGCAGCAGCTAAGAATACACAGATCCTCTGCTCAGAGATGTCATTCTCTGGAGGGTAGGTGATAAGTATCTAATTGGGGAGGACTGACTGCACAGGGGTCCCGCATGCACGCTGCAGTTCCATTCGACCCTATAGGACCTCTGAATAGAAATAGCTCCTATCTCCGGCAGGTTCATAGAGATGAATGGAGAGGCAGTGTGCATGTGTGACCACGCTCCATTCACTCCGGGGACTGTGGGACCCCATTCTTGTAATAGGTAGGGGTTCCGTCCATCCTGCGGATAGGTGATCAGTTCTAATTGTGGGATAACCACTTTTAATGTAATGCAAAAATGGAGCATTAGGGCGGCAGCACACGGTGCAGAAAATCCGCAAGAAATCTGCACCAAAGCGCACAGAAATCCGCACTATTTATCCCTTTTTTTGTGTGGTTTTTGGTGCAGATTTTTCTGCAGATCTCCCCATTCCATTGGAAATGGTGAAATCCTCACAAGAAAAACGCTACAACAGTCAAAATCTGCGCAGCGCCTAAGGAAAAAAAAGCAAAGTGTACATGAGATTTGTCTAGTCTCATACACTTTTCTGGTGCTGTATTAGGCGCCGTTCAGACGGCTGTGTTTTTACGGATCTGCAAAGACATTTTGCGGAACACACATTGCCGGCACCCCATACAAAATGCCTATCTTTGATCTATCTTTTTTCGCGGAGCCGCAGCTGTCCGCGATCTAATGCTGCCCATTGAAATGAATGGGACCGCATCTATTGATAGAGGCGAACCCATTCACACGGTCGCGTGAACCAAACATGGGTCCTTCACAGACATCTTACAAATGAATGAACTACTGACTGTCTTGTCATGGATGTCATCATGGTCACGGATGTGTGAAAGAGGCCTTACACAAAGACTTGTGGGCGTGCGACATTAAGATTGTAGGTGTCGCGCTTCCTGTCACAGCTTGTCATTGTGAATGTGACAGTGCAGTGACCCAGCAGGGTTGGATTTCGCAGCAGTTTCCTTTATGATCATTACAAGAGATGTAGTAGTAAAGTTACACAACTACAAGTCGCAGTGTAACCCTTGCCTTACTGCATTACAATTGTGTCCTCCTATTCTTGTAGGCCGAAAGTAAAGAGTCGGGTCGCAATGTCTTCCGCTCAGCACTCTTGAACAGGCTACAAACTGAATATCGGAACCGGGAGGAGATGAGGGCGCGCTCCGTGCAGGAATGGGTGTGCTACGTCAGCTTTATCTGCAATATTTTTGACTATTTGAGGGTAAGTATCGGACTGTCCTGTTCACGTGTGACTATCATCTCCATTTTCTGCTTCATATGTGATTTATTAATATGTCATTTGCTGGGGAAAGGATAACTAAACTGGTACATCTGTCTCCCTTCAGATCAATAACATGCCAATGCTAGCCTTGGTTAACCCTGTATACGACTGCCTCTTCCAGCTGGCACAGCCTGACAGCTTGCAGAGAGAGGAGGAGGTATGAGATGAAATAATTCACTTTATAGTTAATTTATAGATTTAGCTATTGGTGCTATCCCTATTGATGCAGATGGAGGTGTGAGACACTTGTCAGTAAGTAGAGAATCATTAGTCAAATTATCATTGTGCAAATAAAGGTTACAGCAGATAAGAATCTGATGGGCAGCGCCAGTCTGTAATATGGATGGGTAGGTACTCCATGCCATGTACTTTAGCCCATTTCTCGTTATACACAGATTAGTCATAGCAATAAAACCACCTTATTAAGGCTGGTTTCACACGAGCGAGTTTCACGCTCCGGACTTGCAGGGTGAGTATCAGACAGCACCCGTCCTGACCTCCCTGCACTGCTGGGATTGCATGGCATTCTATTGATTTATGATGCTATGTAACCTTTGAGGTTGGGAATGTATTGAATAATACTGACATAATGCTATCCCTGTAATACAATACATTCCAGTCCTCTAAGGGTTACACAGCATCATAAGTCAATATGTGGGGAGGTCAGGACAGGAGCTGCTGCATACTCACCCTGCGAGTCCGGAGCGTGAAACCAGCCTAAGGGCTCATGCACCCGAACGTGTGCAGTCAGTGCCCGTGCTGTGGACCGCAATTTGCGGTCCACAATGCACGGGCACTGACCTTGGGACCGCCGCATTCGGATCGTGGACCCATTCACTTGAATGGGGCCCGTGATCCGCATCCCCATGGTCCGCACTGCAAAAAAGTAGTGCATGCACTACTTTTTTGTGGTTTAGAGGTACGGACAGAAACACCACGGAAGCACTACGTAGTGCTTCCGTTGGGTTCCGATCCGTGCCTCCGTTCCGCATCTCCGGGATCGCGGACCCATTCAGGTGAATGGGTCCGTGATGCGGGGTGCACACGACCGATGCCCGTATATTGCGGACCCGCTGTATGCGGGCTGGAATACGGCCACGGGCTGGCAACGGCCATGTGCATGAGCCCTAAAGGGGTTGTACAAGTTTGGGTGGGGTTTTGGTATTTCCTCCCCCCCTTGGCCAGACCTGTGAAGGGAAGCCTACATACCGGCTTCCCGCTCCTTCTCTTCCCCTGGGCTGCTTCCACTTGTGTCATCAAAAATGGTCACATGACATCACATGAAGGAGAGAGGTCACCACTGCGCCCTGTGATTGGCTGCAGGTGGCGTCAAACTGGATGTTTACAGTGAGGGAGCTCAGTGGTGTAGCCAAGACCAGGAGGATAAGGACCTGGGAGGCAGGTTAGTAGGTTTCCCTTCACAGGTCCAGCAAAGGTGTGTGTAGACTTGCACAACCCCTTTAACATCGTGTAGGCCACACACAGCTCTTACCTATCTAGAAATGGAACTCAAGCCCTCTGATGGTGTCTCGTGGTAGCAGGCACCAAGGTGTTAGCAGCAAACCCTTCGGTCCAGTAAGTTGTGAAGTGCCAGCAGTTTTTGCTCGGAATCAGACAAGACAGGCTAGTCTTGTTCCCCACTTGCATCAGTGAGCCATGAGCACTGGAAAAGCTGTGACCCAGTTGTCTAACCATTGTCACGGCCTGACTGCAGGTCTGACTGACCCAAACTTGCAACCTCATAGGGAATCTGCTTTTCTCTGATTCTAAAAAGAGTCAAACTTGGCATCTGTCAGCAGTTCTGTGAGTTTTGGTATTAAAGGGTTTCTGTCACCAGTTTTTTCAGTATGAATCAGGCTGACATTAGAGATGTGCTAATGTCACCTGATTCCAAATATATATCTGTTTTATTTACTGGTGCCCCCATTTTTATATAAAATTAACTTTTATTTTATGCTAATAAGGCTCCTAGGTGCAAGGGGCGTTACCCCTGCTCCTAGAGGCTTAGGAGGAGACAGGCTGTTTGTGTGATCCTAACCATGTGACTGATCACATGGTCATGACATCATTGAAGGTCCTTAAAAGCTATGGTGAATGAAGTGTTTCTTCTCTGCCTGGTCCTGTCAATCAACAGAGCCTCTAGGAGCAGGGGTAACGCCCCTTGCACCTAGAGGCCTTATTAGCATAAAATAAAAGTTCATTTTATATAAAAATGGGGGCACCAAGTAAAACAGATATATATTTGGAATCAGGTGACATTAGCACATCTCTAATGTCAGCCTGATTCATACCGAAAAAACTGGTGACAGAAACCCTTTAAGAATAATGCAGGCATGGAATTCAGTGGCTAAATTCTGCAGCTGATGGACCACGTTATAAGTCAGTGGAGGCAATTGGGCATCACTGAGGCTCATCCTGTGAGGGATCATCTGCAGCATCTTGATTGCCATTGAGAATGTAAGCCAAGGCAAATGTGAACTGAGCCTAAGGTGCTACATTTCTGTACTGCAGAAGCTAAGGTACCATAGTGTAGGCCAGGCCCACGCCCGCTCATGTACACCTTCACCAGGCTATATATTTCTCGGCAGGTGGACTGTTTGGTTCTACAATTGCACAAGGTTGGGGAGCAGCTGGAGAAGATGAACGCCCAAAGAATGGATGAGCTTTTTTCTCTTTTGCGAGATAGCTTCCTGCTCCAAGGTGGACTGGGATCTCTGGCCCAACTTCTGCTGCTCGAAATGATAGAATATCGAGCAGCAGGCTGGAAAATGACGGACGCCGCGCAGAAGTATTACTACAGCGAGGTGTCGGACTAATACCAGCGGACTGCATCTTCTGAGGGGACACTACCAGTAGAGTTAGGAATGCATTGCAATAATTCGAAACATTTGTATATGTCAATGGTCCGATCATCCCATATTTGAGAAGTTTGTATTTCCTATGGATTTTCCACTTTTTTAGTGTATTTATTACTGACTCCTCGGACAGTCAGGGTTTTATGTGACACGAATCCTTTACCTCTGATTTTGCAGTGTTTTCCATGGAGGTAGAGCAGGGTGAATGGTTCCCTTTTGCATTTTAATCTAGTGCTGCAAGAATTATGTTTTTTTAGAAGTCTTTGCACAGCGTTCAAGAGGAGCCCAGGAACATTCAGAAACCCTCACTACTTGGAAGGAGACCGCACAAGTATTGAGATGGCCTTGGCCTGAAACAAATCTACCTGTGGGTTTCCTCCTAAATCCTGAACTTCCTAGTGAGGCCGACTCCACGCGTGTATTATGGGCTAACATTTCTCATGTGTGAACTGGGACAACTGCAAGTTTAACGGACCTGACCTCACAGCATCCTAGATCCCTACGATGCTGTGAGTTCTGTAAACTTCTCAGGCTTTGACACTTGTCTGCATACACTCTTGTGGACCTGGCCTAAAGGCTACATGGTGACATGTCACCCGTCAGGAATACTACAGTGTCACATTTTACGATTGTAATTGGTGCTGTGTCGTGACAGGATGAGCTGCAAAAAGTCCAACCATTATTGGTCACAAGTGACCTCAATGCAAGTCACATGCGATTTCCGTTTTTTTTCCACATCCATATTGCAAGTGTTCTTGGTCTGAGACTTCCACGACACATATTGCCGCCATGTAGCCCTAGCCTAACCCTAATATCCAGTAGATCAGCAACCTCCAGCTGTTCAGAAACTACAACTCCCAGAGTGCTTCATTCACTTCTGTGGGAGTTAGAAGAACAGCCGAGCATGTTTGCATGCTGGGAGTTGTAGTTTCACAGCAGATGGGTTGCAGATCCCTGCAATAGACACTAGGATGGGCATTTATTCCCTGGCTCTCGGGGTTCTTCCTCTTGTACTGACTTGTAATTGATCTTTCCAGAGTGCGTGCTGTGTAAATGAATAATTAATCTGCTCTGCATTGTAATTTTAGAAAGAAACCTGATATTTCTATACAGATGAGCACAGTAACAACTGAAAAATTCTGCCATTTTGACTTTTATGTAAATTTCTGATGTTTTCATAGCTTTTTTTTTTATCTCGTATACTTTGCTGCTTAACCTTTGTTACTACAATAATACAGGCAGAGGGTGCTTTTATGAATTTTCATTAAAATGGCTTTTAACATACGTTGTGTTATTTCTGTGTGTAACTGATATAGGCACTTTAGAGCCCCTCATCCCTGTAGTATAATGCTGAATCGATTGAAGTACCTTGGTACCGAGGCCCTTAATTAGGGTTTGGATACACATCTTGGTCACGCCCAATGTTCTTGTACTAGCATAGAAATGGATGGGGGTCACAGTGACTCGAATAGCTTTATGCCAAATGCAAAAAACACAGGGGGTAAGGAAAGTTTTCCCAACCTTAGCTCTTAGGGTCCATTCACACGTCCGTGAGTGTTTAATGGTTGGCAAAACACGGATACCAGCTGTGTGCATTCCACCTTTTGTGGACCGCACATGGCCAATCCTATCATTGAAATGCCTATTCATGCTCTATATATTTTTGCAGGGCCACGGAACTACGGATGCGGATGGCACACTGTGTGCTGTCTGCATCTTTTACAGCCCCATTCCATTGCAATGAATGGGTTCACACCTGTTCCACAAAATTTCGAGCACGTTCGCTCATCTCTATCTAGTATCTAAAACCACAGGCAAAGAGTCATTTTACAGAAGAAAGTAGCTGTTTGCTCATTTCCACTGCAGCAACCACTACGTAGACATAGTATTTATTACATGCTGTCATTCAAATGAATGTCCCTTCATGTGACAAATGGAACAGGCCTCACCACGACCTTCATATTCCCTGATTAGATCCAAGAGGAGACAATCCCTTCAAAAGAGGTATTCCAACAAGAACACGTTATGCCCTATCCAATGGAGCTAATCCAAGAGCAGGACCACAGCATTCAAGATGAAAAACCATGGCAGAAACTGCAGCAGTTTCTGCTGTGAGATATGTGGCGGATTTTAACACGGTCAGACTCTGTCAATGTGAACCTACCCTTGGATCAGCTGAGGTCTGACCACTGGGAATCCCACCAATCACAAGAAGAGGGGTTCTGCTTCCCCCAGTATGGTGGTCAAGCATGCCCACTCCAGCTCTATTCAAACTCTATAGAAAGTGAATATGGCAGTCCCACAGAGTTTGAATGAAGTGGAAGCTGTTTGATTCAGACATGGAATTCTGCTCTCATTATCTTTGGGGGTCCCAGCAGTCAGACACCCATCAATCGTAAAGGGGTGGTCTCACTTCAGCAAGTGGCATTTATCATGTAGAGAAAGTTAATACAAGGCACTTACTAATGTATTGTGATTGTCCATATTGCTTTCCTTTACTGGCTGGATTCATTTTTCCATCACATTATACACTGCTCGTTTCCATGGTTACAGACCACCCTGCAATCCATCAGTGGTGGTCGTGCTTGCACACTATAGGAAAAGCATTAGCCTATGTGCGGTCCCGATGACCAGTGAGGCTGGCACTTTTTCCTATAGGTGCAAGCATGACCACCACTGATGGATTGCAGGGTGGTCATAAACCCTGGATTGGAAAATGAATCCAGCCAGCAAAGGAGACAATATGGACAATCACAATACATTAGTAAGTGCCTTGTATTAATTTTTTCTACATGATAAATGCCACTTACTGAAATGAGAGACATCCCCTTTAACAGTTGTCCTTAATCCACTGGAAAGAGCCGTACCATGGGTGCCTCTAGAAGGAAGTCCCGGACAAACCATTCAAATCTCATCTATTAATACAATTTTTCCTGTTTATTAATGAAAACATATTTACACTGCGCACTTCAATGACAATTTATATACATCAGCTCCTCAGTATGGGGTTCCATGTCTACCACCACCGGAAGTGAGCAAAGGCTCGGTTTGCCTCTGCCATTTTATGCAGGTCATGCTTCCGTTTAATGATATTGCCCTCCCCACGACAGGCTTCCAGCAGTATATCTGCCAGCCGGTCATACATAAAGGTGCGGCGAGCTTTCTTCTCTCTGCCTTCAGTGATGATCCACTTCATTGCCATAAATCGACGCTTTTGGTCGGTGAGCGGTACAGGGACCTGCAAAAAATTTTTTAAAAAAAATTACTATAAAATAAAAACCCTCATACACAGCATCCCGAGGTTCACATCTTTAAATACCTGATAGGATTTCCCTCCCTTCAGGATACTTGTGAGGCCAATGATGGGTGTGCATTGCTCCACGGCCTTATGGAATATGACGTAGGGGTTGCACTCGATGTTCTCCCTCTCCTCTGGACTGGCCTTGTAATACTTCTCCAACTGTATTCTCTTTATTTTCTCCAATGTCTGCAACAAATATGCAAAAGTAAGAACATATAACCTTATTTTCTTGTGTCAGCAACAAAGGGGATTTCTGAAATTCATCAGACTTTTCAACCTAAAGGGAGTCTCACCAGTGACCCTCCTATCCACCTGTTGGCATAGACATAAATCTGGTTCACCTGATTAAAACACTGTTTTTCTTTTGTTGGTTGGAGGCTGGCTCCGTTCCCGAATTATGATGTTTTTTTTCTTAATATGCAAATTAGGCATTTGGTGCAACGAGGGTATCGCCGTTGCTCTTGTTACACCCAGACAATACCAGAATGACGGCGATACGTTCAGGACAGAGAAAGACATCACTGATAGAAATCGGGATGCTGTGAATGCAGCTGAAAATGAAAGTAAAAACCGGTTTTACTCGCGATTATTCCCGACTTGATATCTAACAGTGATTTCTCCTCTGACTTTCTGTCTGTATTAAAGCCTGGACTGTCAGCTTTCAGACAAGACCAGTTGCATGTTTCTAGCTGCTACTGTTGAGGAGATATCACCATCTAAAGCAGCCCTCCCCCTCCAGTTATCTACTTTTCATACTGCCCGAGCAAAACAGTTAGGTGGTTGATATGCAAATTAGGCATTTGGTGCAATGAGTGCATCACCGTTGCTCTTGTTACACCCAAGCTCAACTCCTTTCTGTGACCAGAACCTCCCTCGCTGCTTTGCCCTGTCAATTAAAGTAGCTAGGGATGGGTTGGACACAAATGAGTGAGTGGCTGCAACAAGAGCAATGGTGACGCTCTCATTGCACCAAATCTCTAATTTGCATATCAACCACCTAACTGTTTTGCCCGAGTCCAGCTCTGGCAGTGTGAAAAGTAGCTAACTGGAGGGGGGAGGGCTGCTTTAGATGCTGATATCTCCTCAATGCTAGAAACATGCAATTGGTCTTGTCTGAAAGCTGACAGTCCAGGCTTTAATACAAGACCAAAATGACAGCTAAAGTCCAAGCAACAAAGGAAAATCACTGTTCGAAATCAAGTTGGGAATAATCGCGAGTAAAACCGGTTTTTATTTTCACTTTCAGCTGCATTCACAGCATTCCCGATTTCTATCAGTGATGTCTTTCTCTGTCCTGAACATATTGCCGTCATTCTGGTATTGTGTAAAAGCTTGGAATGTCTGCTTTCAAGCTAGATCAGTTGCATGTTTCTAGCTGCTACTATTCATGAGGTAGCAGCATCTAAAGCAGCCCTCCCCCCTCCAGTTAGCTACTTTTCACACTGCTGGAGCTCCACTCTGGCAAAACAGTTAGGGGGTTAAGAAAAAGTACAATTGGGAATGGAGCCTCCGACCAACAAAAGAAAAACGGCATCAGGTGAACCACAGCTATGTGCCTATGCAAACAGCTTGATAGGGAGGTCGCTGATTATCATAAATGATAGGTGTGGGTCCTGGAGGTGGTACCCGGATCTCCACACAGATGTGGGTCTCACCTCCTGGACCCTGACCAGGCTAAGAGTCATTGGAAAGGTGGCCTTGCATGTGCACATGTTCTTTCCATCCCACTGTATGGGAGTTCTGGAAACAGAAAGCCACTGTGTAATGTGTAGGAACAGTATGACCCACCTTGTTCATGATTTGTCGTGCCAAAATCTTCTCACCGCCCTTCATCATCATGTTGGTGAATTTGCTGTTAACAACAGAGACAGTCACGTAAGAAAATACAGGATTAAAAGGACAAATTACAAACTGTATTCAATATTAAGGGATTGCATTATAAGCAATTCTCCAATACAGTTACATTACACCTGGAAAAAAAGCATCGGGCATATTGGATTTTAGTATTCCCGATTCTTTGTTCTCAAGAGAGTTGCCAGACACAAACGTATTCCCCTCCCCCCATAGAGAACACATGCTCTCTCAGCCAAGTGAAGCGTTCATGTCTATAGGGAGAAACAAAGGGGTATGGCCACCTTGAAATTCAGATGACAAAATAATAGCTTGGACCAGCTGTGGTGAAACTACAACTCTCAGCATGCTCTGTTTATGTCAATGGACATTCCAAGAACAGCTGTGTAAATGCACATGTTGGAAGTTGTAGTTTCACAACAACTGGAGGTTGCTGATCTCTGGCTTAGGGCTGTATATATATATAACCAATAGATTATCTGACCAATGTCCGTCCAATCAGACCAATAGTTGGTGTGTAAACGGCCATCTCACCAATGATTGGTCAGATAATCTGTTGGTGTAATACAGCCCTAAAGGCTCTTCAGTTCCTGTTACCACCGACATTAGGGGAATGAAAATGAAATATCCCAGGAGCCCACACATCATTTCTCCCAAGACACAAGTCCTACCTTATAGCCGGGTCACTGAAGACGGAGCTGGTCAGTCCGGGTGGACATGCCTTGATTGGCCTGACAGCCTTAAGTTCCCATTCCTCCCGATCTTCTTTGCTCAGCTCCTCTATGGGAAGCCTATACTTCTCCTTATCAGTGACAGGGTCCAAGAACTGAGGGTTGTACCGGCTCCATCGCACCTGGATAAAACTGAACAGGCAAAGATCTCCTCAGTGTCCATGTGTAACATGAAACTGGCATGGCAGAGGGACTAGAAAGAAAATCGCATCATCAAGACACTTCCTGCCTTCAGAAAATCACCTTAAAGGGGATGTCCCACGAAAAATATTCTACAGTTTTCAAACCAGCACCTGGATCTGAATACTTTTCTAATTGCATGTAATTAAAAATTTTGTATAGCCACTGAGTTATTCAATAAAATGTATCTGTATAGGGCCACTTAATTTCTTATTTCTTTGACCTATTCACTGAGAAGGCCGCACATGCTCAGTTTCAACTTTTAACTGCCTCCTGAGCTGTGATAGGGAGACCTGAGACACGCCTCCTTAGCTGTGATAGGGAGAGCATGGACACGCCTCCTCAGCTGTGATAGGAGGAGCATGGACACGCCTCCACAGCTGCAGCAGAAAAGACACTCCCCTTGAGCTGTCAGCTTGATATAAATCTAGCAGACAATGAATGAGGAGATCTCTGGATCCATGTGAGGTACAGGGCTGGTTCTAGCTTTGTTAGAAAGAGGTTGTCATTTACTATATGATGTCTGATTTTCATTTTTTACATTATTCGTGGGATAACCCCTTTAAAGGGATTGTCTTACCTGAGACATTAGTGGCAGGATCTGCCACCAATGTCAGATAGGTGTGGGTCCCACCACTGGGATCCGCACCTATCTCTAAAAGGGAGCTCCTAAAGTGATCAAGAGCGCACCGCGCATGCGCAGCCGCCAATTGTTTCCACATCAGTAGCCAAGTGTTAGCTCAGCTATTACCGGCAGTTCCACAGCAATGAATAGAGCGGAGGCCGCACTTGCACTGTGCGCCCTCCATTCATTTCTATGGGATCTCCGAAGATGTTCGAGCATGTCATTCAGCTATTTTTGGCACTCCCATAGAAATGAATGGAGGGTGGCGGCTTGTACGTGGGGAGCTCTGTTCTAGAGATAGGTGCAGGTCTCAGAGGTGGGACCTTCACCGATCTGATATTGGGCCTTGCAATATTCCACCAATGTCTCAGACGAGACAACCCCTTGAAAGTGAATGCGTCATCAGAAAATTACCTATTGTTTAATCACGTTTTCATGTTTAACATTTTTAACAAATTTTTGATGATATTTTTAATTTTCCATGTAAATATCTATATTTAAATCACCTTAAAGATCCATAAAATCCTACAGTTTTCGCATTGGCCACCAGGCCTAATAGGTGCAACTTCTTGCAGTTATCTGCTTATCTGTCAATCTAATCCTGCCTGTAATGATATCACATCTGTGTACAGATAAGATTGGATCCACCATTCACAATCGGTGATGGTCAGAGCTCCTCTATTCTCTCCTTGTACAATGACCTCTGCACAGGTCACACAGCATGCCCTGAAGACTCTCCCATAGAAGTCACTGAGGTCCCATCCTGACCATTGTGCTTATGGACTTTCTTAATGCTGTTAAGAACAGCTCAGGCAAGATGGCCGCCCCCATAATCATATTCAGAAAATAGAATTGAAAAAAATCTGCAATCAGAAAGTAAAAACTGATTAGGGGAAAAAAAGGAGATGTGCCGGTATCTGGACCGGCAGATTACATTTTTGGTGACATTTCCTTTAATGCAAAAACAAAAAAAACCTCTGCTCTAATAAAAAGCACTGGACACTGTTCACACTGGTGTTGCAGTTTCCATCTATAACAAAGGGCTAATCATTTAAAAAAATGCTCCATGAAATGTTCTCCAAATGTTTTAATTTTAGTTTTTTTTTAAAATTTAGTTCTTCCTTATTTCTGACATTTTTACTTCTTAAAGATATTTTTTAAATTAAGTTAACATGACGGGGGCTTCAAAGCAACATTTTGTCATGTGACATAAAATGGCGGTCATACCGCTACATCGTGCCCTATATAAAGGTTGTGCTGCCAATCGACAGGCGGCATATATCCACACCTACAACAGGTGTGACTGGCAGCCATCACATGCAGCGAATCCATTGGTCAAGACTTATCCCCTATTTACAGGATGGGTGGGGGTCTGACTGGTGGGGGCCCCACCAATACCAAGAACAGGGGCCCCCTGTTTAACTCTATGGGAATGTCAGAGATAGCCAAGCACTTGCTAGCAGTCCCTTAGACCAGGGATTCTCAACCTGCGGCCCTCCAGCGGTAAAACTACAACTCTAACCATGCCCTGCTGTAGGCTGATAGCTGTAGGCTGTCCGGGCATGCTGGGAGTTGTAGTTTTGCAACAGCTGGAGGGCCGCAGGATGGGCATCCCTGCTTTAGACAGTGTGAATGCGTGACTGCTACTCCAGTCAAATGGTGGAACCCAGGGCCACTGATCTTGTGATTAGCAGGGCCCCCAGCAGTCAGACCCTTTTGCCTTGGGAAATCCCCTTTAAAGGGGTTAGGCTCCCACCAGAGTTGCACACTGGGTGGTCTGTTTGCCAAAGCAACTGCCGAATACCCAGAAGGTACTGAGCACGGACCCGCTGGGTGCCCTGTGGTTTCCTTGGCCACCTGACTGCCCAGAGTGCAGCTGTGCCCCTCCATGCTTACTGTCAGGTGGGGCAGCAGAGCATCCCTTTAAGTACCCCCCCCCTCCCCTCCCTTCCCTCCCTTTTACATGGGGTACACATTGGGCACTCAAATCACCATTGCACTTATGACTGACATGACACAGGGGAGGTGCATGTACACAGTCACTGCCATGTTAACCACCCCTCCTGTCTCCTGCCCTTCACCCAGTGCCCCCTGCGCGTCCACCCACCTCTAGCACCTACAGCCCTGACCACACCAGGGCAAACCCCTCTGCTTGCCCCTCACATCCACCACCCGGCTAGGCCTCTAGAGCGCCCACCTCGGTAAACCGGCCTTTATCCGCTGAACGAGCAGCTTGCAGCTGGGCGCCGCCATCTTGGATGGAGCCCTCACGAGATCCCGGCCCCTTCCGCAGGTTGACTCTCGCGAGAACTGGGATCGGTACAGGGTCCCTGGAAGTCTCCGCGGGAGAGGGGCGGGGTCTCCGCTGGCATCATGGCGGACAGTGACGGGGAGACCCTGGAGTCCTGGCTGAGTGAGTGACAGACAGCAATACCCGCCGGGTCACCACCTGTCAGCCCTCATAGCTGACGCGCAGTAGTCGCTTCACTCTCCCCGCGCATGGGCACTGGGTGGGGAGGCATCCGTCCGGCCGGGTGTGCCAGTGCAGGGGGGCGTCTCATCTACATGCCCGGGTGACAGCACTGATAATGGCATGTCTTGTGGACGTGACTGCAGCCTGGGCCCCTGTTACACTGCACAAGCTGGCATCAGCCTGCCCCTGATCACATTACACATGCATGCTCTACCCATGATGTGAAAATTAAAGGACAAAACTCATAGATTGTGTTATGTGTGGTGCAGGACCTCAGGGGGCGGAGCATGACACCAGGGGCCCTTCTTGGGATCCCATTATGTGTCATACTCTGCCCACTGGTGGCTGCACTACTGAACTACTCACCTCATCAGTGCCTACCAATCCAGCGCAGATGCTCCAGTCGTCTTTTGGGGTTTCTTTTTGTCATTTTAAAACAATTGTGTTTTTTTTGTTATAAAGAAATGGACAGCCCCTTTAAAGGGCATCTCTCAGCAGACTTGTACCTATGACACTGGCTGATCTATTGGCAATTGAAGGCGTCTGTGTTGGTCCCATGTTCGTATGTGTCCACATTGATGAGAAAAATGATGTTTTATTATATGCAATTGAGCCTCTAGGAGCAACTGAGGGGTTACCTTTACAGGCCAGGCAGTGTAAACGTCATCAAAATGTTTTCAATTTTTTTTAATTCTATTATATT
The DNA here is from genome assembly GCA_900303285.1 of Rhinella marina. NCBI lineage: Eukaryota > Metazoa > Chordata > Amphibia > Anura > Bufonidae > Rhinella > Rhinella marina. Next base: position 102,790 of record ONZH01000479.1, read on the forward strand.
AAACATCTTGATATTTTCCAGTTTTTACATTGGGCACAAGATCAGTCAGAATAGGCTGAGGATTCCAGTTCTCTATAGATCACTTGTCAGCTTTGCTGTACGTCCTGGGATAGTATGAGCAGAGTCATGTCATCATTAGAGGGTGGCTAATGATTCATCTGTTGTACTGCTGGAGGCCTGGATAAAGCAAGATCTCGGATAAAAAGCTCTGTATATAGCTCCCCTGGTCTCTGGAGGATGGAGGCATCACTTCCTGGAGGCTAAGTCTGGGGCTAACACAGTAAAGCACTGTTAGATTTTTTTGTGATTCTTAGGTCATGGTTACTTGCGATTTTCGCTGCAACCCCATTCAGTTCAGTGGCTGTACTGCTCCTCAGCGATCGCTGGTCGTGTGACGGGTGTTATGGCCAAGATGGCCATGTAGCCTTCATAAACAGGCCTGATGGCACTTGGTCACTATATTTGGCTGTGACTGCTGTAAATGAATGGATCCCATAGATTTTCTCTTCTTTCCTTCTTGCCGCAGATAAAGCCACAAATCCCTGTAACCGTCAGGAGGACTGGGAGTATATTATTAGTTTCTGCGACCAGATCAACAAGGAGCTCGAAGGGTAAGTCGGCGAAAAATGTTATTATTGGGAGAGTCATGTGTAACTTGTTTTCTGAAACTATTGCAAAATGCTTAAAGGGGTGGTCTAGGATTAGAGAAACATAATATAAATAATAAATAGGATAACCCCCTCTAGGATGCCCGGCCCCACTACCCTGGACATACTTACCTGGTTCTGAACGCTGGTTTCCTCCAGGATCGATATTCAAACTTGGATGACCCCTTTAACCCTTCATATCTCAGGCTCGTTAACAGCTAGAGATATGGGATATAGTGTTGTTTGAAAGCTGACAGTCTGGTGTATAAAACAAGACCAGAAAGGCATGATCTTCTTTACATCTGGAGATATAGCTGTTAGACATGGTCATGAGTGATAGCAGCTTAAAATGAAAGCAAGTTTCATCTGCTTTCACTTCCAACCTGATTTCTAACAGCTATATCTCCCGATGTAAAGGAGATCATGCTGCCATTCTGGTCGTCTTTTAAAGCCTAGACTGCCGGCTTTCAAATAAGACTGAGATATGAAGATTTAAAGCAGCGCTGTCCCTTTCAGCTGGCTGTAATCTCAGCCAGCCTGGAGAAGAGTGGGCAGTGGGTGAGCTGACAGCCTGCAGTATAGGAGAGAAAAATATATAAAAAAATTTTAGCAACATACTGACCCACAAAATGAAGTTATCATGTTATTTTTACCACACAATGAACACCCTAAAAATAAATCCCACAAAGATGTGTTAAAATTCTTTTTTTTTAATCTTCCAGCTAAAAATAAAATAATACGTTATTTAATTATATATATATATATATATATATATATATATATATATATATATATAATTATATATACAACTTGTCTCGCAAAATTCAATGTCCCTTACAGCTAAACTGAAGAAAAAATTAAAAAGTTAGGACCACTGGAACACAGAGGTGGAGAAATGTTCTTGGTCCTTAAAGAAGAACTCCCGCAAAAATTTTTATTCTCTGACCTGTTAGAAAGGTGCATGATATAATCTGTAGTGATTGTCATCTTCTTATCAGTGACTGTTTCTGTGAGTAAAAACCTCTCTTCTTATTGTAGCTGGGTCATGTGACCAACTCCCTGACCTCCAACTGACCCAGGACAGAAAGCCAGTAACTGCTCTATTCATTCCTATGGGAGCCTCACTTTCAGTCTCATAGGAATACATAGAGAATTAGACTTCCTGTCCACACATAAGTCTCTGTGTAAGTTGGTGGGTCTAATTGCTGGTCACATGACACAGATAAGAAACTTCAGGGTGATATAAGTCAAAAATTCAGATACTGGTAAGAAAATTACATGCACTACAGATTATATCATGTACATTTCTAGCAGGACATGGAATAACATTTTTGTTGGGAGTTCTTCTTTAAGGCTAAACTTAGTCATGTCACTAAGGGGTTAAACTGCACTTGTTGTGCGCCAACTAGATTTACTTCGGACATAAATTCAAAATCTACAATAAAAAAGTGACATTTTCGTGAGGGTTTTTCCAATTTTAATGTAACCGTTAAAGGGGTTTTCCAGGAGTACAGTATTGATGACTGGTCCTCAGGATAGGTGTTCGGTATCTGATTGCGTATACTGCTGAGGCCAGTGAGTGGCTGCAGCAGTCATGTGGATATTCAGGCACATCATCACTGCCGCCATGATGATAACACCGCATCTGGAGCAGCGGGGAGGATCACAGTGTCGGAGCTGGAATGGAGGAAGTTCATTTGTCAGTTATTTTAACACTTTCCCTGCCTTTCACCATATTCATTTTTAAAGCCTCGTCCACATTTCCATGTCAGTGATATGTCCGTGAAAAAAGGTGTACGTGTTTCATCCGTGAAGATGTTCATTTTTACCATCCGTGTGTCATCCGTAATTCACTGACGTTGCTTAGCTAAAATGAATTTCCAAAGAATCTCCTATCAGTCTTCAGTCAAAAACGGACGCACCACAGATGCCATCCCTGGTGTGTCAGTGATTTTCACTGACCCATAGACTTCTATAGGCATGCATGGTCCGCATCATGGATCAATAAAGGGCATGTCTTCGCACGGTCAGTAAACAAATACTGAAATGTGAACAGACACATTTAAATCAATGGGTATGTGTGCTGTCCATGGAAAATGCAGACAGCACACGTCATTGAAAAACGGAAATGTGGACGAGGCGTAACCCTGACAACTCCGTTAAACAGGGCAATGTTTTGATTCGGCAATGCCCCAGGCTGCTGCCCCTGTGAATGTCCAGCCATGCGTTACCTTGTGCTTTCCTCACCGATAAAGTCTCGTCATATTTCTGTTGTCTTCTCAGTCCGCAGATCGCAGTCAGACTCTTGGCTCATAAGATCCAGTCCCCGCAGGAATGGGAAGCACTGCAGGCCCTCACCGTGAGTACCTCACCCTCCCCGGTCCCAGTCTTCTGGGGTGCAGTGTACCAGCAAATTATAATTCTTCATCAGAAAAAGTGATGATCAAGACAAACGTGTTTTCTGGTAGTTATCTTGTAGGCGTGACCTGTGCAGAGATCAGGAGGGAGTAGAAAAGCTGTCATAGCGCCTGTTGTGAATAGTGGATCCTGTGTAATCTATACAGATGTGTTGTTTGTCATTGCAATTCTGTCTGTGATGATAATGAGATGACTGCTGATTAGTTATCTGTAGAGAACAGGAAATCGTGACCTATTATTAGACCTAGAGGGCAGTGTGAAAATGGCAGGATTGTATGCATTTGTTATAGCGAGTGACATGGAAAATTAAAAAAATACCTGATCAAAAATTCTTAAATAATACGTTTAACATAAAAACATGATTTAAAAAATAAGTCAGTTTCTGATGACACATTCCCTTTGAGAGCCTTAAAGGAGTTGTCTCAACTCAGACAATGGGGGCATATCGCTAGGATATGCCCCCATTGTCTTATAGGTGCGGGTCCCACACCTATATCGGGAACGAAGCCCCGCCCTCCATGCGCAGCCGCCCTCCATTCATTTTCTATGGGGCCGCTGAAAATAGCTGAGCACTTTCTCAGCTATTTCCAGTGGGCCTATAGAAGTGAATCGGAGCAGTGGCCGATCATATGCGGTGCGCTCCCATTCACTTCTATAGGGAGAGCGCTTGGCGGTGGCCGGACCGGAGTTCTCCAGTCACCACCTTGCGGGGCTCTGTTCCCAATATAGGTGCAGGTCCCAGCGGTGGGACCCGCACCTATAAGACAATGAGGGCATATCCTAGCGATATGCCCCCATTGTCTGTGATGAGACAAACCGTTTAAAGGGACAAGACTTATAAGGATAAAAGGGTCAAAAGAAAGGCAGCAGTCCAAGAGACAAGGACAAATGGACAAGGCTGTCCAAGCACGTTAGATAAATGAAGGCCAAACCCATCTATTTTGGCAGGACCAGCGACCCTCTTATTTTGGCAGGACCAGCGACCCTCTTATGTGTATTGGAGCCTCCAGACTCTCCCCTGATGATAAGATCCAGTAGTTGATAAAGTTGCCAGCACGACCTGGATGCGGGGTGCAGGGTATTTACATCTGTGCTCCCCTTACAGGTTTTGGAAGCCTGCATGAAGAACTGCGGGAGAAGGTTTCACAGCGAGGTTGGAAAATTTCGCTTTTTGAATGAGCTGATTAAGGTCGTATCTCCAAAGGTGAGTGTGAGCCGGACAGCAGGAGGTCTGCGTGAGAGACGAGAGTGCAGTCATTGGTTGTCACTGTCTACAATATGTAATGTAGTCAGAATATCATCACCATTATTCTTCACAGTACCTGGGAGACAGGGTGTCCGAGAAGGTGAAGAGCAAGGTTGTAGGCCTGTTATACAGCTGGACGGTGGCTCTTCCAGAGGAGAGTAAAATAAAGGATGCCTACCAGATGCTGAAGAGACAAGGTACGGTTTTCTCTATACATTCTGCATTTTACCGGGACCACACACTGGTCATCTACCCTTATTATAGGCTGCCAATATTTGGTCAGTGGGTGCTTGACCCGGGACCCCTGCCAGTCATCAGCAGCACCTTCAGTGCTTAGTGAATGGGACTGAGCCACAAGGGTCTGTATCGACAAGCGGCTGTGTCTGGGTAAACATTAAATGGGTTTTCTGGGATTTTAGAGGGTTTCTGTCACCGGAAATACCACTATTAGCCATGTGCTAATGTCAGCTGAACCTAAATAGCCCAGTCCTGTTTTAATACCTGCCCCCGTTACTCCTTTTATTATATGCAAATTAGCCTCTAGCAATGCCCTGATCACCCCCCAATCCTACCCACTCCTATAGCAGGGATCAGCAACCTTCGGCACTCCAGCTGCTGTGAAACTACAACTCCCAGCATGCAAACATGCTCGGCTCCTCTTGTAACTCCTATAGAACTGAATGAAACATTCTGGGGGTTGTAGTTTCTGAAGAGCTGGACGCCGGAGGTTGCTGATCCCTGTCCTAGAGGCTCCGTTCTCCCACCTCTGTCCATGCCCTCCAAGACTTGATTAACACGGTTAGGCCAGCGTTCATGGTAAATTTTGTGCCTCTGCCGTGCAAAATAGTATTCCTTACTGCGCCGAACACTAAATGGCGCGGGCGCGAGATTTACCTACCTGGCACTCAGGGCCAGGCAGGAGGATGTGAACGCTGGCCTGACCCTGTCAATCAAGTCTTGGAAGGCGTGGACACAGGCGGGAGAACGGAGCCTCTAGGGGCAGGAGCAACGCCCACCACCCAAACATCTCCCCTTCCCCCCCCGCTCCTAGATGCTAATTTGCATATAGTAAAATTCAATTTCTGGAGTAACAGGGCCATGGATAAAAACAGGTTCAACTGACATTAGCACATTGCTAAGGTCAGCCAGGTTAATAGTGGTATTTCTGGTGACAGAAGCCCTTTAATATTAGTAACCTATCCTCAGGATAGGTCATCAGTATCAGATCAGTGGGGGTCCAACACCCGGCACCCAAACCGATCCGCAGGTTAAAGAGAAGACCGCAATCTGTGTGACCACAGCCTTCCCTTCATTGTCTACCTGCTCGCCATCGACATCGCAGCGGTGAGGAGGTGTAACTACAAGCCGTCCCATTCACTTCTATGGGATGTCTCCTTCCTATACACTTGAATACTACAGAGCCGTCCCATAGAAGTGAATGGGGCGGCTTCTTGTGATTACACCTGCTCACTCCTGCTCTGTCGACGTCACTTTGCGGGCTTTGTTCCAAGGATAGGTGCGAGATCCACACCTATCAGACATTGGGGGCATATCCTAGTGATATGCCCCCAATGTACAACATGGGACAAGCCCTCTAAATGTGTAATATCTTGATGACAGGTTCCCTTTAAATGTAACCATAGGCATCCAGTAGAGAGAGAGGCATTCTGCAAATAAATTACCACCCAATATACACTTTTTGAACATGGATGCCTATAGGTGTCATTTACCAGTGTATGCCTATACAGAGCCTAATAAAAGGGTAGAATTCTGTCAATGATTTGCTCAGGGGCCGCTCTGCTTCCCACCGGCAGTGTCGCTGACATGTCATCATGTTGTGAAAGAAATCAGTTCTTGTAGAATATCTATAACCTCCCTGTAAATCTCTTCCCCAGGAATTGTGCTTGCTGACCCCGTGATCCCAGCGGATCGAACTTTGATCCCATCACCTCCAGTTCGACCCAAAAATCCAATTTTTGACGATGAAGAGAGATCTAAGGTAAGAAGAGGGTTGTGCGCCCGGCCCCGTCTATCATGCTCGTTATGTATTATGTCTTGTCTTCTCATATTATATTTCAGTTGTTAGCCCGATTGTTGAAAAGTAAGAACCCAGATGATCTCCAGGAAGCAAACAAGCTGATTAAATCCATGGTGAAGGAGGTGAGCGCGTCCCTATAGCACATGAAATGCATGAGCACTTCTGGATATTGCCTGGTAATGGTAATTTAGTGGCGTCATATTACTTGATCGGTGGGGGTCTCATTTGTGTGACCGGCTGACCACTAGAATAAAGCAGAGCAAAATTGGCAGCTCTGCACAGCTTTTTCAGAGGCAATATGGCCATTAAGTGTAGTAGGCCAGTCACCTTGCCTCTGAAAGAAGCTTAGTGGACAGGAGACATCCACCCCCCCTACTTACCTTACACCGCTGCTGCTTCTTTTTAGAAATCAGTGAGTATCACAGTTGTCAGATCCCCCATCAGACAGTGATGGCAAATGCCATTGAAGACCTATCCTCAGGATAGGTTATCAGTTTCAGATTGGTGGGGGTCCAGCATCCCCCACCGATTAGCTGTTTTCGGCACCCAAGGCGCTGGAAAGCAGCAGAAGGCTCCGTGCAGTGTGTAGTTGTCGGCGCCAGTTCACTGAAGCTCAGCTCCCATGACTTGTATGGGAGCTAAGCTGCAGTATCCCGGCACGGCCACTAAACATTGTACGGCACTGTCTTCTTCCAGCTCCCTACACTGTATCATTGCCCTTACTATGGCTGCCCGAAACAGCTGACTGGTGGGGGTGTCAGAGACCCGATCTGATATTGAGGACCTGTCCAGATCATCAATATCTGTAGGCTGGAGAACCACTGTAATGACTTAAAGGAAAATAACCTATTAGTCCTATATTTCGGGACTGCTGCTACATTTTCTAACATGAGTTCAAGATAACCCCTTGCTTTCACCAAATGGAATTTCTTTTTAAATCCAGTAACTAAAAAATAACTTTGCTGCACACACAGAGGCATGAGAGGCTCTCTTCTCGCTGCCATGATGGTTCTATATGTCAAACATGCCACTGCCCTCGACAGATAAATTATAGTAGCTTTCTGCACTATTCTGCCCTGTACAGCAACATGAAAGTCCCCATTCACTGACGGCAAGAAGAGCTATTAAAAATGATGAGTAAATGAATAAAGTAGATTTCTGGAAAGTGGGCGTTTTGTCTCTTGCACCTTTCAGACCACTAGTTAGTAAAACAAGGGATGGAGCTCGGGTGTCTGGCAAAGCATGAATCTTCATGATCCCAGAAATAGACCATCATCATCCACACCTCACTGCAATCCTATCTGTCTGGACCACGGTTCAGAAAAGCCTTGAGGTGTTGCTACGATGGGGGAAGGGGTTTGGATCTAGTGTACTGTATGGGTGGGATTCCTCTCGTAGATCAGCAGCTCGGAAGGGGTTTGGATCTAGTGTATGGGTGGGATTCCTCTTTTAGATCATCAGGTGGGGAAGGGGCTTGGATCTAGGGTATGGATGGGATTCCTCTTTTAGATCATTGGCTTGGAAGGAGTTTGGATCTAGTGTATGGGTCGGATTCCTGTTGTAGATCAGCAGCTGGGGAAGGGGTTTGGATCTAGTGTATGGGTGGCATTCCTCTTTTAGATCATTGGCTGGGGAAGGGGTTTGGATCTAGTGTATGGGTGGAATTCCTCTTTTACATCATTGGCTGGGGAAGGGGTTTGGATCTAGTGTATGGGTGGGATTCCTCTTTTAGATCATCAGGTGGGGAAGGGGCTTGGATCTAGTGTATGGGTGGGATTCCTCTTGTAGATCAGCAGCACTCTCTTAAAAAATACTGGAGTCTCATCTGCTTTTATCCTTGTGTCTTCTGATCCTGTAATCCGCAGGATGAGGTGAGAATGCAGAGGGTGAGTAAGAGAGTTCACACCCTGGAAGAAGTGGATAACAACGTGAAGCTGCTGCAGGAAATGCTGACGCATTACAGCAAAGACGAGTCCTCCGAGGGGGACAAGGAGCTTATGAAGGTAATAATAATGGGGACAGGAGAGTGATCTTTTACCAGGTACCTTTGTCGAGAGCTCATCTCCAGTGAGAACAAAAGGGATCAGACGTTGAAATCCAGTAAATGGAAATCTGCTGTAGGGGGAGGGCGCTCCTGCCCTTTCGTTTCATCTCAGCACCAAGACCTCTTTCGATCAAAACTGGGTCACTATGAAATGTCATAAATCTCCTGAAAATCCTGCTAGGTTTGGAAACAGTTGACTGAAAATGCCCCTTCTCACTGCAGTTGCACTGGTGAGGAATGGGAGACGTGGGACCCCCATACTGGTGATTGGTGGGCCCCCCCGTGATCTAACGCATTATGAAGTATCCTGTGCATAGGTAGTAACTTTCCATTATGGGAAACGCCTTTCATGTAGCAGACCCCATACATGATATCAATCTCAGTGGTGCATGATTTTGGCATAAAGAGGGACACGGGGTCCATAGTCTTTCCATATTCCCGGTCTGCAGCCCAGTCCACACTGTAAGTGGCTGCTTATTGCCCAGAGTGTCTGTCACCAGACAGAGCTCTTTATTTTAGGATTTCTGTAAGATTAGAGGGTACCCCTGAATCCACTAAATGGTACCCGTGATCTGCCAGTGAAGTATTACCTTGGCACTTCTCACCTAGTAGCAGCTTCTGGTTTCTCAGACTTTTTCAGTTTTAAAGGGACTGCATTTATCAGCGTTGTAGCCTCTTCATTCTCTGGATCAGTGGGGGGCCCAGAGAGCAGACCTCTACTGATCATAAAGTGGTGGCATATCCTAGTAGTATACCATCACTTTATAAGATGGGAATACCCGTTTAAGGCTACTTTTACACTAACATTAATATTTTCCGTCATAGGGTCTCAATCGCTTCCGTTTTGTCCCCATTCATTGTCAATGGGGACAAAAGTAACTGAACAGAACGGAGAGCTCCAAAATGCATTCCCTTCCATTCTCATACCGGAGAGCAACTCGCAGCATGCTGCAGTTTTCTTTCCGTCCTGGGATGCAGAGCAAGACGGATCCGTCAAGACCCACAATGCAAGTCAATGGGGACGGATCCGTTTTGTCTGACGCAGTAGAAAACGGATCCGTCCCCCTTTGACTTTCAATGGAGTCCATGACGGATCCGTCTTGGCTATGTTAAAGATAATACAACCAGATCCATCCATATCGGATGCAGACGGTTGTATTAACAACAACAAAAACGCTAGTGTGGAGGTGGCCGAATAACAATATGCTTGTCAGTCTGTCTGAGGTCTGTCCTGTATGTACACAGTTGTATCGTAGTGCTCTTCTTTTTGTAGGAATTGTTTGAAAGATGCGAGAGCAAGAGACTCACCTTGTTCAAAATGGCCAGCGAGACGGAGGATAATGACAGCAGTCTTGGTAGGAGATTATAATCTGTGTATTGCTATTGTTTATTGTATCTTAAAGACAACCTGTCCCCTCTCCTGACATGTCTGTTGTAGTAACTACTTAAATTCCCCATGTAATAACAATTCTGGAGCATCTATTCTTATAGCTCTATGTTGTGCCATTCCTTTATTATTCCTGCTAGAAGTTATGAAAGAATTACTAACAGTTTGCAATGAAGGTCCAGCTAGGTGTTACCAGTTGGGGGGTGTCCCTGCACTGTCTGACACTATCAAATCAGTGCCATCCCCAACTGGTAACACCTAGCTGGACCTTCAGTGCAAACTGCTAACAGTTCACTTCTAAATACTTCTAGAAAGAATAACGATAGAATGGCACAACAAAGAGTAATAACAATAGATGCTCCAGAATGGTTATTACATGGGGAATGCTAGTATTTACTAAAGCAGACATGTCAGGAGAGGGGACAGCTCCTCTTTAAAGAGAACCTATTACCTCTCCTGATATTTCTGTTTTACTAAATATTTCCCTTCACCATGAAAAAAAATATTTTGAAATGTCTTATCTTAGGCCTCTGCATTGTACAGTTCCTCCTGAAAACATATGAACAAATTGGCAACTAGGTGTTCACATTCCCCTTGTTTCCATGGTTACAGACCACCCTGTAATCCATCAGTGGAGATCGTGCTTGCACAATATAGGAAAAAGCACCAGCCTATGTGAGCTCCCATGGTCCTGCCCACCAGAGAGGCCGGCTCTTTTTCCTATAGTGTGCAAGCACGACCACCACTGATGGATTGCGGGGTGGTTGTAACCATGGAAACAAGCATTGTTTAATGTGATGGAAAAATGAATCCAGCCAGCAAAGGAGGCAATATGGATAATAACAATAGGTTAGTGTACATGATACATGATAAATGCCACTTACTGAAGTGTGAAAAACCCTTTAAACACTGTGACCCTCTCGTCAGTGAGCAGACAGTGTCAGTGTGTTTTAAGGACACACTCTTTTGAAGAGGGAAATAGTAACACTCAGTTGTCAGTTTATTCATACTTTTCCAGGAGGGTTAACAGAGGTGTTTTTTAGTGGAGAACACGGGTATATAACACACCATCTTTTAAAGGGGTTGTCTGGGTTCAGAGCTGAACCCCAACATGTCCCCATCTTCACTTCTCCGGCCCCCCTGATATGAGCATCGGAACAAAAAACAAAAAAGCCCTTGCCCTGTGCGATTCAGCGAAGAGCAAAGGAGAGCATCAGAGCGTGAAATGCTCCGATGCTCATATCGGGGGCCGGAGGGATGAAGATGGGGACATGTCCGGGTTCAGCTCTGAACCCAGACAACCCCTTTTAGGCTTCATTCACACGACCGTATTTTGTTTCCGTGTCCGTTCCGGTTTTTTTGCGGACAGTATGCGGAACCATTCATTTCAATGGGTCCGCAAAAAAAACGGAAGGTACTCCGTGTGCATTCCGTTTCCGTATGTCCGTATTTCCGTTCCGCAAAAAAGATAGAACATGTCCTATTCTTGTCCGTTTTGCTGACAAGGATAGGCATTGTTACAATGGATACGCAAAAAAAACGGAAACACGGATGCCATACGGAACGTCATCCGTTTTGTTTTGTTTTTTCGGATCCGCAATTTGCGGACCGCAAAACACATACGGTCGTGTGAATGAAGCCTAAGGATGTAGGTGTTATTTGGCTTTGGCAGACAATAATAAGCATTATGCATAAAAACTACAGTAGATCAAAAGCGTCCATGTTGTCTGTTGCAGTTTTCGCCTGTGAAGTTATGGACGCTCGATTATAATCAGTCACCGCGCACTATGTGTATGTTTATGGTGTAAAATAACCTTCTCATTTCAGTGACGGCTTTCTTGTCTTTTTTATTTCTACAGTTGACATTCTCCAAGCCAGTGACAACCTGTCTCGTGCCATCAATATGTACAAGAAGCTTGTAGAAGGCCAAGACATCAATGGTGAGCTGGACTTTCCAGAGACAACGAACAATAACGGTTAGTGCCGTCTGATCACTAAGCTCCCTTATCTTTAAAGGGTAAAGGCACACGTTCAGGATTTCAGTGCTGACAATCCGCACTGAAATCCGCAGATGTTCGCAGGGAAATCTGTGTAGTCAATCCGCATCAATTGGTGCGGATTTGGTGTGGATACTCTCCCCATTGAAGTGAATGGAGAAAATCCGGTCAGGAAAAATAAAATAAATTGACATGCTGCAGATTTTAAAATCGGCACGGAAAATATCTGCATAGCGTGCATGAGAATTTCAGATTCTCATAGAATATTTTTCACAATCCTGATCGTGTAGGACTGCTCAGAGCGCTCCACCCCTTTAAGCTTGTGGAGTCAGGATCCGAAGAAAGGTTATTGCCGCATGGCATGACGCCCGTTGGCTGTCATGATCATGTGGCATCTCATGGAAGTCACATCATTGCATGAGAAAGAAAGCACGGTGGGAACAGCAGAGGTGAGTATTGCACAGTTCTGTTAATTTTTGCAAAATATTAAAATTCCTTAAAAGGGTTTTCTGAGCTTTTTACAAAACCCATCCTTTCTTCTGCCCTGTGGAAAAAAGATCGTTTGGTTAAGACTTACCCATCCATCGTGCCGTGGCCTCTGTTGCACTCACACAGGCTGCAGGCTCTTCCACTCAGGTCCCAGCCGGATATGTGCCTTTCTCTTCCCGTGCTGCTCCATACTATAGAGAAGGGCACACATGTGGTCGAGACCCAGAGAGGAAGTGCCCGCAGCTGGTGTCAGCGCAGAGAATACAGAGGCATTGGCGACGCCATGGAGGGTTAAGTATTAAAATTATCTTTCTTCCATAGAGCAGAAGAAAGGACAGATTTTGTAAAAAGCCTGGAGAACCCCTTTAATGGAAGGTGTTATCTAAGTGAAATACAAACCCTATGTAGAAGACTGAGAGAACAGAAGGGGGTCCAACAGACGGCCTGGTTGAAGCCCCATTAGGTAGATGGAAGGTGGAACCAGCAGAAGCAGCTTCACATGTTCATACATATTTTATCCTTGACTTTCCATCAGTGGTAGATGTCAGCAGAAGTTCCCAGTCTGCCCCTGGCCACACTGATCAGATATTGATGTCTTATCCAGAGGATAGGCCATCAGTATAAAAGTTTTGGATAACCCCTTTACAAACTTTACTGTATATTTCTTGTCTTTTTGACTAATTTATCATTTTTTTTCTCCAACCAGAATTGACAGAGTCAAGCACCAGTCTACCCACTCTAATCGATCTGGCAGGATTTGAGTCTACAAGTCCACCTGAAGACCCAAAGCCACTTCCAAATGTGGCAGAGCAGCCACCTGCACTGATCCCCATCCTCCCTCCTCCTCCTCTTGTACCCACACAGTCCAGACCTCCTCACCCTACTCTGGATCACGCTCTTACTACCATGAACAGTGCGTCCAACTCGCTATGCTTACTCGATGAAGAGCTTCTACATCTAGGTAATACATTACTGCTGGAAATACCACTCTTGTGGATTACAAGTTGCTTGTCCCCAAGTGATGTTACTGTTGTTATGACGGGATATAAATTATTCAGATATTATAGAAGGGAATATTTTATCCCAGATATTTTCAGTTTTTTTTCTTGTGTGTGACGTAGCACAAGAAAAAAAATCTCTCTATCTCAGCTAATAACATTTCTATGCTTTATTATCCAGTGTGAGGATTAAAAAAATTGAAGTATTGGGTCTATTCCGAATGTTCTTAATCTCTTTTCTAAGGTATTGATGATCCACCATCAAGTGCAGCAATAGAATCATCTTCCAGCTCCAAGTTGGACATATTCCAGGTATTTCCATTATTCTTCTAAAATCTAAAGGTCTTTTTACACGTATAGAAGTTCTGAAAGATTATCGTGAAGAAAGCAGACGCTCCCAACAAGGGCTCATGCACGCGAACATTTTTGGTCCGCATCTGATCTGCATTTTTTGAAGATTTGATGCTGACCCATTCACTTCAGTGGGGGCGCAAATGATGCGAACATAAAAACGGGTGCTTCCCTCATCCGTAAGTCCGTGCCACGGCCCTGCGAAAAAATAGAACGTGTCCTATTCTTATCCGTTTTACGTTCAATAGAGGACAGGACGTTCCGTTCTGCAGAATGCAGAACATACGTGGTCGGTATCCTTAATTTGCGGACCGCAAAAACGGCAAACAGCCTTGTGCATTAGCCCTAACTGTCAGATCATAAGTGGAGATGAGGATTGCAGTTATATATAGCAATCACCTCCACTGTATGGGGACAAGCGATCGATATAGAGATCGTTTATCCCCATAGAGAATCATTATTCCTGCTCAGCAGATTGTTGGTTATGATATTCTGCTGCGCCCGAATGATGATTTTTCGTACCAGCAGAACGATCGCTCTCCTGATGAAGAAGCATTTGCTCGTTTATCTGGTGATTGCCGACATCTTTCACACAAGCAAATTATCAGGATTGAGCGTTTATACTGATAATCTGCAAGATCCTCTGTACAAGAATCCCAGGGCCTCATTCATTTGTCACATATGTGGACACATTTTAGCATCCGTATTACAGGATGACCCAAAGTAAGGGATCTATGAGGCTGTCAGTTCAGATCACTCGATCTGCAGTCAGGCTGGAATTTGTGGCCTTAAAGGGGTTATCCCATGAATAATGCAAAAAATGAAAATCAGACATCATATTGTACATGACAGCCTCTTTCTAACAAAGCTAGAACCAGCCCTGTACCTCACATGGATCCAGAGATCTCCCCATTCATTGCTCTGCTGGATTTATTTCAAGCTGACAGCTCAAGGGGAGTGTCTTTTCTGCTGCTGCTCAGGGGGCGTGTCCATGCTCTGCCTATCACAGCTTAGGAGGCGTGTCTCAGCTCTCCCTATCACAGCTCAGGAGGCGTGTCTCAGCTCTCCCTTTCACAGCTCAGGAGGTAGCTGAAGGATGAAACTGCATGTGCGGCCTTCTCAGTGAGCAGGTCAAAGAAATAAGAGAAAAACAAACAGCAGGTGGCGCTATACAGATACATTTTATTGAATAGCTCAGTGGCTATACTAAATGTTTAAAGAGGACCTTTCACCACTCCTGACATGCCTGTTTTAATAGCTTCATGCATTCCGCGTGTAATAACAAGTCTGGAACATCTATTCTCATGTCTCTATGTTGTGCCATTCCTTTATTATTTGCACTAGAAGTTATGAATGAATTGCTATTTGCCTCCAGTAAAGGAACAGAGGGGAGGTAACCAGTTGGGGGTGTGTCCCTGCACAGACTGACTCTAGCCAATCAGTGCTGCCATGTTCAGACTGTGCAGGTACACCCCCCCCCCCAACTGGTCACCTCCCCTCTGTTCCTTTACTGAAGACAAATAGCAATTCATTCATCACTTCTAGTGCAAATAATAAAGGAATGGCACAACATAGAGACATAAGAATAGATGTTCCAGACTTGTTATTACATGGGGAATGCATGAAGCTATTAAAACAGGCCTGTCAGAAGTGGTGAAAGGTCCTCTTTAATTACATGCAATTACAAAAGTATTCAGATCCTGATGCTGGTTTGAAAACTGTAGAATATTTTTCGTGGGACAATCCCTTTAATACAGACGCTAAAATGCACTAACCACGACTGTCTGAATGAAACCTGACTATATTTAGAGATGGCTTAACCTGAGCTCTGTCTGTTTTTTTTTTTCAGGTGGACAGCAAAGAAATAGATTTTTTCACAAGACCATCACTTGATCCACTTACCTCAACTTCTACCCCATTATTGGCACAACCAGTGATACCCATGGGTTCTGTTAATTCCTACTCCTCGCCTACTACCTATACTACTGTATTTAATACTACTACTACAACAGTGCCCTCCACTGCCCCACTTATAGGGGGCATCAAACTACATGAGCTTGAAGTGCTTGGGAAGCAACTTTTGGAGGAAGCAAAGGGGTAAGTTTGGCAAGAAAACGTATCCGTATAAAGGGTAATAGTATTTGCTGACTTGGCAAATGAGCAAATGCCCAGATATCTAATCTCTTTCATTCTTATCTCCATTTTAGAGCATCATGTAAGCCTTCAGCTTCTGCTACCGTTCCCAGCACAATACAGACAGTGCAGCCTCCAAATGCTGTAGGAGCTATGGTTTCTGCACCGTCACTTGTCTCCTTGCCTGTTGCTCCTAGTAGTCCACTCTTCCTATCACATCAGCAGGAAAGTCCTCAGAAAGGCTCCTATATATCCCTCTCCAATGTGACCGTACCTTTGGAATCTATTAGACCCAGTAAGTTGTCTATTACCCAGTAAAGGTGTACTCCCGTCACATGCCAGTAAATGCAGTGTTACACATATCGTTACATGTGCCATGACATTATGGTTGGTGCTGATCCAACGCCTCAGACCACTACAGATCTTAAAACCAAAGGGACACGATGAAGCCGGTGGCTGGGAACGCTAAATTAGCGCTGGGGATCATCTTGGGGATTTCTTAGCGTCTTGGCAGTTGAACCCTAGCAAATCAATAATTGGTGGCATTTGCTCTCCCTTTTAACCCCCTAACTGTTTTGCCAGAGTGGAGGTCCAGCAGTGAGAAAAGTGTAGGGGGGAGGGCTGCTTTAGATGCTGCTACCTCCTGAATGGTAGCAGCTAGAAACATGCTGATCTTGTTTGAAAGCAGACAATGAGAGCAATATGTTCAGGACAGAGAAAGATATCACTGATAGAAATCGGGATGCAGTGAATGGAGCTAAAAATGAAAGAAAAAACAGGTTTTACTTGCGATTATTCCCGACTTGATTTCTAACAGTGATTTCTCCTCTTTTGCTTGGACTTTAGCTGTCATTATGTATGAAAGCCTGGACTGTCAGCTGTCAGACAAGACCAGTTGCATGTTTCTAGCTGCTACCATTGAGGAGATATCACCATCTAAAGCAGCCCTCCCCCCTCCAGTTAGCTACTTGTCTCACTGCCCGAGCTGGACTCGGGCAAAACAGTTAGGTGGTTAAAGGGCTTGACCCCTTTCCACAGATCACAGGGACAAGGTGCCGGAGTCCCCATAGTGGATGGAGCAGCGGTCATGTGACTTGCCGCACGTGAATGGAGCAGCAGCGTACATGCGTGACTGCCCCTCTTCACTCTGGGTACTCACTGGTGACTACGCCTTTGCCTGCTGGTAAAGTATAAAGCTACATGACAGACAGGTGAGCTCCTTGATATAAAATTTGAGCTACCATTGCGTTGCAGGTTCCCTCCTCCCTCTGACTGCTTATGACAAGAATGGCTTTCGTATACTGCTGCACCTTGCTAAGGATTGCCCTCCTGATCGCCCCGATGTCTTGGTGGTCATCATCTCGATGATTAATACCGCCCCGCTGCCAATCCGAAATATTCTCTTTCAGGCAGCGGTTCCGAAGGTGAGCGCAAACAGCTACGTTGTGCACATAGAAGAGTATAGAACAAGGTTAGAGAGCTGCTAACACTGTCATTACTGTCATATACTTGTGCAATACATGTATATTATTACAAGATTGCAACACTGTTAAATGAAAGGTCTAAACCAGATTTCAGCGGATGAATTATAGGGAAAGGAGGGGTGTCATTAAAGCATGTCTTAAACTTTTGAACTTAGACAATGAAGGTGAAGTTGCAGCCGGCATCCGGGACAGACTTGGCAGCGTTCAATCCTATCCTGCCCCCAGCATCTATTACACAAGTCATGCTACTGGCAAACCCTCTGAAGGTAAGTGGATTATAAATAGAGCTTGTTTTTTTTGTTTGTTTTTTTTTTAACGGTTGTGTGATCTATTCTTAAAGGGGGGGTTTCTCCTGCAGTAAAGAAATATAGATCATTTCTTAGTGAAGACAGAAGAGAATTATATAGTGGCTCACCACCTGGACTGAAAGATGGATTGAGAGGTGCTCTGTCTACGATTCACCCTTGATCGTATCGTTGATTAATAAAAAGATGCTATAACTGTTTGACAGGCACACTCACATATGGGGCATGGAAGGCATAAATCAGATAAAAAAATATATGTCTTTATTTTAGATAAAATATAATATAATAATAGACAACCTAAAAAAGAGAGTCAGCGCTGACTATAAAAAATACATACATAAAAAGAAGGGGTATCAATGAATAAATAAATAAGTAGAGGGAAAAGTATGTATCAATTGATTGGAATGATAAGTACCGCCAAATGGGTAGGTATCAGTATAGATACATATTTGTAAATTCAGATATTATCAAATAAACTTCCGAAACTCTCTCCGGTAATATATACCCGCAAGCTGGTGAGAATCAGTATAGATGAATATTTCAAATAATCACCAAACACAATCAAAAGAGGCAATAGCGTGCCAGAAGGTAATATGAATTAATTATTTTGTTATTTCCCAGTGGGTCAATATATTCCAGCTCCGTGGATATGGTAAACACAATATTGAGAATGCTCTAGATACGGTCTAGATATTGTTGGTTAGGTACCCATACAAATGGTTGGTAAAAAATCGCTCCTGTGGGTGCAATAAGGGGTACAGACCATTAGGTAATCAGGTGTTAATCTGTGCTCCAACCAGCAGTTTATATATTAGTGTAAATTCCAGTCAATAGTCTATATGCCGCTATATAGTAAATTCAGCAGTCTATATATTCGTATATAGGATGAGAGGATCGTTTAACAACTGTACATTTCCCTCCTGTAGATCATCTTCACTGAGTGCGGGGCGCGCGGAAAGCTTGCGCGCCTTTTCAGAGCGCCACGTATAGACCGTAGACCGTATCTAGAGCATTCTCAATATTGTGTTTACCACGGAGCTGGAATATATTGACCCACTGGGAAATAACAAATTAATTAATTCATATTATATTATAATATATTTGGTATATATTATAATTCATATTTGGTGATTATTTGAAATATTCATCTATACTGATTCTCACCAGCTTGCGGGTATATATTATTACCAGAGAGAGTTTCGGAAGTTTATTTGATAATATCTGAAGTTACAAATATGTATCTATATTGATACCTAACCATTTGGCGGTACTTATCATTCCAATCAATTGATACATACTTTTCCATCTACTTATTTATTTATTCAATGATACCCCTTCTTTTTATGTATTTTTTATAGTCAGCGCTGACTCTCTTTTTTTAGGTTGTCTGTTATTATATTATATTTTATCTAAAATAAAGACATATATTTTTTATCTGATTTATGCCTTCCATGCCCCATATGTGAGTGTGCCTGTCAAACAGTTATAGCATCTTTTTATAGATCATTACTTACCAGAGAGATCCTGTGCCTTTGTCTCAGTTTCCGGACAGGGCTCTGTTTATCCGGCCGCAGCGCTGATTTCACGTTGACAACATGTGACTGACAACTGCAGCCGGTCACTGGCTTCTTTGGTGCATAGCTGAGGCCAACGATTGGCTGCAGCGGTCACATGTTGTTGATGTGAGGTCACCTCTCCAGCAGGGTAAAATGAGCTCTGCCAGGAGAACCAGAGCGGCAGTGCTTAATCTGTCAGGTAAGTAATGATATATTCTTTATTACAGATGGATTGTCAAGAAAAAAAAAACCTAAAATTTAACTTTTAATACATATGCTAAAAAAATCACATGAAAACATAAATTTTCCCCAACAAAAAAGATAAACATAAGATAATGGAAGCCCACATATGTGTGACTAAATGGGAAGCCAGACAAACGATGAAGGTGCCTTATGAAGGGGATGTATAGTAATTGGACAAAATAGCAATAGGATTACTCACGGATCCCATGTCATATGCACTGGTATAATTATTACTCACGAACCAGATGAATGTACGTGGAGAAAGACGGCACTATACACGGGTTCGATGGAATATTCGTGGTAAGATGCCCACTGGGTTTTTTATTACAGATGGATTGCATGTGTTGTCCGGTTTCCTCTTAAACGGGTGGAATAATATAGATAATAATACAGCTCTAATTACAATTAGGCCTCTGTCACACTTCAGTATTTGATAATTAATGTTCATGTTTTCTTGAAGGGGTTCTCATTATGCCTTTATCATGTAGATAACGTTAATACAAGGCACTTACTAATGTATTGTGATTCTCTATATTGTTTCCTTAGCTGGCTGGATTCATTTTTCCATTACGTTATATTAAATACTGGCGACCCATGCTTCAGTCAGCATAAACTGTCTGTCATAATCAACGCAAGATAAGGTGTTGATTGCAGTTTGCATGACTGAAGCTATAAGTTGTGATTAAACTACCTTAGGAGAGGTGTTAGAGCAGCATTGTAAGTGGCAGATAATAGATGTCACACTCCTCCACCTGTGTCCAAAAGCGTCCATTTTGTATTTTGATACGGAACAATGTCCCTTAGGATTTGTGGATTTAACTCCTTAGATTGGTTTTCCACTTCTTGTAGTGGAGGACATTGTGGTCAGATAGAAACCTTTCATCTTGTACAGGGGCGGATTGGCCATAGACCCTATAGGGAAATTTTCTGGTGGGCCGATGGCTGGGGAGCCACTCAAATACTCTTGATGGCTGCAGTCCAGGTACATAATAATCTGATGCTCAACGGCCACAAGTGCCCTTCTGAACTCAACTGTATTACAGTCCTCATGACAGTGATACAGTAGAATACTGTGGTTGGGACGGCAGTATTTAGTGCTGTCCTGTGGTATGTGGTTCTGCTGGGGCTGGGGACACTTTCATCTTGTAGGTGGAGGACACTGTGGTCAGATAGAAACCTTTCATCTTGTATGTGGAGGACACTGTGGTCAGATAGAACCCAGTCATCTTGTAGGTGGAGGACACTGTGGTCAGATAGAAACCTTTCATCTTGTATGTGGAGGACACTGTGGTCAGATAGAACCCCAGAACCCAGTCATCTTGTAGGTGGAGGACACTGTGGTCAGATAGAAATCTTTCATCTTGTAGGTGGAGGACACTGTGGTCAAATATAAACCTTTTATCTTGTATGTCTTCCTGCAGGATAAAGTGCGGCTTAGGTATAAACTGTCCTTTGCACTTGGAGAAGAATCCAGCACTGAGGTGGGGGAAGTGGACCAGTTCCCGGACACTGATCAATGGGGAAAACTATGACCAGAGATTTCTATTTTCTAATTCAGACTGTGATACTGAATGTGCGGTGACCTTGCTTCTGAGTTCAGGCGGTTTACAGAACCCATAGGCACTGGCAGTGGAATAACTAGACTCGGAGGCAGCAAGTAACAGGGACCCTCTCAGCACTTTACTCTCATCACCCATTAGGGCTCTTCTTGCTGCTCTCGTCATTACACTGACGGCCGGTATTAACTCTTAGCTAGAGACTTGGGACCAGATTTTCAGATGGACCGGTTATTTCTGTATACAGTATTATGCTTATTTATTATAGAAACAAGCCTGCAGCATTAAATGTCAAAATCGAGAGCAAATTTAGATCCACCTGTCATATTTTAATGGTCAGATCATAGTACATCTGCAAAAAATATACAACATGAACAGCCATAGAAACAGGCTAAAGACTGGCTTTAGCTTAAAGCTTTCCTATATTTTTTTTGAAAGTCCTTAAACAGTTTCTTTAAAGGCACTGTCGGGGCAAGTTTTATGATTGCATTTTACTTATTTGGGGCTAAAAATAATTTTTTTCAATCGGTCTTTGTTGAAAAGTTTTCAGCAGTTTGTGATATATAAAGTTTAAAAAAAAAAATCAGTCTATTTCCAGACTGTCCCTCCTGAGTTCTGTCAGCTGATGGCTCATGTGAAGTCTTAATCTCTGATCTCCTGAACTCATAAACACTCATTGTAGCTAAGCTCTTATTAAACTCAGAAGAATGACTTAAAGGGGTACTGCTGAAATGCCCACCCAATGGGCCCAGGCCCTCACACACAATATACTTACCTCTTTCCTGGTCCCCGCTGCATCTCCCCGTCGTACGGATGAAAACATCCGGGGGGAGCCAATGGCAGGCCGCAACAAGAACAAGCCTCCCTAGAGTCACCCCCGATGCTAGGAAGGCGCGTCCCCGTCACCACCTGCCATTGGCTTCCCCCAAACAACCCCCCCGGATGCTTTCATCCGCACGACAAGGAGATGCAGCAGTGACCTGCAAGACCTGGAGTGATGCCGGTGTGAGGGGCCGGGGCATATGGGTGTGCATTTCAGTGGTCGGATAACGCCTTTAAATGAATGTATATATCACCTATCAAGAAGACAAGGCACGCTACCACAACCTAAGATATTTTTATGGAATTCTCAAAATACATAAATTACATAAAATCAAGGGGAAGGGCATGCACTGAAATTACAAACATCAAGGTGGTACAGGTATCAAATAAAATGACTGCGCAAGAATTACCATTATAGTACATAACAGTGAATCATTAGCACATACAAGGGGCTAGAAAGTCATATTAAAAATGCAGTAATCGTGCCAAAATGAGTACCATCAAACCGCTGTTGCATATAAAAAAAAAAATAAATGTGCTACAAGTGGCACATACATAAATAATCAATAACCATGGTGAAAAACCAAAGGGTTGCAAAGAACACTGGTAATAACAATAGCAATAGACATATACCTAACACACTTTTAGACACTCCCTACAAGTCATTTTAGTATATGTCTTCTCCCTTGATTTTTTGTAATTTAATTGAGATATTCGATAAATAATTTATTTTATATTGTGGTAGTGTGCCTTCTTTGTTTGTCTTTTTCATAGGTGATACCTAAGATAAACAGGCCAGTGTTAGTCAAAACTCTGCTGGAGGGAGATCCAACAAATCTATTAAAGTGTAACTGTCATTCTTTTTTTATTTGTGTAATGTGTAGGGGCAGTGATGCTGACCATTTTTGTAATATACTTTAATGACTGAAAGTGTACATTTCTATTAGAAAAATAGCTCTAAAGTGGCTCATTTTGAGCCTTAGCAACGCTCTTCTGTTTACATAACACAGTCAGTGTTCAGCAGGTCTCCACTGTTATGTAAACAGAAGATAGAGGAGCGTTGCTAAGGCTCAAAATTGGCCACTTTACAGCTATTTTTCTAATAGAAATATACAATTTCAGTAATTAAAGTATATTACAAAAATGGTCAGTATCACAGACCCTATACATTACACAAATTAAAAAAAAAAAAAAAAGATAATTACACTTTAAGAGATGCATGCCTGATGCATACACTTACACTTTAAGAGATGCATACATTTGTCCCATTTTCTGCTGTCTGTGCACCAGAAACCGAAATCTACTGCAGGCAGGAGCTGGAGTAGCTCCCTCGTGTAATGTGCACCAGATTTCTGGAGCACATGTTAAATGAGACAGGGTATGGAGGTCCCATTCACTTTTTGGAAAAGTGGAGAGGGTGTTGGAAAAAGCTAAAAAAAAATAATCACAAACCGGCACAAAATTTACGACTTTTTTACGACAGAAAACTGGTGTAGACCAATAGTAAATGACCCCCAATGTCTTAAGATAAGGTGGATCCTAGATGAATTTAGGGTTTACCACTCCTTCTCTTCTATGTTAAAGACCGATAAATCACTGACCAAACTGCAGTGGTAGTCAGCACTCCATATAAGTGTATCAGGGTGAGGTCACCAATACGGATTTAAACTCCTTTGTAAGAAGTGGATTTCCTTCCTTGAGACCTAGATGTCTATTTTATGAAGTAAATTTAGAAACATCGGTCACATTTGTTTCAACACCCATCTCTCAAGAGAAAAAACGGTTCCCCTGGTTCATAAAGGAATGAAACATCGAGGTCGTCTTTCAGGACAAAAAAAAAAAATTGCAATCTTGTATTTTACAAACTCATTTTTATCCAGATACAATTCTACTGTAGAGGATCAAGCAGATGGACATCTCCAAGTCTTCTCAAGGCTCCCGACTGTGAATTTTGGAAGTCCAACTGTTGTAAGACTGAAAAGTACTGTAATGTTTGTTGTGTGAACATGTCACCAAGTACAGATCTAAAGTGTGACTGTCGGTTTAACTTTAGCATGTTTAATAAAGCCTTCGTCTTGTTTGTTCTCCAGTTGTCATTTCTATTGGTTGTATTGTTATAAAGGAACTGGTCACTGGAGAGGTGTACAAAGTGTTCACTCCCTGGGGCAAAACTAATCCTACCTAAGACCTTAGGCCCCTTTCACACAAGCGTCACGGATTAGGTCCGAATGCGTTCAGAGAAACTCGCACTATTTTACAAGCAAGTTCAGTCAGTTTTGTCTGCGATTGCGTTCAGTTGTTTAGTGTTTTCCCCGCAAGTGCAATGCGTTCTTCACGCGCGTGATAAAAAACTGAAGACTTACAAACAACATCTCTTAGCAACCATCAGTGAAAAACACGTTGGATCCGCACTTGCTTCTGGACACAATGCGTTTTTCACTGAAGCCCCATTCACTTCTATGGGGCCAGGGCTGCGTGAAAAACACAGAATATAGAACATGCTGCGATTTTCACGCAACGCAGAAGTGATGTGTGAAAAAAACGCTCATGTACACATACCCATTGAAATGAATGGGTCAGGATTCAGTGCGGGTGCTATGTGTTCACGTCACGCATTGCAGCCGCGCGGAAAACTCGCTCGTATGAAAGTGGCCTTAGTCACACATCAGTGTTCCATCAGTGATTTCCCTCGGGGATTTTGAGCCAAAACTAAGTGTGGCTCTAAATACAGAACAAAGCAGATCTTTCCCTTATGCCTGTGGAGGCTCCAATCCTGGTTTTGGCTCACATTCACTGATGAAAATCACTGACCGAACACTGACGTGTTAGTAAATCATCGTTCACATTTCCGTGTCACTGTCACGTCCGGGGGAAAAAAAGCATCCGTGTGTCCATTTTTACCCTCAGTTTATCACCTGTAATTCATGGACGTTGGTCAGCTGAAAATTCATTTCAAGAGCATTTCCTATTTGTCTTCTGGTCACACTACAGATGACATCTGTATGATGTACGTGATTTTCACGGACCCATAGAATTACATGGATGCGTTTGGTCCCAGACACGGATCAAAGTAGGACATACTTCTGCTGTTTTTCTGCAGATGCACGGAACATAAAATTTCATGTAAATGTGAACAGACCATAGATTTCTCATGGGTCAGTATGCTGTCCGCTAAAAATGCGGACAGCACACGTCTGTAAAAAACAGAAATGTGAACGAGGCCTAATAGGTAGACTGTAACGATGCATCACATTGATTGCCGTGGCTTACGTTGGATGATATATTGGGTGCATAGACACTTGTCTAACTTTAACCACCTGTTGCTTACTTTGTGCACCTTTACCACTAAACATGTAGCACAAGGCACAAAAGTGTCTCGAACACACAGTAAATGTGGTGCAAAGCATGTACACTTGGTATTTTTGGCAGATTTAAAGTGTACCTGATTTTATTTTAAAAAGTTTGTAAATAGGTGTGCTTCTTTGTACAATCAAGTGTGAAGGAGACGTCTTTTTTGGGCTTCCCTAGTGTCTCTTTTTCAGCCATATTATTCCCTGTTTCAGCTGCACAGCTAGAGTAATTTCTCTCACAAGCAGAGTGTTTTCCCTTCTATAAAATCTGCAAGCACTGTACTGCTGTGATGTCCTTTTCCTTACTTCCCACTATGTTTGTTTTCAGCTCTAGAGCTCACAGAACAGGTAAGGAGGGGGAAATCACACAGACACACAGGATGCTCTTCAAAAGCTGTGTAGAAGCAGTTCTTTCATCAGGATCTCGGCTAGCTTTGACAGCCCCCCCACTCCATTTTCTGTGAGGATGTAACTGCTGCCCATGACCAATAATTCTCTGCTGTATGGGGACTAGATGTTGATAAAGTGATCGCTTGTCCCCACACAGCGGAGGTGAATTCTGCATGTAAATGCAACTCTCATCTCTGCTGACGATCAGACAATTATCAGGAGTGTCTAATTCGTTCCCAATAATCTGCCTGATTATCAGTCCAAATAAGGGTGGGTTCACATTAAGTTTTTCCCATACTTTTTTTTGTATACGTTAAACAGGTGCCTCAGACTGATGCCATACAGTGACATGCGTTCATCATAGAGTTCCACTGTAAAACATACACACACACACACACACACACAGTGCCTTGCGAAAGTATTCGGCCCCCTGGAACTTTTTTAACCTTTTGCCACATTTCAGGCTTCAAACAAAAAGATATAACATTTTGGTGAGGAATCAACAAGTGGGTCACAATTGTGAAGTGGAACGAAATTTATTGTATCATTTAAACTTTTTTTGTAATAATAAAACTGAAAAGTGGGGCGTGCAAAATTATTCGGCCCCCTTGCATTAATACTTTGTTGCGCCACCTTTTGCTGCGATTACAGCTGCGGTCTCTTGGGGTATGTCTCTATCAGTTTTGCACATCTGAGACTGAAATTCTTGCCCATTCTTCCTTGTAAAACAGCTGGAGCTCTTTGAGGTTGGATGGAGAGCGTTTGTGAACAGCAGTTTTCAGCTCTTTCCACATATTCTCAATTGGATTCAGGTCTGGACTTTGACTTGGCCATTCTAAGACCTGGATACCTTTATTTTTGAACCATTTCATTGTAGATTTTGCTTTATGTTTGGAATCATTGTCTTGTTGGAAGATAAATCTCCGTCCTAGTCTCAGGTCTTTTGCAGACTCCAACAGGTTTTCATCCAGAATGGTCCTGTATTTGGCTCCATCCATCTTCCCATCAATTTTAACCATCTTCCCTGTCCCTGCTGATGAAAAGCAGGCCCAAACCATGATGCTGCCACCACCATGTTTGACAGTGGGGATGGTATGTTCAGGGTGATGAGCTGTGTTGCTTTTACGCCAAACATATCGTTTTGCATTGTTTCCAAAAAGTTGGATTTTGGTTTCATCTGACCAGAGCACCTTCTTCCACATGTTTGGTGTCTCCCCGGTGGCTTGTGGCAAACTGTAAACAAGACTTTTTATGGATATCTTTGAGAAATGGCTTTCTTCTTACCACTCTTCCATAAAGGCCAGATTTGTGAAGTGTTGGACTGATTGTTGTCCTATGGACAGACTCTCCCACCTCAGCTGTAGATCTCTGCAGTTCATCCAGAGTGATCATGGGCCTCTTGGCTGCATCTCTGATCAGTCTTCTCCTTGTTTGAGATGAAAGTTTAGAGGGACAGCTGGGTCTTGGTAGATTTGCAGTGGTCTGATACTCCTTCCATTTCAATATGATCGCTTGCACAGTGCTCCTTGGGATGTTTAAAGCTTGGGAAATCTTTTAGTATCCAAATCCGGCTTTAACCCCTTCACCCCCGGAGCTTTTTTCGGTTCTGCATTTTCGTTTTGCGCTCCCTGCCTTCAAACAGCCATAACTCTTTTATTTTTCTGTTCACATAGCTGTATGAGGGCTTGTTTTTTGCGGGACAAGTTGTACTTTCCAACGCCACCATTTATTATTGCATACGGTGTAGTGGGAAGCGGGAAAAAAATTCCAAACCGGGTGAAATTGCAAAGAAAACGCTATTCTGCTACAGTTCTACGGGTTTCTTATTTACAGCGTTCGATGTGCATTAAAACTGATCCGTTACTTTCATTCTACTGGTCAGTACGAATCCGGCAATACCTAATATGTATAGTTTTTCCTGCGTTTTCATAGTGATAAAATAATTAGAAAGTTGCCCTTTTTTTTTTTTTTTTTTCCTTGTCAAATCTTGACCCCTATAACTTTTTGGTATTTATGTGTACAGAGCTGTATGGGGGCTCATTTTTTGCGGGACGATCTGAAGTTTTTATTGATACCATTCTGGGGTGTGTATGACTTTTTGATCACTTTTTATTTAATTTTTTTTAGAAAAAAAAAGCGACAAAAAACGGCAAATCGCCATTTGGACGCTTTTTTCCGCCACACAATTCGCTGTATTGGAATTTTTTTTTTTATATTTTAAAAGTACGGGCGTTTTCGGTCACGATGATACCCATGATGTCTATATTTATTGTTATTTAGGTATTTATTTTTTACTTATACGGAAAGGGGGGTGATTTGAACTTTTACATCTTTTTTATTTTTTATATATTTTTTAACATTTTTTTTAAATTTTTTTTGTACTATTAGAAAGCTCAAATATGGGCTTATATATTGTGGCTTTTTTTTTTTTTCTTTATGAGCAATTCTGGGTTTTATAGACTCAGAAAACCATGAATTGCTCATTTCTTATCCTGGCCTGCCATCTAGTGGCCAGAATAAGAATTGCAGTTTGAAAACTGTAATCCTCACCAGCGAGGATTACAGTTTTCATATGGTGTACAGACACCCCGATTGGCCACACGGGGTGTCTGTACACCACCCGGAAGCGAACGCTTCCGGGTTTAGACGCAACTAGATGCCGTGATCACGTGTGATCACGGCATCTAGTCAACCCGGAAGACGCCGCCGATGGAGTAGGTAGCGGCAAGTCTCTGCTGTTAGAAACAGCAGAGACTTGCCGGCCATGACGCCCGCCGCACCCGCGAGCGGGCGCCATGTGCCCGCATCGCCCCAGCGCCGTACATGTACGGCGCTGGGGGTGAAGGGGTTAAACTTCTCCACAACAGTATCATGGACCTGCCTGGTGTGTTCCTTGGTCTTCATGATGCAGAACCCTGAGACTATCACAGAGCAGGTGCATTTATACGGAGACTTGATTACACACAGGTGGATTGTATTTATCTTCATCAGTCATTTAGGACAACATTGGATCGTTCAGAGATCCTCAATCAACTTCTGGAGTGAAAGTAAATGGGCCGAATAATTTTGCACGTCCAACTTTACAGTTTTATTATTACAAAAAAAGTTTAAATGATCCAATAAATTTCGTTCCACTTCACAATTGTGACCCACTTGTTGTTGATTCGTCACCAAAAATTTAAAATGTTATATCTTTTTGTTTGAAGCCTGAAATGTGGCAAAAGGTTGAAAAGTTCCAGGAGGCCGAATACTTTCGCAAGGCACTGTATATGTACACACTTTTTTACCATTGTATGGAGTAGTAAACTGTAATTAGAGCATGCTGCAGATTTTCAGGCTACTTCCACAGTGTATATTTCACAAATGATTGCTAACAGCGCCTGAACCTGTTGGGGCCGACAATCTATTTACTCACAACTGAAAATACTGAGCTCTTCCCATATCAAGTTCTCACTGTTTTATGGGATGCTCACAAGTAGCAGATCTGTTGCATGAATTTCTGAAACTATAAATCTATTTCACGTAATAATACAATCCCAATAAAGGGGTTGTATAGCCTTCTCTAAGTAATCGTCTATCCTAAGGCCATCACTAGCTGATCGTTGGAGTCTGACACCCCATACACCCGCCGATCATCTGTGCATGGTGAACTAAGAGAAGACCCCAGAGCTACTGTGAGCACTAGTGCCTTCTTAAACAGCTGAACAGTGGGGGTCCCGGGTGTTGGACCCCCACCAATCAGATAACACTTGGAAAACCCCTTTAACCACCTAACTGTTTTGCCCGAGTCCAGCTTGGACAGTGTGAAAAGTAGCTAACTGGAGGGGGGAGGGCTGCTTTAGATGCTGCTATCTCCTGAATGGTAGCAGCTAAAAACATGCAACTGGTCTTGTTTGAAAGCTGACATTCCAGCTGACAAAACAGCTAAAGTCCAAGCAACAAAGGAAAAATCACTGTTAGAAATCAAGTCGGGAATAATCACGGGTAAAACCAGTTTTTACTTTCACTTTCAGCTGCATTCACAGCATCCCAATTTCTATCACTGATATCTTTCTCTGTCTTGAACATATTGCTGTCATTCTGGTATTGTCTGAAAGCTTGGAATGTCTGCTTTAAATCAAGATCAGTTGCATGTTTCTAGCTGCTACCATTCATGTATCTAAAACAGCACTCCCCCCTCCAGTTAGCTACTTTTCCCACTGGCAAAACAGGGGGTTAAAGGGGTTGCCCTGCCCTTAGAAAGTGATGGCCTATCCTCAGGACTGGCTAAAACTATTTGATTGGCCCACACCCTCGCCGATTCGGTGTTCTGGATAAGCTCCAGCTGGAACTACACAGTTTCTATGTGCTACCGTTCAGGAGATAGCAGCATCTAAAGCAGCCCTCCCCCTCCAGTTAGCTACTTTTCACACTGTCCGAGCTGGACAAATCAGTTAGGGGGTTAAAATTTCTCCACATCCATAGACATGAAGGTGGTGGATATGTGATTTACCCATGTGACAACTTCCCCAGCTAAGCCATCCCCCCCCCAGCTCAGTTCACTTCTGCACAGGCGCATACATAGGAGATTTTGCTGCCTCTATGTGCGCATTGAACATGCTCAGAAGTGCGCATAGCTGGGAAACGACCAAGAAAGCACACGACTGCCACCATCTTCATTCCTATAGATGCAGAGAGCGTAGCATCCAACCTTTATACAGGGGGGGGCCTCAAAATAAAGGCCTGGGACAAGCCCTGGGGAAGTAAAGTGTTTCCTAGCATAGAACACAATCATTTATGGTACATTGTAAGTTTTACCAGAAGATGACCAACCCCATTTAAAAACAAATGTGATGCTGGCAGTCTCCATGTGTTATTTTTTCATTACATCTGAGGCTCAACCAGAAAATAAGAAAAGAAAACGATGTTTATTTGCAGACTGAAAATAATTACATGTGTGACTGGGTTCTCCCTATTTACACTTGAACGGTTCCTTCTTTAACAATGGCGCGGGCCAGGTTTCGTGCAAGAGCCAGCCTGAGCATCTCCACCTTTGTGTTTTCAATGCTGCTGTCCTATGGAAGAAGACACCACAAGCCAAATATTTATTACTCATTGTTTGCTGATATGCATTTTATATTTTGCCACAAACTGCGCTGGGATTACCTGGGATCTCCGGCTCTCCTCCGACTGGATCTGTTCCAGCTTTGCTGCAGTCCTGTCCTCCAAACAGCTCATTAGCTGATATGTCTGCTCAGCAGAGAAGATCACCTACAAAGGAACAGTCTTGTTAGGGGACCCAAATTTTCTTAAAAAAAAAACAAAACATTGTGATAAAGCAGCCAGGAATTTACGTAAATCAGTGCTTTCATCCAATTCTGCTAGAAGTCAGATGCAAGTTTAACAGGTGCAGAGTTCAAACATGCCATTTATGATACAACCCCCTCTTAAAGGCTATGGACACCGTTAGGGGATTTTTTTTTCATGATTGTGTTTTATTCATTTTGGGCTAAAAATCATATATTTTAAATTGGCTTTTATTAATAACGTGAGATACAAGGGTTAAAAAAAACCAGTCTGCTTGCAAGCTGACTTTCTGTTTTCTTTGCATCCTATCAGCTGACTGCTCATGTCTCTTATCAATGATCTCCTGACCTCAAACACTAATAGCTCAATTCTTATAAACAAGTGTTTGAGGTCAGACATAAGAGCTACACGTGAACCATCAGCTGATGGGATTCAAAGAAAACACACAGCTTGCAAACAGACTGATCTCTAACCCTTGTATCTTAAAAACGGCTGAACGTTTTTAATAAAGACCAATTTTTTTTTTTTATTTTTACGATACCAAGTTCTGAAAAGCTTTTAAAGACTTGATGTATTTCACAAATCCTTGTCCAATGAAGAGTTTATAGAGATATCCCCATTAAAGATATGCTGATGGATTTGCCCTTATTATTTGATGTGTGGAAGTTCTACTTCTAGGTTTTGGGAATTACGGAAACAGCTGAGCAGTGTGCAACTTCCAAAATCTAGGAAATACCCTTCTTTTTATTGCAGCACTTAGGAATAGATTAGATTGGTTGTGCCCCCCCCTGGTTTATAGAGTAGCCATAAAAACTAAGTAATGATTAATGTCTTCCCCAATAGGCATGCACTACGTGCGAGTTACCTGTTGCTGTTCCAGCAGCGGCAGAGCATCCAGCAGTAAAGTAAGCCAAAAGGAGCAAGGAGCAATGCGAGCCGTCATGAGAGAAAGCAGTAGGCAGGCAGCGTCTTCAAACTGCTGGTCGTTGTACATTCTGTGAAACTCTCGGTATTTTCCTGCAATAATAATTCACAGGCGTTAGATCAGGTCTACAAGAACAATGAAGGGTTAAACACTTGTGCAGAACTACAGCCTCCAGACATACACTCACCTAGGAATGTCAGACGATCGCTGAGCAACATGGCAGGACCCAGGTTGTCAATCAAATCCAAATCGGAAAACCTTCCTCGCTCACAGTAATCCTTCAGGAACCTTTAAAAAAAAAAAAAAAAAAAGTTTAAATGTTCGGTCCCCGAAATCACTTATAATTGGCCTCATCCCATCTCAGGATGCACTTGGACTGCAGGAAACAGGACAGTAGAAGATCACACTTTGATGTGTTTTGCCACAATATGGTTTTTTGTTACTTCACCTAGAATCCCTACCAATCTGAGAATGTGGGGAGGGGGGTACCAAGTCTCAGGTTCATGCGCGGTCACTATCTGTGAACCCCTCCACTATAGCTGCTCTGGACTCTCCTTGGGATGGAATTTCCATAGCAGATTTTACTGCAAAATCTGTATGCGTTACTAGGATTTTGACATGTATTTCACCATATGCAATGCAAAGGGTGAGGTCTGCAACAAAAATTGACATGATGTGGATTTAAGAGTCACGCTGCGAGTCAATTTTGGCTGCAGAGTTTTTCTGCAGTGCATGGATGAGATTTTGTAAAGCTTATCATCACGCCTACCCTTTGTTCTCCTGCACAATATGACATCATGTAGAGGGATGCAAGACGCATGCTGGGTGGCAACCGTACGCCTGATGTCAGATAAATAGGTGATAAATACTAAACCAGCGGGGGTCCAACCACTGCCAGATCCCCATCCCAAACTAGTTTTTGCATCCATTTTCTGGCCACCTGTCCGGTTTTAATGGCCGTTTTGCATTTGGCCTCCAGCAGTAATAATGTCCCCCATAGTGGTCCTCGGCTGTAATAATGGATTTTATTTTTTTTTAAGCCAAAACAAGACCTCATCTACTTGCATGCGCAGAGGCAGTCAGCCTTCTTGATGTTAACTGGACCTGCTGAAGGACCTACGCTCAAGTGGGATGATGTCACCATGACTTATTTTTTGGTCCTTTGTATGTTCCTAACTAGGCAAATGTAATGTTTTTTCAATGCACTTTAACTTCAGAGGCGCCTTTCTCAGATTTCACTGAGGGTCAGATGACCTGTGATGTCAGCTTCTCTCCCTGCTCTGCTGATGTTTTGTGCACAAGCCTTAGAGATCAGATAAGAGTCTGTACAGGAGAGGTCACTGCTGGCCCCGCCCCCTGCACTACCAACTGCTGCTGCTCTCTCCCTGGATTCTTTCAGATAAGATTTTAACCCCTTCAGCAGCACAGACTCAGGCTGAGTAGCTGTAGGCAGTGAGGAGACAAATGCTGGGCACAGGAGCTGACAAGCTGGAGGAGTTCTGCAGAGCATTGCACAAGAACAGGTAGGGGGAAGTTCATGCTCCCAGCGTGTTTGCTGGGAGTGCATGATGATGTCATCATGCTTGAGCACAGGTCCCTCAGCATCAAGAGAGAAGCGACTGCCTCTGTGAGTGCAAGTGGATGAGGCGAGTAAATCTTTTTAACCCCTATAAGGCCATTTTGCACTAGTGTACCCGTTTTTAACGGATGTTAGAAAAGGTTGTTAAAAAAGGTCCCATTGATTTCAATTGGGTCCATCTGGCCGTGAAAACGGGCAAAAAAGACCAGTTGAATAGCCCCATAGACTTCAATTTATTCTAACAACAGCAGTGTGAATGTAGCCTAACTACAGTCTTTTAGCTGGGGGAAGAACGGAAGCAATTGCTGAGGATCCCAGTCTTCAGATTCCCTGTGATATAGCATTCATCACCTACCCAGTTGATAGATGATAAACGCTTCGGGGCTGGAACGCCCACTTAATGCTGCCAGAAGAATTCAGTATGCACTCACCGATCAGATATGAGAGTGGCGAATCCTGCATCTTTGGCTCGGATGCTCCATGACAGTGCTGACCCCAATCGTCTATTCCGCATGGCTTGCATGGCCATAGTCTTGCAGATACTGCGGACTGGAAATGAAGAATAAATTGTTCACCCTATAACAACCCGTCATAGGATTTCAATCCTGGGGAAAAAAAACTATTCCGTTTTGTCCCCATTGACAATGAATAGGGACAAAACTGAACTGAACAGAACGGAGTGCTCCAAAATGCATTCCGTTCCGTTTAGTTGCGTTCCCAGACCGAAGAGCAAACCGCAACATGTTGGATTTTGCTTTCCGTTCTGGGATGCGGAGCAAGACGGATCCGTCATGACCCTCAATGCAAGTAAGTGGGAACGGATCCGTTTTTTCTGACACAATCTGCCACAATAGAAAACGGATCTGTCCGCCAATGACTTTCAATGGAGTTCATGACGGATCCGTCTTGGCTATGTTAAAGATAATACAACCTGATCCGTTCATAACAGATGCAGACAGTTGTATTATCAGTAACGGAAGCGTTTTTGCTGAACCCTGCCGGATCCAGCAAAAACACTAGTGTGAAAGTAGCCTTAGACCCCCAACACAAAAACCTGACGTCTGAGATGCTCCATACAGGAACGACATTTCTTTAATACTTTCTTGCACGCACCTTGCTCAGCCATTTGCCGCTGCTCACAGATGCGCAATGCTTTCAAAGCTTTCTTCTCGGTGCTCAGAGGAATCCTCTCCATGTGAAGCTCAAGATAAACCCGACCCAGTTCTGGACAGTGATCTAGATAGTCGACTCCAAGCTGCCAAAGACTGCAAAGGAAATTCCCTCCATCAATAAAAAGATGTAAAAGAAAAAAAAAAAACCTTCACATAAAAGTGATGAACTGAACAAAAAAGCTACAAGCAAACGAAGCAAGGGATCAGAATCAGAAAAAAAATGTGATGTATCATACCTATGATGGGAGAAGAGACCAGATGCGTACTCCAGCAGTAAATGTTCTCGCATG
Source organism: Rhinella marina (assembly GCA_900303285.1). Taxonomy (NCBI): domain Eukaryota; kingdom Metazoa; phylum Chordata; class Amphibia; order Anura; family Bufonidae; genus Rhinella; species Rhinella marina. The sequence goes on from ONZH01000479.1 coordinate 137,496, forward strand.
TTGGACCCAAAACTACAAGAATAGAGAAGAATAGATGTTCAACACTTAAATCTTAGAAACAGGTCTTATGGGGAATGCCCAAGACTTTTAATTGATGGCCTGTGCTAAGGTTAAAGGGGTTGTCTCACTTCAGTAAGTGGCATTTATCGTGTAGAGAAAGTTACTACAAGGCACTTACTAATGTATTGTGATTGTCCGTATTGCTTCCTTTGCTGGCTGGATTCATTTTTCCATCACATTATACACTGCTCGTTTCCATGGTTACGACCACCCCAATCCATCAGTGGTGGTCGTGCTTGCACAATATAGGAAAAAAGCACAAGCCTATATGAGCTTCCACGGTCCTGGCCACCAGAGAGGCCGGCACTTTTTCCAATAGTGTGCAAGCACGACCACCACTGATGGATTGCAGGCTGGTCGTAACCATGGAAATGAGCAGTGAATACTGTGATGGAAAAATGAATCCAGCCAGCAAAGGAAGCAATATGGACAATCACATTACATTAGTAAGTGGCTTGTATTAACTTTCTCTAGGTGATAAATGCCACTTACTGAAGTGAGACATCCCCTTTAATGTATCTGCACTGGGGGTACACTAAATGAATAAGTAAACTGTAGATGACTGGCCCTCGCCGTCTTCTACTACAGAAGATGAGGCTCCTGCCTCCTGGGAAACGCTCATATATTGACCTCTTCTAATGACAAGTTATCAATCAAAGGTACTTTTAGAAGTTTCTGAAAATAATCCCATTATAGCAAATACTAAAATAAATTGGACATTTAAATCTTCTCCCGGTCAAATCCCTCATTTTAGCTTACTACATGTTGTGGGATTGAAAGAGCTGACAGTGATCCAGCAGGTCGGTCAGATGAGCCACAAACCACCAGTTATTTGTCACAATGCTGCAAAACAAGGGAAAAAAAAATATAGAAATGGAAAGTCACGGTGGACGTACGCTGATTACAGATTTACATTAAAGATGAGGTGTGGTTTGGTTGGTACCTGAATTCCTTTATGACCTGATGAATATCAAGCTCAAAAGCTGCGAGCAGAACATTGTCCAGGGGCTCAGAACTGCTGTCTCCGGCATTGAAGATGTCCAGACAAGACTGAGGTAGGATAGAACAGAAAGGGCAATCGTAAGAAGAAAAAAAAATAATTTTCATTAGAACAGATTCTGAATGGTCTTTATCCTCAGGACTGGCCTTCATTTGATCGGCGGTGGTCTACACAGTCCATTGTGGAGTGGACAGAGCTGGTTACTACAGTGCTGCTCCCAGTGAAGTCAATACAAAGAGCGCCACCGTTAGCAGCGCCATCCACTGCTGTGTACTTCCAGCCGGAGCTATTCCAGAACACCGGATTGTTGGGGGTGTGGGGTATTGGACCCTCACCGATCAAATAGTGATGGCCAATCCTGAGGATCACTGGGCAACCCCTTTAACCCTATAACTGTTTTGCCAGAGTGGAGCTCCAGCAGTGGGAAAAGTAGCTAACTGGAGGGGGGAGGGCGGCTTTAGATGCTGCTACCTCCTGAATGGTAGCAGCTAGAAACATGCAACTGGTCTTGTTTTAATGCAGACATTGCAAGCTTTCAGACAATACCAATATGTTCAGGACAGAGAAAGATATCACTGATAGAAATCAGGATGCTGTGAATGCAGCTTAAATTTTGGTCTTGTATGAAAGCCTGGACTGTTAGCTTTCAGACAAGACCAGTTGCATGTTTCTAGCTGCTACCATTGAGGAGATATCACCATCTAAAGCAGCCCTCCCCCCTCCAGTTAGCTACTTTTCACACTGCCCGAGCTGGACTCGAGCAAAACACTTAGGTGGTTAAAGTCCAATATAACGTCCCTTATTATTTCATCTAGAGGTTTGGTCTCACCTGAGCATAGGAGTGGATTTCTGCCAAGGTCACCGTAGGATGTGTAAAAAGCAGCTGTGAAACCAGGAAATGATACCAAGTGCCCATCAGATCTTTCTTCTCAAGCAAAGTATCTTCAGCTCCCAGTAAAACCTATAAGTGAAGAAGATCAGTAACCTGGTGATCTTAAGACACAAGAAATAGTTCCATGGGACACCGCAGAATATAATAGAAGTAAAAAGTGCTCTCTTCACACAAACTAAACTATGCTTTAAGCTTTTACATCGGTGCTTAATAGATCCAGTATTTAGCCCAGCAGGACAGGGAGGGTTTATCTCGTGATGACTCCAGTGACAAAATCAACCCACCCTCATGTGATTGCAAGCAGAGGACAGAAGTAAGACCATATGGGTTTCACAAAGCCTTCTCCCCCTACACAGCACAACCAGTCCACTGCCCTACATTTAAAGGGGTTCTCCGGGAATTAAGAAAATGAAAATACGTAAATATTACTTTATTATAAATATATTGCCAAATACCTTACATTAGTTATAATGGTTCATTTTGTCTGGGGAGCAATGATTAGGAGAGATAAAATGGCCGCCGTCCTTTTAGTCCACACAAAACCTGTCCTAATCACACAGGAGGAGTTACTTCACAACACTGAGGTAAAGAGCTGCCTCATCCTCCTCTCTGCTCTGCTTGTCAGGGATTATGATCCTGAGTACAGTTTAATATGATATTTAGCTGAATATTTGTCGGAATGGAGCTCATCAGGAGACATGAAGTACAGAGAGGACGGACGGGACAGACTGTGGTAATGGAGACTGCATACAAGAGCTGCTGCTTATTAGCCACATCTGCTCATGAACTCAATTCCTACAGAGACTCAGCTGAAGATCTTATTATCTGTATTCGGGATCAAAATCCCTGACAAGTAGAGAGGAGGATGAGGCAGCTCTTTACCTCAGTGTTGTGAAGTAACTTGTCCTCCTGTGTGATTAGTACAGGTTATGTGTGTAGTAATAGGACGGCGGCCATTTTGTTTCTCCTAATGATTGTTCCCTAGACAAAACGAGCTATTATAACTAATGAAAGGTATTTGGGAATATATTTATAATAAAGTAATATTTAAGTATTTTCATTTTCTTAATTCCTAGAAAATCCCTTTAATCTTACCAATACATTAGCTGCATTTTTCCTGGAGAAATAGATCATATTTTATTACAGCATACACTGCTTTCTATTATACGATATCCGACATGATAATTTCTATGTTAGAAAGCAGTGTGAATTATAATAAAAGTACAGGTTGTGCTCCAGGAAAGAAAGAAATGCTCATGTAGCCGATATATAGAATATTGCAGATGCTATGACACCATATTACAAGATGCAACGTAGTGCAGGGTGGCGTTTTTTTAATTTTTAAAGTAAGGGCTCATTTACATGGGCCAATCGAAAGGGCAGAGTTTGGGAAAAAAAACTGTTCATTCTTGACCACTGGCAACTCATTAACATGCAGCAATCAGCGTCTCTGCATGGAGATGAACAATCCCCATAGTTTCAGTGTTTATCGGCAGCACATTCCTGTTTAACGTAGAACAACGTGCTGCCAACAATGACTTCATGTGCCACATAAATGATTGGATCACATAATCTTGTGGTACATTTACATAGGCCAATTATTGTGAACAAGAGCTCATAATATTATAAATGGCCCAATAATCGCCCCACGTAAATCGCCCTTAAGGGGGTTTTCCAGGCCTTTAATACTGATGACCTATCCTCAGGATAGTTCATCAAGATCAGATCGACGGAGGACCGACTCCCAGCACCCCTGCCAATCGGACCACGGGGCTTAAGAAAGCACTGCAGCCTCCATGCAGGTTACCAAGAACAGCGTCATCCATTTGACATTGGCTGTGGTTGGTATTGCAGCTCAACCCCATTTATTTGAATGGGACTGAGCTGCATCTAGGCCTTGTGACCGACGAATATGACGTCACTGGCCTAGGAAGAGGGCACAGCGCTCAAGGGAGCACCACAATCTCTTCAAACAGCTAACTGGTGGAGGAGATAGACCCATCAATACCAAAATCTCAGAAAACTCTTTTAAAAGTATAACACCTAGAAGATGATGCCAAGTATCTCCCACAAAGGCATGCCCTTTAAAAGGGTTGTCCCATCATAGACAATGGGGGAATATCGCTAGGATATGCCCCCATTGTCTTATAGGTGCGGGTCCCACCTCTGGGACCTGCACCTATGTGGAGAATGGAGTGGGGAAAGTTGAGGAGGGCGCACTGTGCATGCGCAGCCGATCTCCATTCATTTGTATGGGGCCGCCAAAAATAGCCAAGCACTGGCTCGGCTATTTCTGTCAGCGCCATAGAAAAGAATGGGAGCGGTGGCTGCGCATGCATGGTGCGCTACCATTCACTTCTATAGGAGCAGTGGGGAGCTGCGCCTGGTGGTGGCCGGACCTGGGAAACCTAGGGTCCTCCAGCCACAACTCTTCCCACTCCGTTCTTGTTGTAGGTGCGGGTCCCAGAGCTGGGACCTGCAGCTATCAGACAATGGGGGCATATCCTAGCAATATGCCCCCATTGTCTGTAATGGCAATACCACTTTAACTTGGGACATTTCACAGAGATGCCCTAATAAAAACAAGCCAGCTGGGCACCAGTAAATGCCCCCTCTGTGTGTTAAATTGAAGGAGACACTTAGCTGAGATTATCTAGCCACATCCACGACACGCCAAGGTGCCAAGGCTACGGCCGCAAAGTTCAGTTTTCCGAACTGATCGTCTTAGAACAGGCTCTCCTTATGACAGAATCCCTTTGGGACACTACAACCCTTAATGAAACCATTTATCACAGTAGGGACACGCACCTTACAAATGGATTCCATCTGAGGACTGGAGGAGAAGGTCCCACACTGCAGATGACGCTCACATTCCTCCCGCCAGTGCTGCCACTTTAATTCAAACTCTGTCAGTGTCTGAGACTATAAAAGGAAAAAAAAAAAAAAAAAAAAAAAAAAAATCAGATTATCCAAAACTTTTAAATTAAAATATGAAGTAATGAAGCAGGAAGGTCTTGTTTGTAGATGACTAACGCAATATATAAAGAATGGCAGAATGTATGACATTGAACAGATTCCTGCCAGCCACTGTTTCTGGTAAACAGAAGTGAGTGCACCCTTCACCTGATCACGGTTACATACATTGAACTTAGGCATCTTCCTCAGGAGATCATCTAGGACTCGGCACATGCTCCGGGTGCTTGCGGAAACAGCTGCTTCTTTGGCCAGCATTTGCCTGGCTTCATCCATACGAGCCTGGAGGACATACCCAGTAATCTGAGGATGGCACAACACAAGGAAGGGTTATACACACCTCTCAGGCATGGAAAAAAGGCCTACAGCAGACCAGAGAGTCATCAGATGTAAACTGGTCATCATACTAAGACATGCAATTCCATAATATTACTTCATATACTTAATATGGAAAAGGTACAGGAAAATGTGCCTCCCCAACATGCCAGTCTTCTTGTTGTGTGGGTGTAATATATATATATATATATATATATATATATATATATATATAGGCAGGGTCTAACAAGGTCCTGTAAGGACCACCCACAACTTCTCCAGGGGCCCTCTATTACTCCTACTAACCACTTTCTCCAAGTTAAATTTATTGATGACCTATCCTGAGGATAGGTCATCAATATCAGATCGGCGGGGGTCCGACACCTTGCACCCCCGCCGATCAGCTGTTTGAAGAGGAGGAGGGCGCCGTATCAGCGCTGCCTCCTCTTCACTGTTTACATGCTGGCCGTAACGGGGGTATTCATTTCTATGGGAAGGATCGCTCCCATACAAGTCTATGAGGATAGGTCATCAATAAATTTAACTTGGAGAATCCCTTTAAGCTTTGACCAGTATCTCCTTGGTTGCCACTAATGGCCCTCCAACCGGCACTACAACTACACTACCAAGCAATAGATATGAAACAATCCAGTAACCACAAGATCCATTCCCTCAAGGTGCTGGTGCAATCCCAAGTGCAATCTTTCTTCTTTATCAGCTACATCCTATGGGTGAAATATGTAGATTGCCAGAAAGTCATCGCTCAGGCAACACCACCATATTGTTTCAGGAAACACAGCACAGTTTGAGGCTTTTTTTAAAGCAGAAACTAGGAAAGGTTTTTAACTGTCCCATTATTTTTTATTCAACCTAATAAAAAAAAAAAAGCATGCTGTGTAGAGCAAGGTCTAGGACTATCAATCTCTAGAACGGAGCCCGCAAAGTGGAGGACAGCGGACAGCACATGCACAGCTGACCTCCATTCATTCAAATGGGAGTGCCGATGATGCCATTTTAAGAAGTTCCATTAAAATGAATGGGAAGCGCATTACGCAAGCGCAGCCACTGCTCTATTCACTTCTATAGGGATTATATCTGCAATTTTCAGTGGTCTGCTCTTCTCTAAATTTGGGGGCTCTGTTCTAGAGATGGCTTATTAGATTGCTTCTCACTTACCACGTCCCAGAACCGCTCATGCTGCAGGGGGTTTTCACTCTGTAGGACCTCTTCAGCTGCACTGTCTATGTCGCTTGAATGCAAACGTATCCAGTCAAGGAGGAGTACCAGGAGGGAACCCGCTGAAAGTGTTAATCATAAAGTTACTTCAGCAGGTAAGTAGTTCACATACACATATAACATCACTCGTAAATGATCCAGTGAAATAATTAGTTTAATCCTGGTTAATCTGGAGCCCTTCCTTATGTGATATTACTCAAGAGACCCTCCAGGATGCTTCACAGATAGTCACCACTGCCGCGAGCCTCAGGGTAACCTGGACTAATAGTAACCCCACTATTATATCTGCTCTTTACATTAAAGGGGTATTCCCATCTGACAAATGTAGTTTGTATAATTAGATATAGCCATACCAATGTTATTACTAATAGAATGTATTTATATAAAATGTACCGTTTAGAAGATTATCCTATTTGTATATCCATTGTCCCACACACCAGTCAGGCCGTTGCCCCTAGTTACAACCACCGCGGCCATGTAGTAGTGGTGGTCAGCTTGTTTCTATTCAAACCCGCTCTGAGGTAACTGCTGTATTGTGAACGTACATTACATGATCATGCAGAGACACATCTTAGGGTTGTAGTATTTTTGTCTGCGCTTCCAAAACGTAGAGAAACAGATCCTGTTCCAAGATCCATTCATCTCTATGGAGCAGGATCCGGTTATAAAGTCTGCGTTTTGGACGGATCCTGACCATTGTGTTTAGGACTGGTAGCGTCCAAAACACAGACGTGAAAGTACCCTAAGATGTGTCTCCGCATGTTCATGCAATGTGCGTTCACAATACAGCAGTTACCTCAGAGCGGGTCTGAACAGGAACAAGCCGACCACCACTACTACATGGCCGCGATGGTCGTAACCAGGGGCAACGGCCTGACTGATGTGTGTGTGACAATGGATATACAAATAGGAAAATCTTCTAAACGGTACATTTTATATAAATACATTCTATTAGTAATAATACTGGTATGGCTATATCTAACTATACAAACTACATTTGTGAGATGGGAATACCCCTTTAAGGTGTACCACCAATTATACAGAGAAATGATTATAGAGAAGGGGTGCTCACCGTGGTCATATTTATACATACCTTGTATGGCAGATCCATATGAAAGGTTGGTTAGGCTACAGGATGCCTTGGCAATGGACTGGCAGTCTGAAGTTGTGGTAAGGGTACCATAAAAAAAAAAAAAAAACCTTCTGGGATTTTGGCCTTTGCAGCAGTGTGTCAGGTGCAATATACAGCTGATTCACACTGCAGATGCTGTGACCACAGCTCTTGTGCCAGTATCATACATGTATGGTACTATGCACTAAGGACACACTGCCAGGGCTGTAAAAAGTACAGCATTTTGTGCCAAGTTAAGTCTGATGAATTAATAGAGGGTGTCTTAACTAAAGTGGCGTTCAGCTCCAAAGAGCACCATTAGTTCTGGAGGATCCAGTACGTCAGTGCATTACAGACTGTACATAAAGGCTCACCTGTGGCAGCTTCAATGAAAAGGATTTCACAAAGGTTCCAACACAGCTCCATGGCGGACAGGATAGAGAGCTAGAGCCATAAGAGACGATGTAATTAGATGACACAACATAACATAACTCATACAACAGGGGACAGCAACCTCGGGCAATACAGCTGTGTGAAACTACAACTCCCAGCATGCTCCATTCACTCCCAAGGGAGTTTTGAGAACAGCCAGTCAATAGTGCATACTGGGGGAAGTAGATGCAGAACAGCTAGAGATCCGGAGATTGATCCTGGACAGGACAGGGTTCAGCACTCTGCGTAAAACGAATGCAGTTTGGGTTACATAAGAGTGGTTGGTATGAATCACAAATGTCAGAATTTTATCTGAAATAGACTAAACACATTTGATGATTCTGAAGGAAGGCAGTGCATGCCTTAAACGTCTGATAGATACAGGACCTGCCTCTGGGGACTACACCCATTTAAAAAAAAAATGGGGGTCCTCTGATCCCGCATCCTGTCTAGTGTCACAGTCAGACATGCGCAGCTCTCTTCATTCACTTCTATTGGAGATCAGAAAAGCGTGCACGACTGTATTCAGAACTCCTATAGATGCGAATGGCGAGGGGGCGTGCATGTGAATGCGCCACCAGGCAGGAAGGGGTTCAGGAGACTTAAGATTCTGGCCGGGAGAAGCAAGATAAAAAATGATATCATAGAAAGCCCTGTATCCCCAACCTTAGTTTTTCCATCCTCACGCGCAGCAATATAGAAGAAATATTGGGGGACATTTATCAATGTCGTTATGCCACAATAGTGGCGTAAAAAAAAACTAAAATTATGGCACATACCATATATGCACCATAATTTGTGACTTCTTAAGCTTCTCTGCACTTTTCCTGAAATGTTGAGAAAAGGGGAGGGACCTAGTGTAAGGGGTGGGGCTTCACATTCCTCACTGGATTTATCATAACTTTCACCAGAACTAGCGGAAGTTATAGCTGAAGTCTAGACCTGCCTGTAGCTTGTTTAGACTTCAGTTTCTGGCGCAGGGTAGAGATACGTCTAATTTATTAAGAGGAATCTGCCTCTTGATAAATCAGGCGCATCTCACGCCAGAGCAGGGAGAACAAACCTGGCATATGGGTACGCCCATCTTGATAAATGTCCCTCAATGAGTCCACTTTAAAGTGAGCTGGCACGATGAATTAAAGGGGTTGTCCCACGAAAACTCTTCTACAGTTTTCAAACCAGCACTTGGATCTGAATACTTCTGTATATGCATGTAATTAAAAATTTTGTGTAGTCACTGAGTTATTCAATAAAATGTATCTGTATAGGACCACTTAATTTCTTATTTCTTTGACCTATTCATTAAGAAGGCCGCACATGCTCAGTTTCATCATTCAGCTGCCTCCTGAGCTGTGATAGGGAGAGCATGGACACGCCCCCTTAGCTGTGATAGGGAGAGCATGGACACGCCTCCTGAGCTGTGATAGGGAGCGCATGGACACGCCTCCTGAGCTGTGATAGGGAGCGCATGGACACGCCCCCTGAGCTGTGATAGGGAGCGCATGGACACGCCTCCTGAGCTGTGATAGGGAGAGCATGGACACGCCCCCTTAGCTGTGATAGGGAGAGCATGGGCACGCCTCCTGAGCTTCAGCAGAAAAGACACGCCCCCTGAGCTGTCAGCTTGATATAAATCTAGCAGAGCAATGAATGAGGAGATCTCTGGATCCATGTGAGGTACAGGGCTGGTTCTAGCTTTGTTAAAAAGAGATCATCATGTACTATATGATGTCTGATTTTCATTTTTTACATTATTCGTGGGATAACCCCTTTAAGAACGAACATTTTTTTTTACAGCATTGTTAAAAAAAATGACTATATTGCCCTACCTGCTCAGAGTATTTGGCGCTTTGAGCCGCATCTCGTGTGTTACCTGAAATAATAATTTAAAAAAAAACTATTACATATGATAGCAACTTTGAGCAACACTACAGAGGTAAAGTAGCAAGAAAGCAAAAGGCAAAAAATTCAAATAAATGAGATGTATTAGGCAAAATGTCCTTCCCCTATTGATCAAACTCTTCCTTCCAATGGGGGGCATAGAACCCCTTTCTTGTGATCATTTGGGGGCTCAGTGGTCAGACTGGGGTGCTATGGATAGGTGATGAATGTTCTTACATGGGTATTCTGACAACAGGCCTTTATAGAATATGTATATAGGAACCCAGGAAGTGGATGTACATGGTTAGGGTTGAGCACGCTGGCTAATATTACACTTATCAGTATAGACTGCAGCATTCACTTACACCAGGGATGCTCAACCTGCGGCCCTGTTGTAAAACTACAACTCCCAACATGCCCTGCTGTAGGTTAATAGCTAAAGGCTGTCCCGGCATGCCGGGAGTTGTAGTTTTGTGACAGCTGGAGGGCCGCAGGTTGAGCATCCCTGACTTACACCATAAAGAAAATAGAAGATGCAATGATAATGACAACTTTCAGTAGACCACTCTTTTCACTGACAATTACTATATTTTATGGCCCAGGAGGAAGCAATACTTTGACATTTTAAACCTGTGGGAAGAAGAGAGTTTTGACTCTTACTTGCCACTTTGTGCATTTCCTGCATACAGGCCTGGAGAACTGAGCGATAGCGTTTACTGACGTGGACCAAGCTGTCAAAGTGAAAAACAAGCAATATTAACACAGAGACAGCAAATCTCATGCACATTTCTCTATATAAGCACTTGTACCAAAGTCCCTGAGATCCCCGTGGGGTACTGGGCCGGGGTGACACAGCGACCTTTTCTGCAGAATTACTTGTCACCTCACCCTGCTCAGATGCACAGTACAGCAGTATTACAATGCTGCCTTATAGCCCCAGCCAGAAAAAGGATATTCTCAACCTACTGAGAATATCCTGACAATAATGAACGTGCATGTGCCTGAACGTACGTTCTCTCACTCACAGTACCAATGATTGCGCCCTATAAGTGGAGATGATCGAGAATCTAATGCCTTGCTATAATCTTCCACTGTAAGGGCTTGTTCACATCTGTGTTGACCTTTTCAACATAAACTGGAAAAAAACAAAACAAAAAAAACAAACAAAAAAAACAGATTAACCCCTTAAGCCACCGTGACATACCAGTACATAATGGTGGTGCAGGGGATGGATGGCGTGGGCCTCTGCAGCGGACTCGCTTCATACATGGCGGGTGTTGGCTGTGTCATACAGCCGGCACCCAGCAACACTGACAGGGAGCAGCGATCATGCCGCCCCTGTCATTTAACCCCTCAGGTGCTGCAATCAACGCTGATCGCAGCACCTGTGAGTGAAGGCAGAGGGATGCGGCTCCCTCCGCTTACCGATCGGAGCCCCAGCAGTGAAATCACTGGGCTGTGATCGGTTGCCATGGCAGCATGGACGCTGCTAAGCTATGGTAATGGTAAGCATGGTCATGGTAAGCACCCTGCTGTCCGCAGGACAGCAGGGAGAGTGTGAAAATCCTATTCACCCTAACAGAACTCGGAACCCCACCGTTTAGATGTTGATGGCGTATTCTGAGGGTAGGCCATCAATATAAAAGGACTGGAGAAGCCCTTTAATTTCCTATTAAGCAGCCGAGTTATCTTTGCCTTCTACCCATAGCGGTGGTCAGAATGAGCGTTTGGCCGGCAGCTATTAGACGGACACAGCTATAAAGACCCACGTGTCAATATAAGTGGCCCCCAGTGGGCGTCGCCCTTCTACTCATCACATACTGTGCTTTACGTGTCCTGCTGGACGCTTCTTCTTCGCTCTTTTGGAGGTCCACAAAAATGCCATGTGACTCATTGAAAAGCTTCCTCAGCGCTGGCGAGTAGAGATCGTCATCATTACGCAGGAAGGATACGCGGCCTGCGGTTGCCAGATGTGCATTGTCTGCGGAGAGAAGCAGTGGTATCACCCCCAGCTCTAGCGGTATCACGCCCCCAGCTCTAGCGGTATCACGCCCCCAGCTCTAGCTTGTCTATGGGACGGAAAGAGGCTGCAGGAACGGGATTTCTGGGAGCTGCCTTGTTCCAGGAGCTTGGCCAGTGAGGGTACATCAGGGAATCCCATGGCATAACCCCTATAGGCTACATTCACACGGGTGTATCAATTTTGCAATCCACAAAAGACGAATATTGGACATGTGCATCCGGCACTTTCCATGGGCCCTATTTAAAGAAAAGGCTATTTTTGTCTGCGAAACGGACGGACTGCACACAGTGGACATCAGTGTGCTGTCTGCATTTTTTGAGGTCCCATAGAAATTAACGGATCTGCCAAAAATGCAGCTCTGACTCGGACCGGAAATAGTCACATGAATGTAGCCTCAAAGGGGATTTATTACGTAGAGAAAGTTAATACAAGGCACTTACTAATGTATTGTGGCTGTCTATATTGCCTCCTTTTCCATCACATTATACACTGATCCTTTCCGTGGTTACGACCACCCTGCAATCCCTCAGAGGTGGTCGTGCTTGTACCCTATAGGAAAAAGGGTTGACCTTTCTGGTAGCTGGGACCTCACATAGGCTGGTGCTTTTTCATGCAGTGTGCAAGCACGACCACCTCTGATGGATTTCAGGGTGGTCGTAACCATGGAAACGGGCAGTGTATAATGTGATGAAAAAGGAAACAATATGGACAAATACATTAGTCATTGCCTTGTATTAACTTTCTCTACATAATTATTGCTATTTTCTGAAGAGAGAGGTGGTATCCTAGGTATTTCAAGTTATCTTCTATCTACAGAGTGGATAGATGGGGGTCCCCCACTAACCACAGGAATGGATGTCCAGTTCCCCGTAAGGACCCCCGATGTGAATCAAGCAGCAGGTCGAGCACGCCCACTGCTGCTTCATTCATCTCAATGAGACTGCCAGAGAGATCCGAGTACAAGAGCTAGGCTATTGCCGGCAGTCCCACAGAGATGAATGGCATGGCAGTGGGCGTGCCCCACCCGCTGCTTGATTCATTTCTTTAAGCCCCGTTCTCGTGATCGTTGGGGGTGGCAGCGATCAGACCCCCACCTCTCTAATAGTTATCCCCTAACCCTAGAGAATAACAGGAATTTCCTTTTAAATCAGCTACGTATGCCTTTCCATAGAATGTCCTTTAGGGCTCATGCTCATAAACGTATCTTCTTTCCGTGTCCGTGTTTTCCGTACCGTATGTGGAACCATACATTGCATTGGGCCCGCAAAAAAAACGGAAGTTACTCAGTGTATACTCTGTTCCCCCAAAAAATAGAACATGTCCTAGTATTGTCCGCATAACGGACAAGGATAGGACTGTTCTATTAGGGACCAGCGGTTCCGTAAAATACGGAATGCACACGGACGTCATCCGTATTTTATGCGGATCTGTGTTTTGTGCACCGCAAAATACATACAGTCGTGTGCATGAGTCCTTAATGTGACTACAAAAGTAGTGCTCACAACAAGGCAATTCCTGGTCTAATTATTTGGGGAGGAACTGACAAAAACTGGACATATCCTTCAAGGAACATAACTGCTTACCTGTGTTTGGGTAGCGGGTCTCATACAGCAGCAATTCTCCCGGTCCCCAATCAAACCCAATGTGTGTGTTCGGTCGACCAAGTCCTTGAACAATCTAGAAAAATTGTAAAAAAATAAAAATAAAAAAATTTAAATGGCGCCCGTCAGCAGAATAAACCCTATTAGCCTAGACATATTGCCTGGTAGGGTTGATCCTGCGTATTACAGCAATACTTGGATGACAAAAATGAATTGCTCAGTTCCACTGAAAACCGACTTTTACATGTCAATTAGGCCTCTTTCACACGAACGTTGTGTTTTGCGGTCCGCAAATTGCGGATCCGCAAAAAAAAAAAATGGATGGCGTCCGTATGGCATCCCTTTTTTTTGCGGATCCATTGTAACAATGCCTTTCCTTGTCCGCAATACAGACAAGAATAGGACATGTTCTATTTTTTTTTTGCAGGGCTACGGAACGGGCATACGGATGCGGATAGTACACAGTGTGCTCTCAGTATTTTTTGCGGACCCATAGAAATGAATGAAAAATGCGGATTGGAGCCCGCAAAATATACTGTTGTGTGAAAGAGGCCTTGGAGTTTCGTTGCGCTGAAGGGTGTGCCCTCAGCATCTCTGCCTTCCACACCCCCTCGCCTTGACTGACAGAGCCAGGCATCAGCGTCCTCTTGTCTGGCCCTATAATAGCAAATAATTTTGGCACATGTGGAGTAAGTATCTGTTAAAGGAGTTGTCCCACGAAGACAACATATCCCCAGGGTAGGCGATAAGCGTCTGATCGACGGAGGTCCGACTGCTGGGGTCCCTAACAACACCCACAAAAAGAGCCGCTGTCAGCCTGCCTGCCACAGATCTAGGACACTGTCCTCATTGCCCATAGCCACCAATCAAAACGAGGCTTTCATTTCTTGCCATGTGTTTGAAAATGAAAGCTGCACTGTGATTGGCGGCTGGGGACAGTTTCATGAATCACAGAGATGAATGGAGATCTCCGTGAATTAGTGGCAGCCATGGCATGGGCATATTATAGAGGCATACACACAGCGTGTCAGGGATGATGGGGGTGGGTAGTACACGCGGCGCTCACATCACTACGGCCGCCATGTGCTTAGGTGTGAGGGGAGAAGGGTGGGCAGGGTTACCGTCTCAACCGGCTGCTCGTCCAGCTCCTCCATGATTCTCGCTCACTTCCAGCTTCCCGCTTGATGTCAGACCTGAGGAAGGCCCCTAGGGCTGTCCTCCTCACTGCCTGCGCCGGCCCTGAAAGGAAGTCCCCACTGTGTGCGCATCCGAGACCGCTGCTAGTGTCTCGTTGTGTCCGGAGCTGAGAGCCCCGAAAATACCCGACAACTTCTGTGTGGTCTTAGGACCCTCTACACACATAAATGTCTGGCGTTTTTTTTTTTTCAAAGGTGTTTTTCAGTGGCGTTTTATTTTCTGAGGAGAGCTTAGACAGGCTAGAGAGGGAGATTTTAAGTAAAGTAGAAACTGGTTTAGTTTAGGGTGACCAGACGTCCTCTTTTCCCCAGACATGTCCTACTTTTGGGCATTAAAAAAATGTCAGGGGGGAATTTGAAAATCGTCCGGGATTTTGTTGGACTGCCTCAAACTGTTTGAGTCAAACATAATTTATGTTTAACTCAAACAGTTTGAGGCAGTCCAACAAAGTCATTTTAACTTTTAAAATGGCCTTTAGGGTTAAAAATAATAAAAACAAACTCACCTTTTCCACTTGTTCGCGGCGCAGCCGGTCCGGTGTCTTCTTTCCAGGCCTTGCAGGACCTGCAAAAGGACCTTTGGTGACGTCAATACGGTCACCACGTGGTGAGCGCGCTCACCGCACGGTGACGTCACCAAAGGTCCCTTTGCAGGTCCTGCAAGGGGAAAGAAGACACCGGACCGGCTGCGCCGCGAACAAGTAGAAAAGGTGAGTTTTTTAAAATTATTTTTAACCCTAAAGGCCATTTTCCTTTGGAAAATGAAAGGTGGAATCTGATTGGTTGCTATGGGCACATAAGCCAGTTCTACTTTACACCAGTTTTGATAAATTCACTATGGGGTTCATTTATCAAACTGGTGTAAAGTAAAACTGGCTTATGTGCCCATAGCAATGAAGCATGGTCAATTGCAAGGTGTTAAAAGTCTCCGCTGTAAATTTATGGTGGCTGGTTGGGAAGTGGCTCATGCTGGAATTTGGGTGCAGATCCCTTGGTAAAATTCTGGCAGGTGTCTGCCTCCCATTGACGTTCATGCAGCCGGTGGTTTAAAGCCACAACCACGGCAAGAAAGGACATGTTCTTTCATGGCGCGATATCTGGATGGGACGGACACCGTTGCAAGCAGTAGTGGGTGCCCGTTTACAATATAGCTCCTTTTAATGAGGCTTAACCGCGAATCAGTGTGATTAGGCCCAGGGAGGAAGGGGGCCTGCTGGCGGCCAGCACTACTTAACTGGATCTACGTCCTCAGGACACTATTAGGACTCATGCACATGACCGTATGTATTTTGTGGTCCACAAAAAATATGGATGACATCAGTGTGCATTCCGTACTTCGCGGAACAGCCGGCCCCTATTAGAACAGTCCTATCTTTGTCTGTAATGCGGACAATAATAGAACATGTTCTATATTTTTGCGGAACATACAGAAACGGAATGCACAGAGTCATTTACATTTTTGTTGCGGCCCCATTGAAGTGAATGGTTCCACATATGGGAAAAACGGAAAGGACACGGAAACAAAATACATTTGTGTGAATGAGCCCCAAAATTGAAATGAAAACTATAAGTTGTCCCGCAAAAATCAAGCCCTCACACAACTCCATAGGAAAAAAAAAGTTATGGGTCTTGGGATGCAATGATGCAAAAACATTTTCATTTTATTTAAGAGTTTTATTGTGCAAAAATAGTAAAACTAAAAAAACTATGTATTTGGTATCACTGTAATCGTACTGACCCATAGAATGAAGTTACCATGTTATTTATGCCAAAAAATGAACGCCGCAAAGTTTGTAACGTAAAAACTCAGTGGCAGTACTGTTGTTTTTTCCCACCACCTCCTAGAACGTTATGTGTACCTCAAAATGGCGCCATTAAAAACTACAACTTGTACCGTAAAAAACAAACTCCAATATGGATACATAGATGGAAAAATAACAAAGTTATAGCTCTTGGAAGGCAAAAAATGAAAATAAAATTGCTTGGTCATTGAAGCCCAAAACAGGCTGGTCACTAAGGGGTTAAAGTGTCCCTTTGCTGTCACAGTAACATATGAAAGGCTTTGATTGGTGGGGGTCCGAGTGGTGAGATCCCCACCGATGGCTGGACAAAGAAGTACTCACACAGCGTGCTCGCTGGAGGAGACAGAAATGGAGACTTCCTATTGGGGGAGATTTATCAAACTGGTGTAAAGTAAAACTAGCTTAGTTGCCATAGCAACCAATTAGATTCCACTTTTCATTTCCCAAAGCTGTGAAAAATGAAAGGTGGAATCTGATTGGTTGCTAGGGGCAACTAAGACAGTTCTACTTTACACCAGTTTGATAAATCTCCCCCTTGTCTTTAGCAGTGAGGAGAGAAAAGCTTTCTGTTTTAGCATTTCTCTCTCCTCGTTCAAGCGATCTGTGGGATCTCAGCACTCAGACCCCCAACAATCACTATGACATATAAAGGTTTTTTGTTTTGGACACATGGATACTTTAAATTGTACTTGTCTCGTATGGATGAAATCTTCAGGAAAGTGAAGGACTCCAATCAGAGAGGACATAATTTAGTTACAGCACCCTGCCCCTTTAAAGCTGACCTACAGCAGTGAAGAAAAATGGCTGGGTGGTTATGGAAACCTGGTGTAAAACTGTGTGCATGTGGAGACTAAGGGCCTGTGAGCTTCTATTGGCTGATAAGGGACATGTGACCGTCTGTATGGCAGTTTGGATATGAGGAGAAAGACCTGCAGGCTTCTATTGGCTAATGAAGGTCATATGATAGTGCCATATTTGAATTTTTTTTTTAATATCTCAGGAAGAGTACATGCTAGAGAGCTGAGACCCAGTCTAAAAGCTTCCCGGACACCTGATGTACCTGTGTGCCGAATTTCATCATTGTAAATGCGACGGTGCGGATTCCTTTAACGGACATACATACACTCAGCTTTATATATTAGATATACATACAGGGTGACCCACACAAAAGTAGCCCGCCTCCAGCGATAGTACGACAAGATGAACAAGCAAATGGATTGGGTTTTTTTTTTTTAAATTTCCCTTAAAGGGGTATTCTCATCTTAGACAATGGGGGCATATCGCTAGGATATGCCCCCATTGTCTTATAGGTGCGGGTCCCACCGCTGGGACCCGCACCTATAGCCAGAACGGAGCGGGGAGCGCTGCGCCTGGAGGACCCCAGGTTTCCGGGGGTCCGGCCACCACCAGGCGCAGCTCCCCGCGCCGCTCATAGGAATGAATGGGAGCCGGGCCGTGCATGCGCGGTCGGCTCCCATTCATTTCTATGGAGCCGACGGAAGTAGCCGAGCCAGCGCTCGGCTATTTTCGGCGGCCCCATAGAAATGAATGGAGGGCGGCTGCGCATGCGCAGTGCGCCCTCATTCACTTCGGGGGCTCCGTTCTCGATATAGGTGCGGGTCCCAGCGGTGGGACCCGCACCTATAAGACAATGGGGGCATATCCTAGCGATATGCCCCCATTGTCTAAAATGAGAATAACCCTTTAAGTCAAAAAAGATGCTGAAAGTGGTCCCTGTTCACGTCTGTTTATCTTTGGGCAGGTCGGATTAAGTTGCCCGATACAGCTTGTGATGCTGCGGATAGTGTTTGTGATGTTCTCCTCGACTTATTCCAGGGGATGTGGATTATTAACCCTTTCTACCCCTGAGGTTTTTTCGGTTTTGCGTTTTCGTTTTGCGCTCCCTGCCTTCAAACAGCCATAGAAAGTTGCCCTTTTTTTTTTCCTTGTCATATCTTGACCCCTATAACTTTTTGGTATTTATGTGTACGGAGCTGTATGGGGGCTCATTTTTTGTGGGGCGATCTGAAGTTTTTATTGATACCATTCTGGGGTGTGTATGACTTTTTGATCACTTTTTATTTAATTTTTTTTTAGAAAAAAAAACGGCGAATCGCCATTTGGACGCTTTTTTCCGCCACACAATTCGCCGTATTGGAATTTTTTTTTTATATTTTAAAAGTACGGGCGTTTTCGGTCACGATGATACCCATGATGTCTATATTTATTGTTATTTAGGTATTGATTTTTTCATTATACGGAAAGGGGGGTGATTTGAACTTATATATTTTTTATATATTTTTTTCTGACTATTTTTAAGCTCAAATATGAGCTGATATATTGTGTTTTTTTTTTTTTCTTTATGAGCAATCAGGGATTTACTAGACTGAGATAAATCCATGAATTGCTCATTTCTTATCCTGGCCTGCCATCTAGTGGCCAGAATAAGAATTGCACTTTGAAAACTGTAATCCTCACCAGCGAGGATTACAGTTTTCATATGGTGTACAGACACCCCGATTGGCCACTCGGGGCGTCTGTACACCACCCAGAAGCGTACGCTTCCGGGTTCAGACGCATCCTGATGCCGTGATCACGTCATCAGAAGGGCCTAGAAGACGCCGCCGATGGAGGTAAGTAGCGGCAAGTCTCTGCTGTTAGAAACAGCAGAGACTTGCCGGCCATGACGCCCGCCGCACCCGCGAGCGGGCGTCATGTCCCTGCACCGCACCAGCGCCGTACATGTACGGCGCTGGTCGGGAAGGGGTTAACGGACACTTTTTGTGGACAAGTCTGGGGAACTTTGCAGCCATAACTTGCTCACAGTTCGCTCCTCTGTAAGCAGTTCATGAACCCATGCCAGTGAGTCCCGTGAGGTGCGGCATGTTGCCCCATCTTGTTGGAAAAAGCAGGACATTTTTTCTTCTGGTGTTGGTTGTAAAACTGTTCAAAGATGTCCAGGTAAATTGCGGTATTCACAGTCGATCTGGGAAGTCGCTCCTTCGCTGTGAAACTGGGTCCTGAAGAATCCCTGGCTGCCACAACAGTAGTTCCTTTGCAGGCCTGAATCTCTCACAGACTGCAGTGTAAATGACTGCAGCCTGTGGGACAAGTGATCTGACAACCCCTTCCCGACCTCCGCCATATTAGTACGGTGGAAGTCGGGTCATTAAAGATGACTCCTGCTCGTGAGCACATGGGGCGCCATATCCTCCTGGTTTCTGGTATTTCATAAAGCAAACAGCCAGGGCTAGCGGTAATGCCGATCGCAGGCATTTAACCCCTCAGATGCCGTAGTCAAATGTGATTAAAAGTGCAAAACCTGGAAGCGCTGCAATTCCAGGACTGGAACGGCTCTCCCACGCAGGGGTGGACTGGAAACTTAAAGTGGCCCTGGAAAAATTACTAAAAGTGGCCCCTTTTTGTAGTTGGATCCATATTCATGATAGGTGGGGCCAGTAATACCATATTGTGGCACATTATACCACCCCAACAGAGCCAAATACCACAGTCCATCACAAATACTGCCAGCAGCACAAAATACATCTCCAAAAACTTCCACTATGAGGAAGGCTCAGGCGGCCCCCTGGGGTTCAGCCCACCGGGAAACTTCCCTGTAAGGTCTATGGCCAATCCGCCCCTGCTCCCACGCAGCAATTGGGGAGCCGTTCATTGCCTGTGAGGCCTCATGCACCCGTTCCGTTTTTTTCAATCCGTTTTCCATCCGTTTAAACGGATCCGTTTTTTTTAATTTAGGTTGGTTCTGACTGGTTCTGTGTCTCCAAGCAACCTATCCGTGAAAACGGATGGAAAACAGATACATACCCGTTTCCACGGACGCTCCTATAGAGTTCAATGGAGCCATCCGTCACATTTAAACGGATGAAAATGAGACATACACCAGTGAAAAAGGATCTGAAAAACGGAACGGACAGGCATCCGTGAAAAAACGGATGCCTGTCCGTCGCCCATACAAGTGAATGGGTCCGTTTTTTCTATCCTTTTTTCAGGATCCTGAAAAAAGGATAGAAAGCAGAACGTGTGCATGAGGCCTGAAAGGCTGGGGCCTGCTGAGACTCCAACGCCTTGTACAGGTACATTCTAATGTAGGCCTGCAGGTGGCAGCACTACATTGCAATATACTGAATCTTCTATTTCTCAATGGATTTATTTCTATTTTTATATTGAAGTGGCAATCTAAGGACTGCATGACGTTAAGCCGTTGGGGGCCTAAAAGAAATTATATTAAAGCATAAAAATAGTTATAGCGAACAGCGTAACTGGAAAAAAAATCATCAAATTGGCTAATTTGACATTTTTTCCCCACTTCACCTCCCAAAAAAATTGAATAAAAAGTGACCAAAATGTCATACACACCCCTAAATGGTATAAATAAAAGCAATAGATCATCCTGCAAAAAAAAAAAGTCTTCACACAGAATATGGCGATGAAAAGAAAAATTAATTTTTTCCAAAGGTTTTTTTTTTTTTTTTTTTTTTAAGTATTAAAGCACAAAAAAAACTATATAAATGTGATATCGCCACAGAATAAAGGTCATGGGTCAGTTTTACCACATAGGTAACACTGTAGAAGCAAAATCCCTAAAACTGTGGCAGAATTGTGTTTTTATTCCCATTTTAAAGGGGTTGTCTCACTTCAGCAAGTGGCATTTACCATGTAGAGGAAGTTAATACAAGACACTTACTAATGTATTGTGATTGTCCATATTGCTTCCTTTGCTGGCTGGATTCATTTTGCCATCACATTATACACTGCTCATTTCCTTGGTTACGACCACCCTGCAATCCATCAGTGGTGGTCGTGCTTGCACAATATAGAAAAAAGCACCAGCCTATGTGAGCTCCCACAGTCACAGCCACCAGAGAGGTTGATGCTTTTTCCTATAGTGTGCAAGCACGACCACCACTGATGGATTGCAGGGTGGTCGTAACCAAGGAAATGAGCAGTGTATAATGTGATGGCAAAATGAATCCAGCCAGCAAAGGAAGCAATACGGACAATCACAATACATTAGTAAGTGTCTTGTATAAACTTGCTCTACATGATAAATGCCACTTACTGAACTGAGACAACCCCTTTAAATTTTCTTCTAGCCTCCTACTATGGTATGATATTGTATGAAATATTAAATAGCGCCGTTAGAAAGTACAACTTGTCCCGCAAAAAAAAAAAAAAACAAGGCCACATATGGGTATGTGAATGGAAAAATAAAAATGTTATGGCTTTGGGATGGCAGGGAGAGAAAAAACGAAAATGCAAAAACGGAAAATCGGCGGGGATAGAAAGGGTTAAAATCACCTAGGGTGAAGTTTAAAAAAAATATTTCAACAAATAAAAATTCCAATCACCCTCTTTCCTCACAATTGAAATAAAAATAAACAATAAAAAAAAAATAAAATAAACATTATAGGCATTAACTATTAAAATATAAACCTGGCGGACAGCGTAACGGAAAATGAATAAAAATGGTCGATTCTCCATTTTTTTGATACTTTATCTCCCAAAAAATTTTAATAGAAAGCAATCAAAAAGTCAAGCACGCTCCAAAATGGTATAAAAACTGAAGATCACCCGTTATGCTTATTTATGCATCAGTTTAAGCCATTTCCGTCTGACACCCGTTATTTTAGATGGGAAAAAAAATACTTTGTGGTGGACTGTTTTTTCCGTCTAAAATAACGGATCTCAGATGGAAATGGCTAAAACGGATGCAAAATGTGCATAATCCCTCAAGCACACGGCTGTGCCCCTGCTGCGGACTACAAATTGTGGTCCACAATGCACGGGCACCAACCGCGTGCCCACCGTCTACGGACGCGGACCCATTTACTTGAATGGGGTCTGCAATCCGCATCCGAAGGTCGGCATCGCAAAAAAGTAGTGTATGCTAAACTTTTTTGCAGTGTGGAGGCACAAACATAAAACCCATGGAAGCCGTCTGTAGTGCCGCACCATATCTTCCAGATTGCGGAGTCATTCAAGTGACCCGCTGTTTGCAGACCACCATACTGGCACGAGCCGCCTACGGTTGTGTACAGGAGACCTTACTGAGCATAACGGATGCTTAAAGGGGTATTCCCATCTCACACATTGGGGGCACATCGCTAGGATATGTCTGATAGGTGCAGACATGGGCGTAGCTATAGGGGGTGCAGAGGTAGCAGTCGCTACCGGGCCCAGGAGCCTGAGGGGCCCAAAGACCCTTGTGCCGCATAAGAAGACACACAAAGTACTGAGGGAAGATGGAGGCCCAAGCTGAACTCTTGCACCAGGGCCCATGAGCTACAACCCTGGGTGCAGATCCCACCTATACTTAGAATGGAGCCTACGAAGTCCCGGAGCACATGCGCGCCCGCCCTCCATTCATTCCTATGAGAGGACCAAAAATAGCCAGGCAGCACACTCTGCTATTTTCGGAACTCTAATTGAAATGAATGGGAGGCGCTCTGCGCAAAAACGGCCATCGCTCCATTCACTTCTATGGGGCTGACGGAAATAGCCGAGCCTTCCATTATAGTCAAAGTTGCCTGGCAGTGCTCCGGTAGTTTACCTATACACCGGATGCAATGAACTCCTCTGCCAGAAAAGTTTAGCCCTAGAGTGAAACTAGCCTTAGCTGTTGCCCATTGAAGTCAGTGGGGAAGGGCTATTTTAGCTAGCTTTTTCTGCACGTTTTTGCCACTACTTAGAGAGGCAGGGTATGTTCACACACCTAAAGTCTACAGGCTGATTTGCCTCCGTGAGCAACAGATTTGTGGCAGTGTCGACTTCTATAGGGAACACAGCCCAAATTGGCTTCAAAGCAGTAACAAGCCGCCTCCGAAACGGATTGAAAATCAGCGAAAGAAAAATACTCCACCACGTGCATGTTTTCCCACTGAGGTCAACAGAAAGCGATTGTTCTCGGATTATGGTAAGGAAAACGGTCATTTTCTGCTGTGGCGTTTAGCTGTGTGAACATACCCCCAGATCAGACACTTTTAGTGGTGTGAACATGCCCTTAGACTGGGGCTACAGTCCATCTAATGAGATCTATGGTGTTAGGCCTCATGCAGACATCCATGGACCGCAGTCCGTGAAAACCCGTCGCACGGAGTGCACGGCGTCATTGGTTGCTATGACACAGTGCGTTTCGTGCCGCCGCCGCTGTACAGTAATACACTGGTATAGATTATACAAGGCGGCAGCTGCATAAAGCGCTCAACGTCATAGCAACCATTGTCGCCGTGCGCTTGTGCACTCAGAGGGACCACAGGCCGGGTTTTCATGGACCATGGTCGTGTGCATGAGGCTTTTACCGTGCAACAATTACAGAAAACACTATCAGATATCTGGTCATAGGCGACTGCCATCATTACCCACAATGCAACTCAAAGGCGACTTTTCTGTGTTTGTACAACCAACATGTTTTTGGCTGTGTGACTCTTCTAAGGCCCCTTTCACACGAACATCACGGATTAGGTCCGGGTGCGTTCAGGGAAACTCGCACCATTTTGCAAGCAAGTTCAGTCAGTTTTGTCTGCTATTGCGTTCAGTTGTTTCCGCGCGGGTACGATGCGTTTTGATGCGTTTTTCACGCACGTGATAAGAAAACTGAATGTTTACAAACAACATCTCTTAGCAATCATCACTTGTGTGAAAGGGGCCTTAGGGCTCATGCACACGACCATATATATTCTGTGGTCCACAAAAAGAAAAAAGGATTATATCCGTTTTTTTGCGGATCCATTGTAACAATGCCTGTCCTTGTCCGCAAAACAGACAAGAGTAGGACATGTTCTATGTTTTTGTGGAACTGACATGCGGATATACGGAAACAGAATTCACACAGAGTAATTTCCATTTTTTTTTTGCAGACCCATTAAAATGAATGGTTCCGCATACGAGCTACAAAAAAATAAATACGGAATGGATACAGAAAGAAAATACAGCCTTAGGGCTCATGCACAAAAACGTATTTTCTTTCAGTTTCCATTCCGTTTTTTTTTTACAGACCGTATGCGGAACCATTCATTTCAACAAAAGTTACTCCATGTGCATTCTGTTCCTGCAAAAAAATAGAACATGTCCTATTATTGTCTGCATTAGGGACAAACGCATTTGTCTATACCATGTGAACATACCCATACTGGGACTAAACAATACACCTATAAAAACAACATGGAGTTCTACTCCAAAAGACAATCAGCTGTGTGTGTGTACTGAGCACCTGGCGCACACAATTTTTATGGCGAACACACACAATGCATTGAAACCCCAGGGTTCAGCAGTGCAGCCCGCGTTACGCAAGACCTGAAGTCAGGCATGCGCAGTTTTCCAGTCACGTGGTCCAGAGAGCGGGAGTCTGTAAGGCTGCGTAGTGGGCGTGGCCAGTCGGGGGCGCGCACGCCAGCACGCAGTGTTTCTTAAAGATTGTACGTGCGCTCTCCCGGCAGACGACCCGCGCGGGTTTAGGCTCTTTGTGAGGAGGAGACGCTACCGGATACCGGCATTACCCCCAGCATGGCCGACGATAAACCAAAGGTGAGGTCGCAGGGGGTTGTGTGAAAGGCGGGCGGTGGCCGTTATGGGGGCCGTAGGTAGCAGAGCGGGGCCTGCGGGTGATGGCGTTGGTGTAGGATGGGGAGAGGCCTGGGATGGATAGGTGGCTGTGGGGAGGGGGAGCCTTCCCTGGGTGTCAGGGGGGTGGATAAAGCATGGCGGGTGCATTAGAGGCAGGGTGGTGAGGCTGTGTGTGGTGGGCGCCCAGTATATGGGGCGCTGGAGATGAGTCTCCATAACGATCAGCACCATTATATCACTTACAGCCCAGTGAGGACACTTATGGGTTACGGTTACTCCACGTTGTGACCTTGTATTTTTCAGTTGTTGACTCTTGCACTGCCTGCCCAGTGATTTTTGTCTCTGTAGCCCCCATCAATTACACAAAGTGGCTATGGCCATCATCTCTATCTATGGAGAACCAGAGCATCCTTGCATTGCATGTACAACCCATTGGTTTCAGTAGGATGTGTGTAATACTTAATTTCTCCTGTGGTGGCGCTGTAAGGAAACTGAAAACTACTGCTGGGCTCTCCTGCAGCTGATCACTGGGGGTCCTGGGAGCTGAGGTTTTCTGGCCCTTTAAGATGTGATCAGATGCTACTGGTCAGGGGTGTAGCTATTGGGGGTGCAGAGGTAGCAGTCTCTACTGGGTCCAGAGGGGGCTGATAGACCCTTGTGCTGCATAGGCGACACTACCTCTGGCTGGAGGGAAGGGGCTAGGTTACCCCTCTCTGTGGGGACCAGGTTTGTAGGCCAGAATACAACTTTTTTTTAAGGGCCTGTTCACATGGCAGTAGTGTCTGCCTCCCATTGTTTTCAATGGGAGGCAGCGCTGTGTTAAAGCCGTGACCGCTCTATGAAGGGACATGTCCCTAGGGTGCCGCCTGAAGCCACAGTAGGTGTCCACACTCAATTTGGCTCCATTCAGTGGAGCTAAGCTGTGAGCGGGTCTGCTGCATCCAAACCGAACAGCCGTGGTGGTGTCTGCTACGGTATACCTGCTGGATTTTGACAGTCAGAATCCGCAGTGTGAACCGGCTCTCATGATTTTTTTAATGTAGCTAATTAGTCTGGTAATTAGATTGCGGAGCGGAGATGTAACAGCTGAGCTTTCTTGATGTTGCAGGAGAGCGTGAAGACTGAAAACAATGACCACATCAACCTGAAGGTGGCCGGCCAGGATGGCTCTGTCGTCCAGTTCAAGATCAAAAAACATACACCGCTCAACAAGCTCATGAAGGCTTATTGTGAACGACAGGTGAGTCCTCCAGGAGGAGACCATCAGCTGCACCTTCAGCTTTTGGATATCTGTAAAATGCTCATGCCGCGTTCGTGTTATGGGGCACAGTTATCGAGCTCGCCAGCTTTATTGTGTAAAAATAGACTAGCATTTCATTTGGCTGTCAGGCTTTTGCCAGTTTATTAAAGGGGCTATCCAAGACTAAAAAAAAGTCCCCCATATCCATGGGCCCCTCACGTTGAATATACTTGCCTCGCTCCCTGTGCCGCTCCTGGTCCCTGCACCACCGCTGCGGCTTCTCCCCGTGCACAGATGGGGTGTTGGCTAATGGCAGGCTGGGACTAGCCTCCGTAGCGTTGTGGGTGACGCTAGGGTCTCATTCCCGTCTGCCATTAGCTGCTCCCCCTCCCAACACCGGATGTTTTCATCCGCACATGGTGAGAAGCTGCAGCAGCTGTGTGGGGAACGAGGCAAGTATATTCAATGTGAAGGGCCTGGGGGATATGGGGGACATTTTTATTTTTATTTAGTCTCGGATAGCCCCTTCCTACCAGCCATTGACAGCTCCCTAAATACCCACCCCCCCTGTAAACTTTTATCTGCGCACGGGGAGAAACAGCTGCAGTGGGGAGCCAGGTAAGTATATTCAATGTGAAGGGCCCGGGCATATGGGGGGGCATTTTATAGTCTCGGATAACCCCTTTAAAGAGGACCTTTCATGCTTTTAAGTTAGTGTAGATAAATACCTTTACTTGCAGGGAACCCCCCACTGATGCTGCCACCCTGCCAGGTTTTCAAAATAGTGCTTCTACGCCCCACTGTGCCCCCCTGTATTTTTCACGTTGAAGCCGCGGCACAGCCAGGGAGAAGGAGACGCCCATTGAGGAGCCCTGAGCGCGAAAAATACAGGGGGCACAGCATGGCGTAGGAGCGCTATTTTGAAAAACCTGGTAGGGTGGCAGCAACAGCGGGGAGGTGGGGGGGGGGGGACCTTGCAAGCAAAGGTGTTTATCTACACTAATTTAAAAGCATGAAAGGTCCTCTTAGTCACACAGCACTTCATGAATTAGACTCTGCTTATTGTTAGCCTGCCCTCTGGTGGTGGTTTTTTAGTTAGGCCTCTTCCACACTAGCGGCAGCACGGATCCGGCACCTAAAGGGTGCCGACGGATCCGTACTGCCGCTGATACATGCAGCGCTCCGGCCCCCACACATGTAGACACAGAGAACATACACACACACACTCGCATACTCCAGCCAGGGATGCCAGCAGCATGTCTTCACGCGCCTCCTGTGCGGTGATGACGATTCCCCACAGCGCCCTCTGCTGGGCGCAGTGGGGAAACGTCATAGCTGCGCGCTGGAGGCGCGTGAAGACATGCTGCCGGCGTCCCTGCCTGGAGTATGTGAGTGTGTATGTATGTATTTCTGTATATGTGTAGCCGGATCCGGAATGACCCCCCCCATTGCAAGTCAATGGAGGACAGATCCAGATTACTGGTGTCACACCAAACGGATCCGTCCCCATTGACTTGCATTGGGGGTCATTCCGGATTCGTCTTGGTGCGGATGCCTGGACCGGAGAGAAAACCGCAGCAAGCTTTCAGGAGCATTCCGTTCTCTTCAGTTCAGTTTGAGCGTTTTTTTCCGTTATTGAGCCCCTATGACGGAACTCTATACCGGAAATTAAAAACGCTAGTGTGAAAGTAGCCTTAGACAGGTTGATATTCATTTAGACTGGTCTAATTTATTTGCGCTTGAAAAAAGACGCATCTTTGTAAAAAAAAAAAAAAGTCGCACGAGAAGTGTGTCAGCCATGGAGTAGAAATTCGACTGTTTATGCAACAAAAGCTGGTGTAAAATAAGCGCCCCTACATAAACGGGTCGCGGAGAAGTTGCAAAAGTTCAGAAAACTTCTGAATTAGTCTAAAATATCAAAATAGTCAGATGAGGCGCAAAAGTCAGGCACAATTTCAGTAGTTAACATGATGTAAAAAGACTGCCTAAAACAGCTTTTTTTTTTTATTTTATATTTTTTATATAGAGTAAAACAGACGCAAACACCAGTAAATCTGCCCTGTGTGGGTTAGTGATGTGTAGGGTCCTGATGGGCATCCGTCACACGTATACTTGCGTTTTTGTTAACCCGAGGCATGAACAAATAAGTTTTTGTTTATACAGCGACATAAATCTGATGCTCGCAGTGTTTAAGTTCATAAACCCCTGAAGCGCAGTATACCTCTAAGTGGCTCAGATGTGATGACAGTCACAGGTCACATGGGGTTACTGCAAGTTCCCTTGCTTTACACTTCCGTATTTTAATATTATGCAAATAAAGCCTGTATGAACCTAAGGAAATAGTCTGACTGCCCACATTGCCCTTACCTACATCCCTGTCCTCGTATCTCCACTTCTTGAGATTAATCATGAAGGAGTGACTTTACCATGAAGACTAGCGTGTGACGCACGTCTTCTGCATTGCATCTACTGATCTGAACTCCCGGCACTGAACGGGGTCACATAGCATTATACTGATTTGTGATGCTATGTAACCCTTACAGTTCTGGAATGTATTAGATGACGCTGACACAATGCTGTTAGTGTTATCCATTACATTCCAGAACTGTAAGGGTTACATAGCATCATAAATCAGTATAATGCTATGTGACCCTAGTCAGTGCCGGCAGGCCGGGGGCTGCGATGCGGAAGACGTGCGTGTCACACGCTCGTCTGCAAGGAGCCTAAGACCGCATGAGGAATATCAAACTCACTGGTGCCATCTGCAGCCGCTACACCCCAATTCTTAAGATGTAGTCTTGGGGTTGTCGGCTGTGGACATGAAGACAGTTTACACTGATGTTTCTCCATGATTCAGTGGCCGAAGATGTGGCATTTTTATGCCTTGAATTGTGCAGAAAACTTGCTACAGAATTGTCATAATTTTAAAGGGGTATTCCGGTTGTTTAAAATGATCCCTCACCACAGTGGTTGTCCTTCTGCTGTGACCTCTGCCAGTCATGAGAATGGGGAACCGAAACCCTGTGGAATGTAGTGGTCATCGGTGATGGCTAACCCCCAGCTTTGGTGAAACTACGACTCCCAGCATGCTCCATTCATTTCTATGGACTTCTGAGTAGGGTTGTCGTGGGTATCGATATTTCGATACTTAATCGATACTTTTATACCAGTATTGATTCGGTACCGGGATTTGCTCTTTTGTGATACTTTTCCTGGCAGATAAAATAAAAACTCTTACCTTTCCTGCGGCTCCGCTCTGGGTCCGGTGCTCCTCTGTCTTCTCTGCCCATGCTGCACTGTCCTGACCGCGTACAGCGTCAGGACGTAGTGCGCACACTCAGACCTGAAGCTGCACGCAGTCAGGTGACAGTGCAGCATGGGCAGAGAAGACAGAGGAGACCCGGAGCGGAGCCGCAGGAGAGGTAAGAGGTTTTTTTTTTTTTTTTTTATTCTGGTGGGGGCACAGTGGGCTGCTCTGAGGTCTGGTGGGGGCACACAGATTTGTGGGTGTTTTATTTTTTCGCCATGGTATCAAGTATCGCAATACTTTTTCTTGGTATCAAAATCGACTCAAAATTTTGGTATCGTGACAACCCTACTTCTGAGAACAGCCAAGCAAGTGTAAATCTTGTGAGTTGTAGTTTTACCACAGTTGGAGTGCCGGAGGTTAGCCATCACAAGACTATCTGGTGTTGGGTGATTTTTGAAAAAAAATAATTAAATCTTGATTATTTTGAATTTAAGACCGATTATCTATTCTCTATTTTCTGTCAAATTGTTTTAGGGACACTATTTTGGCATAAATATAACTTAAAGAGGACCTGTCCCCTCTCCTGACATGCCTGTTTTAATAGCTCCATGCCTTCCCCATGTAATAATAATTCTGGAACATCTATTCTTATGTCTGTATGTTGTGCTGTTCCTTTATTATTTCTACTAGAAGTTATGAATGAATTGCTAGCAGTCTGCAGTAAGGGTACAGAGGGGAGGTGACCAGTTGGGGGTGTGTCCCTGCACAGACTGACTCTATCCAATCAGTGCTGCCATGTTCAGACTGTGCAGGTACACGCCCCCAACTGGTTACCTCCCCTCTGTACCCTTACTGCAGACTGCTAGCAATTCATTCATAACTTCTAGTAGAAATAATAAAGGAATGGCACAACATAGAGACATAAGAATAGATGTTCCAGAATTATTACGTGGGGAAGGCATGAAGCTATTAAAACAGGCATGTCAGGAGAGGGGACTGGTCCTCTTTAACTCAATTAACTTTTAACCTTTTTTTTTTTTTTTTCACTCACTAGCAGACATGGCTTTTTTTTAATGCAGTGATATGCAGTACCGTATATACCACTGCATTCAAGTCTGATTGCTACAGTGACAAGCAGTCTGTTAGGCTCTTGTGACACAGCTTAATACCCATGCTGTTATGGCAGTCCTGTTGCCATGGCAACGCATCGGGGAGCCTCTTTAAAGGGGTTATCCCATTTTGTACCACCGCCAGGCGCAGCCCCCCTCTGCGCTCATAGAAACGAATGGGAACGCATGTGCGGCCCGGCTCCCATTCGTTTCTATGTTGCCGCTGAAAATAGCCGAGCACTGGCTCGGCTATTTCTGTCAGCTCAATAGAAATGAATGGGAGCCGGGCCGCACATGTGCGGTGCGCTCCCATTTGTCTCTATTAGCGCGGCGGGGGGCTCCCCCGCTTCGTTCTCGCTAGGATATGCCCCCCATTGTCAAAGATGTGATAACCCCTTTAACTATCTAAATGCCACAGTCTCTATTGACTGTGGCATTTAGGGAGTTAAGTGTCGGACCTTCTCCAAATCTGATGAAGACCTATATGAGGGTTATATAATCAGTATCTAAACAGCTTGGAGGACCAAATAATAATTGGCTGCCTGTTCATTAGTATTTCTTTTGATAATTATAATTTATTTTTCCCCCCTCCCCTGTAGGGATTGTCAATGAGGCAAATTAGATTCCGGTTTGATGGCCAGCCTATTAATGAGACAGACACGCCAGCACAGGTGAGTGATTTGTGTGATAAATGTGTATGCTCTGAGCAATCTGGATCGTAGCCTACCTAATAACTTAAAGGGGCTGTCCAGGATTTTTATATCATGATCTAGCCTTTCCATGGGCCATCGGTATCAAATCTTAGGGAGTCTGACAGGCGGCCCCTGCCAATCAGCTGTTTTGAGGGTAGTGCCAGAAGTCGACACCGTGTCTCACCCCATCAATCTGAGGTTGTTGGCATGTGCTGATTATAGGTCATCAAAATCCTGGACAACCCCTTTAATCACAATACCCCTGTGTGTGTGAGCGGATTAGTTAATGTAGGCTGAATGCCTGGTGGATGGACAATTTGGCATCTCAGTGATGGAGTACACTTGGGTACAAGAAGAGTATGCACTAGTTAGAGGTGGCTAGTATCATGGCCTCTGTGTATCTCACAGCAGGGATGTCTGTGCCAGATCAGTTTTAAAAGGGATTGGTCCATCTCATACATTGGGGGGGCATATTGCTAGGATATGCCCCCAATGTCTGATAGCAATGGGTTCCACCTTTGGAACCTGCACCTAGCTCTAGAACACCGCCTGAAAAGTGAAGGAGAGCGAATCACACTTGCGCATTCCTTCCTCCATTCACTTCTATGGGAGCGCCGTAAAAAGCCGAACAGTGCACTTGTCTATTCAGGCGTTCCATAAAAACGAATGGGAAGCGCAAGCACGGAATTGAATTGGCTGTTTTTGGCAGTCCCATAGAAATGAATGGAGTGGTGGCCGTGCTTGCACTTCCCATTAATTTCTATTCAACTTCTGTGCAGTCCACGCTGTCCTAGATGGGTGCGGGTCCCAGAGATAAGAACCACAGCTATTGGACATTGGGGGCGTATCCTAGTGATGTGCCCCAGTGCATGAGATGGCCCAACCCCCTTTAAAGCGGATGTCCAGGTTCAGAGCTTCACCCAGGCGCCCCTCTGAGTGGAGCATCAGAGCATTTTAGGGGCAAGGGATGGGGTTGTCTGGGTAAAATTCATCTCTGAACCCGGACAACCCCTTTAAGTGTTTTTTGGGACAGATATTTTTTTTTTTTTTTTAAAAGCATAAAGGGTTAAAAATAAGAGGGTTACGCTGATCTGCTGTTTTACCGCTGATCTGTTCCCAGCTGAAGACACATGACTTGGCCTCTGCCAGTCGCTGAGAATATAAGCTTTTATGTAATGTTATGAAGTGAACGTCTTCTAATTTTTTTTTTTTTCTTCTCTCTCTCTAGTTGGAAATGGAGGATGAGGATACGATTGATGTTTTCCAGCAGCAGACGGGAGGAAACTTCTAGAACAAGTTTTGCCCAGCCCCTCACCCACTGCCTCCACTGTTCAGTTTCCTATGTTCACCATCATCCCCCTTCCCTTACTGTACATAAAATAGGGTGGATGTGTGTGTTATGCTAGGGGTTAATTTTTCACTCCTGCCCCAGTTCCCGTTCCTTTTATCTTTTGCTTAAAATCCTTTCCGATTCTGGACCAAGTTAATTTGAGATGGTGGGTGCTTTGCACAGTCTCCCACCGCCCTCTGGCATCGCTACGCTCTCTACTTTTATTCCAGTAAATTATTTTTGCTTTCTCTTTTTACAAGCCCGTCAACTCCTTACAGATACACAACTGCTGTCGCCCGAGGTGCCCTCTGTGGCACCTCTGCTGGTCAATGGGTTAGAATACTTAAGGGAGCAAGCCCACCACTCAATTGGTATTTTGTTTTGTTTTTTTCTTGTTTTTTTTTTATTAAACTGATTACGATTTTATAACTTTTTGTATGTAGCTGTTACATGTAGCTGGGTGAATAGGAAAAAAAAAATGTAAAAAGCTGAAATATCTTCGGTAGAAATTCCCTTCCGGCATCTCGTTGTTTAAATAAACCTGGTTTAAAAAAAAAATAATTTGTCTTCTATCGGTGCAGAGGGGGAATCTGAAGACACGGGTTGTGTGCTGGGTTTTAGGATTTAAATGCTAATGTCAGCTGTATGAAAAATTCAACAGTTTATGTGTGGGATTCCACTGTTTGGTGTAGTGTGCGACAACAGCATGCAGATCCATTGCAAATATATAAATATATTAATTTTTTGAGGTTCACACAGGATGGGAAAATGTGAAATAAGTGTATGTATGTATATATGTGTGTGTATGTATGAGTGTGTATATATATATATATATATATATATATATATATATATATATATATATATACACAAACAATTATATTATATTACAGACCAAAAGTTTGGACACACCTTCTCATTCAAAGAGTTTTCTGTATTTTCATGACTATGAAAATTGTAGATTCACACTGAAGGCATCAAAACTATGAATTAACACATGTGGAATTATATACTTAACAAAAAGTGTGAAACAACTGAAAATATATCTTGTATTCTAGGTTCTTCAAAGTAGCCTTTTGCTTTGATTACTGCTTTGCACACTCTTGGCATTCTCTTGATGAGCTTCAAGAGGTAGTCACCTGAAATGGTTTTCACTTCACAGGTGTGCCCTGTCAGGTTTAATAAGTGGGATTTCTTGCCTTATAAATGGGGTTGGGACCATGAGTTGTGTTGGGCAGAAGTCAGGTGAATACACAGCTGATAGTCCTACTGAATAGACTGTTAGCTGCTTTTTTCTTGTCATAATACAAATCCTAAGTAAAGAAAAACGAGTGGCCATCATTACTTTAAGAAATGAAGGCCAGTCAGTCCGAAAAATTGGGAAAACTTTGAAAGTGTCCCCAAGTGCAGTCGCAAAAACCATCAAGCGCTACAAGGAAACTGGCTCACATGAGGACCGCCCCAGGAAAGGAAGACCAAGAGTCACCTCTGCTGCGGAGGATAAGTTCATCCGAGTCACCAGCCTCAGAAATGGCAGGTTAACAGCAGCTCAGATTAGAGACCAGGTCAATGCCACACAGAGTTCTAGCAGCAGACACATCTCTACAACAACTGTTAAGAGGAGACTGTGTGCAGCAGGCCTTCATGGTAAAATAGCTGCTAGGAAACCACTGCTAAGGACAGGCAACACGCAGAAGAGACTTGTTTGGGCTAAAGAACACAAGGAATGGACATTAGACCAGTGGAAATCTGTGCTTTGGTCTGATGAGTCCAAATTTGAGATCTTTGGTTCCAACCACCGTGTCTTTGTGCGGTGCAGAAAAGGTGAACGGATGGACTCTACATGCCTGGTTCTCACCGTGAAGCATGGAGGAGGAGGTGTGATGGTGTGGGGGTGCTTTGCTGGTGACACTGTTGGGGATTTATTCAAAATTGAAGGCATACTGAACCATCATGGCTACCACAGCATCTTGCAGCGGCATGCTATTCCATCCGGTTTGCGTTTAGTTGGACCATCATTTATTTATCAACAGGACAATGACCCCAAACACACCTCCAGTTTGTGTAAGGGCTATTTGACCAAGAAGGAGAGTGATGGGGTGCTACGCCAGATGACCTGGCCACCACAGTCACCAGACCTGAACCCAATCAAGATGGTTTGGGGTGAGCTAGACCGCAGAGTGAAGGCAAAAGGGCCAACAAGTGCTAAGCATCTCTGGGAACTCCTTCAAGAGTGTTGGAATACCATTTCAGGTGACTACCTCTTGAAGCTCATCAAGAGAATACCAAGAGTGTGCAAAGCAGTAATCAAAGCAAAAGGTGGCTACTTTGAAGAACCTAGAATATAAGACATATTTTCAGTTGTTTCACACTTTTTTGTTAAAGGGGTTGTCCAGGTTCAGAGCTGAACCCGGACATACCTTTCAATTCACCCAGGCAGCCCGCCTGAACAGGGCATCGGAGCATCCTATGCTCCGATGCCCTCCTTTGCCCTGCGCTAATTAGCGCAGGGCAAAGGAATTTAGCCCAGTTCCGGTGACGTACCGGGCTCTGCCAGGCGGAGACTTCCGCCCAGCAGTGAGCCCGGTGATGTCATCGGCGCTGATGGGCGGGCTTTAGCGCTGCCCTAGCCATTCAAACGGCTAGGGCAGTGCTAAAGCCGGCCCATTACGGCCGGTGACGTCACCGAACTCACTGCCGGGCGGAAGCCTCCGCCCGGCAGTGAATGTTTACAAACAAAAGAGCCCTTGCCCTGCGCGATCCAGCGCAGGGCAAGGGAGGGCATCGGAGCATGATATGCTCCGATGCCCTGTTCAGGGGGGCTGCCGGAGTGAGAACCTGGGTATGTCCGGGTTCAGCTCTGAACCCGGACAACCCCTTTAAGTATATAATTCCACATGTGTTAATTCATAGTTTTGATGCCTTCAGTGTGAATCTACAATTTTTATAGTCCTGAAAATACAGAAAACTTTGAATGAGAAGGTGTGTCCAAACTTTTGGTCTGTACTGTATATAATTTATTTTTTCACATTTTCCAACCTGTGTGAACCTAACCTAGATAATCTGTCTCATGAAATGCACTGTTCTGGCTATTGGCCGATATTGCCTACGTGTATCCTGTGTAGCAGCCACACCAGGTTAATTTACGTTCACATTAATAGCTGACATATGACCATATAATGGGTGCCCTGGCATACATGGTGGCTTTGTTTTTGGCCCAGATCTCCCAGGCCTGGGGACCTCCCTCTGACTTCCATATCCCCTAATAATACATACACTCACCGGCCACTTTATTAGGTACACCTGTCCAACTGCTCGTTAACACTTAATTTCTAATCAGCCAATCACATGGTGGCAACTCAGTGCATTTAGGCATGTAGACATGGTCAAGACAATCTCCTGCAGTTCAAACCGAGCATCAGTATGGGGAAGAAAGGTGATTTGAGTGCCTTTGAACGTGGCATGGTTGTTGGTGCCAGAAGGGCTGGTCTGAGTATTTCAGAAACTGCTGATCTACTGGGATTTTCACGCACAACCATCTCTAGGGTTTACAGAGAATGGTCCGAAAAAGAAAAAACATCCAGTGAGCGGCAGTTCTGTGGGCGGAAATGCCTTGTTGATGCCAGAGGTCAGAGGAGAATGGGCAGACTGGTTCGAGCTGATAGAAAGGCAACAGTGACTCAAATTGCCACCCGTTACAACCAAGGTAGGCAGAAGAGCATCTCTGAACGCACAGTACGTCGAACTTTGAGGCAGATGGGCTACAGCAGCAGAAGACCACACCGGGTGCCACTCCTTTCAGCTAAGAACAGGAAACTGAGGCTACAATTTGCACAAGCTCATCGAAATTGGACAGTAGAAGATTGGAAAAACGTTGCCTGGTCTGATGAGTCTCGATTTCTGCTGCGACATTCGGATGGTAGGGTCAGAATTTGGCGTCAACAACATGAAAGCATGGATCCATCCTGCCTTGTATCAACGGTTCAAGCTGGTGGTGGTGGTGTCATGGTGTGGGGAATATTTTCTTGGCACTCTTTGGGCCCCTTGGTACCAATTGAGCATCGTTGCAACGCCACAGCCTACCTGAGTATTGTTGCTGACCATGTCCATCCCTTTATGACCACAATGTACCCAACATCTGATGGCTACTTTCAGCAGGAGAATGCGCCATGTCATAAAGCTGGAATCATCTCAGACTGGTTTCTTGAACATGACAATGAGTTCACTGTACTCAAATGGCCTCCACAGTCACCAGATCTCAATCCAATAGAGCATCTTTGGGATGTGGTGGAACGGGAGATTCGCATCATGGATGTGCAGCCGACAAATCTGCGGCAACTGTGTGATGCCATCATGTCAATATGGACCAAAATCTCTGAGGAATGCTTCCAGCACCTTGTTGAATCTATGCCATGAAGATTTGAGGCAGTTCTGAAGGCAAAAGGGGGTCCAACCCGTTACTAGCATGGTGTACCTAATAAAGTGGCCGGTGAGTGTATAGGCGGGGGTTGTCAGTGTTTGGCAATGCCTACATGTGGCATGCATCCACAGTGGAATTGCATGCAGAAAATCTGAAGCATCACAGTAGCAGTAAAGTGGATGAGATTTTAAAAGAAAAGTCTAGAATAGCACACTAAGGTTTTTTTTTTTTTTTTTTTATAATTTCCATAGGTTGGCTTAATCCATTCCTTATGTGAGAAACCAGAAATTTCATGTTTAAAGGGAGTCTTTCACCCTATGAAGTGCGGTACTACATGAATAGTAATTTTGCCCCTGACTCCAGATCACTAATTTATATTTCCATATTCTCCCTCGTTCCTTCTTTGACACAGGAATACATGGCAAGGACTCGGGAGCATGCACGTGCATGATGCAGATGACTCCAGGATGAGTCCTCTCGATGTATTCCAGTGCTGGTTTTATGGGCCCATAGGGTGAGCATGGACATAGAGTCAGGTTCAGCAGTATTATTCATGTAGTACTGCACCTCACAGGCCTCAGTAGAGATGACATTCCCTTTAAGCAAGACCACAACCCTGGCATGCTTTTCAGACTTTTTTTGGATAGTGATTGGCTGGAAGAGTTGTCATTCCCTGAACATGCATTCAGTTTTGATGCCTGATATCGTTTTTAAATTTAAAGGAAATCCACACATGATGTCATCAGAAAATTACCTATTTTTAAAATATTTTTGTAAACCATAGTTTTAGATTTTTTGAAGTTTTTATTTTCTATGTCGCTGTCTACACTAAGGGATTATCACATGATTAATGTAAAAAATAATACATAAATATACCTTTCTAACAAAGCTAGAACCAGCCCTGTACCTCACATGGATCCAGAGATCTCCTCATTCATTGCTCTACTAGAATTATATCAAGCTGACAGCTCAAGGGGAGTGTCTTTTCTGCTGCAGCTCAGGGGGCGTGTCTCAGCTCTACCTATCACAGCTTAGGAGGAAGTTGAAGGATGAAACTGAGCATGTGTGGCCATCTCAGTGAGCAGGTCAAAGAAATAAGAAAAGAACAAACAGCAGGTGGTGCTATACAGAGATTTCACAATAACTCAGTGACTATACAAAATTTTTAATTACATGCAATTACAAAAGTATTCAGTTCCAGGTGCTGGTTTAAAAA
The DNA here is from genome assembly GCA_900303285.1 of Rhinella marina. Classification (NCBI taxonomy): domain Eukaryota; kingdom Metazoa; phylum Chordata; class Amphibia; order Anura; family Bufonidae; genus Rhinella; species Rhinella marina. The sequence continues at coordinate 175,858 of ONZH01000479.1, forward strand.
TTGTAGAATATTTTTCATGGGACAACCCTTTTTAATGTATATAATCCTGCAGTTTTTACACTGGCCACTTGGTCTAACAAAAGGTGTTTTGTATAGTCGAACACATGGTGGCAGACTTCAGGGCCAGGTGTAATTACGTCTTCTCTGCCTGGCTGTGTCAAAGTGGAGGGGGGCATAGAGTAGAAGTGAGTGAGTGGAGCCTCTGGGTGCAACAGCGAAGCCCTCGTTACTCCAAGGGACTAATTTCCATATTATGAACGCTGATTTCTGTAAATTGTGGCCATGGATTGAGATGGGACCAACAGCATATGATTCAGCCAATCTCACTGGTTTGAGAGGTATGTAATGACCGATTCCTTTGTGTAATGCCCACTGGCTTCCATGTAATATCTGAAACGTTAAAAAAAAAAAAGAACCAAAAAAAGCAAAATGAAAAAAAAAGGGAATGCAAACAATTTTTTTATACTTTTTTTTTTTTTTTTTTTTTAAATTGATATGCTTGGTCATTGTGTCCCAAGCACTGGACATTACACGCCTGCTTTCGTGTCACCCATGTTAGGGTGCGTTCACATTGTCAATGTTTGATCAGTGATTGTGAGCCAAAACCAGGTGTGGGTCAAAGCACAGAACAGATGCAGATCTTTCCATTACACCTCATCTCTGTGTTTTAGGTATCAATCACTGATGGAAATCTGTGATCAAACACTAAGTGTGAACGCGCCCTTACAGTAGGGATTCGTAATGCAGCGTGACTAGACTGCAGATATTTTACCTGTTCCTGTCCCAGACTAATTCATTAGCCCATTGGAGAACATACTTCCATACGTGGCTGTTCATTTTTGCTGCAGTTTTTACCCTTTTACTGGCAATGGGTAAAAACTACAGTGTTTCTGCAACTAAAAGGGTGTGCTGCAGATACAAGTATTTTCTTTCTGTGTCTGTTCCATTTCTTTTGCAGAACCATTCAATTTAATGGGTCCGCAAAAAAAAGAAAGGTAGTACGTGTGCATTCCGTTTCCGTATGTCTGTATTTCCGTTCTGCAAAAAAATAGAACATGTCCTATTATTGTACGCATAATGGACAAGGATAGGACTGTTCTGTTAGGGGCCATCTGTTCCGTTCCGCAAAATACGGAATACACACGGACGTCATCCTTATTTTTTTGCGGATCCGTTTTTTGTGGACCGCAAAATACATACGGTCGTGTGCATGAGCCCTAATAGTGATAATCCATGTGACAGATTTCTTGTAATACAACTGAATCCAAACAGAACGGATGCATCCTGATGTGTTAGATCGAACTGAGGCATTTTGCTCCGGTTTTGAGGTTTCCATGTGCAATGTTTCTGGTATATGTGGTTTAAAAAAACAAAAACATCTGCTTGCACTGTACGTTGTGGCAGATATGCCGTCTGGGCCCAGCCTATTGCAGATGATGACATGAGCGGAGTATATTAAAGAGCTCCGACTGCAGCAATCAGAGGCCTTTAAGGGATGTCGCTGCCATCAGGGTATTTGTCAGCCACCTACAATTAGAGTTCCCCTGAGTTTCCATGTTGTTGTCTTGCCGGTAAACCTATCCACTTTTCATCAGCTGTCCTGACATGTTTGCTTTAACAAATCCTTGCATTCCCTATAAATAATTCTAATTCTTTATTCCTCCTAGAAATTTAGGAATATATTGACAACCGTTGTCATGTGGTGTGTCTCTATACAGTGACCCTGCCAGTATACAGGTGTTTCGCAGCGCTCGGAACACACTCCGTGCGGCCCCATTGAAAATGCCTATACTTGTCCGTGCGCACGGACAAGTATAGGACATGCTTCAAAAGAGCCGCTGCACGGAGCTAGCTCCGTGCCGCGGCTCCCGACCCCATAGAGGTGAATGGGGCCGCATCTAATCCCGCAATTTTGCGGACAGATACGGCCCCATTCATACGGTCGTGTGAATGGGGCCTTATTGACAAGGGGGGGGGGGGTAATATCCATTTATACATTACTCTGTAATAGAAAAAAGCAAAATCAAGTGAACTCAGCTGAGGAGCATTGCCAGAGGCTCCTATTGGGAAAGAATAGGAGAAATGTGCCACGTACCATCATTTTTCCCATAGGAGCTGTGCTTTAAAGGGGCTTTCCCATGTAGAATATTCTACAGTTTTCAAACCAGCAACCTGGATCTGAATACTTTTGTAATTACATGTAATTAAAAATTTAGCATAGCCACTGAGTTATTCAATAAAATGTATCTGTATAGCGCCACCTGCTGTTTGTTCTATTTCTTTGACCTGCTCACTGAGATGGCCGCACATGCTCAGTTCCATCCTTCAACTGCCTCCTGAGCTGATAGCTGAGACACGCCCCCTGAGCTGTGATAGGGAGAGCTGGACACGCCCCCTGAGCTGCAGCAGAAAAGACACTCCCCTTGAGCTGTCAGCTTGATATAAATCTAGCAGAGCAATGAATGGGGAGATCTTTGGATCCATGTGAGGTACAGGGCTGGTTCTAGCTTTGTTAGAGACAGCCATGTACTATATGATGTCCGATTTTCATTGTTCACATTAATAATGGGATAACTCCTTTAACCCCTTCGCACCCAGCGCCGTACATGTACGGCGCTGGGGCGTTGCGGGCACATGGCGCCCGCTCGCGGGTGCGGCAGGCGTCATGGCCGGCAAGTCTCTGCTGTTTCTAACAGCAGAGACTTGCCGCTACTTACCGCCATCGTCGGCGTCTTCCTCGGAGATTAGATGCCGTGATCACACGTGATCACGGCATCTAGTTGCGTCTCAACCCGGAAGCATTCGCTTCCGGGTGGTGTACAGACACCCCGTGTGGCCAATTGGGGTGTCTGTACACCATATGAAAACTGTAATCCTCGCTGGTGAGGATTACAGTTTTCAAAGTGCAATTCTTATTCTGGCCACTAGATGGCAGGCCAGGATAAGAAATGAGCAATTCATGGATTTCTGAGTCTATAAAATCCATAATTGCTCATAAAGAAAAAAAAAAAAGCCACAATATATAATCCCATATTTGAGCTTTCAAATAGTAAAAAAAATTAAAAAAAATGTTAAAAAATATATAAAAAATAAAAAAGATATAAAAGTTCAAATCACCCCCCTTTCCGTATAAGTAAAAAATAAATACCTAAATAACAATAAATATAGACATCATGGGTATCACCGTGACCGAAAACGCCCGTACTTTTAAAATATAAAAAAAAAATTCCAATACGGCGAATTTTGTGGCGGAAAAAAGCGTCCAAATGGCGATTTGCCATTTTTTGTCGCTTTTTTTTTCTAAAAAAAAATTAAATAAAAAGTGATCAAAAAGTCATACACACCCCAGAATGGTATCAATAAAAACTTCAGATCGTCCCGCAAAAAATGAGCCCCCATACAGCTCTGTACACATAAATACCAAAAAGTTATAGGGGTCAAGATTTGACAAGGAAAAAAAAAAAAAAAAAAGGGCAACTTTCTAATTATTTTTTCACTATGAAAACGCAGGAAAAACTATACATATTAGGTATTGCCGGATTCGTACTGACCAGTAGAATGAAACTAATGGATCAGTTTTAATGCACATCGAACGCTGTAAATAAGAAACCCGTAGAACTGTAGCGGAATAGCTTTTTCTTTGCAATTTCACCCGGTTTGGAATTTTTTTCCGGCTTCCCACTACACCGTATGCAATATTAAATGGTGGCGTTGGAAAGTACAACTTGTCCCGCAAAAAACAAGCCCTCATACAGCTATGTGAACAGAAAAATAAAAGAGTTATGGCTGTTTGAAGGCAGGGAGCGCAAAACGAAAATGCATAACCGAAAAAACCTCCGGGCGCGAAAGGGTTAAGGACTGAGTCACATGGCCATGCTTGGTCCTGGAAACACAGCCCATGTGTCTGCTGCATCTCCCGGACTGACCTTGGCTCTCCTGACCCAAACTGATTGCATCACAGTGATTTATGATCCAGTTCCTGATGTATGACACATGATGGTGTGAGTATAGAACAACAGACCCGGGATCATATAGGAACTGTCTGGATCATAAATCACTGTGATGCAGTCAGTTCGGGTCGGGGGAGCCTCTTTGTCCGGGAAATGCAAACACATGGGCTGTTTCTTGGACCGATCATAGTTGTGTGAATCATCCCTAAGTCAAGTCAATCCCTGCAGCAAGTGTGCAAATATATCACTTTTCTGCTAAATTAAGGCTACATTCATAATAAAATGGTCAGTGGTTCATCCCTGGTGATGTCCGTGAAGGATCCGTGTTTGGTCCGTGCGTCTTCCCCATTCCATGGATGTTGCTAGGCTGAAAAGTAATTTCAAGAGCATCTCCTAGCAATGATTCAGGAAGCACAACCAAAACATAGATGTCATCCATGTTATTTCACAAACTTATAGACTATGAGACAGGGATCAGCTACCTCCGGCACTCCAGCTGTTCAGAAACTACAACTCCTAGAATACTTCATTCACTTCTGTGGGAGTTACAAGAAGAGCTGAGCATGTTTTCATGCTGGGAGTTGTAGTTTCACAGCAGCTGGAGTGTCGAAGGTTGCTGATCCCTGCTATAAGGCCTCTTTCACATTAGTGATACGGATTGAAGGAAAAACTGATGGTTTCGCAGGCGAGTTAATCAGTTTTTCTGCAATTTCGTTCAGTGTTTCCATTTTTCCACGCGGATGCTGTGTGTTTACTACACATATTGCATCCGGATGGAAAACTCGCCTGTGTGAAAGGGCCCTAATGAGCGTGATGGATAAGTTATGATTGATGGGGGGGTCCGACACCGGTGTTCCTGTGAGCGCCGTGGCCTTCTCCGTGCTCATTTGTGCATTTTTTGCGGATTGGATGTGGACCCTTTCATTTCAATGGGTGGACCATGTGCTGTCCACATCCGTATGTCCGTTCTGTATTCCCACAAAAAAAGATAGAACATGTCCTCTTCTTGTCTGTTTTGCAGACAAGAATGGGCATTGTTACAATGGGTCCGAAAAAAAAACTGATGCAACACGTCAAACGTCGGACCACAAAATACATACGGTCATGTGAATGAGGCCTAACTCACATCACCTGGAGGACTTCTGTCTTTCCTTTCAGTGATCATCAGCAGCTTGTCACATGAAACCATCAAGTGCCTACATCTCCCAGGATGCACTGCAAACAGCTCTTGTTAACCCCTGCACAGAAAGTAATCCCTCACCCCAAAGATACCTACAATTTCCTGCTCCGCTGTCTGGAAAGAGATATATCGATATATTTCTTTGAAATTAGAAGTAGGAATGAATGAAAGGTGTCTGGTCCAAAAAAACTGCTTCTGACCAGTTTTTATACGAGCACGCCCCGTGTGAGAGTTGTGCCATATTTTTCACTCCATAAGACGCACTTCTTCCCAAAAAATTGGGGGAAAATGATAGTGTGTATACAGTGTCAGGACATAGTGCACATAGGAGCTCCCTATGACCTGATACTGTGCAATATCAGGACACACTGCAGAGCGGGCCGGAAGAAGACCAGGGAGCGGTGAGTGCAGGAGAGAACACCGGATCTGCAGAGTGGTGGCACCATCCAGAGCAGGAGAGGTGTTCATTCATAGTAACACAGTAACATAGTTTATAAGGCTGAAAAAAGACATCTGTCCATCCAGTTCGGCCTGTTATGCTACAAGTTGATCCAGAGGAAGGCAAAATAAACCCTGTGAGGTAGAAGCCAAGATTCCTCACTTTAGGGGGAAAAAATTCCTTCCCGACTCCAATCAGGCAGTCAGAATAACTCCCTGGATCAACGACCCCTCTCTAGTAACTATAACCTGTAATATTATTACCCTCCAGAAATACATCCAGGCCTCTCTTGAACTCTTTTAGTGAACTCACCATCACCACCTCCTCAGGCAGAGAGTTCCATAGTCTCACTGCTCTTACCGTAAAGAATCCTCTTCTATGTTTATGTACAAACCTTCTTTCCTCCAGACGCAGAGGATGGCCCCTCGTCACAGTCACAGTCCTGGGGATAAATAGATGATGGGAGAGATCTCTGTACTGACCTCTGATATATTTATACATAGTTATTAGATCTCCCCTCAGTCGTCTTTTTTCTAAAGTGAATAACCCTAATTTTGATAATCTTTCTTGGTACTGTAGTCCACCCATTCCAGTTATTACTTTAGTTTCCCTCCTCTGAACCCTCTCCAGCTCTGCTATGTCTGCCTTGTTCACAGGAGCCCAGAACTGTACACAATACTCCATGTGTGGTCTGACTAGTGATTTGTAAAGTGGCAGGACTATGTTCTCATCACAGGCATCTATGCCTCTTTTGATGCAGCCCATTATCTTATTGGCCTTGGCAGCAGCTGTCTGACACTGGTTTCTGCTGCTTAGTTTTACATTCATTTTTTTAGGTTTGATTTTAGGTCTGACGAGGAATGGGGATCTAATGAGGATTGAGGGTTTGATCTGAGGTCTGAGGTTTTTTCTTCTTTTCCTCATCTATATTCTAGGATCTTTTTATGGTGTTTCCTGGACTGAACACTGCTCCTGTGACACAAACTCATCTACTTCTGTATTACAGTGTATTATGATGGTGTAAGGCTGTGTTCACATCACATTTTTGATCAATGCTGTTTGCAGGCCGCAATACGGGCACGGTCGCCAAACTCTCGTGTACATGAGCCCTTTGCTTTTGTTAGGCCGCTGACTGTCATGTCAATCCATTAGAAGCTCTCAATCTTGTTCTGGTCAACGATGGGTGACACAGCCACCCCCCTCCCTCTGTCAAACCACTTAGATGGTGGTTGATATTGACAGTGGCATGTAAGAGGTTAATCAATAAAAGAATGAGAAATAGCACTGTACTTGGCTATCTCCAGCGGTCCCATAGAGAACGAATGGAGTTGCTGCTGTGGATGCTCGACCTGCCGCTCCATCAGTGTGGAGAAACGGGGCAACTCAACCTTGAGCTTGGTCGGGGTCGCAGCAGTCAGACCCCCATTGGTCAGTAAGTTATCCCCCATCCCGTGGATAGGGGATGACGTTAAAACCTTGCACATGCGAGTACTTTTATTGTGTTGAGAAAACAACCTGTTAGTAAAATTCTGGATCCACTATAAATGATTGGATATAACTGAGAAGGTATTTCTACAGAAAATGTCAGCCTCTTGGAAAGTGGCGGCGATCCCATTAATTTCTATGAGATCCCTGCTACTCATCGATCCCGGCCGCGACCAGTCTCGCCATGTAACCCTAACCTCAATGTTTCAACCTCCCTCCGCCACAGTGTCGTCGCTCTGGTTTTCTTTACATGGCTGCAGCAGTGACGTGACTGTATTCTGCACTTGGCCACTGCAGCCAATCACTGGCCTCAGTGACCTGGTGACGTATACCGCCGAGGCCACTGGCGAGGAGGACTGGACCGGGTATGAGGGAGGGCTCGTGTTTGAACAGGTAAGTATAACTTGTTTTATTATTTTAACCCCTTCCCTGCTCAGAACCCCCAGCACAGTATTAAGATGAAACACTGACATTGGAATGTAATGCTCATCTCCCTGTCGCATGTTTAGTCACGCCTCGTGCCATTTTTATTTGACTCTGTAGATGGGGTTACCGCTTGGGGCACAGCTGCTGATTTGCATGGATGCCAACGTGCCATTATATGGAGGCTGAGAAAACAGAGTGACAGCTGGCAGGGTTATCCTCACCTGTCACTGGAAAGCATCCGATGACAAATCACATAGCAGTCGTGATATGAAGATGTCGGGTTGAGGGCTGATCACAAAATGTGCACGTGTCAGACATTTAACTGTTAGGGTACCACCACATGGCGTGGTCGTGTTGGGCTTGCGTCGAGACCGTGCAGCTGTACAGGATGCAAAGGGCCCTAATTTCAGTCTATCTGTATTGTTAGAGTATTTCAATAGAGCTAAACCGAGAGCGGGTCCGCACCGTTCAAAAGGAAAACCCACGGCAGAAACTGCAGCGGTTTTTGCCATGGGATACGCAGAGAGTTTTTTTTTACGGACGATCTCCCTTGTGTGAATCTACCCTTAATGGCCGCAGGGGATCTGCAATACCACGCAGCCAATAAAGGGGATGTCTCATCATAGACAATGGGAGCATATCGCTAGGATATGCCCCCATTGTCTTATAGGTGCGGGTCCCACCACTAGGACCCACACCTATATCCAGAACGGAGGCCCGCAAGGTGGTGGCTGGAGGACTCCCCATAGAAGTGAATGGGAGCATACTGTGCATGCGCGGCCACCGCTCCCATTCATTTCTATGGAGCCGACGGAAATAGCCAAGCCAGTGCTCAGCTATTTTCGCCGGCCCCATAGAAAATGAATGGAGGGCGGCTGCGTATGTGCAGTGCACCCTCCTTCACTTTGGGGTTCCGTTCTGGATATAGGTGCGGGTCCCAGCGGTGAGACCCACACCTATAAGGCAATGGGGGCATATCCTAGCGATATGCCCTCATTGTCCATGATGAGACAACCCCTTTAACAATGCAGACCGACTAAACAGCGCAGTCTAATTAGGGCTTGCTGTGCCGCAAGCGCAACATGACCAGGCCTTGTGGTTGTACCCTTAAAATTCTGACTTCTTACCATTACACATTAGATTTAGTTGTTTGTGGGTTCTAGTGAGAGGTTGGCAGCCTAATAAATGCAAATATATGTGTCTATCTATTATCTGTCTAATATCTATTATCTATCGAATATCTATTATCTATCTATCTATTATCTATCGAATATCTATCTATTTACCTATCTATAGATAGAGCTCGAGGTACTTGCAAATTGTTTAATGTTTGCCACATTATTTAATGACATTTATTGTGATTGTATGCCATGTATATTCCTAGTATGGTTATGCAGACCTCCAAAGTGTCCCTCTTTTCTCCTTAAATGTCCCTCTTTTTGATCTAAGGTATAGATTTGCATTGTTACATTTACAATATTGATCCAGAAAGGGTTTGTCTGGTTCTTCTCTGTATATTACAGTCCACCTTGTATTTTATTTCATTATTTGATGCAATTTGGATTTTAGAAATGTCTATATTCAGATAATTTTGCGCTATTATGCACTATGAAAACTATTAAAGTGTAATAATATGCTTGGGAAATGGATCTTTCACACAATAAACCAAAAGTGTCCCTCTTTGACTGCCGAAAAAGTTTGCAGGTATGGTTATGTATGGAAGTGAAGGAGTTAACCAACTCTGACACAGCCCCTACAATAAGCTTGAGTGTGGATCCTGGATCCTGGATTTGCCCCTAGCTCAGTCTAGAGAGTACCAGCTAATAGAGGAAGCGACTCCATGTGCTCCAATTCTCACAGGACTGGACTAAAGTTGCAGAGAATAATCTTCTCTGAATATTATCTACTGAGAGAAAGATCTCACCATTTCTACAGTACTCAAGAAAGAGAGAGACAAGAAGGTCCAGAAATCTGCATAGCCGAGCATAGGAGTCAGACAGAAAGGTTTTTGCTTATCAAAGCTATTAGACTTTACTGCAGTGAAGGGAATATTGCTAAGACACCCTTCACACTTGGACAAGACCTGGCCAGTGGTATCTCAATCCTGTATGTCTTAGTTGCAAATTATAGCTACTATCTCAAATAATATCTCAAAGTAATATTGGGAAAATTTGCAATATGGTGGGAACAGAGTTTTAATATTGTTGGATTTTACTACAACTCCCATTCTGCACGTCAGTAAAAAGAGACATTTATTCTGTTACATCTGGCCTGGTTACTGACTCCTGCACCGTACACCGGCCATTGCACCAACATCTCCTGCCTACACCAAAAATGTTAACGCCAAGGGCACCCCAACAATATATATAGTTCTATAATTTCCTAATGACCAGTTGACTGCTGCATTTTCTTAGTCCCCTCCAAAAATAAGCAGACAAAAATGTGCGTGTCACCACTGAGGCCAGTGATTGACTGCAGCAGAGCGTGTGTACAGACCGGAAGATGGGGACACCAGAGGCAGAGGGGAGGACTAATGCGGCGGGGAGCAGGTAAGTATTATACTGTCCTTATGATGGTGATACAGTTGAATACTGTGGTTGGGGCGGCAGTATTTTGTGCTGCCCTGTGGTATTTGGTTCTGCTGGGGCTGTATTTTGTGCTCCACTATGGTATTGCAGGCCCTACCTACTTGGCTTGTCCCCGCCTACTTGTTTTGGCCCATCTTCTTTCAGTTTGAACCCACCTACAACATGGGGCCACTTTTATATTGGTATCCTATACTCAGGATAGGTCATCAATATCAGATCAGCAGGGTCTGACTACCAGCTGTATGAAAAGGCCATGGCGCTCCATTAGCGCTGCTGCCTCCTTTTAGGCTAGTGACGTCACAGTACATCCGCCATGTGGCGTAGGTGCAGCTTAGTCCTATTCAAATGAATGCGGCTGAGCTGCAATACCAAGAGCAGCCACTATACCAGGTATGGTGCTGTGCTTGGTAAGCCGTGATGAGGCCGCAGCACTCACCAGCGCTCCGAGGCCTCTTCAAACAGCTGATCAGTAGGGGTACCGGGAGCCAGACCTTCACCAATCTGATATAGATGGCGTATCCTGAGGATAGTTCATCGATATCAAATCCCTGGATAAACCCTTTAAGATGTTGTCTACTGAAGACAATCAATGTGGGAGTGAGATCCCACTTCTAGGAGTCAGAATGAAGCTGTTGGCTGGGCATGCTGGGAGCTGAACCCGGAGCAATCAGATGATCGATGCAGCAGCTTATATCTTAAAGGGGCTGTCTAAGATGAGACAGCCTCTTTCAGTCATGATCCAATCTTAGCCTCAGAGTGGAGAATTACTGTAAGAAGTGACTGCAGCAGATATGTCCAGCAGTGCAGTGCAGGCAGAGAAGCCATTGCTACGTCCATAGCTGTTGCTGAGATCACAGTCGCACTTCTTTATGCTGGTCCAGAGGATCGCAGCCACAGTACAGAGGAGAACACTAGGATTTGGCACTGGACCCTCCTGGCACGCGGCATCTGCAAAATGTGCTGCATCACTTTATGAATGCCAAGGAGCCCGGTTACATTAGAAAATATATGTAGAATATTTTATTCATAATCAGACTATATACAGTATAGTGTCAGAACCAGTACCACCAGTGTGTCCAGTCCCTAGTGATCCAGTGGTTTACTACTGATCCCTGGTCTACTGTGTGGTAGTCACCCTTGCTGATCTAGTGATTAGAAAGGTCTTTCGGCTGTGAAAAGACCAATCTGTTCTCAAAACGCGTAATTCATTTACAGTAAAGTAATCTTAAAGGGGTTTTCTGGGATTTTAATGTTGATGACCTATACTCAGGATAGGTTATTAAAATCAGATCGGCGGAGGTCCGACATTCACTTCTATGGGACACTTGAATAGGAAGGAGCTGTCCCCTAGAAGTGAATGGGACGACTTGTAATTATGCCATTCACCGCAGCGCTGTCAACGGCGAGCAGGTAAACAATGAAGGGAAGGCTGCGCTTGCACGGAGCATGGTCTGCTCTTTAACCAGCTGATCGGCGGGAGTGCCGGAGTCAACTGATATTGATGGCCCATTCTGAGGATAGGTCATCAATATGAAAATCCTGGAAAACCCCTCAGGGGAGAGGCCATCAATATCAGATTGGCATCGTAAGTTGGCTTTGGAAAAGAGCTTGCCGCTCCAATGAGAGCAGCATTGCAGTAACCAGCTCTGGCCACAACACGATGGGGGGGCGCTGTTCAGTTCTTCAGGCTGTGAAGCTACATGGTAACAGCAGATCGGTGTGTGCTGACCACCGCTGATCTGATAATGATGGACTATCCTATTCCTGAGGGTAGGTCATCAATCTTGAAATCCTAAAAAAAAAAACCCACACGGGTGAAATTTATCACAGACCAGTCTATGGTATCCCTTGTGCTGCCGGAGAATGTGCCTATTCTCGGCGCACTCTTCATCATAAATTAGGTGCATCCTGCGGCAGTCCATACGCCTAGACTGATATTTAGAGCAGCTTGAAGATGTTGTAGTTTTTAGTCTTCTTTTATGTCAGAAAACTGGCATAAAAAAGGATAAATTCACCCACTGGCTATGGCCCCTATATCCACCCATTCCACACACCCCTTCACAGGATTTAGGCGCAGTGGCATTTAAAAATTAAAAAAATTGGTATGGGGGAAAGAGAAATTTCGCTAATAAGTTTTTATTGGTGTTTTTCTGCATTTTGCTTTCTTTTTTTGTTGTTGTTGCGTTTCTTGAACCAATGTTTTTGGCATTGTTTTTCACTGTAAAACACCAGCTCCAGATGTTAGCTGAAGTGGCCATGAAAAAATGCAAAAAATGGCAAATTGGGTGTTTTTATTTTTTTCCCGTTACGCCATTAATATTGTTTGCTTGAGGATTCGGACTATTTCGGCATAGTAAGAGGTTCCCCGATCTCAGCCGGGGAACGCTGTTACCGGACCAGAAGCGCGCTGCTTCCGAGCTGCTCACATTTGACCACGGCATCTGAAGGGGAAAATGTATGCGATCAGCCTTATGGCTAATCACATACATGTGCCGCCGGTCTCTGATAGCAAAAACCCGGCGGCTATGGCGATCGCTGCACGTGCGAGTGGGCGCCATCCTTAGAGACCGGACATCCGCCGTACATGTACGGCAGAGGTCCTGAAGGGGTTAAAGGAAAACTGGCTTCATTTTGGAAAATGAAAAGTGGAAACTGATTGGTTGCTATACAACTAAGCCAGTTTTCCTAGATTTTTTTTAGGCTCTTTATCCAAAAAGGCAGCTTTTGTAGGGTTTTTCTTGCAGATTTTTTTTACACCAAAAAATGATGCATGCCGATGTTAGCAGTAAGGCCTCTTTCACACAAGTGAGTTTTCCGCACGGGTGCCATGCGGGAACGCATGGCACCCGCACTGAATCCTGACCCATTCATTTCAATGGGTCTGTGTACATGAGCGCTTTTTCCCCGTATCAGTTCTGCGTTGCGTGAGGATCGCAGCATGTTCTATATTCTATAATCCGTCACGCTCGTGTGAAAAAGGCCTAAGTCTATTGTAATATATAAAAACACAGTCCGCACATGCATTTTAGTTGTTTTTTATTTTTTTTATTTTTTTTTTTTGGGGGGGGGGGTCATGGCGTTTTTCACAAATTGCAGTGGTTTCTGGGCATGGCATTTTACGGTGGCTTTTCTGGCATTTTGATTTAAAGGTTGGGGGGGTGGGGGTTCTTGCACAACCCCTTTAAAAACCCAATTCGCTTGTGGAAAGTGGTAAACGATTGATCACAATCACACCGTACCTACATTCATCTGACGATGACCGCTACTTTGGCGGATATTGATCGTCATCAGCTACTGCGATAATTTGCGTAAAATTTTATAAAGATGATGGTCTATTTGTGGTGATTTTTATCTAATTTTATCTAAATTTTTATCTTTATTTTTTATCTAAATTTTATCTTTATTTTTATCTAAAGTGTGATCCACATCTTTTTGGTGGTTAGCTGCAAGTAATAAGACCCCAGACACAGAGGATACCGCTAATGATTTACTGACTGAATAGACAAATGTGCAACAACCTGACACACCAGGGGCACCAACCCCCCCCCCCCCACACACACATTTTTTTGACATCTAGTGTAATCAAAGAAGGCTGGTTGGAATAGTTCACATACCCCTAACCCACAACTTTGGTGACTATTGAATAGACTTGCAGATAAATGGTCACCATAAGGCTGGGGCTACATGGCGATCTTGTCCGTGACACCCAACCATGACCGAAGATCTCTTTGTAGCATTGCAGCCACTGAAGTGAATGACGTGGCACTGAGACCCCAGCAGTGTTGGGCCCCTTTCACACGAGCGAGATTTCCGCGTGGGTGCGATGCGTGACTTGAACACATAGCACCCGCACTGAATCCTGACCCATTTATTTCAATGGGTCTGTGTACATGAGCGTATTTTTTCACGCATCAGTTCGCCGCTGCGTGAAAATCGCAGCATGTTCTATATTCTGCGTTTTTCACGCAGCCCTGGCTCCATAGAAGTGAATGGGGCTTCAGTCAAAATCGCATTACATCCACAAGCAAGTGCGGATGAAATGTGTTTTTCACTGGTGGTTGCTAAGAGATGTTGTTTGTAAACCTTCAGTTTTTTATCACACGTGTGAAAAACGCATCAAAACGCATCGCACCCACGCGGAAAAAACAACTGTACGCAATCACAGACAAAACTAACTGAACTTGCGTGCAAAATGGGGTGCGTTTTCCTGAATGCACCCTGAACGCATCCGGAACCTAATCAGTCACAGTAATTTGCATCCCATTCAGTTCAATGGCTGCACTGCTACACAGCAATCTTTGGTTGTGTGAAAGGTGTCATAGCCAAGATTGTTGTGCAGCCCCGGCCTTCAAAAAATATTCTTAAAGGCCATCTGTCAGCAGATTTATACCTATGAAACTGGCTGACCTTTTGGCAGCTGAAGGCATGTGTTGGTCCCATGTTCATATGTGCCTGCATTGCTGAGAAACATGAAGTTTTATTATATGCAGATGAGCCCCTAGGAGCAATGGGGGTGTTGCATTTATACCTAGAGGCTCAGCTCTCTCTGCAACTGCCGCGACCTCTGCACTTTGAATGACAGGATGTGTGATGACGTTTTCACTGACTGCCCGGTCCTGTCAATCAAAGTGCAGAGGGTGCGGCAGTTGCTGAGAGAACAGAGCCTCTAGGAGTAATGGTAACGCCCCTGTTGCTCCTAGAGGCTCATTTGCATATAATAAAACATGGGACCAACACAGATGCCTTCAGCTGCCAAGTGCACATGTAACAGGTCAGCCAGTGTCATAGGTACAAATCTGCTGACAGTGCTGCATTTATTTCGCCTTCTGCTGTAGAAAAAAGAAAGCTACGCTGTGATTTATTTTATTTTTTGCCCATAGAAACCAATCACAGCGCAGCTTTCATTTTTCTACAGCAGAATGCGAAATAAAAACAGCTCTGTGATTGGTTGTCTTTGTTTTTTGTTTAGCCTTTGCCCATAGAAACCAAAGACATAACCAATAACAGAGCTGCTTTTATTTCGCATCCTGCTCTTGAAAAATGTGATTGGTTGCTATGGGCAACAAAGGCATAATGAACCAGTGCCTAGCTATGAGATACTCGCGCCACATTTTTAACACACTCCTCCCTACTGACCAACATCCCTGTACTCTGTGTACCGCATTGCTAATGTACTACTCATAGGCGCATCATCCATCATCCATCTCCAGACACCCCACCCAGATCCTCCCGAGCTCTCTCCCTCCCTGTGACATCACACTGCTGGAGCACGCCAGTACCCGCTCACAAAGAAAGACTGGGGTGGAAAAAATGACTGACAAGCTCAATAGCCAATAAGAGAACTAAGGTGAGACCGGCTTCTTCTTTGATTGGTGGACTTATGTCGGAAGGCGGGACTTTTAAGCAAGGTCTCACGCAGTAAAAATCAGGCTAGAGTGACAGTCGTAACCGCCAACTGTCCAGGCGGAGTACGGCAGACAGCCAATCAGACGAAGCGTAACGGTTCGAAGCGACCAATAAGACGCCACCAGGGGCGTGGTCCACTATATAAATGCGGTAACGTTTCGTTTCGCTTGTTAGTAGCTGCCGGTAGACGATATGACGACCACTTCTACGTTCCAGGGGCTTGACCCCGACTGTCGCAGCAGCTCTAGGTAATCCTATCCAGAACTAGGTGGAGGTCTTTGTGCCCTAAGCAGTCGAATGGGTGTAGTCTCTTGAATTTTGGGGGGGCACTACAGGCACCAGCATGTACCTGGGTATTGGCACTGGGTTATATTCCAGTTTTAATGGTTAATATCACCTTGTAGAAATGATGAGATTCTAGATCAGAGACATGCTAATGACCTGTAGTTCATCACATTATCCTGCAGGCAAAGGGGGGTGCTGTACTGAAAGAACCCCTGTATCCTGCGATAATACAAGCTCTTCTTTATTAGAATGTTTTTTTTGGGGTGCATGGGTATGACTGGTATAAGTGGTACCCCCAGTATGGGTACATTGAGGTGCATCTCTTAATCTCCTGCCAAAATCTGGGATGATCCATATCTTGGGCTGGGTTTGTGGTGTAGAATCCTAAATGTGTCCAGATGTGTTTGTTTTTTGGCCTCCGTGTTGGTCTACTGCCAGTGATATGGGCGTCCAGTAATTTGTACATTAGACCCGGTTCACATGTGCATTCTTCATGTCTGTTCTGGGCTGTGAAGGGGATGGCAGTGCCTGATCCCTCCCTATGGATGTTGGAGGCCACATCAATGATATGCCATCATTCACCCCATGTTAGCCCTGTCTGTGAGGAAACCCCAAGTCTTCTATGTGGACCCCAGAGACCCTCCCCCTGAAGATCAGTCCTTCTTGCAGTTGTATATTGAGTATTTGCGATTGTTGCTTCCTTTCTCCGGCTCTCGTTCCGTCATGGATTACATTTTTTTCCCTTCTGGGTGGGGTTCCCATTGGGAATCTTGTGCTGCTGTCATCCGGTGGGGGGATGGGGGTCCTTCATTCCCCCTGTTGAATGATTAGGCGAGGAGTAGTCCTGATCTGTGTCCCAGTTATGAAGGGTGAGGCGCCTCAGCTGCTCTATTCCCAGAGAAGATTTTTAACAAAGGAAATGTAGCAGTGTCACGTGTGCGTCCTCCCAGCATGGCTGGACCCGTGTGCTGCTGCTGGATGTGCTGGTGACAATTGTCTGGGGGCCGGTTAGGATGCGCTACTTAAAAGCGTTCCCCTGAGGTGGTGACATCAGATTGACTGCGGCCTGGAGTCGCTGTATGAATACGGCTTTATAGTGAAGTGCGGATGTGTGCCGGCTGTCAGGGAGAGGTGTCAGACAGACATGGGGCCAGTGTGAGAAGAAACTGCACTAGCTCCTATCCAGGCCTGGCTTTAGTAGGGACAGAAAGGGTTACATACCCACATTTAAAGGGGTTGTCTCACCTCGGCAAGTGGCACTTATCACGTAGAGGAAATTAATACAAGGCACTTACTAATGTATTATCCATATTGCCTCCTTTGCTGGTGTCCTTTGTCACATTATACACTGCCGTATCCATGGTTATGACCACCCTGTAATCCAGCAGCGGTGGTCGTGCTTGCACACTGTGGGAGCGCACATAGGCAATCCTGGCCACCTCCTATCTGTGCTGCAGTTGTGGTTGTAACCATGGAAATGAGCAATGTATAATGTGATGGAAAAAATGAATCCAGCCAGCAAAGGAGGCAATATGGACAATCGCAACGCATTAGTAAGGCTAGTTTCACATAGATCTGAGAGAATGCGGATTCTTGGCATTTTTGCTGAAATGCAGCCAGATCTCTGCCCAGCCCCATTGCTGGATCCAGAGAATTCCGGAAGGCTGTTCTCTGCCGGAATCACTGCCGCGGATGTGAGAGTAGCCCAAGTGCCTCTTATTAAAGGGGTTTTCTGAGACTTTTATACTCATGACCAATCTTCTTTATAGGTCATCCGTATCTGATCGGTGGGGGTCTGACACCTGGGACCCCCACCAATCAGCTGTTTGAGAAGGCATCGTTGTTCATCAGTCACATGAAGTGAATGGAGAGGAGCCGCCATACCGAGCACAGCCACTATACAATGGACGGCGCTGTGCTTGGTGAGCGGGGAGGAGACCGCGGTGCTCACAGGAGTCGGTGCCTTCTCAACCTATCCTCTGGGACCCCCATTAATCAGCTGTTTATCACCGGTTAAGTCCCAGAAAACTTTTACTGTCTACGTGATAAATACGATTCTCTGACCCCACCCCCCCACCCCCTTTAGGCTCCTTCATACAGTGTTTAGGGTTTTTTGTAAAATTTTCAGTCACTTGCTGTTGCATGACCTGGGGCACACAAATGTGTTAACTCTGTGGTGTGGACCGCAAATAGCTGTTTGCAGTGCACAGGCGCCGGCTGTGTGGTCGCCATTTGTAGATGTGGACCCAATCACTTGAGGACCCGCTGTTTGCAAGATGGAATACGGGTACAGGCCGCACATGAACCCTTATTCTTGGGTTACTCTGCACATGGGTTGTAATAACCCACACTGGAGCATGAGGGACTGAGACCTCTTAAAGGGGTTTTCCAGGAGTAGACTGTAGATTTGGCATCAATATCTGGTTGGTCCAGCGGCCTCTTCATAGATAAATGATCTATGGCTTTATTCCTTAAAGGGGGTTTTGAGATTTTGGTGGGCCCAGCCTCAGAATAGGCCATGAATATGACATAGTTGGGGTCCAAAACCCTGTGCCCCACTGATCAGCTGTTCCCTTGTAGCTGTCCATTAACCTCTTAAAGGGGTTGTATATATGTATTATATAATACTTTTTTAATGTAGTGTTTTCAGGTATATCATTGGGTTTCTTCAGCGCTGCTGTGGGTCACGTGACCCCCCCCAACGCCATCCAACAGGTTCCCTGTGGTGACATGTCGTGTATGAGCTAATCCCTGCCTGAGGGAGTGGCCCAGCTCTGTACACGAAACGTCAGAGCCTGGGTGCCCGCTCTCCTCTCTCCACTTCTGGCTGCCATCCGCTCCTGTCAAACCAGTGGTCCTGTCAGATGCTGCTGGATGATCGGACCCAAAAGCCACACCCCAAAGTAAATATATGGCCGTATTAGAAAAAAATTTAATAAAAAATATATACACACTGGTGTATGTGTACAGGGTGGGCCACTTATATGGATACACCTAAATAAAATGGGAATGGTTGGTGATATTAACTTCCTGTTTGTGGCACATTAGTATGAGAGGGGGAAACTCTTAAAGATGGGTGGTGACCATGGCGGCCATTTTGGACCCAACTTTAGGTTTTTTTTTTTTCAATGGGAAGAGGGTCATGTGACACCAAGCTTATTAAGAATTTCACAAGAAAAACAATGGTTGGTGCTTTGTTTTAACGTAACTTTATTCTTTCATGAGTTATTTACACGTTTCTGACCACTTATAAAATGTGTTCAAAGTGCTGCCCATTGTGTTGGATTGTCAATGCAACCCTCTTCTCCCACTCTTCACACACTGATAGCAACACCGCGGAAGAAATGCTAGCACAGGCTTCCAGTATCCGTAGTTTCAGGTGCTGCACATCTCGTATCTTCACAGACAATTGCCTTCAGAAGACCCCAAAGATAAGTCTAAGTTCCCTTTCACACGAGCGTGTCCGGATGCGTTCAGGAAAATCCACACCAAATCCGCATGCGATTTCAGTCAGTTTCGACTGCGATTGCGTATGTTCTTTCAGTTTTTTCCGCGCGGGTGCGAAGTGTTTTGATGCGTTTATCACGAGCGTGTGAAAAAACTGAATGTTTATAAACAACATCTCTTAGCAACCATGCGTTAAAACTGCATTGCACCCGCACTTGTGTGCGGATGCAATGCGATTTTCACGCAGACCCATTCACTTCAATGGGGCCAGTTCTGCGTGAAAAACGCAGAATATAGAACATGCTGCGTTTTTCACGCAACGCAGAAGTGATGCATGAAAAAAGCTCATGTGAAAAGCCACATTAAAATGAATGGGTCAGGATTCAGTGCGGGTGCAATGCGTTTGCATCATGCATTGCACCCACGTGGAAATCTCGCCCGTGTGAAAGGGGCCTAAGTGGGTCAGATCGGGAGACCTTGGGGGCCATTCAACTGGCCCACGACGACCAATCCGCTTTCCAGGAAACTGTTCATCTAGGAATGCTTGGACCTGACACCCATAATGTGGTGGTGCACCATCTTGCTGGAAAAACTCAGGGAACGTGCCAGCTTCAGTGAATAAAGAGGGAAACACATCATCATGTAGCAGTTGAATGGCCCCAAGGTCTCCTGATCTGACCCCCTTAGACTTTTATCTTTGGGGTCATCTGAAGGCAATTGTCTATGCTGTGAAGATACGAGATGTGCAGCACCTGAAACTATGGATACTGGAAGCCTGTGCTAGCATTTCTTCTGTGGTGTTGCTATCAGTGTGTGAAGAGTGGGAGAAGAGGGTTGCATTGACAATCCAACACAATGGGCAGCACTTTGAACACATTTTATAAGTGGTCAGAAACTTGTAAATAACTCATGAAAGAATAAAGTTGCGTTAAAACCAAGCACCATTGTTTTTCTTGTGAAATTCTCAATGTTTGATGTGTCACATGACCCTCTTCCCATTGAAAAAACTAAAGTTGGATCCAAAATGGCCGACTTTAAAATGGCCGCCATGGTCACCACCCATCTTGAAAAGTTTCCCCCCTCCCTTATACTAATGTGCCACAAACAGGAAGTTAATATCACCAACCATTCCCATTTTATTTAGGTGTATCCATATAAATGGCCCACCCTGTGTATTTGTACATTTTGATCAAAAGGCATAAGCCAACTCACGCGTCAAGGTTGCCTCTAGGAGTGGGATCTACTCTAAAATATGGCACTGCCCCAGTAAGTGGCAGGATCCAGGAGTCAAACACCTAGCTGTCTGACAATGCCACCCCAGCTCTGGGTCCCACCAGCTCACTAGTACAGAGCCACAAAAACCGAGGCCACCACGCAGTACTGCACCATCTGAACAGTTGTATAACACAACCTGTCCTATGCTATCAGGAACTCCAACTGAGCTGACAGGCCAGTTCACTCTTAGGGCTCTTGCACACAGCCGTGGCTGTATTGCGGTCCACATACTGCGGGTCCACAATACACGGGCACCAGCCGTGTGCACCCAGCATCGTGGACCCATTCACTTTCGCGTGTCGCGTTCGTGTGTATGAGCCCTTATATGCAGGCTCCTGCTAATTGGTTAAAAACGCCTGAACTGAATGGGAGGAGTGCTGATACCAGAAATAAGAGGGTAGATTATGTGTAAATGTGTCATGGGGAGAAAAAGCATATTATGGGGATGTGCAATTTCTCTCCCTGTGAATAACTGGGGAACAGCAATACTGCCACTGAGCTTTTGTTATAAATTTTGTGGCGTTCATTCTGTGGCATAAATAAGATGACTTTATTCACTGGGTCAGAACAGTGAATACCAAATACATTTTTTTTCCCCATCTCAAGACCCATAAGTTAGGGGTTAAGTTAGATGGATAGTGAATGTCAATCCCCTGTAATATTTTTTGCTGAATTACACATTAGAACTGGGAAAGATGTCGGTGACGGCAAATATGGCTGAACTTCCTGTTCCTTTAGCAAGATTGGAAGCCAGAATATGAACTGGATAAAATGGTGACATTGAGTAAACCATTTAAAAGGGTTTTCCTTTTAAAGAACTCCCGCAAGAATCTTTATTCTCTGACCTGTTAGAAAGATGCATGATATAATCTGTAGTGATTGTCATCTTCTTATCAGTGACTGTTTCTGTGAGTAAAAACCTCTCTTCTTATTGTAGCTGGGTCATGTGACCAACTCCCTGACCTCCAACTGACCCAGGACAGAAAGCCAGTCACTTCTCTATTCATTCCTATGGGAGCCTCACTTTCAGTCTCATAGGAATACATAGAGAATTAGACTTCCTGTCCACACATAAGTCTCTGTGTGAGTTGGTGGGTCTAATTGCTGGTCACATGACACAGATAAGAAACTTCAGGATGATAGAAGTTAAAAATTCAGCTACTGGTAAGAAAATGACATTAACTACAGACTATATCATGTGCATTTCTAGCAGGACATGGAATAAAGTTTGTCGGGAGTTCTTCTTTAACTGATGACTTTACTACTGACCTATCCTTAGTATAGGTCATCAGCATCTGATCGGTGGGAGTCTGACATATGGGACCCCTGCAGATCAGCTGTTTGAGAAGGCACTTGCAGTAGTGTCACAGCCTTCTCTCAGCTCACCAAGCACGGCTTTGTACATTGTATAGCTGCTGGTCTTGGTATCGCTCTCTGCTCCATTCACTTCTATGGGGCTGAGCTGTAACATAGTAACAGTTTATAAGGCCGAAAAAAGCCCTCCTGTCCATCCAGTTCAGCCTGTTATCCTACAAGTTGATCCAGAGGAAGACAAAAAACCCCTGTGAGGTAGAAGCCAATTTCCCTACTTTAGGGGGAAAAAAATTCCTTCCCGACTCCAATCAGAATAACTCCCTGGATCAACGACCCCTCTCTAGTAACTATAACCTGTAATATTATTACCCTTCAGAAATACATCCAGGCCCCTCTTGAACTTTTTAGTGAACTTACCATCACCACCTCCTGAGGCAGAGAGTTCCATAGTCTCACTGCTCTTACCGTAAAGAATCCTCTTCTATGTTTGTGTACAAACCTTCTTTCCTCCAGACGCAGAGGATGTCCCCTCGTCAGTCACAGTCCTGGGGATAAATCGATGATGGGAGAGATCTCTGTACTGACCTCTGATATATTTATACATAGTTATTAGATCTCCCCTCAGTCGTCTTTTTTTCTAAAGTGAATAACCCTAATTTTGATAATCTTTCTGGGTACTGTAGTCCACCCATTCCAGTTATTACTTTAGTTGCCCTCCTCTGAACCCTCTCCAGCTCTGCTATGTCTGCCTTGTTCACAGGAGCCCAGAACTGTACACAGTACTCCATGTGTGGTCTGACTAGTGATTTGTAAAGTGGCAGGACTATGTTCTCATCACGGGCATCTATGCCTCTTGATCTATGAATGTTTTGTCACTGGCCTAGGGAAAGCTGAGGGAGAAAGCTGCGGCACTAGTACGAGCTAATCGGTGGATAGGTCATCAGTAGAGATGAGCAAACGTGCTTGTTTCGAGCATGTTCGCTCATCTCTAGTCATCAGCATCTGATGGGGGGGGGGGGGGGGGGTCTGACACCCAGGACCTCCACCGATCAGCTGTTTGAGAAGGCTTAGCCACGCCCAGGCCAGTGATGCTAGTGGTGATGTCACTGGGCCTGCAGGAAACGGTGAGAATGCCACAGCGCTAATGCCAGTGCTGATGCCTTCTCACAGTTGATCAGGCAGGTCCCGGGTGTCATACCTCCCCACCAGATGCCGATGACCTATCCAGAGGTTAGATCATCAGTAAGAGAAAAAGAAAACCCCTAAACAACTATTCCTAGGCCAGCTTGCATGCGATTCCTGCCACGTCAGCTCCCATTGGCTAAACTCAGTAAATCTCTTGTTTAGGGTCTTGAGACCTCCTGGCGGCGGCTCCAGCTTCTCCTTCGGTGTTGAAGGTGCACAACAGCAACAACCAGTCAGACGACACAAGATGGCTTCCAACATATTTGGCATACCAGAAAACGATCCAGCCCCCACATCCTGCGCTTCCGAGCCAGGTAAAGCAGTCCTATGTAAATCTGCATGGTTTACTGTAGATCAGCGCTGGTTAGCACAAGGCAGATGCGCTTCATAACTCCCATTATTTATGCCGCCTTTTATCTGCATGAGTGTAATTGTAGACGGCTGGTCAGGTTACATATGTGGAAGGACCATTTTAACACGTTTTAACCAGGGCTGTCGAGTCGAAGCTGTACTGTCCCCCTGCTTAATAAATTACAGTATTAACATAATTTATCATTTACTTTTAGGAAAGTTTAGCAATGTTAATATATTATGTTCTGTTAATGTAAGGCAGGGATGCTCAACATGCGGCCTTACAGCTGTTGCAAAACTACAACTCCCAGCATGCCCTAATAGCTGTAGGCTGTACAGGCATGCTGGGAGTTGTAGTTTTGCAACTGCTGGAGTGCTGCAGGTTGACCATGTCTGATCTGTGGTGGTGATGGATAATCAGTTGTCACCTCTCCTGTCCCTTATACTAGTGATCCTTGCATGGCTGTGTAACGGTTTGAGGACACAAGTAGGACTAGTGATGGCTTCCCTAGTTAGGTCTCCAGGAGTGATCAGCTAGCTTGTAACTTGGGGGTGAATTGCAGATAATTGGGGGTGTGCCTGCAAACTGAAGCTGGACCTGAAATCTCTAGATGCCAGGAAGCTCCTCAACATCTAAAGTGGGTTGCACAAATGGCTGTAAATGATGACTTTCTGTTTGATCTAGATGGACTAAAAGTCCTTGACTGATCTGTCGTATGGTTCATAGGGAGCAGTGGTTTAAAGGGCGTCTGTCAGCAGTTTTGTACCAATGACACTGACTGACCTGTTACATGTGCACTTGGCAGCTGAAGACATCTGTGTTGGTCCCATGTTCATATGTGTCCACATTACTGAGAAGAATGTTTTGATATAGGCAAATGAGCCTCTAGGAGCAACGGGGCGTTACCATTACACCTAGAGCCTCTGCTCTCTCTGCAAGTACCACGCCTTCTGCACTTTGACAGGGCCAGGTGTGATCACATTTGCACTACTTGGCCCTGTCAAAAGCACAGGGCACAGCAGTTCCAGGGACAGCAAAGCCTCTAAGTGTAATGGTAACGCCCCCATTGCTCCTAGAGGCTCATTTGCATATAT
Source organism: Rhinella marina (assembly GCA_900303285.1). Classification (NCBI taxonomy): domain Eukaryota; kingdom Metazoa; phylum Chordata; class Amphibia; order Anura; family Bufonidae; genus Rhinella; species Rhinella marina. Next base: position 200,284 of record ONZH01000479.1, read on the forward strand.
TAAAGCATCATTTTTCTCAGCAATGTGGACACGTATGAACATAGGACCAACACAGATGTCTTCAGCTGCCAAGTGCACATGTAACAGGTCATGGGTACAAATCTGCTGACGGATGCCCTATGTGGACCTGTCCCCTCTCCTGATTTGGTAAATGTTTGTTTTCTCCATGATAAATATGTTCTCCACCCTCTAGAAGTTTCTGAAAGTGCAGCCTGTGGGGACGATCCACACCGAACGTGTACACAGGCTGAATACAGCGATGTCACAGAACACACAGTAAGTACAGTCATTGGTTAATGTAGTGAAGTTTTAAGGATTATTCGTATCTCATGAGGTGGTCCCTTTATGATGGGGGGAGGGGGTCTGATCTGAGGGATCCCCACCCATCACAAGAATGGACTGCAGTGCTTTCAGTTCTATGGCTCCTGCATTGCTTTTACCCAGATGTTGGACCCCAGCAATCTACTGATATGAGATGTTTACCTCCTTGGCCTGAAGCACGATGCCTTGTGCACACAACCGTATCCGTTTTGCGTCTGCAAATTGCAGATTCTGGCCGTGTGCATGCTTTAGTAGAAATGCCCTATCCTTGTCTGCAAAACTAACGAGAATAGGACATGTTCTCTTGCAGGGCCACAGAACTGACATGTAAAACAAATGTGTCCACATTTGATCTGCAAAAAATGCCAATTGGCTGTGGACTAAACATGGCTGTGTGCATGATCCCCAATTGTGATTGTGTATCGCCTGGGATCAGATTGTCAGGGGTCTGGCTCCTGGTAACACTGCCGTTGACATGAGAACAGCAGACCAGCAATGGGGGAGCAGGGGTCCCTTCATCTGAAGCTTTATAAGACTTTGTGAGAAGACTGCCCGTGAAGCCCCCTGATCAGGATGGGATAGTTGAGGCCGGAGCTCCACACTGGACACTACAGGGGTTGTAATGGGGTTGTAACTGGAGCTGTAATGGTGCACAGTTCAGACTGAGAATCTGCCGGCACCACATTGTGACATCCTGACCTGCTATTATACAGATGGGGAAGCATGTAGTGACTCATGCCGGGTGACCTCACTGCCCCGCTGATGTGGAGGGTGCATTCTTCCTTCACTTCTCACTTCCTGTAATCGGGATTCATCCCTGCTGCGTTATGTATTCACCTACTTGGTGTGTGGTTGATTAACCTCTTCAGGACTGGCCCATTTCCTCTTCCTTTCATGACCAGACATTTAATGACTACTGTATTTTATATATTGCGCCCCAATAAGGTTATCTAAGGTAACTTGTGGACATAAGATATCTTAATTAATCCTGATTTCTCTGGGGGTAATTTATTGTCCCCAGTGTAAGGCACCCATGGTCTCGCTGCCATGTTTAGTCCTAGTCTGCATTTTACAGACTGGAACATGCGGTAAGTGGGTGGCCATATAGTGTGATTAACTGGTTATGTACTGCTTAGTTTACCATATTATAAAGGGATAAGCTGGCAGTGTTGCCTAATTGGACTGATGTCTGCCAACTGGTAATTAGATGGGAAAGCTGGCATGATTGGCTAGTGACCATTATACTTCGTATCCACCAAATATAGCTTCTGCCTGATTTTTTTTTTTTTTTTTTGACAGAACTCTCCTCTATAGTAGGGCATTTTAAAGGGAGTCTGTCACCTCCTAGGCCCCTATAAAGTACATAAACATGCCCATAGCACATTCCTCAGTGTTTTAAAAGTCCCAAAAACGGAGTTTGAAATATATGCAAATGAATCGCTGCAAGTGCCCGGAGGCGGCGTTTAGTGCCTTGGAGCCCGGGCTCCAGTCCTTTTTTACATAAAATCTCTGCCCCCGCTACTGCCTCCACCCGCCCCCCACCTCATTCGGGTCCTCCTTCTTAGCAGGCAAGATCCTGCGCAGTCTCGGGATGGGGCATACAAACTGCAATTCCCATTTTGGTTCAGATTTCACACCATTGGACTGGTGCATGCACACGGAGTATGGTGATGCCATGCCCAAAATGGGTATCGCAGTGCGCATGCCCTGTCCTGGTGAGAGACGTGGGATCTTGCCTGTAAGGAGGAGGACCCGAATGAGGTGCAGGGCGGGGGCAGAGATTTTATGTAAAAAAAAGACTGGAGCCTGGGCTCCAAGGCACTGAACGCTGCCTCCAGGCACTTGTGGCGATTCATTTGCATATATTTCAAACTCCGTTTATGGGACTTCTAAAACCAGAGGAATGTGCCAAAGGTAACATTCCTGTTACAACATGTGCTATGGGCATGTTTATGTACTTTATAGGGGCCTAGGAGGTGACAGACTCCCTTTTAAAAGGGGTTTCAGAGATTGATACTGATGACCTATTGTCAGGATAGGTTATAGATATCTGGTGGGGAGGGGGTGTCAGACACCTGGGACCACTGCCGATCGGATATGGATGACCTGTCCTCAGAAAAGGTCATCTGTATCAAAATCTCAGAAAACCCCTTTCAGACCTACTTAAAGGGGTTGTCTCATAAAGGACAATTGGGGCATATCACTAGGATATGTCCCCCATTGTCTTATAGGTGTGGAACCTGCACCTATATCCAGAACAGAGCCCTGCAAGGTGGAGGCTGGAGGACTCCGGTTCAACCACCACCAAGCCGGCTCCCCATAGAAATGAATGGAAGCGCACCGCACATGACAGACCACAGCTCTCATTCATTTCTATGGGGCCGACGGAAATAGCCGAGCCAGTGCTTGGTTATTTTCACCGGCCCAATAGAAAATAAATGGAGGGCAGCTGCATCCTAGAGATGCCCCCATTGCCCATGATGACACAAACCCTTTAAAGGAGGCTCCTGTGCATTAATATTGATTTGATACTGCCATCAAGATCTGATTGGCAGGGGTCAAACACACTGCACCCCTACCAATCAGCCGTTGGAACTGCTCTGACCATTTCTGTAGTGGATGGAGATGGTTAATGTACTGCTGCTCCCATTGAAGTGAATGGTGGCCAGATCAGTTCTGACATGACATACATGCTAGCCATGTGATCCCAAAGAAAGACCAGGGCCTGGTGTACATGGCATGTGTTTGGCAGCTGTACTGAACCCCATTTTAAGTAGATGCCCTACTAAAGGAGGACTGTCCAATGGCAGATATTGAAGACCTCTTCTATAATGTGTAAGAGCCCCTGTCTGCACAATCAACCCTATTAAACCATGCATACAGGCTGGTAGGGTTGATCATGCTGATTAAAATCTCTGCAAGTCAGCTGGTTTGAGCACCAAGGGGTTGGCCATAGTCCTTGAAGCACCACTTCTGGAACTCCTGTGCTCTGCATACTTCCACTTTCCCCAACTTGATTTACAGGGCTAGACCCAAACCAGTGCCTCCACGTCTGGGTGCAGTCTCCTGTCATCTGCACATGTGCAGTCTCGATCTGAGCTACTTGGTAAACGGCAGCCCATCTACTGTGCAAGTGCTGAGCCACGGTGTAGGAATACAATTAGATGAGATTAGCTGTCAGTCAAGGGGCTGAAGGGTGTGACAGAAGCAATGCATTTAAATCAGCATGATCAACCCTATTAAACCAGGCATACTGCTAGTGGGGTTGGTTCTGCTGACATATGTTCTTGAATGTTTGAGACTATGGAGTATCTGTCCCCTTGGAGGGTATTCTTGTACAGCCACTGGAAACTTCTTACATATAACCCTTCCATCTGTGTTCTCTTCTAGGGTGAAGCAGAAGTACCTGGTGAGTAGAAGACCTCTCTGTTTGTCCTCCATATTGTCTTGTTTCTAACCATGGCTTTGGTCATGTTCTCCTGGTAACGATTTCTATATCTCATCAGTCTGTCCTGATTTCTCTGTAGAAACGGAGCCTGTGAACGAGGCTTGTGGAGAACCCGCACAGCCCGCTCCACCTGTCGCTGTACCCAGCAGAAGAAACCCTCCTGGAGGAAAGTCCAGTCTGGTCTTGGGCTGAACGGTTCAACCACTGTTTTTTTTTTTTTTTTTTTTTTTTTTCCATGTATGTCTGTACATCTCTCCTTGGTTTAAAGCACTTTTTTTCCCCTGACTTTTGTACAAATGGTTACATGTATTTTTCCCACTTCCCTGGATCTACTAGCGGCATGAATGTTTTCTAGTAGCCATGTTTTCTTAATGTTTGACATAATAAAGAATATTTAAATGTTTCATCTACAGTCAGCACGCCTCATATGCCTTTATTGGAAGCAGGTGGCCTAGGGGTGCATTCACACATGGCTTAAAGGGGTTCTTCAAGTTAAATTTATTGATGACCTAGCCTCAGGATAGGTCATCAATATCCAATCAGCAGGGGTCCTACACTTGGCACCCCTGCTGATCAGCTGTTTGAAGAGGAGTCGCGTGCTGTATCAGCACTGCCTCCTCTTCACTGTTTACATGCTGGCCGACACGGGGGTAGTGGTGAGTAGATGTAATTACACCTCACTGCCCCATTCATTTCTATGGGAAGAATTGCTTCCATACAAGTCTATGGAAGTGATTCTTCCCATAGAAATGAATGGGGCGGTGAGGTGTAATTACATCTACTCACCACTACCCCCATGTCAGCCAGCATGTGAAGAGGAGGCAGCGCTGGTACAGCACGCACCTTCTCTTCAAACAGCTGATCGGCAGGGTTGCAAGGTGTCAGACCCTGCCGATGTGATATTGATGACGAGAGATGAGCGAGCATGCTCAAGTGCCATTTTTGCGTACGCATTTTAAAATTCCTACACTATTCATACGCATATTTTAATCTATACGCAAATGCATACGAATTGCATACAAATTCAATTTGTATGCTATTCATACGCATTTGCATATACATTAAAATATGCGTAGGAATTTTAAAATGCATATGCAAAAATGGCACTTGAGCATGCTCTGCTGAGCATGCTTGCTCATCTCTATTGATGACCTATCCTGAGGATAGGTCAGATAACTGAGAAGCCCTTAACTTCTCTAGGCCTTCTAAAACTAGCTGAGCAGCATGCACTCACAGAAATGGAGGATGGCTGCACATGCATGATCTGCCATCCTCCACTTTGCAGGCTCCATTCTAGATATAAATGCAGGTCCCACAATCAGATGCTGGTGGCATGTCACTAGGATATGCTACTACTGTATGAGATGGGCCAACCCCTGTTATAAGGTAGCCATACACCTTAAATGGCATGTTTTAGCCAAGAACAATTGTTCCTGACAGCACATGTATGCTCTGCTGAGCCAAGTGTGCATGTGGCAATCAAAGGGAAGGGTGGAATAAACCACTGCCACACATCTGATGGCGTATCACTTGTTCTCAACCTGCCCCATCCTCCTCTCTTGGACATGCCAGCTCCTAGAAGATGTCCAAGTACAGAACATGGTATTGTTTGAGCCTGTTTTAAACCACATGGCAATATATAACTCTATTAATCCCATTGAAATGCAGTTAGAAATCCTAAGATGAATACAGTGACATACAATACTCTCTCCTGGTTCAGCCTTATACTAAGGTTGATAGGATAGCAACCTATTATACAGCTGTGCTACCAAGATCATTCTGCGTTATCTACTGTGACCCAAACTTTTTCATCATCCTTCATTGTCCAACTTCTTTCCAGTTCTCAGTGGCAGACGGCACCGCCTCCGGCTCTCAATCATCTTGGTGATCCTGTTTAAAAGGCATGATCATCCTATAAAAGTGGGGTTGTAGTTTGTGTTGCAGCTGATGCCTAAAATGCTGAATTGGAGATATATCTATCTAATTTTTTAATTCCTAATGCAACTTGTGCTGCAACCCCCATTCAGGTCTATGGGATCACTACTACACTGCAATCCTGGTTGTAGCAATACCCAAAATCACTCATTCGTACACTAGTGCCCCAAGTCACAACAGTGTCAAACCTCAATGTTCTAACTTGGGAATCTGCTCTGAAACTACAACTGCCAGCATCCAAACTTGGCTGGTCTTGTAACTGCCACAGAACTAAAAGGATACTGGGAGTTGTTGTTTCATAACTGGAGTGCAAGGAAAGAGTTCATCCCTCTTCAATCCCCTCTTGTAGAAACTTTCAGCATGTGTCTCAGTTCACGGTAATTTGTAGGTCTCCCCTTGAAACATCTGACATGTACCTGCCTCCCCTTTAATGTTAACCAGACTGTTGTTCACCACCCTACTTGATAGAGCCAACCATTATCTAAAAAAGGAAGGTGACAAAGGTCATGGTTATGAGACATCCACCGTATACAGAGAAACCAGTGATGACATCGTACCTTGTGGGGTAACAACCCTATTTCATTCAGTACGTGACAAGCGCTTGGCAGCTGAAGGCATCTGCGTTAGTCCCAGGTGTAGTTTTGACAGATGAAATACATTTAATAATGTTACATGGCACTGAAAGGTGTGCACACATTTTACCGCTTCCAATCCAACTACCTGAATACAGTATACCCAAATAAAGCAGAGAGCAATGGTGTTTACAGTAGGGTTGCAACAGTATGAAATTTTCACAGTATGATAACCGTCTCAGTAAATACCGCGGTATTACAGTTATCATGGTATCACAGTTTGTTACATATATTATTAAAAGATACACTAATCCTCGGACCTCAGATCGGCCCCCAGTGCCCCCTTCAGACCTCAGATCGGCCCCCAGTGCCCCCTTCAGACCTCAGATCGGCCCCCAGTGCCCCTTCAGACCTCAGATCGGCCCCCTTCAGACCTCAAATCGGCCCCAGTGCCCCCATAAGCCCACTGTGGCCCCTTCAGCCCACCATCTGAATAAAATAAAAAAAATCACTTACTTGTCCTGCGGCTCCTCTCCGGTGTCCGGTGCTCCTTAGTCTCCCGTAGCTGCACTGTCACCTGACAGCATGCAGCGTCAGGTCAGAGTGCGCACTACGTCCTGACGCTGTACGCAGTCAGGACAGTACAGCGCGACCCGGAAAAGAGGAGGAGCGCCGGACGGGTAAGTGATTTTTTTTTTATTTTATCTTCTCCATGTCCTCTGATACTAGGCTGCGCAGTAGCGCAGCCTAGTATCAGTAATGCAGTCGGGTCCAGGCACAAATGGCGACAAGACTAAAAAGTTTACCGGTAATAAGCAAATGCCCACGGTTTGATAACCGTGCATTTTATTACCGTGGAACCGGTTACCGCTGCAACCCTAGTTTACAGACTTCAGAAATTGGTGGTCGTAGCTGCTCCAGTAAAATGGGGCAAATTGAGTTGTGGAAACTTTCAGAGACTGATCTGGGTGTGGTATTTTATAAAACCCACAATGGAAACTGCCAAATTACACCATAAGGCTACATTCACGAGGATCCACAAAACACTAATACTGGCCCATGTGCGTTCCCCAATTTATGGACCACACATGCTGCAGATTTCATAGAAATGCCTATTCTTGTCTGCAATTATAGTGCTCCAGATGGTGACCAAAATGGTCGCCAATGCGACTTAGAATTTACAAATGGCGATGAGACTTTTTAGTTGGCATTTACTGATACAGTAGTGTGTGCTGCTCTCAGCACGCTCCATGTTCCCTCAGCAGCACAGGGGAGAAGGAAGCAGTCTCTTCCCCCCCGTGCTGCTGCCACCAATGAGAGAGGGGAGGGTGCACTGCACCACCAATGATGATAACTGTCAGGCGCTGGCACAGAATCACATCGCCAGCACCCGACCAGTATGACACAGAGCTGTGCTCAGCTGTAGTTACCCCTCAGGTGCAACATCTGTGGGATTAACTATGGCATATTGCAGCTCCCGGTCATACAGGTCAGGTGCCGGCTATGTGATTCTGCGCCAGCACCTGCCTCCTGTACTTTTATTAAACATAGTTATCATTGGTGGCACCCTCCCCTCTAATTAGTGGCACAGTGCGCCCTCCAACAGCGGACAAGAATAGGCATTTTGAACAGAGTGCCCGGCTGTGTGTTCCGCAAATTGTGGAACACATGCCAGGCAGCATCTGTGTGTCTTTTTTTAATTATATTATTTAAATTTGTTGACTAAAAAAGTTTCATTTGGCTCCAAAATTTTTCAGTTTAGGAGCCAAGGGCTCCTAGGTATTTTTTTTTTAGCTTGGAGCACTGAATTACAGACAAGGATAGGACATGTTCTATAATTTTTTTAATTTGAGGGGCAACGGATGCGGACAGCACACGGTGTGCTGTCTGCATCTTTTGCGTCCCCAAAGGTTTGGATCTAAGCTGCAAAATATGCGGCTCTGAGACCGTGATAACAACGGTTGTGTAAATGTAGCCTAAGGTCTCATTCACATTTCCGTGTCCATTTGACAGCCATGAAAAAAAATCAGTTTCATCTGTATTCCACAGATATTGCTCAGCTGATAATTTCCACAGCATCTACCAGTGGTCAGTGAAAAACAGGATGTCAATTTTTTACAGACCCATAGATTTCAAATGCGGACAGCAAACATCAGTGAAAACAGAATCGTGAATGACGCATTAGACCGGGGCTTACTACAAAAATCACTGCAACCTACCGTAATTGTACCTAATCCCGCTATGGTCGGGACATAATTGTTGGAAAGGGGGGAAGCAGTGACATTTGTTTTCTCCACAGCATTAGTAATTTTACATATCAATATATATTTTCTGGAAAACTTGATGCTGAATCATTAGAAGAAATGCAGCTGCTTGGAGGACAGCCTGCAAAAATAATAAAAACATACACTACAATAGTATAACACAGGGTGGTTTAGGCTAAGATTATATGTTCAAAGTCAGAAATGCATAAAAAAAAAATTAGGGTAAAGTAATTAACACAGAAGAGGACAGTACACTGCTACAGATGGATCTGGATAGACTGGAGGCTTGGGCAGAGAAGTGGCAGATGAGGTTTAACACTGACAAATGTAAGGTTGTGCATATGGGAAGGAATAATGCAAGTCACCAGTACATACTAAATGGTAAAGCATTGGGTAACTCTGACATGGAAAAGGACCTAGGAATTTTAGTGAACAGCCAACTAAGCTATAGAAACCAGTGTCAGACAGCTGCTGCCAAGGCAAATAAGATAATTGGTTGCATCAAAAGAGGCGTAGATGGCCGTGATGAGAACATAGTCCTGCCACTTTACAAATCACTAGTCAGACCACACATGGAGTACTGTGTACAGTTCTGGGCTCCTGTGAACAAGGCAGACATAGCAGAGCTGGAGAGGGTTCAGAGGAGGGCAACTAAAGTAATAACTGGAATGGGTGGACTACAGTACCCAGAAAGATTATCAAAATCAGGTTTATTCACTTTAGAAAAAAGACGACTGAAGGGAGATCTAATAACTATGTATAAATATATCAGAGGTCAGTACAGAGATCTCTCCCATGATCTATTTATCCCCAGGACTGTGACGAGGGGACATCCTCTGCGTCTGGAGGAAAGAAGCTTTGTACATAAACATAGAAGAGGATTCTTTACGGTAAGAGCAGTGAGACTATGGAACTCTCTGCCTGAGGAGGTGGTGATGGTAAGTTCACTAAAAGAGTTCAAGAGGGGTCTGGATGTATTTCTGGAGGTAATAATATTACAGGTTATAGTTACTAGAGAGGGGTCGTTGATCAGGGAGTTATTCTGATTGCCTGATTGGGTCAGGAAGGGTTTTTTTTGCCTTCCTCTGGATCAACTTGTAGAAAAACAGGCCGAACTGGATGGACAGATGTCTTTTTTCAGCCTTATAAACTATGTTACTAGGGTACATATAATGGCGCCTTCACGGATCTTGTCGCTGAATTTTCCAGTTCCATTCATTTGAATGGGGAGGCAAGTACATGGATTTCTGCAAGCCCCATTCAGGTGAATGGAACTGATTTTCAGTCATGGTAAAAATTCTGCAACAAAATCCGCAGAATGTGAAAGCCTCGTTCAGAACGTATTCCATGGGTTAGCCTCTACTACTAGCTGCACGTGTGGTGGAAACAGCATATACATGCCACTAGCAAAAGCATTTTTAAACCATGCTACTACTGCTGGAGCATCACTGATCAATCAATGGAGCTATTCTGTAAGATGCAAGACTAGTTTCTCACTCCTTCCACTTCTATGCAAGTTACAAGAACAGCTGAGTAAGTATGCATGCTGGGAGTTGTAGTTTCGCAGCAGCCAGACATTGCTACACCCTGCTGTAGCAAATAATCGTACATAAACGTGTCCAGTGATCACTTGCGCATTTGTCGTTGATCGCATCTTGTCACTGCAGGGGACTGTATGGTAACTAGACAGGTGATAATTCGTAAGGGAAATGATGGGTAAGGTCAGTCGTTGGGGAGCGGTATTCCCAGCGCAGTGTGCTGGTTTATAGTCCGGGCTTCCTGTACTTGATCTTCAGAGCAATAATCCTCCAGGAATACAGTGGCTAGATTACTAAGTCTACGGTTGGTGGAGAGCGAAAATCGGAGCATGCACTCCACGACCGGCTGGGTGGTGATCTCCGCCCGGGAGGCGGCTGTGCTCAGGTACATGAGTGCAGTTATAGCCGACAGAACCGTCTCTTCACGACGACTGGACAGACAGTTGATCACAAGGCTCACGCCCCCTGAAGCCAGTATGTGACTCTTGGTGGCTTTATCCAGGCATAAATTACAAAGGCCTCCTTGGAAAGGAAAGAAAAAGCATTAATTATACCACACCGCGGGCTCCGTGCGATCACAACACCTTGCTCTTTCCACATCCTGCATTTCTTAAAGGGGCTTTCCAGGAATAATGATGTCTAATCAATCGCCCTCTGAAACGGAAGATTCACACCTAAAGGGGTTCTCCAGGAATTAAAAAAAATGAAAATACTTAAATATTATTTTATAATAAATATATTCATAAATACCTTTCATTAGTTATAATGGCTCATTTTGTCTAGGCAGCAATCATTAGAAGAAATAAAATGGCCGCTGTCCCATTAGTACACACAAAACCTGTCCTAATCACACAGGAGGACAAGTTACTTCACAACACTGTGCTATGGAGCTGCTTCATCCTGCTCTCTGCTCTGCTTGTCAGGGATTATGTTCCTGAATACAGGTGAATCTCTGTAGGAATGGAGAAGATGAGGAGACATGAGAGGATGTTGGGGGTGTGGCTTATGAGCAGCAGCAATTGTATGCAGTCTCCATTACCACAGTCTGTCATGTCCGTCCTCTCTGTACTTCATGTCTCTTCAAAAACTAAATTCCTCAGAGATTCAGCTGAATGTTTTATAATCTGTATTCAGGATCATAATCCCTGACAAGTAGAGCAGAGGAGAGGATGAGGCAGATCTTTAGCTTAGTATTGTGAAGTCTGCTGTGTGATTAGAACAGGTTTTGTGTGAACTAATGGGACAGCGGCCATTTTGTTTCTCCTAATGATCGCTCCCTAGACAAAACAAGCCATTATAACTAATGAAAGGTATTTGGGAATATATTTATAATGAAGTAATCTTTAAGTATTTTCTTAATTCCTGGAGAACCCCTTTAAGGTGCATTCACACTATCATATGTATTTTGGTTTGAATCCAAACCATGGAATTGGTTTAATGGGTCAGCAAAAAAAAAGAAAAACGGATGCAACATGGAGGTTTGCAAACCGCAAAACACATACATCGTGTGAATGCACCCTTACCTGCTCCATGCTGCTCCAGTCCTCTGCACTATCCAGCTGGCCATGGTCACAACCACTACTCCAGCAGCGATGTGGCCACGAGCAGCAGGTCACCACTGAAGCCATGTGACCATGTCCATAGCCAGCCGGATGTAAACAGTGTAAGGACTGGATGGAGGTGGAGGACTGGGGAGGAGCAGGTAATTAGGAATCTTCTACTTCAGGGGGCAGTCTGTGGACACTTGAAATAAAACAAAAACAACTTTAAAGGGGTTGTGCAATAATTGGGTGGAGGGGTTCTGGCAAACCCCCTCCCCCACTTGGTTGGACCTGTAAAGGGAAGTTTACTTACGTGCTTCCCCTCTTCCATGCCTGTGATGCTCTGCTGGACTCCCAGTGATTGGCTGCGGAGATATCAAACCAGATGTTTACAGCCCGGTGGAGTATCACAGACCTAGAGGAGAAGGAGTGGGGAGCCAGCGCCTCCCATTACAGGTACGGCCTAGAAATGGAGGGGTTTTGCCAACCCCCTCCCATTCTTGCAGAACCCCTTTAAAGGCGTTCCCCACCCAGTTTAGAAAACCTATTTTAATATACCCTATTAGGTGATCCTTAACTTAAGTGGGTCCTTTTTTAGGATCCTCCTCTCTTGGCCAGATTGGAGAGCGGCTACAAATAGAGTCTCTCTAGAGGACCTGTCCTGTATTAAACAACCAATTGATGTGAATGGACACCATGTACTGCTTAAAGGGGTTGTCCGGGTTCAGAGCTGAACCCGGACATACCTTTAAATTTACCCAGGCAGCCCGCCTGAACAGGGCATCGGAGCATCCTATGCTCCGATGCCCTCCTTTGCCCTGCGCTAATTAGCGCAGGGCAAAGGCATTTAGCCCGGTTCCGGTGACGTACCGGGCTCTGCCAGGCGGAGGCTTCCGCCCGGCAGTGAGCCCGGTGATGTCACCGGCGCTGATGGGCGGGCTTTAGCGCTGCCCTAGCCAGTAAAACGGCTAGGGCAGCGCTAAAGCCGGCCCATTACAGCCGGTGACGTCACCGAACTCACTGCCGGGCAGAAGCGTCTGCCCGGCAGTGTGTTATGTAAACAAAAGAGCCCTTGCCCTGTGCGATCCAGCGCAGGGCAAGGGAGGGCATCGGAGCATGAGATGCTCCGATGCCCTGTTCAGGCGAGCTGCCTGGGTGAATATAAGGGTATGTCCGGGTTCAGCTCTGAACCCGGACAACCCCTTTAATTTCCCCTGTGGTGGCGCTGCAGAAAAACTGGACACTTACTACAAGGATTCACCATAGATTACAGCTGATCACTGGGGGTCTCAGCAGTGGGACGCCTTGACTACACCTTGTAGTCACCGGACTCTTATCAAATACAACAGTCCTACACGAAACTTAAAGAGGTTATACCATGACTAATGTAAAATATGTAAATCAGCCATCATATAGAACATGGCAATCTCTTTGTAACAAAGATAAAACCAGCCTTGTACCTCACATGGATCCTGAGATCTCCTCATTTATTGCTTTGCTAGATTTATATCAAGCTGACAGCTCAAGGGGAGTGTCTTTTCTGCTGCAGCTCAGGGGGCGTGTCCATGCGCTCCCTATCACAGCTCAGGGGGCGTGTCCATGCGCTCCCTATCACAGCTCAGGAGGCAGTTGAAGGATGAAACAGCATGTGCGGCCATCTCAGTGAGCAGGTCAGAAAAATATGAAAAAAAAAAACCAGCAGGTGGCGCTATGCGGATACATTTTATTGAATAGCTCAGTGGCTGTACTTAATTTTTTAATTACATGCAATTACAAAAGTATTCATATACAGGTGCTGGGTTGAAAACTGTAGAATATTTTTCATGGGACAACCACTTTAAATGTTTATTCCCATCATTGACAATGGGGGCATATTGTTAGGATATGCCCCCATTGTCCTATAGGTGTGGGTCCCACCACTGGGACCTGCACCCATATCGAGAACAAAACCCCCAAAGTGAAGGAGGGTGCATGCGCAGCCGCCCTCCATTCATTTCTATGGGGCCGCCGAAAATAGCCGAGCCCTGGCTCAGCTATTTCCGTCGGCTACATAGAAATGAATGGAAGCGGTGGCCGCTCATGCACAGTGCGCTACCATTCATTTCTATGGGAGAAGCGGGGAGCTGTGCCTGGTGGTGGCTGGACCCCGTGAAACCTGGGATCCTCCAGGCGCAGCGCTCCCCACTCCGTTCGCAATATCAGACAATGGGGGCATATCCTAGCAATATGCCCCCATTGTCTAAGATGGGACTACCGCTTTAAAGGGGTATTCCAGTTAGTCAAAGTTATCCCCTATACACAGGATAGGGGAGAACAATCAGATCGGTAGGGGTCCTACCGCTAGAAACTCCACTGATCACAAGAACGGGGGTCTCGTACCCCCTGCAGCTCTTCTGAAATGAGCAGAGCAGCCGCTCCATTCATTTCTATAAGTGTTATGGAGATCGCTGAGTGCTGTACACTGTAAATCAGCCCTCACAGCTCCATAGACGTAACTATAAAAAAACGTTACGGGGGTCAGAATATGGTGATGAAAATAAAAATAAATTTTTTTTTCAAAAGTTTTTTCTTTGGTATTAAAACACAAGAAAAACTATACAAATATGGTATCACCGTAATCGTACTGACTTGGATAAAAAACAGAGCATCGTAAAAACAAAACCCATAAAACTGCGGCATAATTGCATTTTTTTCCCACAATTTCACCCAATTTGGAATTTTTCCCAGCTTCTCACAACTTCCTATGTAATATTAAATGGTGACACTCGAAAGTACAAATTGTCCAGCAAAAAACAAGTCCTCATATGTGAACGGAAAAATAAAAAATGTATGGCCTTGGGGACTTAAAAAATTAAAACACAAAACCAGAAAATCGCAATGTCAGGAAGGGGTTAAAGAGGTTTTCCAACAGTACAATATTGATATCCTCAGGATAGGTCATCAATATCTGATCAACTGGGGTCTGACACCCACTACTCCAGCCGATCAGCTGTTTGAAGAGGCAGTGGGGCTCCCGTGAGCACTGCAGCCTCCTAACAGCCTACTAATCACAGCGCCATGCATTGTTTAGTGGCTGTGCTTGGTATTGCAGCCCAGGCCCATTTACTTGGATGGGACTGAGCTACACTTAGGCCATGTGACTCATGAATGTGATGTCACATGACCGAGGAAGAGGCCACAGTCCTCAATGGATCAGACCTCTCGTGTGACATTTTATTCCTCACTACTATATTTGCAAATCGCGTTAGAGATTTATTTTCCTTGACCTCCAAGTCATCTCTTTTACCCACAATATACCACATTCTCGTCTACCTACCTATGCCAAACTCCACCAAGGTTTCATTATCTTCTGTCAACATATCCAAGAACAAATCTGGAACCTGCAGTTGTCGAAGATGTGAGAAGTTCTTAGGGTCATAGGAAAAATTGGCCAGATTTGCCAGGACCTGTTCCTTGGCATCTAAAAAAAGAAAAGTATCAGTAAGAGTTGTCAGATACACTCTTCTCTCCACACATGAAATCCAGTGATGTCATCATCATGTCTCAGGCCTCCAGCACATAGTCCCACCACGGTCGGTGGCTTCTGGGGCCTTCACACAGATTTTGTGGCAGAAATTTCTGCAACTGAAAATCAGTTCCATTCATCTGAATGGGGTTGTTTTGGTGTGAAACATAAGGATTTCTGCCCATTCAGGTGAATGGAAACTGGTTTTCAGTTGCTGAAATTTCTGCCACAAAATCTGTAATGGGGCGGGTTTAGCGCTGCCCTAGCTGTTTTACTGGCTAGGGCAGCGCTAAAGCCCGCCCATCAGCGCCGGTGACGCCACCGGGCTCACTGCTAGTTTTCGAGTAGATTATTTTGGTGGTAATTTTCATCATTTTACAGCGCACATTAAATGCTGGTAAAGAGTTCTTATCAGTATATGGAGCTATAGATATGGATTACTTATAATCTTTACAGGGCTCCAGATGGCTACCAAAATGGCGACTTAGATTTGACAAATGGCGACAAGACTTTTTAGTCTTGTCGACATTTGCGCCTGGACCCGATCGGCACCTACTGATACTAGGCTGCGCTACTGCACAGCCTAGTATCAGAGAACATGGAGCAGACAAAAAAAAAAAAATCTCTCACCTGTCCTGCGCCGCGGCTCCGCTCCGGTGTCCGGCGCTCCTCTTCTTCTATGTGCCTGCGCTGCACTGTCCTGACCGCGTACAGCGTCAGGACGTAGTGCGCGCACTCTGACCTGACGCTGCACGCAGTCAGGTGACAGTGCAGCTCCGGACACCGGAGCGGAGGCGCGGCGCAGGACAGGTAAGTGAATTTTTAATTTTATTCTGATGGTGGCAGTGTGGGCTGATCTGAGGCCTGAAGGGGGCACAAGTGGGCTGGCCTGAAGGGGGCGCGGTGGGCTGATCCGAGGTCTGAAGGGGGCGCGGTGGGCTGATCCGAGGTCTGAAGGGGGCGCGGTGGGCTGATCCGAGGTCTGAAGGGGGCGCGGTGGGCTGATCCGAGGTCTGAAGGGGGCGCGGTGGGCTGATCCGAGGTCTGAAGGGGGCGCGGTGGGCTGATCCGAGGTCTGAAGGGGGCGCGGTGGGCTGATCCGAGGTCTGAAGGGGGCGCGCTGGGCTGATCCGAGGTCTGAAGGGGGCGCGGTGGGCTGATCCGAGGTCTGAAGGGGGCGCGGTGGGCTGATCCGAGGTCTGAAGGGGGCGCGGTGGGCTGATCCGAGGTCTGAAGGGGGCGCGGTGGGCTGATCCGAGGTCTGAAGGGGGCGCGGTGGGCTGATCCGAGGTCTGAACGGGGCGCGGTGGGCTGATCCGAGGTCTGAAGGGGGCGCGGTGGGCTGATCCGAGGTCTGAAGGGGGCGCGGTGGGCTGATCCGAGGTCTGAAGGGGGCGCGGTGGGCTGATCCGAGGTCTGAAGGGGGCGCGGTGGGCTGATCCGAGGTCTGAAGGGGGCGCGGTGGGCTGATCCGAGGTCTGAAGGGGGCGCGGTGGGCTGATCCGAGGTCTGAAGGGGGCGCGGTGGGCTGATCCGAGGTCTGAAGGGGGCGCGGTGGGCTGATCTGAGGACTGATGGGGCCAATAATTATTAAATAAAAAGTAAAAAAAAAAACCACCAATATATTAATATATATACGACCGTGTGAACGTGCCCGCATCTATTCCGCAATTTTGCAGAATAGATACGGCTGCATTCACTTAAATGGGCAGCTTGTGAACTTGCCTAGCCACGGCTCCGCAAGAAATGATAGAACATGTCCTATTTTTGTCCGCAACAGAAGACAAGAACAGGCATTTTGATCAGGACCCCCGGCAGTGTTCGGCAAATTGCGGAACACAGGCTGGGCGGCATCCGTGGTATTGCAGATCCGTATTTTTGCGGATCCACAATACTACGGCCTTCTGAATGGCCCATTAATCACCCCATTTCTCAATTTTACATATAAAATATATTAATAAATGTCCAAAAAGTCCAAACTTAAAATATAAAAAAAATCTCCTATACAGTGAACACGTAAAAGAAAAATAAATAAATAAAACCTCACAATTCACTATGTTTTAGTCACCTTGTCCCCCCCAAAAAATAGGATAGGACAATTCTATTAACCCCTTCACGGGTGCGGCGGGCGTCATGGCCGGCAAGTTGCCGCTTCTTACCTCCGTCGGCAGCGACTTCCAGGGCCTTCTGATGCCGTGATCACACGTGATCACGGCATCAGGATGCGTCTGAACCCGGAAGCCTATGCTTCCGGGTGGTGTACAGACGCCCCGATTGGCCAATCGGGGTGTCTGTACACCATATGAAAACTCTAATCCTCGTTGGTGAGGATTACAGTTTTCAAACTGCAATTCTTATTCTGGCCACTAGATGGCAGGCCAGGATAAGAAATGAGCAATTCATGGATTTAACTGCATCTAGTAAATCCATGATTGCTCATAAAGAAAAAAAACAAAACACAATATATCAGCTCATATTTGAGCTTTAAAATAATCCTAAAAAAATTTAAAAAAATGTTAAAAAATAAAAAAGATATAAAAGTTCAAATCACCCCCCTTTCCGTATAAGTAAAAAATAAATACCTAAATAACAATAAATATAGACATCATGGGTATCACCGTGACCGAAAACGCCCGTACTTTTAAAATATATATAAAAAAAATTTCAATACGGTGAATTGTGTGGCGGAAAAAAGCGTCCAAATGGCGATTCGCCGTTTTTTGTCGCTTTTTTTTCTAAAAAAAAATTAAATAAAAAGTGATCAAAAAGTCACACACCCCCCAGAATGGTATCAATAAAAACTTCAGACCGCCCTGCAAAAAATGAGCCCCCATACAGCTCTGTACACATAAATACCAAAAAGTTATAGGGGTCAAGATATGACAAGGAAAAAAAAAAAAAAAAGGGCAACTTTCTAATTATTTTATCACCATCTAAACGCAGGAAAAACTATACATATTAGGTATTGCCGGATTCGTACTGACCAGTAGAATGAAAGTAACCGGTCAGTTTTAATGCACATCGAACGCTGTAAATAAGAAACCCGTAGAACTGTAGCGGAATAGCGGTTTTCTTGCAATTTCACCCCATTTGGAATTTTTTTCCCGCTTCCCACTACACCATATGTAATATTAAATGGTGGCGCTGGAAAGTACAACTTGTCCCGCAAAAAACAAGCCCTCATACAGCTATGTGAACAGAAAAATAAAACAGTTATGGCTGTTTGAAGGCAGGGAGCGCAAAACGAAAATGCAGAACCGAAAAAACCTCCGGGGGTGAAAGGGTTAATGGCCGGACGTTCCGTCTTCTCCGCCAAGTCTTTTTTTTTTAATTATAATTTTATGTATTTAAATTTGGCGCCTAAAAATTTTATTTGGCTCCTAAATTTTTCAGGTTAGGAGCCAATGGCTCCTTGTTTTTTTTTAGTCTGGAGCACTGCTTTATCATTCGTTGTTGATAAGTTGTCCAGAAAAAAAAGAAAAGTTCTGGTTGGCAACTCTGCCCAAAAAGCCCAGGTTACGATGCGATCTGGAGCCGTGCAACATGTATCGCAGCCTTAGGCCTTATGCACATGACCCCAATACACGGACCTGCGGTCCTGGTTGTCTGTATTGTTTTCAACAGGTGGCGGTCTGCATCTTGCGGACATGGTCTATCGTTTTACAGAAAGGACATATGGATGCACAAGAAGATAGAACATGTCCTATACCTGGCCGCAAAATGACTATGGAAGCACCAGCTGAGAAGAACGCATGGGCATTTTTACACTAGTATGTGCCATGTCTCCCAATAGGCACACATACATGCGTAAGGCAATACTACTCTGCATATGGTCAGCATGCCCACAGCCCTTCTGACATCCCCCGGGCACGTATATGTCAGTAAACCTCTGCTGAGATTTCCAATACAGTTGGTCACAGCATAAAGAAGGTCAGATACTGCACAGTATACAGTGGCATAGGTCGTTCAGCCTATAAACAGGAGATTGCAATTAACGTGATGTGAACAGCGCCTTACTGGACAGTGCGTTATTGGGCATAACTTTTTTTTTTTTTTTTTTTAAGGGGGCACATAGCTCCGTATACACCGTGGAGAAGACAAGTCACCTGTACTATCCGTGTCCTGGAACTCAGTGACCAGAGACTGCAGATACTGGAAGCGATCAGCGCCTGCGCACTGCCCGCCGCTCATCCTCGCCTGCACGAGCACCGAAGACCAAGCCGTACGCTGAGCGGACGTAGCGTCACGGCGAGGGCGGAAGTGAGCCTCTTGGGTTCCTTGTTGTCATAGTGACGCATGGTTTAGGACGGTAAAAATGATAAGAACGGAGCAACTGTAACACGCCCGGTTCTCTCTAGTTATTCTTTATACGTATGTGCCTATCGTGGCTGAGTTTGTCACACACCATATTAAGTGAAGAAACGGGTGAGGGCGATCACTCAGGTAGTCGCTAGATGGCGGTAACAGCACGCTTGGTTATAGACGCAGGTGCTGACAGCGTGCGCAGTGTGTTAAAAAGAGAAAGGCTTTGTTGCCTGCAACAACCAATCACGGCGCAGCTTTCATTTTTCGACAGCACTGTATAAAAGTGAAAGGTGCACTGTCATTGGTTGTTTTTTCTTTAACCCCTGCCTGACAGCCATGTTCTATGTTTGCTTTTTTGATTATTATTTCCTGCCTTCCCAGAGCCATAACTTTATTTTTTCATTCACATAGCCCTCACAGTTTTATGGGTTTTGTTTTTATGCCGTTCCCTATGCAGTAAAGCTGAACTGTTACTATCATTCTCTGGGTCAGTAGAATTACAGCGATACCACATTTAGGGCTCGTTCACATCACCGTTAGGGCTTCCGTTCAGGCTTTCCGTTATAACATCGTTATAACAGAAAGAAACGGAATCCCTAGGACGGACATCAAAACGGACACCTTTAAGAGGCATTCCGTTTTGATCCGTCATAATAGAAGCCTATGGCCCTGCATAACGGATCCGTCTGGATGCCGTTATGCTGGACGGAAAACAAAGCCTGAACGGAAGCCCTAACGGTGATGTGAATGCACCCTTATATAGTTTTTTTGTTTTAATACTGAAAAAAATAAAAATATTTTCGTTTTATTGCTATATTCTGACCCCCATAACATTTTATAGTTTTGTCTATGGAGATGTGTGAGGGCTCCTTTGCTGTGGGACGATCTGTAGTTTTATTGATACCATTTTGGAGTGTGTATGACTTTTTGATCACGTTTTATTCAATTTTTATTTTGGTGAGGTGAAGTGATGAAATAACAGCAATTTTGTTTATTTTTCTGTTTGTCATACGGGATACATATTTATATATTTTAATAGTATAGGTGTTTTTGGATGCAGCGATTCATATGATGTTAATTTTTTATTTTAGGGAAAGGGGTGTGATTTTAATTTTTATATTTTTAAAACTTTTTATTTTTTAGGCCTCCAAGGAGACCCCAACGTGCACTCATTAGATTGCCTTTTGTATTAAATAATGGAATTTTATCCATTATAAAATACAAAGTTCAGTATATTCCAATACATTGCTGCCACCTTCAGGAATATACCAGTAATAGGCTTAGAAGCTTTATTCAGGCTGTGGCCTATTACTTCTATGGAACGCCTTCTCCCATCTCAGCCAGGGGAAAGCGTTTTTTCTCAGGAAGTGCAAGTTCTAATTAGTTAATATGATGCTGCTATGCGTCGTATGGCCGCGCAGTACTTGTCCACAAGGCATAAGCATCCCAGCCGCAACATGGCTGCTGTGTGTGGCCGTATCCTTATGGTTCAGCATATAAGTCCTATATTTAGTACCATGGATGGATCAGATCCTGTCTGGTTACAGCAGGAAAGCCAGTCCCAAAGCTCGCCTTGAGACTCGTGTTATGAAGTTTTCACTGCCTGGTCCGGTCAATCAAAGTACAGGGGGCATGGCAGTTCCAGAGAGAGAGAGAGAGCAGAAAGTGTAATGGCAACGCCCCCGTTGCTCCTAGAGGCAAATTTGCATATATTAAAACATCTTTTTTCTCAGCAGTGCGGGCACATATGAACATGGGACCAACACAGATGTCTCCAGCTACCAAGTGCACATGTAACAGGTCAGCCAGTGTCATAGGTACAAAACTGCTGACAGATGTCCTGTAAACCAGTGCCTCTGTGGCTTCACCTCATTCCTCTGAGGCACCTTTCCTGATAATGGCAACACATTCCTCCACTGCCATGGGTGCGCCCTCTCTCTGGGCTCTATGGTGCCACTCTTGGAACTACCACCAGACTGGTGACTGCTGTTGCATAGTAGATGAATATAAAGTTTAGGGTGGAACCATCTAATCTCTCTTAGGCTACTTTAACATCTGCTTTGTGCTATCCGGTTTTGAGATAAAAACCATGTAAGGCAATGGTGCCAGATCCGTTTTTTTCAGACACTTGACTTACAATGGTTTTAGTGCTGGATCCAGTTTCTTCCTTTTCGATATAATACAACTGTATCTGTTCAGAACGGATGCAGCCAGTTGTATTATTATAACAGAAGCGTTTTTCTGTGGTTTTGATATGCCATGCCGGATATCAAAATTAGAACAAAAGGAATGAGGGCCCTGCTCACAAGAGCTTACAATCTATGAGGGGAAAGGGGGGACACCAATGGGAAAAGTGCTTCTTTTGCACGAGCCAGTCACCAGCCAATATCTGTAGTGCTTCTGGGTGCGGTGGAGAGTTTGGTGGAGGAACAGGTTCAGGAACTGATGATAAATGGGCTATATATGGAGAGGAGTTCTTAGGGAGCGCCTAAAACTGTATATTGTAATTTAACCTAATTTCTTGGGGTAGGGCATTCCAGAGAACCGGTGCAGCTCAGGAGAAGTCTTGATGCCGGAGGTGAAAGGTTCGGATTATGGTGGATGGCTGAACGGAGAGCACAGGTAGGGTGGTAGACAGAGATGAGGAGATTTAGAAGGGCAGCACTGTGGAGCTGTTTAAATTGGATTCTATACTGTATGGGAAACCAGTGCAATGACTGGCACAGGGCGGAGGTATCGGAGTAGCGGTTAGACAGATAAGTGATCCTGGCTGCTGCATTAAAGGGAATCTATCACAAAAACCTGTTCTATATTTTATTTATGCTAAAAATATCTATTATATATTTGTAAGAAATAATAAATAAAAATTCCAATGTGTGAAATATTATAAATAAATATTAGATTTTACCATATTTACCATCTTTGGTCACCAGGGGGAGCTCTGCTGGCCAAATGAGGCTTTGAGCAACTTGTAAGTAGGCATACTGCAAAAAAGTGGGTGGTACCAATGACATCACCAATTCACACCTTCAGCGGTGACATCACTGCTTCAGCAAGATAAGATGACACAATGGCTTCGTTACAAAAACACAGATCTCTGCTCCTCAGGCTCCTCCCCCACTGGTCACATGGCCGATTACATCACTAAGGTCCTACAGCCCCAAGAACCTCCATCTACTCTGTTTCTGAGTCCTGGGCCGCTCACCCCAGCAGTACACTCAGCAAAAATTGTCTGCACTGCTGGGGTGAGCTGCCATAGAATTTAGAACAGGCAGTCTAATGAAGACAAGGACGCTGTTGCAGGAGTGAGGAGCAGGCACAGTGGGATTCCCCCAGCAGCAAGGAGGGAGTGTGGCTGTGTGTTACTGATGTCATCACAGGGGCGGGCTCACATCTTCCATTCATTCTCTATAGGGTCGGCAGCGACTGAGGAAACCTATGTACATGCCTGCCGTAAGTGAGGTGCCATTGTGTTGTAAACCCAGACTGTCACACTTTACTTCCAACATGGCAGCCCCCATGTAAGGCAAGAAAACTGAATAAAAAAAAAAACATTTACACAATTTGAAAAATACATTATGTTTAAAGCTGCTTTTGTTATGTTGTAAAACATATCAAAATTTTTTTCTTCGCGATAGTGTCCCTTTAAGAATAGATTGGAGAGGGGAAAGTCTGGTGAGAGGGAGGCCAATTAATAGTGAGTTAGAGTAATCGAGGCGGGAATGGATCAGAGCAAAAATGTGAGTTTTTGTTTCCATAGTGAGAAAGGGGCGGATTCTAGAGATGCAGGTGACATAAGCAATAAAGAGATATAATATAGAGGGTGGAGGTAAGATCATTGTCAAACATAACAAAGAGACAGCGGAGTGCGCTGCCTAGGCGTGATGGTAGTACTACACATTAAGAAGGAGATATCAGGTTTAGGTAGGTTAGTAGATGGAGAGAACACTAGAAGTTTAGTTTTTGAAAGATTCAGTTTCAGATAGAGAGAGGATATGGTGTTCTGTAATACAGCAGGGGTGATTTCTGGGGATGAAGTGTATAGTTGTGTGTCATCAGCGTAGAGATGGTACTGGAGACCAAATCTGCTGATGGTCTGTCCAGTTGGGGCTGTGTAGAGAGAGAAGAGGGTCTAGGACTGAACCTTGAGGAATCCCAACAGCAAGAGGGAGCGGAGATGAAGTGGAGTCAGTGAATGATACACTGAAGGAGCGACCAGAGAGATAGGAAGAAAACCATGAGAGGGCGGTGTCCTTTAGGCCGATGGATTGGAGCATGGGGAGTAGGAGATGGTGGTCTACAGTGTACAAATCTGCAGAGAGGTCAAGGAGAATGAGCAGAGAGTAGTCACTGTTGCATTTTGTTGTCAGGAGGTCAATTGTCACTTTGGTGAGGGCAGTTTCTGTAGAATGTAGGGTGTGGAAACCAGATTGTAATAGATCAAGGCAAGAGTGAGAAGAGAGATAGCGGATGAGGCGAGAGTAGACCACATGCTCCAGGAGTTTAGAGATGAAGGGAAGATTGGAGACTGGTCTGTAGTTAGTTGAGCAGGACGGGTCAAGAGACTTTTTTTAAATAATGGAGTAACAATAGAGTGTTTGAAAGAGGAGGTGAAGATACCAGAAGAGAGAGAGCGAGAGGTTGAAGATTTTTGTTAGGTGAGTGGTGACAGCCGAAGAGAGAGACTGGAGTAGGTGTGAGGGAATGAGGTCAGAAGTACTTGTGGTAAGACTAGAAGAAGTGAGGAGTCTGGGTTGACTCCCTAGACAAGCATGCACTTCCACCAATGCTGTTATAGCTACATCACATGACTCTACACAGTTTTACTCCACCCGATGATTTGTAAAACAAGTGCACCCTGGGGACTTGGAAACTTGTAGCATGCAAACAACAGGACTGCTGGCAAGAGTTAAAGGGGTTATGCAGAGCAAAGATATTGAAGACCTATCCTCTTCATAATTACCAGTGCACCATCTGATTTGCAGAGGCTATGCAGTGTAATTACAACGGCACACCCCCCTTACTTGAATGGTACTAGTAGTTGTAGTTGCATTCTACATTCGTCACACACACTAGCCCCAAGGCTTGCCTTAAAGGGCTTATCCCATGATTAATGTAAAAAAATGAAAATCCAATATCATCTTGTACATGACAATCACTTTCTAATAAATTTTGAACCAGCCCTGTACCTCACATGGATCCAGAGATCTCCACATTCATTCCTCTAATTGCTCTGCTAGATTTATTTCAAGCTGTCAGCTCAGGAGGCATGTACTTTATCATGGGGCATGTCTTTTCTACTGCAGCTGGTGGCAGTTGAAAGAACTGAGCATGTGCTTCCATCTCAGCGAGGTGGAGAGAGACGTTAGAAAAAGAGTAAACAGCAGGTGGCGCTACACAGATAGATTTCAGTGAATAACTCAGCAGCTATAATATATTACATGCAATTACAGAAGTATTTAGATCCAGGTGCTGGTTTGGAAAAGGTAGAATAATTTTCATGGCACAACAATACAGAGGACGTCCTTTGGGAATTTCCTCTTGTGGTCTTATTCTTTGAGAAAATTACTCCATACCTCCATGAACTACTGAGTTTCCTCAGAAACTCTTTTTTATTGAAAGCCCAAGACCATGACCTTCTTCACCCACTTCCAAACTGTACATGGATGGAGTCTATCATAAGCCATTTCTAAAAGGAGAAATGTTTTTTTCATTTTTTTCAATGAGGATACATCTTGAAGTCCAAAAAGCTGCAAGAGTCGTCAAATATGGATAAACTCGATAATTCTTGGGGTCCACAAGTAGATGACACATAGGAAATTCCAAATAACAGTGTCCAGTAAAAAAGAAAAAGAAAAAAATATGCGCATTGTTTTTTAACATGGAAGCCTATGGGTGACAGATGCCACTGTATGGCGCCTGTCACAACAGGCCTCCATCGGATGTATGCAACCGGAGCCTATGGTGATGTAGACAAGGCCATATACTACTAAGCCTATACGTGACTATTTCCACTTTAAGGCCCCATTCACACGTCCGTATTTTTGCACATCCTGGAAAACGGTCATTTTTTTGCGGATCCGTTGTTCCGCAAAAAACTCAGTTTTTCCAGGACATCCGTTCCGTCTTTCCGTAAAAAACGGAACGGATGTATCCATATGTCATCCGTTTTTTGCGGATCCGCAAAAAACGGAAGGATGAATAACATCTTTTTTTTTTCACCCCTCCTGGAACGGAATCCACAAATACGGATGACATGCGGATGGCTTTCCGCATGTCTTCCGCATTTACGGACGTCCCATAGACTTGTATTGGGCTACAGACCGCAAAACAGGAGGAAAAGTAGGACAGGAGGATTTCTGATTGCGGATCCGCAAAACGGAACGGAACAGAGAAACGGATGCGGACAACATACGGTGCAATGTCCGCATTTTTTCGGGACCCATTGAAATGAATGGATCCGCATACTATCCGCATAATTGTCCGCAAATGCGGAAACGGATGCGGAGAGGATGCGGATGCAAAATACAGACGTGTGAATGGGGCCTAAAGGGAAATACCATTTAAAATCTGAATTTTAAAAGTGTTTTCCGTGATTTTAATACTGGTGACCTATCCTCATTAGTCCTTCAGACTCTGTAATGAGTAAGAGCTTGTTCTCGCTGTTCCCAACACTGGAGCTTGAATGCCGACCATGAGGACACGTCCGTCTATGATGAATTTTCCCTTTAATGGATCCATTTCTCTGAGATAGTGATGTAACAAGGTTACCAGAAGATGAGGGAGCGGCTGGAGTGTATAATAGGCTGTACTGGTGTATGGAACAGGTTGGACCACATGTTGGCTGCTCCTGCCTATACCTACTCTAAAACCACAGCATGGGAAATCAATACATATGTGCCAAATACTTGAATTAACCACCCTGCCCCTGCACACACACCCTAACACTTAGAACCTACAATTTACTTGGTGGATGGCCAATCTTTCAGCCCCATCTCGTCTCTGCAGAGTTTGCCACGCAGACATCTCTTAGGTGCCCGAACAGTGTTATCCTGCAGCTACCCTAATATTGTGCCCGCTGTGCTCGGGTGACCAGATCTGGGTTTCTGGGTTTTTTTTTTTTTTTTTTTTTTTTTTTGGGGGGGGGGGGGAGGTGTGCTCCTTTTCAGAAATAAAATAATAAAGGGAAATTTAGGTCCCCCCATTCAATTCAGGTCCCCCCATTCCCTGGGGTATAGTGTAATGCCATGGGGACCCAAACTTCCCTTTATTATTTTCCGTTATAACAGAAAATAATTGTTAAAATGGCCCTTAGAGGTTAAAAATAATTTTAAAAAACTCACCTTTTCCACTTGTTCGCGGCGCAGCCTGTCCGGTGTCTTCTTTCTTCTTTCACCTTGCAGGACCTGCAAAGGGACCTTTGGTGACGTCACCGTGCGGTGAGCGCGCTCACCACGTGGTGACTGCGGTGACGTCACCAAAGGTCCTTTTGCAGGTCCTGCAAGGCCGGGAAAGAAGAAAGAAGGCACCGGACCGGCTGCGCCGCGAACAAGTGGAAAAGGTGAGTTTGTTTTTATTTTTTTTAACCCTAAAGGCCATTTTTTTAATGCCCAAAAGTAGGACATGTCCGGGGAAAAGAGGACGTCTGGTCACCCTACGCTGTGCTCCCCTTTGACCCGAAATAATATACTGCAGGGATGATAGTGAAACCCTCCCCATAGTAATACAGAGTAAAAGTAGCAACATTTCTCACCTACAGTGCCTTCATTAGTAGTAATACCCCCTACAATGCCTCCAGTAATGATACTGCTCCCCAAGAGTGTTCCTTTTAGTAGTAATGCCTTCCATATTGTGTCAAATAATAGTGCACGTCATAGTATACGGAGTAGTAATAAGGCTCTCTATAGTGCCCCAAGTAGCATTAAAGTTGTTATCCAACCTCTATAATGCCCCCCAAAGTGCCCGGTCACCACATACAGGTTATATTTTCCCTGTTCCCCGGCACCCGCGTCGCTCCAATAGCAGACGGTGACAGGAACAAGCCTCCCTAGTGCCACCCACAATGCTAAGGAGGTTTGTTCCCGTCACAGCTTGCTATTGGCTATCCAACTCCCCCTCCCCATTTGCCGGATGTTCTGATCCGCGCAGCGGGGAGGTGCTGCGGCGGCCGTACAGGGGTCAGGACCTACACGGGTGTTGTGGAGAGAAGTAAGTATAACCTGTATGTGGTGCCTGGGAATTTTGGGGGACATTATATGGGTTGGATAACCCCTTTAAGGCCCCTTTATAGTGCCCCCAGTAGTTATAATGTCCCTTATAGGACCCCTAGTGGTTACTGCATAATGCCCCCTATAGTGCCCCAGTAGTTATAATGCCTCCTGTAGTGCCCCCAAGAGTTATAATGCCCCCCATAGTGCCCTAGTATTTAAAATATACCCCTATAGTGCCCCCGGTAGTCAAAATTCCCCATACAGTGCTCCCAGTAGTTAAAATTTCCCCTTTAGTAGTCATAATTGTCCTTGTAGTGCCCCAATATCTGCAGTGCTCCCTGTAGTGGCCCAGTAGTTATAATGACCCCCACAGTGCCCCATTAGTTATAATTCCTTCCTGTGGTGCCCCAGTAGTTATAATGCCCCCTGTATACCCCAGTAGGTATAATTCCCCCCTGTAATGCCTCAGTAATTATGCCTTTCTGTACTGCCCCAGTAGTTATAATGCATCCCTGTAGTGCCCCCGTAGTTATAATGCCCTCCTATAGTTCCCCAGTAGGATGTCAATACAGTTGTATAGTCAGTAGCCACAGCATTCAGCGCCCTGTACAAAACATTTAGGGCTCATGACCTGGAGATGCCCCTGACTTCAGGTACCTATTTTGCTAGGAAAACAAAAAATAATAATAATAAAGTATATTACAAATATTCTTTTGATCACACATATAATAGGTTTTAATTACATTTATGTAAAAAGTTTAGGCACACTTTAACTTAACAGCAGAGTCTTCTTTAAGACGTTGTCCTTGGTTGGTCATTGGGGACATAGAAGAATTTTCCCGAGTGTCACTGTTATTACATCATTACCTAAGCAAACTAGTTTCTGCCACTCAATACCAGTAAGCATAATAGGCTGGTATGTTTGGCAACGCACGTAATTAACTCTTGCCTGTGTGCCTCTATGACTGACTAAATCTAAGTGATAAGTCTAAATGATAAGGAGAAGTGCAGATGCTCAGTTATTTCATAGTATCTTCAGGGGTGGACTGGCCATAGACCCTGCAGGGAATTTTTTAGGTGGGACAATGCCCACAGGGCCACCCAAGCCTTTCTTACTGCTGCTGGCCGGTTCATACTACGGGGGGAGCTATAGGGGTCATTATTAGAGGAAGTCCAGGTAGCATGGTGAAGGTAGGGCTGGCTTGGTGTTGTGACCTCCTAAGCGCCTGCTCCCTAAATTAGGGACAATTGGAGGAGGAGGAGGACAGAACATGGTGGTTTCTGTCCACAGTGTTTGGTTCTGTGGGATTGTATTCTGTGCTACACTATGGTATTACTGACCCTGCCAACTTGTTTTGGCCCCATCTACTTGTGTTGCCTCATCTTCTGTCAATTTGGATCCACCTACAACATTGGGGCAGGGTTGCCAACCGTCCAGAAATTTATGGACAGTCCGTAAAAATAGGCAACTTGTTTCCTCTGTCCGTGAAAAAAAATAGACGTGTCCGTAATCAGAATCTGTGTCAAAATCCACAACCAAGTTTTTCAGTATGGTGGTCCCATTACCATATCTACCGATGCGGTAATGGGACCACCATACGGGCCCACTGTGGCACACTGTAGTGGTATAGTGTAGTAAAGGAGGTGTTAAAGGAGTTTCCCGAGACCTTTCTACTGGTGACCTAAACTCTGGATAATCTGTGACAAAATTTACATGCAATACTTGCAGATTTTTGTAGTAGATTTCGTGTAGGATTTGACGCAAAATCTGATAAGTATGGACTTCGCCTTAAAAGGGTTTTCGGGTTGGCATCAACATCCTGTAAAATAATCATTTCTAAAGGCAGATGTAATTGTGTAATGAATTTATTTTACTTTTATGGCTGCTATCTCCAGTCCTGGGCTGTGGTCACATGACTATGTCCATGCAGCTCCTGTGATGTTATGTCCATGGGTGGGCCAGTGATAGGGGAGTGTCTATGTAGATAGCTGTGTGGGAGGAGCTATAAACTAGCTGAGTGTTTTTAGGGGTGGGGCTGGAGCTGTGACAGAGAAAGGAGAAGAGCATCATGGGTTTGGTTGGATTCAGGAACAGGAGGTGCTGCATACAGGATGGAAACAAACTAGATGGAGTAAAGCACAGGACAGCCCAGATTTGCCAGGACTGCCTTTGAAAATTATAGGCAGTCCGTGTGGGACTGTTGGCAACTATGGTAAAGGGATTAGCTCAAGAGATTTTGCCAAAATATGAATATAATAAAACCAACTATAGACCAAACAACTGCCCTAAGTCTGGCATCTCTGCTAGAAGCATGGAGGTAAGTATTAGTGTTTTTTTGGGGGGCACTATGAAGAAGGGGAGGACAAAAACACTATGAGGGCATCTACTGGGCCACTAAAAAGAGGTATTTTATACTGGTACATTATCGGGGACACTATGAGGGCATCTACTGGGGGCACAATATAGGGGCATTTTATACTGGCACACATTATGGGGGCACTATATAGGGTATTTTATACTGGCACTTTATTGGGGAAGAGGACAGATGAGCACTATGAGGGCATTTAGTGGGGGCACTATATAGGGTATTTTATACTGGCACTTTATTGGGGAAGAGGGCAGATGAGCACTATGAGGGCATTTAGTGGGGGCACTATATAGGGGTATTTTATACTGGCACACATTATGGGGGCACTGTGGAGACATTAGCTCAACTGGGGGCACTAAAAGGGGGTATTTTTTGTACTGGCACATTATTGAGGGCACTATCGGGAAGAGGGCAGATGAGCACTATGAGGGCATTTAGTGGGGGCACTATATAGGGGTATATTTTTTGTACTGGCACACAGAAAGAGGCATTTTTGTTCTAGTTCACATTATTAGAGGGCATTTTTTTGCACTTTTGAAGGTGTGGCAACTCCAGGTTGAATGTGCCTTGATTTGACCAATGGGCAACATTTATGTGCACCTGTGCAGCCTGGGTCACATGACGTCAGGGATAGGTGGGACTCACAGCCTCCGCCCCCCTCCCATTGTATGTGTGAATTGACGCTGGAGGTAACTGGGAGCTGGTCGCTGAGTCGCTGACTTTATGCCACAATCAGAAAATGCCCAACGGCATGTAGGGTTAGCGTTAGGTCCCGTGCCACTTGAGATACTTTGACGCGGTGCTCGGGCTCCGGTATGTTCTTGATATAAGAATATATTGGCGAAAGTCTCATTTTAATATCAGTGTGAGGGTTTAGCCATATATTGTCAATTGCATTAACCGCTGTAGTGCGCCACTTTCCGTGAATTGTTGTTTTATATAGTTTGTCATCTCCGCACATTTGGCTCTCCTGTGTAGGATGTTTTTGTGGTACATGTGGTCCACTGCAGGCACCCTCCATTGTATGCATTTTTGCTGGGGATTACGTTAAGCAGCAGATCACATGTGCGGGATTTGCTCCCCGATTAGAAATGCGCAACAGCATTTGGGGTTTTGAGCACTTCTCAGCCATTTGAGACCACTTTTTTTTCTCTGTGATTTCATTTTTTTCACTGGCACACATTATAAGGGGGCATTTTTGTACTGGCGCTCATTTTAAGGGGTCATTTTTTGTACTGGTGCTCATTTTAAGGGGGCATTTTTGTACTGTCACATGATAAGGACAATTATCACTTATCAATGGAAAAATTGTAAAAACTACAGCTTGTCCCATTTTGTTTTGTTTTTTAAATATATATAATTATAATACATGCAGTTTCATTGCTTCATCCATCACAAGGGCACCCACTAAGGCTTTAATGCCCAAGGGCCCACATGAACCTGGAGCCAGCCCTGTGTGCTTACAGTATAATTCCAGCATTTATCATGTTATCATCTTGTAAGAAAAGGCTCTGGGATTATTGAATGTGATAGAAACAGAAGACCCAACACACATATATTCATTACACAGCAAGGAGAGGGACAAAAGAGAGACAATATGCATAAAACTTCTTAATTCACTAAGCGAAATAATTGTGCAATATCCTATTATGTCAAGAATGAAATTAGATAGCCTTCTGCACCTTGCCCTGCAAATCTCATAATCCACTTTCCTCTGCACCATAAAAGTGCATTTACACTGTGTTTGCAGTGTACCAGTGGTGTAACTAGAACTGACTGGGCCCCACAGCACATTTTTGAATGCCCCCTCCTCCCATGTAACCCTCACTCCTGCGGCTAGTCAAGATCACTCTCTCTAAGACCAGGTCAGGCAGTTATTCCGTTTCCTACATGTATATAGTTGTCAATCTATATAATGGCATGGTATAATACTGTTGAGGGGGCCCTGACAACAAAATCTGGTATGGAGGGCCCCTGGAGGTCCCTTAGAACCCTGTTTCAACTATATAGGGGCATTTTATATTGGCACATTATGGGGGGCACTATGAGGAAGGAGAGAGAGAGGAGCACTATGGGGGCATCTACTGGGGGCACTATATAGGGTCATTTTATCCTGGCACATTATCGGGGGCACTATGGGAAAGGGGGAGACGGGCACTATATAGGGGTATTTTATACGGGCTCACATTATGGGGCACTAAGAGAAGGTATTTTTTGTACTGGCACACAGAAAGGGCATTTTTCTACTAGTTCAAATTATTAGGGGGAATTTTTTGCTCTGGCACACGTTATAAGGGGGCATTTTTGTACTGGCGCTTATTTTAAGGGGTCATTTTTTTGTACTGGCACATATTAGGGGGCAGTTTTCTACTATTACATTATAACGAGAATTAGCAAATTGTCAATCACGGTATAATACTGTTGAGGGGGCCCTGACAATAAAATATTTCAGTCCTCCTCCTGGAGGGCCCCGTAGCAGCCACTATAGCTACGCCCCTACAGTGTACTTAGAAGAAAGCTTCCTCTGTATATGTCTAATATATTTTTTAGACTTTTAGACTGTGCAAAACTGTTAGGCAGATGTGGAAAAAATGCTGCAGAGTAAGAATGCTTTAAGAAATAGAAGTGATAATAGTTTATTTTTATCAATTAAAATGCAAAGTGAATGAAGGAAAGAGAAATCTAAATCCATTCACTTTTTGGTGTGACCGCCCTTTGTCTTCGGAACAGCATCAGTTTTTCTAGTTACACTCAAACACAGTTGTTGAAGGATCTCAACAGGAAGGTTGTTCCAGACGTCTTGGAGAACTAGTCACAGATCATCTATGGATGTAGGCTTGATCAGATCCTTCTGTCTCTTCATGTCATCCCAGACAGACTGGATGATGTTGAGATCAGGGCTCTGTGGAGGCCATATCATCCCTTCTAGGACTCCATGTTCTTCTTAAGGCCTTATTCACACGTCTGTGATAAGATGGTCAGTGATTTATCTGTGAAGAATCCGTGCTTAGTCTGTGTGTCTGATTTTTCCGTGTGTCATCCGCGTTCCATGGACAGCTAAACGTTAAATTTTAGAGCATCTCCTATAAATGGTCAGTGAAGCATGGGAAGAAAGGGATGCAAGTGAGCTCTTAACAAGCTCTGCCTCTGATGCCACCAGATGTAAGGCAGCTATCCTATAAATCAATGTTTGACCTTTTAAACAGGCCTTGAGACATGACTTTGATAAAAAAAAATTAAACCAGCATCTCATCTGAAAACAGCTGTTTCAAGGTGATTGCCTCTCATCAGTGCAGAGCAGAGACTACTGACTTAACTGGGTGAGAGGCCTGTCAGGATTTGGGGGGTACTATCTCTTCTTGGGGAGAGAGCACCTTAATCACTTAATCACCCCAACTCAACTATGCACAAAAACATTTTTTCAGGCATTTTGACATTTGACTTTGACTTCTGTGTAGGGAAAAATGGGGTCCACTGTCATTTAGAAAAAAAAAAAGGCAGCCAAAAAACACTATAAAAACTGCCTGACATTTCACAAATGTAAACAAAAAAAATAGCCTGCAGTGTTTGTTGGCTGCAAATATCATTTCTGAGGCTTGAGGAAAGCTGTTAGTAGGAGCAGTGGCAGACTGGCCATAGACCCTACAGGGAAATTTCCTGGTGGGCCGATGACCAGAGGGCACCTACACCCTCCTCTGGCCAAAATCCAGGTACATAAAGATCTGATACTCTCAGCATTAGTTAATTTAGACAGTATTTTGTGCTGCACTGTGGTATATGGTTCTGCTGAGGTAGTATTTTTGTGCTGCACTCTGGTATCTGAGGCCACTTTTAGCTTTTTTTTCGAGGGCCTCTTTAATTTCCCAGTCCGCCCATGAGTAGCAGAAATATCATAAACGTGCTCTGTATTTTATAGACTGAAGGTGGAGCAGATCCAGCTCTGCTATACGTTTCTGTTCCAGTCTGATGCTAATTTTGTTGCTTGTCTGTGTATTACCCTTTTTTGGCGCTGATTTTAGACCATTTCTGCCTCAAAATCAGCTCCAAAAAACGTCTCAACACAGCCTCCCATTCATTTCAATGAGAAGCAGCACTTTTTATTGAAATGAATGGTAGAAAAAAGAAAAAGAAAGGAAGCGTGAAAAAAAAAGAAGCAGCGCTCCCTATCTTGGGGACGAATCAGCACTGTATCTCCCATTGAAATGAATAGAAAGCAGAAAAAACAGCTCCACGTAAGTCCATGCCTTTTTTTATTACACGTTTTCCAAGCGTGTTTTGGCACACATCAATTCAGCTTTGTATTGAAGTGAACACACATTGGTTAAAATAAAAAGACACATAAAAAATTGCATTAAAAATGCACGAAACAAAGTGTGAATTTTTAAAAATGTGTTTTTCAAAATTAGTTGCGTGAATTGGCCCTTAGGACTCAAGCACACGACTGTATGTTCGGTCACTTTTTTGCAGGTCAGATGTGGACCCATTCATTTTAATGGGGCCTCAAAAGATGCGGACAGCACACCGTGTGTTGTCTGCATCTGTATGTCCGTTCCACGCCCCCACAAAAAAGATAGAAAATGTCCTATTCTTGTCCGTTTTGCAGACAAGGATAGGACATTTCTAGCAGAGTTTGAAAGAAAACGGTGCCATGGGCCGGGATGCGTGTTTTGTGGATCAGCGATTTGCAGACCGCAGAACTGATACGGTCGTGTGCATGAGCCCTTATGATTTCTGTGATTGTGTCCCTTCTGCTGGTTGTAGTCTTCTTTTTCCCTTCATCTTTTTCTGAAGGGTATTGGGGGAGATTTATCAAAATTGGAGTAAAGGAAAACTGCCTTAGCTGCCCATAGCAACCAATCAGATTGATCCTTTCATTTTCCAAAAGAGCTCTAAGAAAATGAAAGGTCGAATCTGATTGGTTGCTATCAGTTTTATCACCAGTTCTGATAAATCTCCCCCACTGCCTTTTCTTTCTTTTTTTTTAATTTCTTTTTATTAGTTTTCACAAGAGTAATATCACTTATAAACAATGCGTTAGGAAACTGTCATAGGAAAGACATGCATTGTACATACATCAAAGCAAAGAGTATTGACAATTTTACAGTATGAATAACAATCTTTTGTGAACCTATCTTACCCTTATAACCCAACCCTCCCAAACCCTCCCTCCCTGTCCTGTGTAACCAAGTCTGAAAAGACAATGAAATTTCCTGAGGATCTCATGTACTTGAGGAAAGCTGTAAAGGGGTGCGTCCATGTAATTCCTCATATAGGTACCACGTGGTTTGATCAAAATGTGATTTCAATTTAACTTTGAGCGAGTCGGATAAGGTGTGCATGAATAGGGACCATTTTTCAAAAAAACGCTTTGTCAGCTTGTCTTTGTCGGATAAAGTGTGAATCCAATCCATGTTAAATAAGTGAGTAAGTTTAGATTGGATGAAAGGAATAGATGGGGTCTCGAGATCAAGCCATTTATGTAATATGCTTTTCCTTGTTGCCGCCGCCCAGACATGTAGGAGGGCTTTGTGACGTCTATTGATGTTACGCTGCTCATCTGACAAAATATTAAAGATAGCCCATTGGGGAGTAATGGAGAAGGAGATGTTGTAAGTCGTGAAAATATGTAGTCTCACCTGTTCCCACAGGTCCTGAATATTTGCATAGCTCCAAAGATGATGGAACAAGTCAGTGTTTGGTGTACCACACTTGGAACATAAATATAATTTGTCGGGGGACATTTTATGTTTGACATGTGGGGTGATATATGCTCTGTGAAATATCATCAATGCCATATCTGTATAGCTACTAACTGGGAAATGTTTATGTATTTTAATGTGGCTTCTAATAAAGTCTTGATTTCAAAATCGGGAAAGTCATTGATCCATTTTATTGGCCCTGTCCTAACCGAGTCCCAATCAATTAATGGTTTGAGGAATCTATATATAGTGCTAGTAGAAGAGACCGTAGTTCTCCCCCTTTTAAGGAACACATTTAAACAAGCACTTCTAGAATCAAGAGGAATAGTAGATAGACATTTTTGGACAAAGTTACGGGCTTGTAAATAGATAAATTGGTAAATTGGTTATGGGCAAATGCTGGAAATCTTTGGGTGATCTCTGAGTAGGGAATCATAGAGTAATTAGTGTCTAACACATCCACTACCAATGAGCAACCTTGCGTTGCCAACACCGAATAGATTCTGGGAGGTCTGCCTTCCAGGAAATTTGGGTGCCCCAGAAACGGTTGAAATAATGTATTCATGCCATCAAGTGTACTCATTTTCTGTACTTTCCGCCAGGCCTGTATAACCGTCCATAGAATAGGGAAGTCTTTTACATTAGGAGGTAGGGAGGCAGTGGGTAGATGTAAGAGTGCCATAAGAGAAATGTGTGGAAAGAATTGTCTCTCCATAGTCACATTGGCAAAGTGTGATTTCCCCCTCAACCAATCTAACGCATAGCAAAAATTAGCTGCCAAATTATAAAGTGAGATGTCTGGGAAATTAAGTCCCCCTAGCTCACGTGGTTGTTGTAATTTGTAGAGGCTGATGCGACTTCGCCAGGTAGAGTTCCAAATAAACCTTCTAAAAGATCGCTGTAACAACTTAATGTCCGATAAATGGAGTAAAAGCGGGAGTGTTTGTATTAAATAGAGTAGTTTTGGAAAGGCTACCATTTTAAGAAGGTGACACCTCCCTGAGAAGGATAAAGTAAAATGCTGCCAAGATTGCACTAAAGTCATGATAGATGCTATAAGGGGACGATAATTTAATTTATATAAGTGAGCTGGATTAGCTGTCAGCTTAATCCCTAGGTAAGTGATAAACTCCGAACTCCACTTAAAGGGGAATGAAGCACCTAAGTGTCTCCTGGCAGTACGAAAGATCGAAAGGGCCTCTGATTTAGTAAAATTAACCTTGAATCCAGATATATTGCCGAACAAATTAATGGTCTCCAAAATATCTGGAATCGCTTGTCGTGGATTAGATATGAATAATAAAATGTCATCCGCAAATGCTAGTAGTTTAGTTTCAACTGATCCAGTTTGTATACCCTTAAACGAGGGAAGCGCCTGTATTGTTCTAATCAAGGGATCCAGAGCTAAATTGAATAATAATGGGGATAATGGACAGCCTTGTCTTGTGCCTCTGCCCACTGCAAATGGAGAGGAGCACAATGAATTAACCCATATTGAGGAATAAGGAGTATGGTATATCATTTGAACCGCTGAGCAAAACAGGGGCCGAATTCTCGTAATCTCAAAAGTTCCTGCAAATATCGCCAAGAGACACGGTCAAAAGCCTTGTCTGCATCAAGGCTGACTAGATTATTCTTGGTCTGTCTGTGGGTCCTACTCCCACTGCCTTTACTAATGAATTCAGTTTCCTCATCGTGCGTCCATAATCATCCTAGCATAGTAGGAAAGTTACAGTCTGAAAATTTCATCCGGTCAATGATTTACCTGCTCTTCCTGTTTTCTACATTATTTTCAAAAGATTTAAAGGGGTATTCCCATCTGGGACACTGATGGGATATAGCTAGGAGATGCAATCAATGTCATATAGGAGCGGGTCCTAAGTCTGGAACCCACGCCTATCTCCAGAACTGGACTCTAGAAGTGAACAGAGAGAAGCTTCACATGTGCATACATTAGGGTTGCCACCTTTCCCCAAAAAATACCGGCCAAGTTAAGCCACACCCCAAAGGGTGTGTGGTTGTGGAGGCGTGGCTTAGCATGTCGCTAACATACTGTGGCTCCCAATAACATTAATGCCCTCATTAGTGCCGCCCAGAATTAATACTGTCCACATTAGTGCCCCCAGTAATATTAATGCCCCCCATTAGTTACGCCCAGTAAGAGTAATGGCCCCATTACTGCCCCCCAGTAACAATAATGCCCCCATTAGTGCCCCCAGGAAGAATAATACCCCCACTTAGAATAATGCCCCCATTAGTGCCCCCAGTTAGAATAATGCCCCCTCCAAAAAGCACTCACCTCCTCCATTTGCTTGCGCCAGTGTGAATGCCCCCTGCTGAATGGAAGCTCAGGACAGGACCTGTGCTCCAGTGTGATGACATCTCACAGGTACTTTCCTGAGCTTCCAGTCAAGGGGGGGGGAACTTTCACATCGGCACGAGCAAATGTGAATTTTTTTTTTTAACACGAGTGGGGTAAAGGCTGCACTAATGAGTGCTCTGCAATGGAAGGGCTCATTTGTAGCAGTCCTTGTAACAAAATACTGGCAATTAACATAGCTGGTAGAAAAAAAAATACTGGCACCGACAGGGCCACTAAAATACCGGCCTTGTTGGCAATATTAACGCCCACCCTCCATTCATTGCCATGGATGTACCAAAAATATCCAAGTGCTGGCTCAGCTATTTCCTGCAGTCCCAGAGCAGTGAATGAAGAGGTGACCGTGTGTGAGCAATGCGCTCTCCATTCATCTCTATGGGAATCAATTCGGGGGCTCCATTGTCTAGATAGGAGTGGTCCCAGAGGCCCGAACCTGACATTTGTGCCACATCCTAGCCATATGCCATCAATGTCCATACTTACCAACGTTCCAATTGGTAAAATCATGGCATATAAGCCCTGCCACGGGAACACCCCGAACCCACTTGGAAAAACACCAATTTAAGGGCGGGGTTTGTGTTAGCCCTTTTTGGCTTGAAACAGCGCAAATTTGCCAGTACAGTCTCTGACAGTCCAGCCAAATTTGGGACATTTGGCAACTAGGAATGTCCCAGATGTGCAAGGCCCTTTAATTCTTTTTTTGTGATGCTTGATTGACCCACATTTCTCATCCTCAATGGTCTTGTTCACACATCTGTGATGATGTCCATGACAATATGGTCAGTGTTTCATCCATGAAGATGTCTGTGAACAGGCTCAGACTAGCCCACAGGGGTACAGGTGAATCCCCCGGTGGGCCTCTGAGCTAATTGGGCCCCTAGTCTCCCACCCCCTGCACAAGTGGCACACAACACAGTAGACTTACTGCACTACATACTTATATTTAATGTACGGCACCTTAACCAGCTTATGTTCATACAAAAACTTGATAGCCAGGACTCCAGCAGGGGAAGCGCTATCCATTGATGATGTGCTGAGTAAAGGGGGGCCCCCGAGGACAGGACAGAGGAAGCAGGGAGCTGGAAAGCAGAGCCTGAGCCCTGGACAGGGACTCAAAACAGGAGCGAGAATTAAGTGTAATTAGGAGGTGGGGCCTCTTGTCCAAGACTGGACCCCTTTCTCCAGGGGCCCCATAGCAGCTGTGTGGTCTGCCTCCATTGGAGAAACACTGCTGACTGTACCTCTTCATTTTTTTTTTTTAATTTCAGTAGAATCAGTATAATGCCTCATGCAGACAACCATATCCTTTTTTGCAAATCGCAGAACTGCAAAAAATGTGGATATAACATGGACCACATCCATATTTTTTTGCACTTCAATGGGTATGTGGTCCGGAGATAGTTTCTTTCAATACAAAACTTTCCCTTATCCACAGAATATCTGGGACCACCACTGATCACAAGAACTGGATTCTGTGTCCCCTTATAAATGAAGTGTCAGGTAGAGCGTACGCATAGCTACTCTGTTCACTCTCTATGGGACTGCTGCAGATAGCCGAGTACAACGCTCAGCTATTTCCAGAAGTTCCATAGACATTGAATGACGCAGAAGGGACACAAGATCCCCATTTTAATGATCATGGGGCACCCAGGAGTCCCCACCGATCAGATACTTATTCCCCTTCCTGTAAGTAGAGGTTAAAAAAATAAGCTGAGCTGTAAAAATAAGAAAGGCCATCGCTATCTGATCAGAAGAGGTCCAACTCCCTGCACCCCCATCCAGTTCAATATGAAGACACACCACTACTTAATATACACTGACTTCTTTATTAACTGCAAGGTATCAAATGTACAGTAGATGTTCTCATTAGAAGTCAGGGCACTGGTCTTAAATGTGGCCCTGTTGATGATGGGCCTTTGACTCATGAAGAGTCGGGCCTTCAGCACTCAGGAGAGGAAAAACCCCCAGTGGAGGAAACCTCTAGGGAACCATGGCCAAAGACTGCCCTTCCCCTAGGCGGTGGAGGAAAACGATGACACATGACAAGGATGGTGGATTTTTCCTTGAATCAATGGTGAATGTCAAGTGCGTTGACTTCTGCAGAGACCAAGCCTGGAATCTGCCTTTTGATGCAGCAGGAAATTCACTTCTTCGGTGAATACATCTGACTGCAGAAAGTTCGGTAAATGTCAAGTCCAGTGGTTATTGCAGAGACCAAGCCTGGAATCTGCCTTTGATGCAGCAGGAAACTCACTTCTTTGGTGAATACATCTGTCTGCGGAACGTCCGGTGGGTGAGTGCAGAGACCGAGCCCGGAATCTGCCTCTTGCTGAAGCGCAGGTCATCTGATCCTGACATGGTGGCCACCATGTCGTTGACTTGTGGTAGAGTCATCACCTCTGGCTATATCCCATGTTCATTGCCAGGACACAGTGAGACCCCCGCTTTGGTACAATGATCTGCAGAGGCAAAAAATATAACTAATTATGACTAAACATGGAACAGCGGAAAATTACATGTACATAGAGACACACAGTGACAAAAATCGCCAAAGCCCCTGCAAAGCCCCTTACACGCTTCCATAGTTCAAATTCTGGGAGCCATTGCTCAAGGTGATCTACATATAAAGGTCAATGGGAGCCCCCCCAGTGGTGACTGCAGGCAGTTAGAATGTAATCATGCCATGTGTCAGGGATTATTTTCCACTAATGGCTCCACTCTGCTCATCTCTGTGGAAAATCTAAACCCTAAATTATTCTGTGTCATCCAGAACTTGGCATCATGTCCGTTATGAGCTCCTGTCATAAATCACATTACATTTTATGACTCCAGTAACAAGGATCTTACCTTATTTAGGGATCTTTTTGGTTCTTAAAACCAATACCTTCTAGCAGGGGTCACTGGTGAAGATCAGGAGATGGTTTACTCTGCATCTCATTTTGTCTCAGACCTGGTGATCCGATCTGCTGCAATTACCTTCTTAACCCCAGGATGTTTTTTTTCCAGTGGTGACCATTGGATAGCGCTGTGTCCAAATTATACAGAAAACACCATAAATATCAAGAAGCAGAAAAATCACAAATCATCAATATAACCCAATGCAGATACAAGGTCTTCTCCTGGATGAGGTCCCTATAATCTGATAGTCTGACACATGTTCTCGGGACACAACTGCCTCATAATCAGGTCTCTAGGACCGAGCTAAAATAATAATTTAGGATACCCCCTCATTAATAGGTATAACTGTAGACACCGCAAAGTTATGGGGATCATAGGCTAAAAGGCCAATGTTTGTGGGTGTGATTATCCCGAACCTTTGGAAACCTTTTGAAAGTACTTACTACACATACATATATTATCACATGATAAGACATTATTGCAATCAGTACATGAAGATTATCAAATTTAGAAATGTCACTTGTTACTTACCGATGCCAACAAGTCTGTGGGTTCTAGACCTGTACCATGGGGCAGCGGTTGTAATCTGGAGTTGGGTAGAGATTACAGCTTTGGTGACATAGAGGATCCAGGTCTGTTTTGGTAATATCAGGCTTCTGGTAAGGGCGATCTCTTGGCCCATCATAGACTCGACATATCATGAAAGACATGGAGCCGCTAATTGACCTTTTTGGGAAAGCCTGTGATCCTGTCATTCTGCAGGCAGGATATTAGATGGTCTCTCATCACATTGTGCTGGAAGATCGCCGTGGGTTCACCGTCATCTGCCAGAAACTCAAAGGCAAATGCTATGGCGAACACCCCACAATCATAGGTGTTTTTCTGCTGATCCACGTTGAGAAATTTTAGATGTTTCAGGGGCTCATTGACCACTACACTGTAGATGTTAGTAATCTGCTGGCAAACAGATAGAGGCAAATTGCTGGTCTTGTTGCTGTTGGCCACAAGGATGTCGCCATTTTTGAAGCAGGTGGTCAGCCAATGCACCCTTTCCTCGTCTTCTTTAGCACACTGTATCCTGGAAAAAGAATAGCAGCAGCGGGCTGCAGGCCATCAAAGTCCCCAAACTGATTCTGCAGGAGATCCTGGGCCTTGTTAATGATGTCATCGTCCAGCATGCCGTCCTGGCCGCTGCTCTTCAGGATGGATAAGTGCTCTGGAGACAAGTTGTTCTGTGCTCTCCAGGTATAGGCCATCTCCACTTGTGGTGTTCCCAGCTCCGGGCTTCCTACATCTTTGGTAGATGGAGCCGACATGTTTTCTGCCGCAGCTCTTTTGGCTGGTGGAAATGTCCCGGGCTGACTGTCATTAGAGGTTGGTGCTTTCCTTTTAAAACTGGCTTTGGAAGCTTCACGAGATGCCTTCAAAAGGTCTACAGCAGACTCAGCCATTTTCTTGTCCTGTTTTTGACGAGTCTTTCTATCACGTCGTCGCTTACAGTTTTTTGGTGTTTTTTTAGCAGGTGGTGCTTTGTGGACAAGGAATGGCTCCACAGCATCAGCATCCCGGGGCCTTTTTTGTGGGGGTTCCCCACTTTCTGTTTTTTTTCCCAGGGACATGCCTTGTGGTATTAGGGGCCCCTCATGTACAACTTTTGGATCAGCAATAAAGTTGGTTGGTGTCTTCTCAGCTGTGTCATGGTGGATGACGTGGTGTTTAAGTCTTAAGGCAACTGACCTGAAGAAGCTCCTGGCCTGTGTCATGATGGTTGATTTCATGGCCAGGAAGCTGGAGTTCCTCATCAGAGTTCTCCATTTTTGATTCAATTTCCTGAATCGGGTCAGAAGGAATGAGCCAATTGACATGCAGGATGAGAGAGAGTTGATCAGCAGCCGCCGATCAACATAGCGCCGACGCCTATGAATCCTCATGATGGCGTCCAATCTTCTTTCTGAAGTTGTGTGCATCCAACATGGAGTCACCTTCACAAATTCATCATTGTGATGTCATCCAGTGACATCACAGCTGTAGGCCCAGTTCTAGAACATTCTATGCAAATGTGATGACATAACAATACTCTGCCAGGATGAAGGCCAGATTATTTTTAACCACTTAATGGCCAGAGCATCTAATATATTAATGAACTAAGTTATATGGATGGTGTTTGTTTAATGGATGCAGATTTTCAGTTTTCGAAGATATATTGATTTTTACCTTAACAGTACATTTTCTGCTTCACAGTTTTAGTTTGATTTGGTTGCTGTTTTTTTAAAAAATCTGTATAGTTCCAAAATTTAGAGGTCAGATCTGTGTATTATATGAAACACACTAATCCTTTAAATTAAATTGACAGAATTTGAGATACAGATGCTGCAGAACCTCTTTTCTGAAAAGTGAGGAAGAGATTCCTGTCCACTGTTGATTGCTTGGAAAAGGCCTCGTCCTTCTCATAAGAAGGTCTGCAGTATATGAGATGTGTATTTTATTTATGTGTATTTTTGTGTTGTGCCCACACTGGTGATTACGAAGGGGTTGTCCAAATTGTAGAGTCCATTTCATTCAGGCCACCCATTGACACCAGAGTAATATGCAACTGGTACGCAGCCATAATACAGCCCCCAAACTAGTCTATGGGGCCTTACTGTACCCAAGGGCGTAATTAGGCGCAAAATTTGAAAACACCCCAAGCAATTTCCCCGATAGATGGATAGATAGTTAGAGTTGAGCGAACGTGCTTGTAATGAGCACTGTACTGCTCGGATCCCCTGCGCTCGCATGGGCACAGCCATCCGGATCCATCCTCCTCACCCGACAGATCCGGATGCCTGTGCCCATGCGAGCGCAGGGGATCCGAGTAGTACAGTGCTCGTTATGAGCACGTTCGCTCAACTCTATAGATAATCTAAATTTGCTTACCGAAATTTATGTTTTCTTGAGTCCAAAGGCAGCACAACACAATGGGTTAACGTCTTGCTCCTCCCTTCTAGGACAGAAGAAAATGATTAGTAAATCAGACTAATTAACCCCCCTATAAAGGAGTGCACACCCACTAGGTACATGTGTTTTTTACCAAGCAATGTCTTTTCCAGAGAGGGATACTTGTGCTGCCTTTGGAATCAAGGAAAGATACATTTCGGTAAGCAAATTTAGACTTTCCTTATCGTCCTTCAGGCAGCACAACACAATGGGATCTGTAAAGCAGTATTAAACAAGGGGGGGGGGGACAAAATCACAGCCTTAATAATCACTTGTCCATCAAAGGCTGAATTGTAAGCACCAGATACATCAACTTATATTGTTTTGAAAGATGCATGGAGGTTGTTCATATTTGATCCAATGCTTTTTTTTTTTTCCTCTCTCTGCCCAAGCGACAGCTGGTCAGCCGAATTGAAGGACCTTGGTTCTCCAATGACCAGTAGATGAAGCTTGTCTTGTTCAGCTGATTGAGGATTCTGGTAGATGAATTTCTTGACTTACATTCTTGTCAGATGAGAGCTTTGGTAGGGTATAGGGCGAGTCTTCTTGATGTACTTTCAGACATGGCCCTTGCAAAAGTCTGACTCCTTCTTGGCTGAT
Source organism: Rhinella marina (assembly GCA_900303285.1). NCBI lineage: Eukaryota > Metazoa > Chordata > Amphibia > Anura > Bufonidae > Rhinella > Rhinella marina. The sequence goes on from ONZH01000479.1 coordinate 244,845, forward strand.
GCAATTGCCAACAGAAATAAACCTTCCAAGATACAAACCTTAGTGGTGCTTCTGTAAGTCTTGAGGAGAACGACCTGATCCCAGGCTGGAATAGGAGGCTGAATAAAGAAAGTTAAAAAAAAATGCATGAATGCACGAAGCCATCTATGCAAGCAGTGGCAGCCATGAAATGCACTCTAACAGTGTTAGGTTTGAACAAACTGGAAAACCTTCCTGAATAATAATAAAAAAATAGAAAATAAATAAAAAAAATTCAGACAGGTCAGGATTCTGCAAGTTTCCACTGCCACATCTTACAAGCCCCTTTTTAGTTCTGAACTGTTAGATTTCAGTCTGTGACTGAAATATCTCTGGTGTGGATGCTGTAGGCCTGCTTGAACGAGAAGATCTGGCTGGACTATATGTTCAATAATTTCCTGTGGAAAGTTGTAGCCAGTGAGGGATCATGCCCTCCTGGCCAGATGAGCACTATGGCTGAGACTCTCATCTCATTTTCCTGAGCACTCAGGAAATGAGGGGTAATGAAGGAAAATTTGGATGATTCCTTCCGAACTGAAAGACAGGCCATGTATTCTTTCTGGTGGATCCACTTGATTCAGGGAGCAGTACTTCTTGAGCTTTGTATTGGATCCCTGCTGGATCCCTATAGCATCTAATGGGGTACCCCATCTGCCCACAATCGGTTAAATATACAGTTGCTGAGACTTCAACTGTGACCTACTTACCAGATCCGCCTGAACATTCAGAATACCTTGAATGTGGATGGCTGTCTATGGTTTGACATTCCACTTCCCAAGTCATAATTTGACTGTATTGTGGATCAGAGAGAGTCCTGTGCCAATTGTTGATATAGCACATGGTGGAGATATCACTAGTTTGCTCCACCACTGACTGATTCTTGAGCCAGCCCTAATGAGAGCTAGATAAATTGCTCCCAGGTCTCTGATATTGGATCACAGATACAACTCATGAGGAGACCACCTCCCCTGAACTCCAAGAATGTGGAAGTGTACTTCCTGACCTGAGTTATTGGAACGGCCAGAAAATCTACTTTGTTCAGTATTTTTCGGACGAAGCCATCAAGGCAGTAGTTTCTGGCTTGATCACCACAAGACGAACCAGACTTTATAACATTGGTTTCTTCCTGAAACAAAGCTGGTTTGCAATGTAGATGAATGCCCATGTTATGGCTTCTATTGAAGAGGTCAGAAAAGTATATATTTGTAGACCGAGCGGTTGCCTGGCCTGATCTGATAGCAATCTCGACTAGCATCAGGAGTGGCGGTTACACAGGAGTAGGGGCGGGGCTTGCACACAGGATGCTGGGGGAGCCCCATTCAAATATTTGCTGTGGGGCCCAGTTATTTCGTATTACTCCACTGGCACTTGGTGATGGGACCTTAGATCTCACATTCACCTTGATTGCTGAATCCGTTCCTGTGAGAGCTTAAGCAACCAGTTTCTAGAGTCTACCTGGAAGCTAAGGGCTGAGTTAGCGCCACAACTTAGTAAGAACACCAGGTGATGATGATAAACCAAAGGCCAGTGAATTGAAGATGAGAAATCCTGGTGAGTGTCATTTAGTTTAGTTGGTTAGTTAGTTACTAAATTTAGTTAGTTACTAAATGATACCCCTGATATAAAAAGAACTACCCTATGGAATGCACATAAAGCATATATCCGTGGCATGATGATGAAATACGGAGCCCAATATAAAAAACAAAAGAATAAACAGTTGGAAGAAAAAATGTCCAAACTAAAGATACTAGAAAAAAGCCATAAAAACACTAGCGATACTAAGATAAAAGAAGAATTAATCAACACAAGAAACAACATTAGGATATTATTGCTGGATCAATATGAAAAGAATCTGTCCAAACTCAAACAAAAATATTATTCGCAGAATAACAAAGCTTCTGTATTTATGGCAAATAGAGTCAAACAACTTCAAAACAAATCTAGAATAGCATTTATAAAAAAAAAACACAACAACTAAAAAATTATGAATCCTAAAGACATTGTAGAACAGTTGAGAACATACTATGAACAGCTATACAATCTGAATATAGATCCACAAACTACTCAACCTACCACACCCTCTATACTGTCCTTTTTAGAATCAATGACCCTACCTAAACTAACAAACGAACAACTTGCCATACTGAATGCTCCATTCTCCCCTCTCCCCTCGGCTATAATAATGAATACTTCCAAATCTATAAAGACATTCTAACTCCGATTCTTACAGACCTGTTTAATGAAGCAGTGATTACCGGTACATTTCCTAAAGAGATGATGCAGGCTAATATAATCAACATTCCAAAACCAAATAAAGACCCCTCGTTGGTGACGAACTATAGACCTATATCACTAATCAATACCGACATCAAAATATATGCCAACATTATTGCCAATAGAATATCCATTATTATACCTACTATTATCCACCATGACCAAGTTGGTTTTGTGACAGGAAGACAATCCTCAGACGGCACAAGACGTATTATAAACATATTACACCATGTACAGCAAAATAATTTACCATCTATACTTCTTTCACTAGACGCTGAAAAAGCCTTCGACAGAATCCATTGGGAATATATGTTCGACACATTAGAAAAATTTGGATTTTCTGGACCTATCAAAAATGCTATCAAAGCCCTATATACTAATCCCTCAGCTAAAGTTATTACAAACGGCATAATTTCATCCCCATTCAATCTCACAAAAGGCACCAGACAAGGATGCCCACTATCACCCCTTCTGTTCATAATGGCTCTAGAACCATTTGCAGAACTGATTAGGAAAAATAAAGATATTCCAGGAATTAACATAATTGACACAAGGCACAAAATGAGCTTATTCGCGGATGACATACTTATATGCACCACAGAACCTAAAGTAGCACTACCTAAAATACAGGAACTCATCAAAACCTTCGGAAATGTTTCTTACTATAAAATTAATGACACTAAATCCCTAATATTAGAAATGAATATAAAAAACACAGACAAAATCATCCTACAATCTAGCTTTCCCTATATTTGGCATGACGACAAGATTCCATATTTGGGTATTGAGATCTCTTTGATTCAGAACAATTACCGATCTATGCTATCCCGAATACAACAAGACATGACCCAATTAAACATGTCTGATAATTCTTGGTGGGGACGTATAATAATATATAAAATGATGTTACTGCCTAAAATCTTATATCTCTTTAGAACTATTCCCCTATTACTACCCTCACGTATAATGCAAAAATTCCAGGCTCAGATGAATAAATTTATCTGGGGAAACAAACGCCCCAGAATTCCTATGTCAGTATTAAGCAGGAATAGAAATTCAGGAGGTATTGGCGTACCAGACCTTCAAGCTTATCAGATGTCGAGCATCCTGCATCAATCAATAGAATGGTGGGATCCAAACTCACACAAACCCTGGAATAGAATTGAACACGCATTAGAAGGAGGTTGTAGAATAAAAGATTCCATATTGGTTTATGCTATGGGTACCCATGCCTATAAATCAAAAAACCCAATAATTAGTGACGCCACAGTTATATGGGATAAATATGTTAAAATATGCGCTAAATTCAAAATCTCCAAACCATTGAAAATTCCATTGCAAACTCTCCAAGTTTTAATACCTTCCCTACCGACAGAAAATTGGATACAAAACGGTATACTCTATGTACAAGATCTGTTTCAAGGGGAGATATTAATGACCTATTTAAAATTGAGTCAATTATATGACCTTCCCAGAACAGATCTCTGGATATACCTGCAAATTAGAACTTTTCTAAACAAAAATAATGTAAAACTCCCCACAGTACATCCATTAACGTGTGCTCTACTAGAAAATAAACTCCACAAATATATGAAAGGATTGAAAGTATTTTATTCACAACTGACAGACAACTACCTAAATGTACATCCATCTATTCTCCAAAAATGGGAAAGAGATATCAATATTACTATCCCCATACACTCCTGGAAAACAACTTTCCAATCTGTCACGAAAAGCTCATCATGTTCAGACCACTTAGAAGCGTACTGCAAATTAGCTTTCCGCTGGTATTACACTCCTTATAGACTAGCAAAGATCTTTCATGACTCATCTAATCTGTGCTGGAGAAACTGTGGCCAAGTTGGAAACTTGCTACATATTTTCTGGGAATGCCCTATTATTAAAAAAATTTGGGAACAGATAACAAATGAGTTATTAAACAAATTAGATATAAATCTACCCTTTTCCACAGAATGCTATTTATTAAGATTGGGAATATGTGACATAACAAACAAATACAGAACCTTAACACATCATATACTTACCACTTCTATACAATCCATTGCGGGGAAATGGAAATCTCCTGAAATCCCAGAGATACCTGCAATAATAAAAAATATTAACCTAAACCACAAATACGAGAAGATGAGTGCCAGAAGTAATGGAAATATGAAAAAATTTAGCTCAATACTCAATACTCAATATTTGTAAGTGCTTGATTTATATACATAGAGTTGCCCTTCTAATGATCCCTTTATATTTCTCAATTCAATAATGTCGAGATAAAAGAGAACCTGTAGTTTTAGTTTTTCTTTTTCTTTTATGTTTACATTTCACTTTGGTTTACTATGTTACACCCCTGAGACACTGTCTCTCTTTCCTCTGTATACAGAGTATGAATATATTTATATATGTTGGAGGAGACGTATCGCTGGTTATAAGCTTGGATGGCTGCCAGTCATCTGTTTACTCCCTACTAATGGTTCAAGATATATACCTTCTAGCAAATATTTCAACTTTGCATAAACCGAATGTACTATTTGTAGAACTGTGTTTCTATTGTATTACTATACAATTTGTACTCTTTCCCCTGTTTCTTTTCTTTTCTATTAAGAAAAATTTTGCACTGTATTTAAAAAAAGAAAAAAACCCAATAAAAACTATTGAACAAGAAATCCTGGTGAGTGATGGCCCTGAGAACCTGCGATGGGTTGTCAGTAACGTGCATATAAGTATATATGAGATCTTGGCATAAAATCGTCCTGTTGGTGCATATTTGTAACAAACAGCAATTCACATAATTAATTTCTTCCAAGAAGGTATTTGATTAGACACGTCAGATCTAACCTCCATCTTACCTGTGGCTTTGGCAGTGCATACACTCCTGAAAAGACCCAGAAATTTCCTGGGAAAGAGGTCAAGATTTTCCTGTTAAGTCCTGAGACAACCACCATATGAGGCTTTGTGAAGGGTTGACTTATTTGCCTTGGGGGGCAATTTTTTAACCTGAGGGAGTAACCTGGGTACAAGATTCTATCCAGGAGTCTGACGTAATCCTTGCACAATTTAAGAAAAGGTTTTGTAAACTTGCTCCCACTGGAGGCCTGGAATACTAAATTTGATGTTTCCCTGTTCCAATTCTACTTTCTAGTGCTTGGAGAGCCTGAACTTCGAAATACTCTAAATCCGTCCCTTCAGAGCCCCTCTTAGGTGATCTTATGGAATGAAATCACAAAAATGAAACTAAAACTAGAGGAGTATAGTGGAAAGGAGACCCCTCTGTAAGAAAGATTGATTCTAAATAGAATTAATTTGTTGAGGAACAAATGGCGCTAACAGAATGCCTATGGGGACCACATGAAGTAGGGTCACATTCAGGACCATTCACAAAAAAGTTTTTTTTCTCGACACGTCCCGCAATTTGCAGATCTCATGCGGACCCATTTATAAATGGGACTGAGACACAGACAGCACACATATTCCCCACTCTTTCCCATATTGTGGACAAAAATGGGCATCATCATCATAGGGCAGGATGTTCTGAACTACAATGCAGAAAGCACACGGGGACCTCCGTGTCCTACAGATCCGCAACTTGAGGTCCACAAAAATCAGATATGGTTCTGTGAATCGACCCCCAATCTTAGTGACTAAGTGAGACTTATTGGGGAAGCAATCCCTATGTCACTAGGAAACTGAAGCCAAAGATGCTTTGCACTCCACCATAGACAAGGAATTGCTATGTTTCAGCAGGACACAATCTTCCGAACTAGAAGTTTCCAGAAAGGGAATAACCGACTGCCAGAAAAAGTCTTCCCAGCCAGACGGGCCCCTGGGGTATTAGCTTAGGGGGCTTATCCCACTGAGCTGAGACTGCCAGATCTGTAACATGGCTGACATCTAGCTCCCACATAATGTACCTGTCTGGCTGGGGCAGCACTCCTGCCATACATCCCTTTAATATAGGATCATCAGGAAATATCCTAGATATTTTTTTTTTTTTGGAGGGGGCTTATCTCCTCTAGGTGCAAACATCTCAAGGTCAGCTAGCACAGCTTTAAATAATGAAGCATAATGAATGTGCGCCATAATGAAAAAGATCCTCAGAATCCTCCTGGTCACACAGAGAGTCACATCCAGATGAGAAAAGGTGAAAGGAGGTGTAGATAAGCGAGGACTTATAGATATATGAGCAGAAAGCATCTAAGTGAACGCTTCGGACCGCCAAGAAGTAAACCATTCCACAACCTCTGCACCATGTCTGCACTGGAGACCTTCAGGTGGGAGGAAATGGTGCAGACATCCCCTACATTGTCCACAGTTGGTGCATATACTATCATTAGACTTATTGGATTGTTCTGTGATTGTAACATATATATTTTGCTCACACATACATACAAGCTCCGCTCCAAGACACAGGATCCTTAAAGCTGCTGTGATTCTGCTGCTTCAGTAAGAACTCACATTGTGCAGAGCCACAGATGAAGCAGAGCTAAAAATGGCACTGATAACACATGGCACAGAGTTCTCATACATATTTGAGAAATTTTTATAATATTGAGAGAGTTAGTTAACCCCTTGTGCCATTTACTAAACATGTTACCCATCAAGTTTAGCTTAGCTGCACCTGTATATGTCTACTCCAAAATGGCTCCTGAGATGGAGACACTGCTGCAAGCTTGAAGGTAATAACAGCGCTTGTAATGGCTGAACCAGCACTTCTCACAGGGAACACACCCTGAATATACATTAAAGGGTTATTATCATTTTAGACAATGGGGGCATATCGCTAGGATATGCCCCCATTGTCTTATAGGTGCGGGTCCCACCGCTGGGACCCGCACCTATATCGAGAACGGAGCCCCCGAAGTGAATGAGGCATGCGAAGCCGCCCTCCATTCATTTCTATGGGGCCGCCGAAAATAGCCGAGCGCTGGCTTGGCTACTTCCGTCGGCTCCATAGAAATGAATGGGAGCGCACCGCGCATGCACGGCCCGGCTCCCATTCATTTCTATGAGCGGCGCGGGGAGCTGCGCCTGGTGGTGGCTGGACCCCCGGAAACCTGGGGTCCTCCAGGCACAGCGCTCCCCGCTCCGTTCTGGCTATAGGTGCGGGTCCCAGCGGTGGGACCCGCACCTATAAGACAATGGGGGCATATCCTAGCGATATGCCCCCATTGTCTAAGATGAGAATACCCCTTTAACAGTTTGCAGGGAACCCCCGCTGCATGAGAAACTCACCAGGACACTCCAGAATAAATCTCAGCTCCATCATCTCATGGACCAGCCGATGGGGAAATAAACTCTGTACACACTTCCAGATCAGTCATGTCAGCAGTTAATCCTGGAGCTCACCTCCATCTATATCACCTGCATATAAGCTAGACACTACTTCCAGATCAGACATGTCAGCAGTTAGTTAGACATACACACATACATACATACATAAATACATACACTCAGCTTTATACAGTGCCTTGCGAAAGTATTCAGCCCCCTGGAACTTTTCAACCTTTTGCCACATTTCAGGCTTCAAACAAAAAGATATAACATTTTAAATTTTTGGTGAAGAATCAACAACAAGTGGGTCACAATTGTGAAGTGGAACAAAATTTATTGGATCATTTAAACTTTTTTTGTAATAATAAAACTGAAAAGTGAGGCGTGCAAAATTATTTGGCCCATTTACTTTCAGTTCAGAAAACTCACTCCAGAAGTTGATCTCTGATCTCTGAATGATCCAATGTTGTCCTAAATGACTGATGAAGATAAATAGAATCCACCTGTGTGTAATCAAGTCTCCGTATAAATGCACCTGCTCTGTGATAGTCTCAGGGTTCTGCATCATGAAGACCAAGGAACACACCAGGCAGGTCCATGATACTGTTGTGGAGAAGTTTAAAGCCAAATTTGGATACCAAAAGATTTCCCAAGCTTTAAACATCCCAAGGAGCACTGTGCAAGCGATCATATTGAAATGGAAGGAGTATCAGACCACTGCAAATTTACCAAGACCCGGCCGTCCCTCTAAACTTTCATCTCAAACAAGGAGAAGACTGATCAGAGATGCAGCCAAGAGGCCCATGATCACTCTGGATGAACTGCAGAGATCTACTGCTGAGGTGGGAGAGTCTGTCCATAGGACAACAATCAGTCCAACACTTCACAAATCTGCCCTTTATGGAAGAGTGGCAAGAAGAAAGCCATTTCTCAAAGATATCCATAAAAAGTCTTGTTTACAGTTTGCCACAAGCCCCTGGGAGACACACCAAACATGTGGAAGAAGGTGTTCTGCTCAGATGAAACCAAAATCCAACTTTTTTGAAACAATGCAAAACGATATGTTTGGCATAAAAGCAACACAGCTCATCACCCTGAACACACCATCCCCACTGTCAAACATGGTGGTGGCAGCATCATGGTTTGGGCCTGCTTTTCATCAGCAGGGACAGGGAAGATGGTTAAAATTGATGGGAAGATGGATGGAGCCAAATACAGGACCATTGTGGATGAAAACCTGTTGGAGTCTGCAAAAGACCTGAGACTAGGACGGAGATTTATCTTCCAACAAGACAATGATCCCAAACATAAAGCAAAATCTACAATGGAATGGTTCAAAAATAAACGTATCCAGGTCTTAGAATGGCCAAGTGAAAGTCCAGACCTGAATCCAATTGAGAATATGTGGAAAGATCTGAAAACTGCTGTTCACAAACGCTCTCCATCCAACCTCAAAGAGCTCCAGCTGTTTTGCAAGGAAGAATGGGCAAGAATTTCAGTCTCTAGATGTGCAGAACTGATAGAGACATACCCCAAGATACCGCAGCTGTAATCGCAGCAAAAGGTGGAGCAACAAAGTATTAATGCAAGGGGGCCGAATAATTTTGCACGCCCCACTTTTCAGTTTTATTATTACAAAAAAAGTTTAAATGATCCAATAAATTTCGTTCCACTTCACAGTTGTGACCCACTTGTTGTTGATTCTTCACCAAAAATTTAAAATTTTATATCTTTTTTTGTTTGAAGTCTGAAATGTGACAAAAGATTGAAAAGTTCCAGGGGGCGAATACTTTCGCAAGGCACTGTATGTTAGATACTTCTTACACCCAGAAACATGTTACAGTCATATGAGGAAATATGAAGCGTTGATAACTTTTATGTTCTTTTTAATGTTCTTTTTTTTTTTACAGTTTTTCCCATTATGAAGGCGAATAATTAAAGTGCATTATAATCATATTCATTACATGAACAGGTATAAAATTTGTTTGTCTGCATTGTTATCTTTGAAAATGATTGTAAAGCTACAGCAGCAATATATATATTATAGAAAATCAGGAGAATGTGATGATGATTGAACACAACCTTCAAGTGCAATCCCTAATTGGGAATTGGCAAATAAATATATAGCTCTTACAGCTCTGTCTGGTTTTATATCATAAATTATTACATGTTCCACTATGGAGCACCATCAAAAATGATGTCGCTGCTCTAGAGGTAGAGGCAGATTGGGGGTTTATGGGGACAAAATAAAACACAGACCAAGAAAATGTGAGAACATCTACATGAGACACTACCAATCGAGAACAGCACAGCGCCATCCATTGTGTAGTGGTCAGAGCTGGTAACTGCTGCTGCCACGGAATTGAATATACAGTACCTCTATGTAATGGAGGACCCGTCCCCTCTCCTGACATGACTGTTTTAGTAACTACTTGCATTTCCCATGTAATAACAATTCTGGAGCATCTATTCTTATGACTCTATGTTGTGCCATTCCTTTATTTTTCCTGCTAGAAGTTATGAATGAATTCCTAGCAGTTTGCAATGAAGGTCCAGGTGGGTGTTACCAGTCTGATACTGGCAGCACTGATTGGATAATAACCCCCCCAACTGGTAACACCCATCTGGATCTTAATTGGAGACTGCCGGCAATTCATTCGCAACTTCTAGCAGGAATATTAAAGGAATGGCACAACATAGAGTCGAAAGAATAGATGGGGAAGCAAGTAGTTACTAAACCAGACATATCAGGAGAGGAGACAGGTCCTCTTTAAAAGCTCAGTTATATAGAAATACTATATAAGTGGGAACAGCGCTTCAGTTACCAGCTCTGACCACTACACAATGGATGGCGCTGTGCTGTTCTCACACAGACCATACTGTGAAACAGCCGATGGGCAGGAGTGTGGTGTGTTGGACCCTTGGTAATGAGATACCGAGGATAGGTCATCAATAGTAAAATCCTAGAATACCCTTTAAAAGGCATCTGTCAGCAGATTTGTACATATGACTCTGGCTGACTTGTTACAAGTGCAGTTGGCAACTGAAGGCATCTGTGTTGGTCCCATGTTCATATGTTTTATTATATGCAAATGAGCTTTTAGGAGCAACGGAGGCGTTGCCATAACACCTAGAGGCTCTGCTCTCTCTGCACTTTGATTGCTAGGGCCAGCCAGGTGTGGTCACATTTTCACTGCCTGATCATGTCAATCAATGTGGAAAGGGAACAACAATTGCAGAGAGAGAGCAGAGCCTCTAGGTGTAACGGTAACGCCCCCATTGCTCCTAGAAGCTCATTTGCATATAATAAAACATCACTTTTCTCAGCAATGCGGACACATATGAACATGGGACCAACACAGATGCCTTCAGCTGCCAACAGGTCAGCCAGTGTTATAGGGACAAATCTGCTGACAGATGCCCATTAATCTTTATCATAAATATACACTGCCAGAACGGATCTAGGAACTGCTGTGTGACGGTTAATATAGACCAGGAGAGAAATTTGTTATCATTGGTGTTATGGAGTCCCCATTACTTCTTTCCATACCCCAGTTTATATGAAGAACATCTCCAGGAAATGTACCAATGTCCTATGTCCTTTGATATCATCATTGTGTTCCATGTTGCTACTGTCTTTGTTATTGCATTATATTGCGTTATAATCATATAATCACTTGGAAAATTCATGACCACGCGAATGTTTCCATGATCAGTGTTAGGGTCCATTCACACATCCGCATAATAGGTCCGCATCTGTTCCACAATTTTGCAGAACGGGTGCGGACCCTTTCATTTTCAAAGATGTGTGTGTGTTGTCCACATCCAGACGTCCGTTCTGCGGCCCTGCAAGAGAACAGAACATGTCCTATTTTTATCTACAGCCATGGACAAGAAAATGCATATCTATCATAGTGCCGGCTATGTGCGGTCCGCAAAATGCGGAACGCACATGGCTGGTGTCCGTATTTTGCAGATCCACAATTTGCGGACCACAAAACAGTTGCGGACATGGGAATGGACCCTTAGGCTACATGCACACAACGTCATTTTCAGACGTATTGCAGTCTATGGGGCTGTTCTCATAGCTGTTTTTTTTTAACGGACAGTGAATAGCATTCTATTTTTGCTGTTTTTACAGCCAGATGGACACCATTGAAATCAATGGTCCAGTTTTTAATGGCCGTGTAGACTGGAGTGCATCCATCTAATGGCCGTTAAAAATGGGTTAAAATGCCTTTCAGTGGTTTTATATATATATATATATATATATATATACACACACACACTTCCCTCATCCACTTGAACGTGCTGATGCTCACTCTGCACTAGATGGGCCTGAGCGTGTTTTTTTGTGTGCACCCAACAAAAGAGTCACTAATTTATACCGGGAGCACTATTTGGGGCATTTTATATACAGAGGGCCACTGCTGGGGAGGATTTCATACATAATGTGGCCCTATTGGGGGGGGGGGGATTTTCCATACAGGGTGGCATTGTGGGTGACATTATATATATACTGGGGCTACTATGGGAGTCATTATAAACCCTGGGGGCATTACAGGCAGGGGTGCACCACCAATGAGGCCAGATATGGCGATCACCTCAGGCGGCACTAGGTAGGGGCAAGAGGGGGGCAGCAGAAGAGCTATGGGCAATGAGTACTTTCACTGTGGAAACGCTTATCTCTACATATTTAACTTCATTGCTGTATTAAGGACAGCAATAAAGTTGAATGCAGTGATGTCTCCCTGGTCTACCGTTTCCTCTAATAGGCGTTAGTCCTAGTTCCTGTAGCCTATCAAAGGCTGATGTCATCATTATGTCGCTGCCTGATCCGGGTGTTTCAATTTTCAGGGGGGGGGGGGCTATTATGGATACTGGGAGCACTGTGGGATGTACTGAGGGCACTGCAGAGGTTGGAATGCTAAATAAAATAAGCCAAGGAAATTCATCTGTTTTTTATGGCTGTTAAAAACGTGTGCAGCCATTTTCTGGCCGTTCATGGCAAAACAGCCATTAAAAATGGACAAACGGGCATAAAATGGATGCACTCACGGATGCAGAATGGCCATGAAAAACTGTTTTTAATGGCTGTGTGCATGTAGCTTAAGGCGCTTTTACACGCGCTGATAATGGCAGTTATTGAGAAGGAACCGTCCCAGAAACAATGATTTCAGTGTGCACATAAAAGATGATTTCTCCCAATGAATAAGCATTTCCACGGGCTGATTGTCAGGAGCGAGCATTCATACTAATCCTCCTTCCCAATCATCGGCCTTGGGTAAACCCGCCATAGCTTACTGAACTGTTTTCTTATTTCAGGAGCACACTGCTAGACGCAATTCAGCGTTCTCCTTCCATGTCCATGAGTATATCTCTTATATACAAGAATAAATTAATTACAAATAACGATTCCACTTTTGATGGAGATTTCATTGGTTCAGTTGTTTTTTCAGGACTACATAATCGATGACCTATCTATCAGATCAGTGTTGGGTCTGACTCCGCTGATTGAAGGGGTCTGGGCGCTCCAGCAAGTGGTGTGGCTCCGTCAATCAGCTGATTGGTGGGGTTTGCTGGAGTCAGACTCGTTACCAATCTGATATTTTGTAGGTCCAGGTAAGCCCTTTAAAGAGGAACTCTCCTGACATCTATTTTTGTAACTACTTGCCTTCCCCATATAATAATTCTGGAACAGCCTGACACTGGCAGCACTGATTGGATAGTGTCCGACTGGGCAGGGACACCCCAAACTGGTAACACCCATCTGGACCTTCATTGCAACCTTCTAGTAAGTCATTCCTAACTGCTAGCAGGAATAGTAAAGGAATAGCACAACACAGAGTCATAAGAATAGATGCTCTAGAATATTAATTACATGGGTAAACAAGTAGTTACTAAATCAGATATGTCTGGAGAGGTGACAGCTCTTTATTTACATATTTTTTTGCTGGCTGTAATTATGTTATTGCCCTGAGTGCTTTGTCTATTGTAATAAGATCCTGTTTTTCAGTATTATTTAAAACGACCCGCACCTATTCCTAGAACGGAGTGCCCAAAGAGAAGGAGAGAGCGTAGCGCATTTACGGCCGTCCTCCATTCACTTCTATAAGATCGCTAAATATACACAAGCGGCGCACTCAGCTATTGTCAGAAGTCCCATAGAAGTGAATGGAGAGCACACAGCGCATGCATGGACACTGCTCCATTCACTTCTATGGGGCTGATGGAAAAAGCCAAGGCAATACTCTGCTATTTTCCGACTGCGCATGCGCAGTGCTCTCTTGTTCACTTTGGGAGCTCCATTCTAGACATAGGTGTGGGTCCCACCTCTGGCATTGGTCCCACCAATGCCACCAATGTTCCAGGTGAGAGAACCCCTTTAAGTGGTTGACTGGTTTTCAAAACCCATCTTCAAATTAATGTTTTAAGGAGTTTATTGCCTTGTTCAATTGCATTTTTGTTGGACCCAGTACGGTCACGCATTTACATGGACAGCTTGATTGATTTCAGAGACACCATGTAATGCTTTGTTTCGCCGTGTCGGGGGCACTGCACAGGAATTGGACGCTTGCTGCCAGCTTTCCCTGCTGTGGCTCCTAGCATCTGGACAGACAACCCCTTTAAGTACTGAAAGTACACTACATTTTCTATTGTCCAGACCAGGTTTCCACCGTATGTCATGCATACCGACCATCTTCTTTGTGAAGACCACTCCCTTAGAAGACCACTTTTTTCATCTAAGGCTACTTTCACGCTAGCGTTAATATTTTCCGGTATTGAGATCCGTCATAGGGTCTCAATACAAAAAAAAACGCTTCCATTTTGTCCCCATTCATTGTCAATGGGGACAAAATGTAACTGAACAGAACGCTCCAAAATGCATTCCATTCCGTTCTCATACCGGAGAGCAAACCGCAGCATGCTACGGTTTTCATTCTGTTCTGGGATGCGGAGCAACACAGATCTGGCATGACCCACAATGCAAGTCAATAGGAACGGTTCCGTTTTCTCTGACACAATAGAAAACTGATCCGTCCCCCATTGACTTTCAATGGAGTTCATGACGGAACCGTCTTGGCTATGTTAAAGATAATACAACCGGATCTGTTCATAATGGATGCAGACAGTTGTATTATGAGTAACGGATGCGTTTTTGCTGAACCATGATGGATCCAGCAAAAACTCTACTGTGAAAGTAGCTTAAGACTATATTCATACAGATGTTTCACACATCCGTTTTAAGAACAATGGTAGTCTATGGGGTTATTCACACAGAGTTTTTTTTTTTTTACATGTCCTATTTTATCCGTTTTCCTTGACCGAGAGCCACCATACAATTGAAGGGGATCGTTTTTAACGTCCGTTTCTCAGACAGACATCAGTGGAAGAAAATGGCCATTACAAACGTGTGAATGTAGCCTTAAAGGGATTTCACATTATGGTATAACAGAGGTCGTTTGTGTAGGATTTTCATTGACACTTAGCGCTAAGTCAGACTTAATTAGACGATTCCAGACAGCAGCTGCTCAAGACATAACAAGTTGCACAGGCTTGAGATTTACAGTACTCCGCAGCACTTTCTTTATAGGATAGTAACAGTTTAACACTGTGTTGTAGTGAAAATTTGTAACATTTGCTAAAACTGGCAACACCTTTTTGAGCGAAGCTCCACAACATTTTTTTTACTTGTGTGTAATTTTGCACTTTATGGTATCTGTTACAGGCGCCGGATACCCTTCTTCTTCCTTTTGACCTTCAATTGCATAGGTTTGGTTCTCCACGTCTAGTTTTTCTAAAATCAAACATGTTGACTCCCTGAGAGAAGAACATCACCCCGTAGACCGATGAACTGAAGTGCGGTGCATAGATTTCATGAATACGTCTGACCCTCCCAGACGTCGATGTCCATATTGTCCCGGTGGGTCATCCTTCATCAGTGGTCACTCATATTACAAAATCCTCTTGTTTTGTCGCTGGGCGATAAATAACATTGGGGTGCTCGGTAGTCTTGGCTGGGTCATTTTCAGCAAAGAGATTATTTTTAGCCTTTCTTTCATTTTTCTCGACTATATAAGTTGCCACAAATATAAAAAGTCCAGATAAGGTCACAGCAATGCAGGTAAAGTAGAAAACCAGCTTATATTCACCAGTGATATCTACCAGCAGACCTGGGGGGAGGAAAATAGAAAAGCCCATTAATAAATGTACTAATGGATACATATTTCGGGAGAAGGGCAGTGGGTCAGATACACTACAGATTTTTCATTTGGGGATTGATATGCTAAGGATTGTGCAGGTGTAACATCTACAGAGTATGAGTTTATATATTAAAGAGGACCTTTCACCGTTCCTGACATGCCTGTTTTAATAGTTCCATGCATTCCCCATGTAATAACAATTCTGGAACATCTATTCTTATGTCTGTATGTTGTTCCATTCCTTTATTATTTATACTAGAAGTTATGAATGAATTGCTATTTGCCTTTAGTAAAGGAACAGAGGGGAGGTGACCAGTTGGGGGTGTGTCCCTGCACAGATTGTTACAACATCTCTAGTAGTTGTATATCCAATCAGTGCTGCCATGTTCAGACTGTGCAGGTACACACCTCCAACTGGTCACCTCCCCTCTGTTCCTTTACTGAAGACAAATAGCAATTCATTCATAACTTCTAGTGCAAAAAATAAAGCAATGACACAACATACAGACATAAGAATAGATGTTCCAGAATTGTTATTACGTGGGGAATGCATGAAGCTATTAAAACAGGCATGTCAGGAGAGGTGAAAGGTCTTTTTTAAGTACATTTATTAAAGGGGTTGTCCCATGAAAAATATTCCACAGTTTTCAAATCAACACATGGATCTGAATACTTTTGTAATTGCATACAGGACCGCACTGCCAATTAGGCGAGGTGAGGCAATCGCCTCAGGTGGCGTGGCCCTGGTGACAAGTGGGAGGTGGCAAGGCAGTAGGACTCTTATCTTTATATTTATCTGTCTCTGGACAGTGATACATATGGTTGTGCTGCAGGGTAGGGTAGAGGCGTCTCCCTTCCCCGTCCCTCTCAGGCGGAGTGATGACGTCATTGCATCGTCTGAGCCCTAAAGCGCAGGACACAGGCCGGAAGAGGCCTGCATCGCTGAAAGCGGCATGGAGGTAATATATGAGGTTTTTTTTTTTATATGGCACACAATGCAGGAGAGGAGCACTATGGGGGCATATAGGGGCACTTCCTACTGGCACATTATTAGGGGGCACTCTAGGGACATCTACTGAGGGCATAAAGAAGGGGTATTTTATATGGGGGATGCTATGGAAAAGGGGGGAGAGGAACGCTATGGGGGCATCTAGAGGCACTTCTTAATGGTACATTATTGGGGGCCATGACTGAGGGCACAAAGAAGGGGTATTTTAAATAGGGGGCACTCTGGGGAAGGGGGGAGAGGAACACTATGGGGGCATTTTATACTGGGACACATTATGAGGCCACTATGGGGAAGGGGGAGAGGAGGATTATGGAGCCATTATATAGGGGTATTTTATACTAGCACACATTATGGGGGCACTATGGAGACATTAACTCAACTGGAGGCATTAACGGGGTAATTTTTGCATTGGCACACATCATAAGGGTGCAGTCACCTTTTACCTACCTGCCAGTGGTGGTCCCAACAAGATTGTAACACTTTCCAGGATGGTAAAAAGTCCAAAAGCTCCAGGAAATCGCTTCATGCCAACTATATCCATCAGCACTTGGAATAAAAGGGATCCAATGACACTCATGGAGATGCCATAAAGGACACAATAAACAATAAGGACGGGGAAGGCGGCAGAAGATGCACAAATCAGATTGCAAAGTCCATTCATTATTACTGCTCCACTAAATAGGTAGATCAGCTTCCCAGAGAATATTCGCTTCTGGGACACCAGTCCGGACACTGGACGTGCAAATATATTGATGAAGCCAATGAGAGAGAGCAGGAGGGCCGCGGTCGATTCATCTATGCCATTGCTGGTAGCATACGGTACCAAGTAGAAAAGAGGCAAGACGAAGCCCATAACCATCCCGCTGACACCTATTGTATAAATCTGATACCGTCTGTGCCGAAGCAGCAGGTCAAAAGCTATGTATCTTTGTAGACCTTTACCAGGTTCCAATTCTTCAACGCCTTTTGTGACCCCGTTGGCTCCATCTTTACTAGGGGCAGGTGGTGGAGCTTTCACTGGCCTCATGATAGCACCACATACGCAACAGTTGAGCAACACGCCGCCAAAGATCATAAAGGAACCTCTCCAACCCATTGACTCCAAGAGATGCTGGGATGCAATGGGCCAGAGAGCCATGCCTATTGATGCTCCTGTGGAGGACAGAGAATTGGCCAAAGTCCGACGTTTGATAAAGTAGTAACCAAGCACCGTGATTGCTGCTTGGAAGGAGAAACAAAGTCCTAAGCCTGTGGGTGGAAATAAAGATGGGGATTATTTGGGTCATTTAACAAGGTGGAAACAACACGACCACTAAGATAAAAAAAAAACTGCAAATTTTCAGTGGAAACCAAAAATATGAAGGTACAATCACCATATATGGAGGAGAGATGTATTAAAACCAAAGGAAATTGATATTAGTGTCAGTCCTTCCATCATCTTAACATCTTAGACCAGGGGCACTCAACTGGTTGACTGTGGTCCAAATCCAGAACGTGGTTGACAACTGTCTGGACTCCTGCATGCCCTGCTTTGAACTATATCTGTATCCCAGGATGAAAATACAAAAGCTCCCTGCTCCACCATTCCCCTACCATCAGTGATGTCATCAGACTGCTCCATTCTGTGCTATCTGTGGCTCAGTATGGCATCTGCCATGTGTTGAACCACCAATGGAGAATGGAGAAGCAGGGAGCTGATGGCAGGGGTGAACATGGCATAGGTGAGCATTTAAATTGTAAGGAAATGCAGAGCATCACACAGTGGGCGGCACTTAAAGGGGGCACCAATGTGCACTCTTTGAAGGGGGGGCACTTGAAGGGGCGTTCCTGTAAGGAAAACAATAGGAGTGAACATGAAATATCCAACTTCTCTGATTAATGAATGAGATGTAAGTTGCAGCTAATGGAGAGGCGGATTGGCCATAGACCTTACAGGGAAATTTCCCGGTGGGCCAATGCCCAGAGGGCCACCTGGGCATTCCTCACCGCCGGCCAGTGTAAGTTTTTGGGGATGTATTTTGTGCTATTGACAGTATTTTGTGATGGACTGTGGCATTTGGCTCTGTTGGGGTGGTATAATGGTATAATGTACCATAATATGGTATTGCTGGCCCTTGCTTTCCATCAGTTGGACCCAACTACAAAACGGGGACACTTTTAGTATTTTTTCCAAGGCCACTTTAAGTTCCCAGTCCAGCCCTGAGCTCATGGGTCCTAAGGGCCCCACATACTATGTATGTGGAGCCAGGGCCAGAAGTGACGGCTCCCTCGGCACCTGCTACACTTCTGCCTGCCAGGCCCTGTACCTATGACACTGCCTATGTGGGCAGCTAGACATATGAATTTCCGTCTTATCTCATCACCTCTTCATGTGGATTAACATATGTATCGGTTCATTTGACCGGGGGGGGAGGGGGGTTGGGGTAGCTCTGACAGCTCACTGAAGTGCCGTGAATACAACCTCACAGGAGTATTGACTCTCCTTAGGGGGAAAAGCAGGTAACTAGAAACACCGCTCTCTGGAAAAATACACAAGTAGCTCTCTTACAGATGGAAGGACTCTGTCTCCAGAGTGCAATTTACAGGATTATACAGTAAGTAGTCAGTGCTGAGGCGTGAAGACGTTCTAGACTGAACGTCCTCCTTTAGGAAACAAGATAGGTCTGACATTTATCTTTCGTGTGCAGGAAATCCTTTAAATAGATATTATGGCCTTCAAATGGTCATTTGACCTGAACTTTTTTTTATAAAAAGGCTCAGAATGGCATAAAAAAATAAAGAAGTGATACTTACTCACCGCTCCGACACTTCCCAGTTCCCTGCTACTTTCTTCTTCCTGGTCCCACTTGACACACAGGGGATGACCGCATAGACGATCACTGGCGGGTCAACTTCATCTTTTGTGCATCAGGAAGGACCAAAAAGTAAAGAGAAGCAGGGAATCATCGGAACGGGGCAAGGTGGGACTCGTGAACATCACTTCTTTACTTTTTTTTTTATGTCATTCTGACCCTTTATAAAATTTGCAGCCCTATAATTTTTGTACTTTAAAGGGGTTATCCGGGAATACTGGATTTTTTTTTTAGGAAGTGCCTGCAGCCTGCTTTGGTGAAGAGAAAATCCATACCTGCTTCCTGCCTCTTTGGTGCTCCATGCTGCCTCCACTGTTTCCATATTCTGGTCTCTGGCTTATTTTCATCTGTTGCACAATGGGTGTGGTCAAATGCTCCACTGCCGCCAATGGCTAGGTTCAGTGGTGACTTGGCCAGGTTGCTTCTGGATCCGTCACTGCTGAAGCCAGTCCTTGGCTGCAGCACAGCATATGACCTCACCTGTGCAGCAAGGGAAGAAAACACAAAGGGGACTGGTCCATGGACACAATAAATGCAGTGTGGAGGACCACAGTGGTGGGGAGCAGGTAAGTATGAATCTTCTGTTTACGGGGCAGGGTGCAGGCACTTACTAAAAAAAAATCAATATTCCTGGAGAACCCCTATTAAAACAAAATGAAGTTGAAGATTTATTAGAAAGTTATCGGTCCTTGAATAAAGTAAGCAGTTGTAGATACAGGGGTATAGGGGGTGCTGAAGTATCGGTCCAGGATCGTGAGGGGGCCCAAAGACCCTTGTGCCACATAAGAAGACACTGGTATTATAGAAAGTGCATGCTGGTCAAGTTATACCTCTGGCTGGAGGGAAGGGGTTAGGTCAAGAATTTGGCAAGGGGATGGGGGTGTTCAATTTTTGCCTCAGGCAGCATGAAGGCTATGTGCTTCCCGGCCCCTGGCCTCAAAGCACAAAGGGAAGGGGGGCCCAAGCTGAACTCTTACATCAAGGCCCATGAGCCTTTAGCTACGCCCCTGACTAGATACATCATGGTGTTGGTATGTATTATGTGAACTCACCTCCGATAAGTCCAGCGCTTAAGTACAGGTGAACTATAGTCTGAGAGAAGGAGCTGGTGACCATCCCAATCCCACATAGGAGACCACCGGCCATCACCGCCACTCTGCAGCCAAATCTCTCCACTATAATGCTGCATAATGGACCTGAAAATATCAAGAAAAGAACATTTAAAAAGATGTAATATCGGTGATATGAGACGTCAACAGATCTTATTCCATCTGTGTACGAGACATACGTCTGCAAAGGGGATTGGAATGTCTGGTTTAATATCCTAATTAAAAGATTTCTTTCACTGGAATGATGTGCCTCCGCCCCTCTTATACCACCAGATGTAATCCCCCAAGGAATGTGTTTGTGTACTTGTATTCTCCTGTCCATAAAATGGCATGCTTGCTATAAGCTCAGCATTAAAGGAGTTGTCCAGGACTTGCCTCACCTCACCTCATTGGTGGTGCACCCCTAACGGCACTGAAATCAGACATCTCTTTGCACTGCATAGTGGATGCCCTGGATGCACCTCAGCTCCCATTCCCTAGAATGACTGGGCTCAACGGTGTCCCCAAGCAGAACATGGCCCAGCAGTGGCGCACCGCTTATGAACATGTCACTGCTGAGGCAAGTCATTGGCTGCAACGGCGGAGAGCAAATGAGTATGGATTTCTCTACAGTTAGGGCTCATGCACACAACCGTATGTATTTTGTGGTCCGCAAAACACAGATCCGCAAAAAAAATGTGTTGGATCCATTGTAACAGTGCCTGTCCTTGTCCGCAAAACAGACAAGAATAGGACATGTTCTCTTTTTTTGCGGAACGGACATGCGGACATACGGAAACGGAATGCGCACAGAGTCATTTCAGTTTTTTTTGTGGACCCTATGAAATGAATGGTTCTGCATACGAGCCAAAAAAAAAAGGAACTGAAACGGAAATGAAATACGTTCGTATGCATGAGCTCTTACTGCGGGCTGGGGTGCAAAGAAAAAAAAAATCCTGGACAAAGGGAGAGTTAGGGACAAGAGCGTTGGGACGAAAGCGGAGGAGGCCCAAAATTAGGCCTCATGCACACGGCTGTTCCCGGCCGTGGCCCATATTGCGGTCCGCAAAAAGCAGGTCCGCAATATGTGGGCACCGGCCGTGTACTCACCGTGTCACGGATGTGGACCCATTCACTTGAATGGGTCCGCAATCCGCAGGTGCGGTTCGGAATGGAGGCACGCAACCCCATGGAAGCACTATGGTTCCTCTCACATGTTCTATTTTTTTGAGGTGCGGACGGATCATGGTTCCATTCAAGTTGAATGGGTCTGGATTCGTTGCGGCAGCCGCACGGATAGTGCCCATGCATAGGGACCTTAGGCCTCACGCACACGGCCATATGTACTTTGTGGTCTGCAAAAAAATGGATGACGTCCATGTGCATTACATATTTTGCGGAACGGAACAGCCGGCCCCTAATAGGACAGTACTATCCTTGTCCATAATGCGGACAATAATAGGCCATGTTCTGTTTTTTTGCGGAATGGAAATACGGATATACAGAAACGGAATGCACACGGAGTAACTTCCATTTTTTTTGCAGACCAATTGAAAATGAATGGTTCCATATAACAAAAAAATGGAACGGACACGGAAAGAAAATACGTTTGTGTGCATGAAGCCTTACTCTACATTGGATAACTCCTTTAAATGTTGATGTGTCTTTTGCCATTACAACGTATCTGCAGCTTTATAAAGGGTTAATCCGATCACCGAAAGGACATATCGCTAGCTGGATTAGTAATGCAAGCAGTATTTTTATTCCATCTAAAAAAAACGTATCTCAGACGGAAATGGCTCATACAGATGCCAAATGTGCATAACTGGTGCACAGAGTCCGTTGTTTGTTTGTTTTTTTACAGGATCCTATTTTTTTTTTCTTTACAGGATCCGTTTTTTTTTGCGGATACATTGTAACAACGCCTGTCCTTGTCTGCAACACTGACAAGAATTGGACACATTCAATTTTTTGGCAGAACGGACTTGTGGACATATGTATATGGATTGCACAAGGAGTCATTTCCATTTTTTTTTTTCGGATCCATTGAAACGAATGGTTCCGCACACGGGCCGCAAAAAAAAAAACAGAACGGACACGGACAAAAAATAAGTTTGTGTGCATGAACCCTAAAACACAGACCCAACCAGCTGGGACAAGCAGATTTATCGGATGTACCTATGTCTCTGGTGAACACTGGATCCTTTATACCGCTGTAGCCGCAGAAGACGTGATCACTGAAAGGGCCCAGTGTGGGTTAGGGCTCCCATCGTGCCAAGGGGAAGCGGAAATGCAACGTGTGCCGGCCTGCTCCTGGCAGCTCTAATAATCTATTAGCAACAGGATGAAGCCTTGCCACATAGTTTTACTTTTTTAACCCCTTGAAGACCAAGCCAAGTTGGGCCTTAAAGGGGTATTGTGGATGTTACACGTTATCCTCTATCCACGTATGCATGTAAGTTGTGTTAGGGCTCATGCACACAAACGTATTTTCTCTACGTGTCCGCTCCTTTTTTTTTTGCGGACTGTATGCAGAACCATTCATTTTAATGGGTCCGCAAAAAAACGGAAGTTATTCCATGTGCATTCCATTTCGGTATGTCCGTTCCGCAAAGAAATAGAACATGTTCTATTATTGTCCGCGTAAAGGACAAGGATAGGACTGTTCTATTAGGGGCCAGATGTTCCATTCTGCAAAATACGGAATGCACACGTATTTTTTGCGGAACCGTCTTTGGGCAGCAAGATACATACGGTTGTGTGCATGAGCCCGTAAAGGGGTTTTACTGCAGTGTAATATTAATGACTGATCCTTTCGATAGGCCATCAACATCTGATCAGTGGGGGTCCGACTCCCAACATCCCAGCCTATCAGCTGTTTGAAGAGGCTGCGACCGCAAATGACTTGCAAGTTAATGGGCCTCAGCTGCAAAACCAAGCACAGCCACTATACAATGTATGGCGCTGTGCTAGGTGTACTGTGAGGAGGCCACAGTGCTCAGCAGAGCTCCCCAGCCTCTTCAAACAGCTGAGCGGTGGTGATGCCAGGTGTCAGAACCGCACTGGGCAGATATTGAGGACCTATCCTTAGGGTTGGTCATCGACATGGTACTCCTGGAAAACCCCTTAAAGTGGTTTTGCCATCACAGAAAATGGGGGCATATCACTAGGATATGCCCCCCATTGTCTGATAGGTGCGGGTCCCACCTCTGGGACCTGCACCTACACGGAGAACGGAGCAGCCGCCCTTCATTCATTTCTATGGGGCCACCGATAATAGCCAAGCGCTGGCTTTTTCCGTTGGCCCCATAGAAATGAATGGGAGCAGGGGCCTGCACAGTGTGCTCCTATTCACTTATATGGGAGCCGCGGGGAGCAGCACTTGGTGGTGGCCAGATCCTGGGAAACCCGGGGTCCTCCAGCCACAGCTCTCCCCGCTCTGTTCTCCTTATAGGTGCGGGTCTCAGCAGTGGGACCCGCACCTATCAGACAATGGGGGCATATCCTAGCGATTTGCTGTTCGGCAAAATATAGAACATGTCCTATTTTTGTCCATTATGCAAACAAGAATAGCCTAGTGAAAGAAGTGAGAAAATTCTATCATCTATCTATCTATCTATCTCATATCTATCTATCTATCTATCTATCTATCTATCTATCTATCTATCTATCTATCTATCTATCTATCTCATATCTATCTATCTATCTATCTCATATCTATCTATCTATCTATCTCATATCTATCTATCTATCTATCTATCTATCCATCTATCTATCTTGCATATATATATTTTATTATGTTTTTTTTATTAATCATATATACACTCACAACAGCTGAGTGATAATACACATCGTGTTGATTGTATGTTTTGCTTTGTTTACGATGTTATTTCTTATATCCACATGACAATATGATAGTTTTATACTATTTACTTAAAGAAGAACTCCCGACAAAAATTTTATTCCATGTCCTGCTAGAAATATACATGATATAATCTGTAGTTAATGTCATTTTCTTACCAGTGTCTGAATTTTTGACTTATATCATCCTGAAGTTTCTTATCTGTGTCATGTTGTGACCAGCAATTAGACCCACCAACTCATACACAGACTTATGTGTGGACAGGAAGTCTAATTCTCTATGTATTCCTATGACACTGAAAGTGAGACTCCCATAGGAATGAATAGAGCAGTTACTGGCTTTCTGTCCTGGGTCAGTTGGAGGTCAGGGAGTTGGTCACATGACCCAGCTACAATAAGAAGAGAGGTTTTTACTCACAGAAACAGTCACTGATAAGAAGATGACAATCACTACAGATTATATCATGCACCTTTCTAACAGGTCAGAGAATAAAATTTTTTGCAGGAGTTCTTCTTTAATCTCACTTTCTGAAGCATTTTGCTCTTCAGTATTCCACCTACTTGTAAGTTGATTCATGTTATCTCTAGGAGCTGATTACACAGGGAAGTAATCTTGGTTTAAGTTTCTCGTAATATTTGATTTTCTTCTGGCTTGTTCTGTCAGCTATCAGTCATGTAAGGTTATGTGGATATTGCCGCTGATCTAAATCTGCTGTTTAAAAGGCATTTCTTAGTAAGAAAAAGAAAATCCTGCCATGGCTTCTTACATAATTGAAAAGCTCTTTCCACCTTTCCTGCGATAGTGTATGGCTTCAATGCATCTAAAATAGAAAATGGCACTACTCTGCCTATAATCCTGATTAAACCCCATTAACCGGTTTGTGTCTACAGCTTCTTGCTGGTGTAGTGACGTACACTCAGTACATTAGCGAAAAGTAATGGACGGAAGTAAATAGAATTACTGGATAAAACCACCGAAGATTTGTTTGTGGTCTGTTACCATGGAGACCTAGAGGTCTGCATAAGGAGCTGTAGACAAAATACGGTAGGGCATTTTAAATTTATTTGCAAAGTGGCTTCCTTTTTTTTGTAACAAAAAAGAGGAAAATTATGTTTTAATATATGCAAATGAGCCTGTAGGCGCAATGGGGGCGTTGCTGTTGCATTTAGAGACTCTACTTTTTCTACAACTGTCGCGTCCTCTCCATTTTGATTGACGGGGCCAAGTGTGATGACATTTTACAAAGAGTCTCACCTTTGCTGTATATTTAAAGGGGTTATCCGAGACTATAAAAAACTGACCCATATGCTGGGTCCACCACACTGAATATACTTACCCCGCTCCCCATTCCGCTCCTGGTCCCCGCACAGCCGCAGCTGCTTCTCCCTGTGTGCGGATGAAAACATCCGTTGTTGGGGGGAGAAGTCAATGGCAGGCGGGGATGGGGACGAGCCTCCCTAGCATCGTGGTTTGACGTCCCTGCCTGTGATTGGCTGCTCCGAACCCCTCCCGACACCGGATGTTTTCATCCGCGCACAAGGAGAAGCAGCTGCGGCAGTGCGGGGACCATAAGCGGAGCGGGGAGTGGGGTAAGTATATTCAATGTGAGGGGCCCGGCACATGTGGGGCAGCTTTTTATAGTTTCGGATAACCCCTTTAACTACACAACAATTATTTTATTGGGCCAATCTATCTGGCACTTTTGTTTTCAGGTGTGCTCTCTGCATGGCACTATTTTTTGGGCAGCTATACTTATGGCACTATTAATTATGAAGTACAGTATTTCGGGGACACTCCCCAACACAGTAGGTACATTAAATTGGTGGTGCCATGAAAAATATTTCAACCAGCGCCTGGATCTCAATACTTTTGTAATTGCATGTAATTCAAAGTCTAGCATAGCCACTGAGTTATTCAATAAAATGAATCTGTATAGCGCCACCTGCTGTTTGTTCTTTTCCTTATTTCTCTGTCCACGTTGCTGAGGTGGTCACACACGCTCAGTTCCATCTTTCAATTGCTACCAACCATATCTACTGTTAGAAACTTTGACAGTTACAAGGAAAAGAGGTGTAGGAGAAGTGTCACACCCCCCTGAGAAACTACACACTCCCTGAGAATGGACATTCATCCTGATAAAGGACACCTCTCCTGAACTGAAGTTTTAAGTAAAGCTAGCAGAGTAATAAATGGGGAGATCTCGATCTCATGTGAGGTACAGGGCTGTCTTGTTAAAAAGACATTGTCATGTACTATATGATTTTTATTTTTTACATTAATCATGGGATAACCCATTTAATTGAGGCAAATGGGCCAACAACAGGCACAGAATTGGGGGTATCAGGAGAATGGGAAGTTTTTGTAGGTCGTGGAAAAGCAAGGAACTAAACATGTCTGAGAAGCAAAATCATGTCATGGCTGGATAAAGTTGTCATGGGGGTCTGGTCCAGATTGAGAAGTTGGGAAAAACCACAGAGAAAACCACAGCTGTTAAGTCACTGGATTTTACTGTAATGTATTCATACTGTTTGCAGAGTGCTTATGTAGAACTGGTATCTACCACTTTACGGTCACTGATTTTTTTTTTTTCCATTGTGTTGCAGTTGCTTACTATTTTCAAGATCTCTCCTTGCAGTCTGTGAATGGAAACATGCTTTGTTCCACTCAAAGGCTGGAAGACTATTTGATCAAGCCCTGCTCACATAGCTCAGGTGGGTAGTAGCTCGGCTTGAGCGAATCGAGCTTCGGATCATAGATTCAAAGTCGATTTGTTCAAAAACTTTGTTGTTAATGCTGTTTCTGTATAGCATTGGGCTACATTCACACGACCGTGGTGTCTTGTGGATCTGCACGTTGCGGATCCACAAAACACGGATACCAGTCCCTGTGCGTTCCGCAATTTGCGGACCACACATGGCCGCCACTACCATAGAACATGCCTATTCTTGTCCACAATTGCGGACAAGAATAGGACATGTACTAAAAAATATATATATAGTGGCTCACCAACCAATAATGGAGGAATAGAGGTTCTGCAAATCACCGGCTTACCCTTAGCCGTATATAAACAATGTAGTGTCTCATCACATTTCCTTCTGTACTACAAGAATAGGACATGCTCTATCTTTTTTTTGCGGGGCCGCGGAATGGAGCTACGGATGCGGACAGCACACTGTGTGCTGTCCGCATCTTTTGCTGCCCTATTGAAATCAATGGGTCTGCACCCGTTCCGCCAAATTGTGGAACGGATGCGGACTCATTCCTACAGTCGTGTGAATGTCGCTTTAAAATGTATTGGCTCCGTGTAGCCAAACTTCGTATCGCCCGAAGTTGAGCGAGACTTCAGTGAATTTACATTACATTTTAAAATAGGAATCCGAAGTGGGCTTTGATACCGAGGTACCAGCCAGTACCAAAGTCCGCTTCGGATTCCTATTTTTTACTGTTTTTAAATACGTAGATAGGAATACCGTATCAATTCACCGAAGTTTCACGCAACTTCGGCCAAGACGAAGTTTGGCTACACTGAGCCAATACATTTTAATGCTGTATGGGAACAAACAACAACGTTTTTGAATTAATCAATTTCGGATCTATGATCCAAAGCTCGACTCGCTCAAGCCTAGAAGTAGCAATAGGTTTTCAGCCTCTGGATGTAAAAAAAGATTTTCCATTCACTGACACCAGAGATCTTGAAACTGAAACATAAAGTCAATTAAAAAAAAAGTTTTTATAACTTTTCACAGTAGAGGGCGTTTTTCTAACTTCAGCAGTGTATAATGTGATGGAAAAATGAATCCAACCAGCAAAGGAAGCAATATGGACAATCATAATACATTTGTAAGTGCCTTGTATGATCGTGAAGTCAGACATCATATCAAAAAAAAAAAAAAAAAAATTCTAACCATACAAAAGATGATACGAACCTCCGGCGTGCAGCACAGCCGTGATAATAGACGGGAACCAGGAGATCTCTGAGTTGGATGCCTGGAAGGAGTTCTGGAGGTCTTTATAAAACACTCCAATGCAGGAAGGAAAGCCGAGAGTCAATCCATTGGTTATCAATGCTGCAACCAGCACCCCCCATGCCCAAGGTCCGTCGGGGGTCTCCATTCTGTCTCTCCTGACAGGCGGCTCCTTATGTTGTAATCTGCACAATGAGATGAGTAACATGTAAATATATACACCTGTTGTGAAACCACTTGGTTCCTATTTTCACAAACACACATTTAGCAACATGGGATGCGGATCGTCGTCGGATCTGACGTGTCGTGTCCTCAACGTGTGTCAACTGAGCCTCTCTGTACAAAGAGCTCTAGAGTGACGGCTAATGTACGTCAGATCATCACAGGAGGAGGCCTCCAGACTGACCAGCATCATGAAGTTGTGTCTACATGTGTGTGAGGAATGCAGATAGCCAGACATCTAGAGTAGATACGTAAAAATGAGCTTAGCCAGGCTGCAATTCTGTAATATACATCTCTATTTCACTCTTTTTATGCAAAATAAATAAATCCCAGTAAAGCAAATTTTCATAGGTTCATGTCTGTGCCTTCAAACCTCAGCCCATGTCCTAAAACAGGATCCCGTTTCTCAGGGACAGCGAAAAGCCTGAGTTGCAGACCGTGTAAAACAGACTAGCTATAGACCCTACAGAGAAAGTTCCCGGTGGGCCGATGCCTACGGGGCTGCCCGAGCCTTTCTCATGGCTGCCAGCCAGGTACATGATGATTTGATGCTCTCAGCATTAATTAATGCTAGGAGTATCAGGTACTTAAGCACCTGGCCAAGGATTTAACTATATCGCTGTCCTCAGGATGGTTACACAGTTGACTACTGCAGAAGGGAGAGGCGGTATTTTGTGCTGCACTGTGGTATTGCGTTCTGCTGGGGCCAGGGGTGCACCTAGCTATTCTGCTGCCTGACGCAAAAACTGAAACGGCGCTCTCCCCCCATGCCAATACTAACCCTTCCCTCCAGCCCTACTGTTAAAAACATACTTGAAAAACATTACATACAGCGCTACAAAACATACAGGGTAATATAGCGCCACATACTGTGCCTACTGTGCTTCCCAATACTATACTGCCAAAACAGATAATTCCCCTTCTGCTGCCCCTCTCTTGCCCCTACCTGGTGCTGCCTGAGGCAATCACCTCACCTGACCTCATTGATGGTGCACCCCTGGCTGTGGTGGTATTAAGTGCTGCTCTACAGTATTGCTACCCGTGCCACTTCTGTTGTCCCTGCCTACTTGGCCTCTGTCAATTTGGACCCGTGTACAACTTGGGGCCACTTTTAGGTTTTTTTTTCCAGGACCACGTTAAGTTCCCAGTCCGCGCCTATAGGACACTGTGTAATCTCTATGAAGTGGCCATTGGATATGATACATGACCATGGTGCACTTCTCTTTCTGCTAATAATGTCTATGCACTAATGAATTCATATCAATAAGCACAAAACAATACAGTAATATGGTAGTTCAGTGTAAGGCCCCATTCACACGACCGTATGAATGGGGCCGTATCTATCCGCAAAAATGCGGGAATAGATGCGGCCCCTTCACCTCTATTGGGCCGGGAGCTGCGGCACGGAGCTAGCTCCGTGCTGCGGCTCTTTTGAAGCATGTCCTATACTTGTCCGTGCGCACGGACAAGTATAGGCATTTTCAATGGGGCCGCCCAGCGTGTGTTCCGAGCGCTGCGGAACACACGCCGGGCGGCCCCCGTATATTTGCGGGTCCGCAGTAATGTGGGCCTGCAAATATACTGTCGTGTGAATGGGGCCTAAGGGTGCATTCACACGGGGCCTAAGGGTGCATTCACACGAACGTATTTTTCATCCGCATCCGATCTGCAACTTTTGCGGACGGGGTGCGGATCCATTCATTTCAATGGGGCCGCAAAAGATGAGGACAGGAACACTGTGTGCTGTCCGCATCCGTTGTTCCGTTCCGCGGCGCAGCAAAAAATATAGAGCATGTCCTATTTTTGTCCGCAAGCACGGACAAGAATAGGCTTTGTCTATGTAGCGCTGGCCATGTGCGGTCCGCAAATTGCGGAACGCACACCGCCGATATCCGTGTTTGTGGATCCGCAATTTGCGGACCGCAAAACACTTACGGTCGTGTGAATGCACCCTAATCCTGGGACTGTGAGTGCACTGATGAGAATCTGTGCACCTGGTACATATACAAGAATCTAGGAACGTAGAGAGTCACAGCGTAGTAGGTGATCATATGGGTATCATAATGTACATTTTTATATCATTGAGATAGAGTACAGAACGCTTTGAGATAAGAAAAACATGGATGCTTTCTTAGAAAAACAAAACCTCCACAGGTTGTGCGTCGTATTGCAACTCAGTTCACTTTACACCAATGGCATTCAGCTGTAGTACCAGAATCTTTTCTTACAGAAAGGTGGGCTGCGTTTTTAAAGGGAACCTGTCGGCTCCAAAACACCCCCTGAACTAGAGTAAGCGGTGTATACTGTAAGTGATGCTGAATCTGAATATGTACATTTTATCTTCATACTCACTTCCATTCTGACGCTGTGCTCCCACAAACCTGCAGTAAAATACATTGAGAGGACTCGTCTTTGAGTCCTCTCCATTATATGAGTGAGCACTGGAGTCCACTGAGTGCATTTTACTGCAGGTTTGTGGGAGCACAGCGTCAGAATGCAAGTGAGTATGAAGATAAAACTTACATAACCAGACTTGACGTCACTTATACTATACACCGCTTACTGTAGTTCGGAGGGTGTTTCAGAGACGACAGATTGCCTTTAAGTAAGAAAGCCATCACATTTGTCTTATCCTGGACAACCCCTTTAATTTTAGATGATTAAACAAAAATGATAATTGCACTTTGCCATACAATGTAAGATATTACTCTTGCCCACAGGGGTGCACCACCAATGAGGCAAGGTGAGGCGACTGTCAGCACCAGGTAGGGGCAAGAGGAGGGCAGTGAAAGGGGGATTATCTGTTTCGGCAGTATAGTATTGGGAAGCACAGTATGTGGCGCTGTATTATCCTGTATGTTTTGTAGCACTATATGTAATGTATGTCTTTAACAGTAGGGCTGGAGGGAAGGGGTTGGGTTAAGAAATTGGCATTGGGGGGTTGGGGCGCCATTTCAGTTTTCACCTCAGGCAGCAGAAAGACTAGGTGCACCCCTGCTTGCCCAAAATGTTATAATATCCCACGAAACAGCATAGCAGACTAAGCATCATAAGTTATTGATTTTGTATATACATTCAACACAACCATACACATACAGCCTATGCAACCTCATACAGGTCCAGGGGAAGAAGCCTACACAATTACTATCTGAACAATTCCTATCATGTATTTCTAAAGTTAGAACGAGTTGCTCTACAGATAATATATATACTGTATATATATATATATATATATATATATATATATATATATATATCTCTATTAAAACCACTTGCATAATATTGCGTTATTGTGTAGGACCCCTTGTTCCACTAAAACAGCACTGACCCCATCAGGTATGGATGTCACAAGGATGTCCTAGGGTCTCTGAACCTAGATGTCACTAGCAG
Source organism: Rhinella marina (assembly GCA_900303285.1). Classification (NCBI taxonomy): domain Eukaryota; kingdom Metazoa; phylum Chordata; class Amphibia; order Anura; family Bufonidae; genus Rhinella; species Rhinella marina. Next base: position 277,009 of record ONZH01000479.1, read on the forward strand.
ATCCTATAGGCAGCAGATGCAGCCTCCATGGGATACATTTTATTTTAGCTGCACATGTCACAAACGCTCAATAGGATTGAAATCTTGGAATTGAGTTAGCTGATGAAGGGGGGATTTCTTATCTGTGCAATGTTTAGGTAGGTGGCACGTGTTGCATCCACATGAGTGTCATGACACAAGGTTTCTCATTAGAACGTTGCCCAAAGCCTCACGCTGGTTCTGCCGGCTGGTGTAGTGCAGCCTGGTCCCATCTCCTCTCTAGGTAAGTGACGCACACGCACCCGGCTGTCCACATGATATAAAAGAAAAAGTGATTCATCAGATGAGGTTTCTTCCATTTCTCCATGGTCCACATGCCCACTGTAGGGACTCTCAGCAGTGGATAGGGGTCAGCATGGGCTTTCTGACCAGTCTCAGGTTATACAGTCCCATACACAGCAAGCCGCAATGTCCTGTGTGTTCTGATATAAAAGAGAAAGTGATTCATCAGATGAGGCCACTTTCTTCCATTTCTCCATGGTCCAAGTTGAGGTGATCACATGTCCACTGTAGGGACTGTCAGCAGTGGACAGGGGTCAGCATGAGCAGTCTGCAGCTACACAGTCCCATACACAGCAAGCCGTGATGTCCCATGTGTTCTGACACCTGTCCAGCAATTTGAGCTCCAGTAGATGTTCTGTGGGACCAGACCAGATGGGCTAACCCATGCATATCAAGGAGCCTTGGAAACCAATGACACTGTTAATGGTTCACTGGTTATCCTTCCTTACTGGGAACACTGCCCAAGACCAGCTGTTTTGGAGATGCTCTGACCAAGCCATATAGTCATCACAATTTGGCCCATGTCAAAGTCACTCAGATCTTTACACTTGCCCATTTTTCCTGCTTCCGACACATCAAGTTCAAGAGCTGACCATTGTATAAACATAACTATACACACACACTAATAAACCATTCATGCACAGACATACCCATATCCACCCACCTCAAAAAAATCCAAAAAAATCCAAAAGAATCCAAAACAGGAACGTGCATAAACTTCAGATTTGCTTCCACCTACAGTTTATCTCTCACAGAAAAGCTGAAGAACATGACTATTTTACGTTCTTGCTAAGTTCTTCTTGGCTACGGTGTCTAGTACAGTTATCTGAAGAACACAGTGTGATCACTGAGAAGTTCACACAGTCTTTCCTCCTGGATCGCCCTCCTTCTCTGTCCCTTTTTCGCCTCCGCTTTGCACACAACACACACAAACACTCCCTCATTCGAGAGTCTTTTGTAGCAGTACCTGGCGTGTCATCCCCAGGTCTCCTGTAGCTATGCAGCTAGGTCTGAAGCTTTCCTCTTCTGTGTTACTGGTGTAATTTGACATGGCTGTTCTCCTCCCTCAGAAGGACACACCTGCGCTGCCTGGCCCAACATTCCCTCCCCCTTTCACCTGAATCCCAGGGACACTTGGCGTCAGGTAACCGTGACACAGCATCTGCACAGCTCACCCATACCATGGATTATGTGGGGTATAGGGTAGGGCATCACGGGCATGACCTCTCACACACTGCAATCAACTTGAAGGAGAAACAGTCATTTATTTTATGTGCTGCAGTGATACCTGTTATTTGTGCACACAAGGGTTGTACAAGTCCATGTAACTGGTCCAAAAATTTTTCCATGATGCAAGGTTTCAGAATCAGTTCATATTCTCAGATGTAGCTTTCACTGATATACAGTAAAAGTAAGTGCATACGCCAACATCAAACCCAACTGCAAGGCTTGATGGAGGGAGCAGCATGGTTTGGGGCTACTTTGGAACATGGGCATCATGAGATCATTAAGGGATCCATTCTAAGGCTTCATTCACACGACCGGATGACGTTCTGTATGGCATCCGTGTTTCCGTTTTTTTTTGCGGATCCATTGTAACAATGCCTATCCTTGTCAGCAAAACGGACAAGAATAGGACATGTTCTATCTTTTTTGCGGACCAGAAATACGGACATACGGAAACGGAATGCACATGGAGTACCTTCGTTTTTTTTTTTGCGGACCCATTGAAATGAATGGTTCCGCATACGGTCCGCAAAAAAAACGGAACGGGCACGGAAACAAAATACGGTCGTGTGAATGAAGCCTTAGGTGTATGAAAACATGTAAAGACAGCGGGTATAGCAACAAGCTACAGAGACATTGGGTGGTGCAACAAGACAATGACTCATATAACATAACATAAAAGTAGGTTCAAAGAAAGAATGGCTGAAAAGATTTGTGTTTCGGAAGGAACAAGCCATAGTCCCGACCTTAAAGGGGTATTCCCATCTTAGACAATGGGGGGGCATATATCAAGAAAGGAGCGGGGAGCGCCGTGCCTGGAGGACCCTGGGTTTCCCAGGGGTCCGGCCACCACCAGCCAGAGCTCCCCACTGCTCCCATAGAAATGAATGGGAGCGCACCGCGCATGCACGCCCACCGCTCCCATTCTTTTCTATGTAGCTTTCGGAAATTTTCGGCGGCCCCATAGAAATGAATGTAGGGCGGCTGCACATGTGCAGTGCGTCCTCCTTGACTTTTTGGGCTCCATTGTTGATATAGGTGTGGGTCCCAGCGATATGACAACCTCTTTCTAACAAAGCTAGAACCAGCCCTGGACCTCACATGGATCCAGAGATCTCCCCATTCATTGCTCTGCTAGATTTATATCAAGCTGACAGCTCAAGGAGAGTGTCTTTCCTGCTGCAGCTCAAGGGGCGTGTCTCAGCTCTCCCTATCATAGCTCAGGAGGCAGTTGAAAGATGAAACTGAGCACGTGCGGCCATCTCAATGAGCAGGTCAAAGAAATAAGAAATAAAAAACAAACAGCAGGAGGCGCTACACAGATACATTTTATTGAATAACTCTGTGGCTATTCTAAATTTTTAATTACATGCAATTACAAAAGTATTCAGCTTCAGGTGCTGGTTTGAAAACTGTAGAATTTTTTTGTGGGACAACCCCTTTAATTCCACAGGATTCACTTCCTTTTTTCCGCACCTGCACTCTACCTATACAGCATGTAATGCTCTGAATAGACCCTTTGGGACAAACACTAATGTTTGCTCTCTTTGATTCACTGAGGAAAATAACCTGTCAGATGAAATGCAGAATATAAAAGTAAATTCCCATTTAAAATTGCCCTGTCTGACCCAGGAAGAAGTACAGCGACGTCTTAAAAAGATTAAAATACACAAATCGCCAGGACCAGATGGCATACACCCCCTTATCCTGAGAATTAAGTAATGTCATAGACAGACCCTTATTTCTGATATTTAAGGAATCTATATTAACAAGGGTTGTTCCACAGGATTGGCGCATAGCAAATGTGGTGCCAATATTCAAAAAGGGTCCAAAGACAGAGACCGGAAACTATAGGCCGGTAAGTTTAACATCTGTCGTGGTTAAACTGTTTGAAGGTTTTCTAAGAGATGCTATCCTGGAGTACCTCAATGAAAATAACTCCTTATCAGCACGGCTTCATGAGGGATCGGTTATGTCAAAATAATTTAATCAGTTTCTATGAGGAGGTAAGTTCTAGACTTGACTGCGGCGAATCAATGGATGTCGTATATTTGGACTTCTCCAAAGCATTTGACACTGTACCACATAAAAGATTAGTATATAAAATGAGAATGCTTGGCCTGGGAGAAAATGTCTGTATGTGGGTAAGTAACTGGCTCAGTGATAGAAAACAGAGGCTGGTTATTAACGGTACATACTCAGATTGGGTCACTGTCACTAGTAGGGTACCACAGGGGTCAGTACTGGGCCCTATTCTCTCTTAATGATCTGGTAGAAGACTTGCACAGTAAAATACTAGTACATACTGAATGGTAAAACACTGGGTAACAATGACATGGAAAAGGACCTAGGAATTTTAGTGAACAGCAAACTAAGCTGTAGAAACCAGTGTCAGACAGCTGCTGCCAAGGTCAATAAGATAATGGGTTGCATCAAAAGAGGCATAGATGCCCGTGATGAGAACACAGTCCTGCAACTTTACAAATCACTAGTCAGACCACACATGGAGTACTGTGTATGGTTCTGGGCTTCTGTGAACAAGGCAGACATAGCAGAGCTGGAGAGGGTTCAGAGGAGGGCAACTAAAGTAATAACTGGAATGGGTGGACTACAGAACCCAGAAAGATTATCAAAATTAGGGTTATTCACTTTAGAAAAAAGACGACTGAGGGGAGATTTAATAACTATGTATAAATATATCAGAGGTCAGTACAGAGATCTCTCCCATGATCTATTTATCCCCAGGACTGTGACTGTGACGAGGGGACATCCTCTGCATCTGGAGGAAAGAAGGTTTGTACACAAACATAGAAGAGGATTCTTTACGGTAAGAGCAGTGAGATTATGGAACTCTCTGCCTGAGGAGGTGGTGATGGTAAGTTCACTAAAAGAGTTCAAGAAGGGCCTGGATGTAATAATATTACAGGTTATAGTTACTAGAGATGGGTCGTTGATCCAGGGAGTTATTCTGATTGCCTGATTGGAGTCGGGAAGGAATTTTTTCCCCTAAAGTGAGGAAAATTGGCTTCTACCTCACAGGGGTTCTTTGCCTTCCTCTGGATCAACTTGTAGGATAACAGGCCGAACTGGATGGACAGATGTCTTTTTTCGGCATTATAAACTATGTTACTATGTTACTATGTTATATTGGGAATAACAGAATTCCTCAGGAGCAAATGGAAAGAAACACAAGTATGTTTTTCTTTTTTACGAGGGTAAGATGAGTGATGTCAGTTTGGGATCCCCCACCTCCACAAGCAAACTCGTTGCCTTCATAGCCTTAGATGACCAGTATAGAGTTACAAGTGACACTTCTAAAATAGGAGGACATAGCTGATACAGATGGACAGGTGTCCAAATCACTTAACTGTGGAACTAGGGAATAGATTTGTCTCCTCGGCAGGACTTCTTCACCTTTGAGGTGCTGTCCACGCAGGTAAAGAAGTGCCTCGAGATTGACACTGCCGGACATTTAGCCCAGCCCTGGCAATTTCCTGCTCCAATTAGAGGACCTGAATTAAGGAGGGCACCTGCGGCTGCCAGCCAGATATATAAGTACCTGATGCGCCTACATTAACTAATGCTGAAAGCATCAGATCATTATGAACCTTCCTGGTGGTGTGAGGAGGGCTTGGGCAGCCCCCTGGGCATCGGTCCACCAGGAAATTTCCTTGTAGGATCTATGACCAATCTGCCCCTGTACATACTAATACAATGGGCTGTGTATGGATGCACTGGAGGTGGCAGATCAGAAAATCAGTGAATGGATTGTGATTTTATATTTTTCAAATTGACTTTTTTTTTCATAGTGAGTCAATGCAGAATGAACCCTACAAATATGACCTATAAGGGAATATAGATATCATTACGAGGGGTTCTCCGTTCTATGATGCAAAGCAGTGACTCTCAAAGTGTATTACATGGATGGTTGTTCATCTAAAAATGCAGTATGTCATACTTTGGGGGCCCCCATATTAAAGAGTCTGTCTGTGATGAGATCCTGGTGTGTAGAAAGACAGCTTTCATGTAGAAGTCTTCCTTCAGACCTCATTCAGAAGATCTGCTCTGCTACGCATAAAATGGGAATGGAGCCGAGTATCAAAAAGAAGAAAACAATTCGAAATAAATATTTAAACAATATTCCCTTCTCCTTTTTACTAGGTTTGGTTCCTACTTTTTGATATAAAGACCTATGGGAGACCAGATTTCAAGACCATAAGAACATTTGGAGGAAAAGGTGGAACTAAATTAAAAATGAGGACAACATGGTTACTCCTTGATGGGAAACGACTACTGTAAACTTTGTATAGGACTATTCTAGAGTCTGGCTTCTTTGATCGAACTTTGTAAAAGTGCATTACTATAATGGTACATGCCAAGAACAATTTGTATGTACTGTGGTCTTCACAATTAGACATCACCACCAGGTTCTAACATGTGGCCTCCAACCTAAGAGAGACCTGCAGGTGAACTGTGTTTAATATCAACATCTTGTTTAGTCAGAAACAGGAGAGCTCTAGGTCTTACAAAATCTAGGGATTACCACATAGCAGTGCACTGTGATGTAAATGACCTTGGCAACCGGTAGGACTATTGGACTTCAGTTGGGTTTGTAACATAGTACATGGGCCAAATAGATCATGGATTAAATACTCTCAGCAGAACCTTCAGTTTTAAAATTGTAATTTTTTTTTTAACCTTATAAATAAAATCCGACCTTTTTCAAATTGATTTTGCGTGGCATGGAAAAAAACTTTGGCACCAAACAGACATGTGCTACTTGTCTTGAAAGAGGTTTTTGGGTACTTAGTTATTGATTGCCAAACCTCAGGTTAAGTCATCAATATCAGATTGTTAGGGGTTGGACACCCGGAACCCCTATCGATCAGCTGTTTTGGGCAGTTGATGGAAACTATACAGTGATTGGATCGTTCGGAGCCGGAGGTAGAAGGTTACATCCTTGAGAGTTGGAGGCAGTTACATGTATAGTGGGCCCAGCCAGAGTCAATGGCAGCAAAGCTGCAGTACATTGGTGCCAGAAACGTCACTGACAGCTGATCGTTGAGGGTGCTGGACTTCCCCACCAATCTGATTTTAATGACCTATCCTTAAGGACAGGCCACCAATATCTAAGTCCTAGAAAACCCTTGGAACATTTAGTAGCCTGGAAAATCCCATGTCCTGCATTTCATGAATTCTAGACAGGAATTATACAAATGGCGCCCCACAGTCTTAGTACGGTGAAACCTTACCAAAAGACCACATCTTTAAGAAGACCACCCCCTTTGTCAAGACCAGACTTCTCCTATATCTTACATAGAGTGGCCATGTCTTTGAGAAGATTACTCCTTTTGAAGACCGCTTTGGAGTGTGATTTTTGGTGTCTGTATTAAAGAGGTTTTGGTGTACACAGTTCAGGCTAGTTTTTATTGAAAATAGAGAAACTTATTTTGTGTCAACATTGTCTGTACCGTATTAAGCAAATCTTATTCTGGATCTCATTATGACCACTTACCAAGATCTGACCATGCAGCCAAGCTAAAGGAGACGCATGCAGGAACACTAGGGCTCTCTGGAACAATGGTCACCAAGAAAGTATACATTTATGGATCAGATGGGCTCCTTCCTTCCTTTTTTTTTTAAAAGGAATTTGCCACAGGGCATTAGGGAATTGGGGCACTCATTTTGGACAATGAGACCTGGTTTGGTATTTATCACTAAGACAACTCCTACCATCAGCTCCAGCCCCAGACCTTCATTTCTCCTCCAGCTAACCTTACTTTTGGAACTAGTCATGTAAGAAACGTTCTCCTGATGTTTGTCAGAGCTCGTGTTCATGTAGCCCACTACCAGATAGCAAATATGAAGAAAGAAAGCGTTTACAATGCTCTGTAATGGAAACCCAATACATGAAAGCTCCCTCAGAACAGTTTTTATGCTGATGCTAATTAAAGAAACAGCTTGGAAGTCAGAAGTGAGTGTTGCAACCACGACCATACAGTTTTTACATACAAATCCACTCAGGGGTTGTCCGTGGTTCTGTGCCATAGAAAAAGAAGTTTGATCCAATAGGTTAATGAAGCAGAAGTACCCATTTGGGAGTCATGAATCCAGACCTTTCCTAACCAAGTCCTGCTCCTCCTGATTGACATGTCCCTCTCCTCCCGAGGGCAGTCAGGCCTTACGTTACCAGCTGAGGAGTTCAGGCATGACATTAGGAGGAGAAGATTATGTCAAACAGTAAGTGGGAGGTGCAGGGCGTGGTTAGGAGAGGGCCTGCGCTTTTGCCATGCGATGGACCTCGCAACTAGGGGATCAAACTGCTCTTTTGGGGGCATGGAAGCATGGGTAAGGAAAAATTGTTGTGCCATACCTGCTGTTTATGTAGCTACAGTCTGCTGGCAGTAAATTAATAGATGACTATGAGCTTACAGACTCTGTTTACCATGGTGTTTGGGCCCCTGAGGTACCAGGGCCTTTGTGCGGCCGCTACCTCTGCCCTTTTCTATAGCTTCACCTCTGTTGGTGTCATTTAGTGTCAACCACAACATATTCTTATTACTAATGTTTGTCTATAGAGATTACACGGTTGTATGTATCATGGGTGTGGGTGAAATCGCCAAACACACTAATTAAAAAAGGTGTACCCATACTTTTATCCGTGCAGCATGTGTGTGTGTCTTGTAAAAAGCCTCTTCACAGTGTACGCCCATTCAGGGGCCATGCCACAGTATAAAGATATATATATATATATACAGTGTCGGACTGGGGTACATAGGGCCCACCAGTAAAATTTATTTTCGGGCCCAACATATGGATACATACAAATATAATAAATAATCTATCAGGTGTTTTATATATACATAGGCTGGTTGAGGTGCTGTAGATTGAATATATGTATGTTATGTGCCACTTGTGCAGGGGGTGGGAGACTAGGGGCCCACCTTGCTCAGGGGCCCACCGGAGGATTCACCTGAACCCCTGTGGGCCAGTCTGAGCCTATATATATATATATATATATATATATATATATATATATTAAGAAAGAGATTTTAAAATCATAGAATTAGAAGAAAAAGTCTGGTGCAATATTTTTGTTAAAGGGGTTCTCCAACTTCGGGGGCCTTTCAGGAAATCCTCCCCCCATAGCCAGACCTGCAGAGGGAAGCATACTTACCTGCTCCCCACTATTGGATTCAGCCTGCTTCGCCACTGCAGCACTCCAGTCCCCGCATGTCAAAATCCTGCTTGGCGGCCGCTGCAGCCAATCACTGGCTGAAGCTGTCACGTGGCCCACTTGTATCACACCAGTAGGTCACATAATGCAATGGGAGGGGACGCGTCACCCCTGAGGTCAATGACTGGCTGCAGCGACTATAAAAATGGATGTTCACATGCCGGTATCGGAGTACTGCAGCGGTGGTAGAGGAGTGAAGCGGCTGGATGGAACCCAGCGGCAGGCAGCAAGTAAGTATGCACTCCTCTGGGTAGAGGTCTGCCTGAAAAGCCCCCGAAGATGGAAAACTCTTTTAAGCATGTGACATAGAAACATCAGCTTTGCTAAATACATTGGATGGTTTTCTGGATATCATTTTTGTTGTCACTCCATATATTCTGCTTCCTGTCTTGGCTCTTTAGTGTTTGCCTCGCTTAACTCTCTCAGTCAGACCATCACTGAGACCAGAGAGGGAAGGAATGACTCAATTAGAGCATCATGCATTACACTGATAAATGCAGAGCTCGTCGGGGGGCATCTTTTTCTAGGCCTATCAAGAAGGCAATAGAGCTGTCATACTGTTATCCCAATTCTACACATACCATCTTTCTCTCACAGCAGAAGTAAACCGACAATGGATTAACTACCCATATAGGCATTTTATCTATCTGGGCTGACTGCTACAGAAGGATAGTGCTTTGTATATAATTTTCAAAAATGAAATGAAAATGAAAACATGAAAAATGCTTTCCATGAACACTGAGTTTACAAAAATACCCCCTTTGTGATGGAAGTGCCTCTTTAAACAAGGGTATTTAGTCAGCAGGAACATCCGCTCACATTACATGCAGTAAACTGATAGGGTTCTCCTAAGACAGGGTGGAAAGTATTAGGAATTGGAAGGCAGATACAGTGCACGTGCAAGGATTAGAGCATGATTACAGAGCAGGATTTAGGGGAATAGCAGGATCGAAGCTGAGCATTGACGTAAACTTACAATTTATATGGGATAGGGCCTCATTTTACTTCTCGTCCTCTGAGCTTCTCACCTGCCCTCTTTACCCCCCTCGATGGATTCTTTTTTTGACTCTCTCCTGTGGGTCGGGAGCGCAGGATGCAGATCTCTGGAAGAGAGACAAATTTCAGCAGGGAGTTACAAGTAGGAGAGAGGAGGAGACACGAAGGGAAAGCGTAGAAAGAGGGAGGAAAAGAGCACTTGACAGAGGGAAGCTAAAAGTTTCTGAGGGAGGGGGAGTGGGTACAGGCAGGACTTGGAAGACAGCTGTAGGAAACAAATGAAGAGAAAATGCGGAAATTGAATTTCAGTCTGAGCAGATACAGAGATAGGAAATAACGGCGCAAAACTGCATGAAGAATGATGTCAGATGGACCATGAGCTTCTCAAATCAACTACAAAAGAGAGATTTGCATAAACAACAGTACAAAGTCCGTATCGGATGAATTGTATTTTGATACAAGCGAAACTGAGTAGCTGGTTTACATATATCTGAATGTGCTTTGACATTGTATTTCCATGCTCTCAGTACTCAGGAGTACTTTGCCAAGGACAGACATTTATGATAGGACTTGTGGATCGCATCAGTGGGAGACCAGTTGCTTGGGTCTCCATCAATATGAAAAACAAAAGGTCCTGCAAATCCTCCTCTCTATATTGAATCAATAGATCATAAAAAACAACAAAAAAACAAAACCTGTTTTTTACTTATGCATTCACATACTCGATGGCAAAAACATCAAGAATCCACAGCCTTGTACAATCCAGGGAAAGAAAGAAGGGTTTCTTCCAAGGTCCATCAGCTCCTCATACTTTGTGCAGGGCCGGATCGGGACTTAAAATCAGCCCCGGCATTTTTAAGCACACAGGCCCAACAGAGGCCTTAAGCAAATATGTCGCATTATTATAGTATATGAGGCATATCCTGATAGAACGTCTAACACACTGGGCACATAAAACACATACTGAACACATAAAACACAACACACTGGACACATAAAACACAACATACTGGACACATAAAACACAACACACTGGACACATAAAACACAACACACTGGACACATAAAACACAACATACTGGACACAAAACACAACACACTGGACACATAAAACACAACACACTGGACACATAAAAAACAACATACTGGACACAAAACACAACACACTGGACACATAAAACACAACATACTGGACACATAAAACACAACATACTGGACACAAAACACAACACACTGGACACATAAAACACAACACACTGGACACATAAAACACAACATACTGGACACATAAAACACAACACACTGGACACATAAAACACAACACACTGGACACATAAAACACAACATACTGGACACATAAAAAACAACATACTGGACACAAAACACAACACACTGGACACATAAAACACAACACACTGGACACATAAAACACAACATACTGGACACATAAAACACAACACACTGGACACATAAAACACAACATACTGGACACATAAAACACAACACACTGGACACATAAAACACAACACACTGGACACATAAAAACAACATACTGGACACATAAAACACAACATACTGGACACATAAAACACAACACACTGGACACATAAAACACAACACACTGGACACATAAAAACAACATACTGGACACATAAAACACAACACACTGGACACAAAACACAACACACTGGACACATAAAAAACAACATACTGGACACATAAAACACAACACACTGGACACATAAAACACAACACACTGGACACATAAAAAACAACATACTGGACACATAAAACACAACACACTGGACACATAAAACACAACACACTGGACACATAAAACACAACATACTGGACACATAAAACACAACACACTGGACACATAAAACACAACACACTGGACACATAAAACACAACACACTGGACACATAAAACACAACACACTGGACACATGCAGCACATGCACTGGACACATGCAGCACGTGCACAGACACAATGGACACATGCCGCACAGACACTGGATACATGCACAGACACAATGGATACATGCAGCACATGCACAAACACAATGGATACATGCAGCACATGCACAGACACAATGGACACATGCAACAGATACACATACACACTGGACAAATGTAGCACATGCACAGACACACAGGACACGTGTAGCACATGCACAGACACACTTGACACATACAAAACCGAAATGCTGGACAAATGCTTCACACGCCACTGACATGGTCACATAACTTACACAGATGCCACAATTCGCACGCCTATTTTACACAAAGTGCATGTTTCACTCAAATACTGTACCGTTAACCATACACCACACTACTACAAAAATGAACTACACACATCACTTTAATCACATTGGTACAGTTACCTGCTTTGCTTTGTAGACTGATACCTCAGGGCAAGCAAGATGCTGACAGGGAATAGACCTGAGACACCCTTCTAAAACTAATCCCATGCACCCATTTGACCACGCCCCTTTTCATAAAGCTCCACCCACTAAATAAACCTTCTCAACTCTCAATTTCCAGGTCCTGCTATGTACATAAGCTCCCTCAAACTGCCCCCCACCCCAGCATGCACCACCTGCTATTTGACATAACCACCAGTATCATACCTTACATGGACTGGTTGATGAAGTTCATGTCCACCACTATCACACCTTGTATGGACTGGTTGATGAGGTTCATGTCCACCAGTATCATACCTTGCATGGACTGGTTGATGAAGTTCATGTCCACCATTATCAAACCTTTCATGGACTGGTTGATGAGCCTCCTTCTCTGTAGTCAGCCTCAGCTGTTTCCTTGTCCAAGTGAGGAAAGCAAACCTAGCCCTGACTGGATGACGCTCAGCCAACCAGTGCTAGGCTTGATTTATGCAGGTGAGACAGGGACTGGTTCTCCTCTGCACTCATGGGCTGTGGTACAGAAAAGACGTCTAGATTAATGGCTGATGCTCCGCTAACCAGCACTATAGTTGATTTCCATAGCGTTATTGTAGAGTGCACGGCATCTACTAGTAAAATGTATTTTTAATACCCTATGATGGGCAAACGAGCATCATAACTAGACCATGGTGCAATGAAAGAAGGTGGCTAGGTCATATAAACCACATCATGTGGTCGGGTGTGTACGTCACTTACCTGGATATGAGATGACATCAGGATGCACTATATTGAAGAGGATAAGCTGGCGGAGGTAGTGGGATGTTCCTTCTGGTATTCGCATCCCCATGTATCCCTTGGTTGAACTTGATGGACTTATGTCTTTTTTCAACCGTATTAACTATGTAACTATGTTCTGGGCAATGTACTGTTGGAAACCTTAGGTCCTGACATTCATGTACATGTGAATCATACCACCTACCTAATCACTGTACAGACCAAGTACCCCCCGTCATGGCAGCAACCTTTTTCATCAGGATAATGCATTGGCCACACCTTGCAAATATTGCTCAGGAATGGTTTGAGCAAGAGTCCAATTTCCCCAGATCTCGTTCAATAATTTTTATTAAGTTTTTCTATAGGTGTATTAAACATACATAGTTAATTTATACATGGCAAATGTATTAAAAGACTCGGGTTTACATTTTTCTGCAAACCCGAGTAAACACATAAATAAAGTAAATAATTAACAGAAAGGAAGGAAAACATGTATCAAACATGAAACAACGGTCCAATGGTGTGATGTTATTTCTCTTCTAGCGCTCTCCTGGGTTTCCAGCCTACATTGTTCATCATTTGTGATAGTCATCTTAAGCGTCTAATAATGACATAAAGTGAGATGATATCCAAACCTCCCATCTTGGTTGGAATTTATTAAGTCGTAATGCACTTCTGGCCGCCATATATTCAAATCTGCAGTTGATATTAATTTTTTTTAATAATAATAGGTATATCTAATAAGGTATATATAATTTCCCCAGATCTCAATCCAATCAATGGTGGTCAGACCTCACAACTTACAGGTCATAAAGGATCTGCTGCTCATGTCTTGGTGCCAGATACCACAGGACACCTTTAGAGGTCTTGTGGGGACCATGTCCCGCCAGATAACAGCTGTTTTGGATGCAAGAGAAGAACATGCATGATATTAGGAAGGTGACTTTAATTTTATGGATAATTGATGTATATCTCCATAATGACCAAGTACTGTAAATGTATGCTTCTTGGTGCTGTCCTTTACACCATATATGTACAGCACAGGATTAAAGCTCCTGCAGTCTACAAGGAGAAGACAGAAGTGGCTTATTAGTGCTTCTGCCATCTCCTTTCCTCTGTACATAGCGATGAATGAGCGCTACACAGTGAATAGTGGAAGCGGCTATGCGGTTTCTTCTATTGGACCTGACTGTGACTGCCGGGAGTCTCGGGCATAGCAGAGCTGCAGGGTCTTAGCAGACCCTGATCAGCGTTGCCTGTGGACAATTCCACCATAGGGGGCTGATTTCCCCAATAACTGGAGCTCCTTTGGATGCCCCCAGGGGCAGACAAGAAAAATACTAAAAGAGGTTCCGTTTTGTAGTTGATGGAAGGCAGGGCCAGCAATACCATATTGTGGCACTTTATACCACCTCAACAGAGCCAAATACCACACTCCATCACAAAATACTGCCAGCAGACAAAATACATCCCCAAAAACTTCCACTGGCTGGAAATTTCCCTGTAAGGTCTATCCGCCCCTGGATGCCCCACTTACAGTTGAAAGTGCAAAATGCAAAAAAAAATGTCAGTGTCCCCCAGAGTTTTTTTAATGACTCTCAGGGGACATGTACCGTCCCAAAAGTATATTAAAAAATAAGTTAAAAAAGGAGAAGAAAATATTAACAAGAAAAAAAAAACACTTTCCCTTCACGGGAAACTATAGATATTATGATTTTAAAAAAACAAAAACACACAAAATAGGGAAAACCATTTTAATAATTTATTTTGGTGTCAGTTTGCATATTTAAAAAATAAAAAGTTATAGCTATATAGAACTAAATTACTTTTTTTTTTTTTTTTTTAAAAAAAGACATATTAGTATAAAGCCTAAGGTGTCACATAAAAAAAAGTGGCAAAAATTATTTTGACAGTCCAACAAATAAATAAATTAGAAAATTTAAACCACCATGTGCGATAAATCACAAAAAAAGTGTCTGATTATTAACAGGGTATAAACAAGTAAGGGGTCATGCACACAGCAGTAGCCGATTTTGCAGGTTCAAATTGTATATCCCTAAAACACGGATACCCGCTGTGTGCATTCTGCAGGACGGAATGTCCTTCCCTTTATAGAACAGTCCTATCCTTGTCCATAAAACAGACAGGAATAAGACATGCCCTTTTTTTTGTGTGCTGTCTGCATCTTTTGCTACTCCATTGAAGTGAATGGGTCTGCATCTGACCCACAAAAAATGCGGATCAGATGTGGACTAAAAATACGTTTGTGTGCATGATTCCTAATGCTGCAGCCACATCGTCAGGTTTCCTGATGCAGTTTTGAAAGTCAAAACCAGGAGTGAATTAAAAAAAGAGAAGTTGTCTCTGTCCTTAAGGCCCCATTCACACGACCGTATATTTGCGGGCCCGCATTACTCTACGGGGGCCGCCCGGCGTGTGTTCCGCAGCGCTCAAGAGCTGAGCAGAGCTGAAAATACCTATACTTGTCCGTGCGCACGGACAAGTATAGCACATGCTTCAAAAGAGCTGCGGCACGGAGCTAGCTCCGTGCCACGGCTCCCGGCCCTATAGAGGTGAATGGGGCCGCATCTATTCCCGCATTTTTGTGGATAGATACGGCCCCATTCATATGGTCGTGTGAATGGGGCCTTATACTTTCTCTTCTTTTATGATCCCCTCCTGGTTTTGGCTTCAAAAACTGCATGCAGAAACCTGACCGTGTGGCTGCACCCTAAGAGAGGGAGTGGTGTTGCATACAGTAAGGGTACGGCCACACGGAGCAGCCATTATATGGTCGGGTTGTGGCTGTGCTGTAGTCAAAATCACAGAGATAATCCATCTAATATAAGATATAACCTTTATTAATTATATTAAAAATATATAAAGTGCCAAAAAAAAAGAAAAAATAACAGATATATTTGAAAACACTTACTCCGAAAGACCTCAAAACGGGGCTGGGGGTAGAATGGCTCAATGGAAAAAAGCTCACCCTTCTCTAGCCCTGCTCTTATAGGCCCTACCTATAAACGGAATGGCCGCCCCAACAGGGGCAATCCCGTGTCTCGAACCTCCTACTTGCCCTTCAGAGGCCCTGACACAGGAGAAACAAGCACCGGGCAAATCCTACTCATAAAACACCACAGTACAAAGCTAGGTACAAAAAATAATAAAAATATACAGATATGTATGTGTGGCAAAATATGGTGTCAAATACTGATTAGGCAGTATGTATTGTCTCAAGATAATCTTGATACCGCAAAAGTATGACATCTACTGGATCTAGCTGTCGCATTAATCAACTTATTGTGGGTCTGTCAATCCTGCAGCACCCTCAGGTTTGATGTCAATATAAACAGTCGAGGAGATGATCGAGGCCAGGGAATGCCAAACCTTGGTTATATACCTAGGCCTCAACAGATTAATTTCCTTATATATATAATTCCCCAAGTCCCAACGTGTTTTGCCGTTGTTTTTTGGCTCCTCAGGGGACTCAAAACATATGGGAAACCACTTTTCCCAACCAGATCAAATCAATAGTTGATATCTGACAGTACCTTAGTTCACTGTATACATTATTCAAATTAGTAGTAGTGTCAATGCCACAAGAAGCATAAATATCTGCAGAGTCAATGGTATACAAACTGCTTCAGACCATGCCACAACTGGTGCGAATGTTTAACACCCTTACTTTCGTGTGTATGAGCTAACATAGCTCCCCTCTTTCACCGCCCTCCCCACCCTCGGGGAACAGTAATCCTTTAATCCATGAATATTGAGATAAGAAGGTTTACAAATGTAAATGACATCCCATGGAGCCTGAGACACACGCCTGTTGTAACAACATACCTTTACCTTGTGAATAGTAATATGAACCCCTTCTGGGCATAAAACATTACAAGTCATGTGTGTTTCCTAGCCATGGGCAGAGTGGTACAATGGGGCTGTAGGCTCTCTGTGCTGTATTAACTCATAGGGTGTGGTGGACCTCAGTATAAACTGGTTAGCAAGATAAAGGTCATGTAAAAGAGCAGGACTGCATACAGTGCAAACCACTAGGTGAATGGTCCAGCTCACATTACCAGTAAAGACGGTACACCATGTGGCCGTTTATACTTTAGTTGTGTATTATATCCATTATAACGTGCAGAATACCAGAACTTTTCACACCCATTCAGTTACTGTATGGAGGTACATTATACTTTTAGGACGTGGAGACAAGGGTGCACCACCAATGAGGCCAAGTCAGGCAGCACCAGGTAGGGGCAAGAGGGGGGGCAGCAGAAGGGCCATGAGCAATGAGCGCTTTCATTGTGGCAAAGTGGTTAGGTTACGAAATTGGCATTTGGGAAGGGGGGGGGCGTCGTTTCAGTTTTCACCTCAGGCAGCAGAAAGGCTAGGTGAACCCCTGGGTGGAGAGGTTTCTAAGTCAAAGCCTCATGAATACATAGAGGCAGCTTTCTGTAGCATACCTCCTAATTTTTTAAAAAAAGACCATGGAGGGACAAGAGCAGCGGCAAATTCTTTACACTAAGCCATGCCTCTAACTCCTATGCATTCCCCATCCTGCCCAGTTCCCTTACTGCCCCCGCACAGTAGTTATGCCCCCTTAGTGCCCCCACACAGTAGAATCTCCTTTACTGTATACACATACTATTATTGCCCCTTTAGTGCCGCCACACATTAGTTATGCCCCCTTAGTGCCCTCACACAGTAGTTATACTACCTTAGTTCCCCCACACAGTAGAATCACCTTTAGTGCCCCCACACAGTAGTTATACTGCCTTAGTGCCCCCACACAGTAGAATCACCTTTAGTGCCCCCACACAGTAGTTATACTACCTTAGTGCCCCCACACAGTAGAATCACCTTTAGTGCCCCCACACAGTAGTTATACTGCCTTAGTGCCCTCACACAGTAGAATCCCCTTTACTGCCTGCACACAGTAGTTATACTGCCTTAGTGCCCCCACACAGTAGAATCACCTATAGTGCCCCCACACAGTAGTTATACTGCCTTAGTGCCCCCACACAGTAGAATCCCCTTTAGTGCCTGCACACAGTAGTTATGCACCTTTAGTGCCCCCACACACTAGTTATGCCCCTTTATCTTAGAACCCCCACATAGTAGAATTCCCCCTTAGTGCGGCCACACATTAGTTATGCGCCCTTATTGCCCCCACACAGTAGTTATGCCCCTTTATCTTAGTGCCCCCACACAGTAGAATTCCCCCTTAGTGCCACCACACAGTAGTTATGCCCCCTTGGTGCCCCCACACAGTAGTTATTCCTCCTTACAGTAGGGCTGCCCTGTTAGTGCCCCCTCCCAATAATGTTACCCACTTTGTGCCGCCCTTACAGTAGTGTTAATAAAATAAAAAAAGTATTACTCACCTAGTACATCTTAGTAAATCTTCCCCTATTTATTGGAAATTGCAGCTCCGACCCCTATAAAGACAGTTTTGTGATAAAAATATCTACTACTAAATTTTTGGGCCTAAAAAAATGGTGGGCATTAACTTCATTTAAAAATTATATGTGGTGCACCACCTTTCCTTAGCCTTGCAAATCAACAGTCCCATGTGAACATACCTTAAGTATTTCACTTTATATCTCTTAAGACCCCTTTAATCGACCCAAGACAGTAGACAATTATTGGGAATAAAACTTTAGTTCCTGATAAATACATGCTTATTACAGGAGGTGAGAGCTGCATTTACATGCAGCAATTATCTCCGATGTACGAGGAAAAATGATCGCTATGCATTCATTGTTTCTGGGCAGCAGATCGCTTTTTACACGGGGCGATCTGCCCACCACAAATGATGATTTAGGTGTTGCCATCATCCGGGTGATCACTGTCACCTTTCGACAGAGCAGTAATCAGGAATGAATGCTCCTAGGGATCCTCCTTCCTGATAATTGCCCCGATCCTTGGAGCATGTACAAACTGCAGGTCATTTATGGGGGCAAGCAAACGTTGTTAGAATTATTTCCTGAACATGTGTGAACCTAGCTTTACTGATCCGTATGTTCATGTATGAGTTCCAAATTTTGTGATAAAACATTTATGGGGAAGTATATTAGAAGGTTCCTCTCTGAAGACCATGTTGGAGATACAACAACTGCAGCTTAGTCTGTTGCTGGATTGACTTCTGCTAGAAAGACTGCAGTTTAATGTTGTGACATTAGATGTCACTGTTACTAATGCTTACTTTATAGTCTCTCTATGCATTTTCTATGATGTGGTATATTTCCTGTACATTGATGCGAACTCACTGATTTCTTTTTCCTGTCTCGGTCATCTACCATGTAAGGCAGTGTCAGACTGGGGTGCCTAGGGCCCACCAGTAAAACTGACTCTGGGGGCCCACCCTATAGTTGTATACAAATATTGCAAATTCATTTTTTCAGCCTTTAGAATGCTGTTTTTAGAGTTTTTATCATAGCATTTCAAGATCCATCTTTTATTTTAATGTTTGCACTGACATAGCTGTGCTAGAGAAGAGCTTACTTTTTTCAAAGCCACCAGGTGGGGGTACACATCTTTTATTGATTAACCTTTATTCATTTAGCTTTTTCATTTGTCCACCAATGTTACCAAATGACAGCTTGTTGATTTGTAGGACAAGTTATAGTTCTTTTTAGCATTATTTGGGGATATACATACAACATTATTTTTTAATTTTTTAGTTTTATTACTTTTTTTAGTCAGAATAGGAAAAGCAGTAAATCAACTATTATTTTTACTTTTTTTCCTGCCATGCAATATAAATGTTATATTATCTGTCTTACCTGATGGTGCCATGGTCACTATTGTATGTGGCAGGGATGGTCAACCTGTGGCCCTTCAGATGTAGGCTGTCCAAGCATGCTCGGAGTTGTACTTTTGCAACAGCTGGAGGGCCGCAGGTGGGCATCCCTGGTTTGTGGCATCTGAGGGGTTAAATATCCAGAATCAAATTACTCACAACTGTCCTGGATCTGATAGGACAGTCCTGGATTTTGGTGGCTGTACCATGGTCACGGAATGGCTGAAGTATGTCCATCTCTCAACTGTTTCTGCATCCTTAGGTCTGTTCGAAGTGTCACCATTCAACTCAACTGGTGGAACTTTCCAGCAGGCACAATGTGGGAGGAGCAGTGCAGGCCAGGAATTATCCTGTGTTCCTACACAGGACAGCAGAGTAATGTATGTGTGAGAGCATCGTGTCTCCTGGGGAGCACAGGAGCTGCTCCGATCATAATGGAATGCTTAGGTGAGTATGTAGTGGTAGTGGTGATAACTCTCTGAGTACAGATAATGTAGTAGATGTCACCTGCAGTCCTATGTAACACCACAGATAACACAGTGATAACTCTCTGAGTACAGATAATGTAGAAGATGTCACCTGCAATCCTATGTAACACCACAGATAACACAGTGATAACTCTCTGAGTACAGATAATGTAGGAGATGTCACCTGCAGTCCTATGTAACACCACAGTTAACAGTGATAACTCTCTGAGTACAGATAATAGTACGGTAGATGTGTGTGAGGTCCCAGAATTTAGAACACACACAGTGTGACCTGAAGTCTGGGGCCGGCCTCCGGCTATGTGGACCAAATGTTCTCCGCCCAACCCTACCGTGAAACAGAATACAGCACCATACCTCTAACGTCCAGTGACGTCTCCTGTGATATAGATTCTTTCCTCAACGTCTTAATTCAGAGATAAGACAAGATACCTTCTTTCAGCCACGTCTCCTCTCTACAGAGTTTCACAGAAACATTTGTTAGATTCCTCATTTTACTATCATCCTTCACCTCCTGGTGCCTAAACACTGTCATCCTGCTGCTACCTCCAATACTGTGGTAGAGCCATACAGACAGTCCCCCATAATATTATTCCCCCTGTATATTACAGTCCCCCTGTATTATTATCGTAATGGCCCCCTCTGTATTATTACTATAGTGGCCCCTCTGTATTATTAGTATAGTGCCCCCCCTGTATTATTAGTATAGTGTCCCCTTTGTATTATTAATATAGTCGCCCCCTCTGTATTATTAGTATAGTGGCACCTCTGTATTATTAGTATAGTGGCCCCTCTGTATTATTAGTATAGTGGCACCTCTGTATTATTAGTATAGTGCCCCCTGTATTATTAGTATAGTGGACCCCCTGTATTATTAGTATAATGGCCCCTCTGTATTATTAGTATAGTGGCCCCTCTGTATTATTAGTATAGTGGCCCCTCTGTATTATTAGTATAGTGGCCCCTCTGTATTATTAGTATAGTGGCCCCGCTGTATTATTAGTATAGTGGCCCCCTCTGTATTATTTGTATAGTGGCCCCTCTGTATTATTAGTATAGTGGCCACTCTGTATTATTAGTATACTGGTCGCTCTGTATTATTAATATAGTCGCCCCCTCTGTATTATTAGTATAGTGGCCCCTCTTAGTTATTATTATAGTGTCCTCCTCTTAGTTATTATTATAAGGGTCCCCTCTTAGTTATTATTGTGGCCCCCTCTTAGTTATTAATAAAGTGCCCCCCTCTTAGTTATTATTATAGTGGCCCCTCTTAGTTATTATTATAGTGGCCCCCTCTTAGTTATTATTATAGTGGCTCCTCTTAGTTATTATTATAGTGGCCCCCTCTTAGTTATTAATAAAGTGGCCCCCTCTTAGTTATTATTATAGTGGCCCCTCTTAGTTATTATTATAGTGGCCCCCTCTTAGTTATTATTATAGTGGCTCCTCTTAGTTATTATTATAGTGGTCCCCTCTTAGTTATTATTATAGTGGCCCACTCTTAGTTAAAAATATAGTAGTATAAAGGCCTCCTCTCTCTCTATATATATATATGTACTACTCTATAGTATTGATACTCACCCACCCCCCATAGTGCCCCCAGTACCTCCTGGCTCCTGCATCAGGGTATATACCTGGAAAAAAATTAATAAATACTTACCTCTCTTCCACTCTCCGTCACCACTTGAAGATTCCCGGCGCAGGCAGTCACAAACACATCACTATGACCTCCTGCGCCGTGTCTTCACGTCATCTCGTGAGACCCGGCGCAGGAGGTCACAGTGAGGTAAGCGTGATCTCCTGCTTCGCTTTACTGCCTCATAGGCTTCAGGCCTAGTGGCTTGAAGCCTATGAGGCATAACGGAGGGGATGGGAGCCATAGGCTCCCCTGGCCCTCATTGAAAAGACTTCTACCTGGCGGCGCCCCCCACGCTACGCCACTGGTTATGGGAACTTGAGCAAGAAGGGGTGGGGCAGAGGAATACAGTGGCAGCGCTTCCATGCCCAGAAAAAAGCACTCATAGACTCCTTTACTGAATAGATCAAGGGCCCACCGAGGGATTCCCCGGCTCCCCGGTGGGCCAGTCCGAGCCTGATGTACGGTGACCTTCAGTTATTGCATGCATGTTCCAATAAACCCAGTTCCTATTACTCCACAATGTCTGATCTAAACTGACTCTGCTGCACCCAGCAACCATACTCTGCAACAGACCTATGTATGCTGTCTATTATATTACTGTACTGACAAGAGGACAGGTTTCTCCTTCTGCCAGAAGTTACTACGCTATACATGCCGGCCTCAGTCTGAATTTCTACACTTACATGTTGTCTTCTAGTCCCTTTTAACCAAATACCTGATGTCATATTTACCGACCAGACGCATGACTGTCTGGATTGTTTTGTTCATGTAATATGACTATGAACTGTGGCTACAACTTTATGAAGTTCCCTTTTCTCTGGAACCGTTGTCTCATAAAAGCTCGAGTGATGCAAACTGAAAAGCTCCATCTATTCAATCTCATGCAAATGTAACAGAGCGCTATACATGTTCTAACTTCCTCAGGGCCCACAATGGCCCTAGGTGCCAGTCTTGGAGACTGTGGTAGCAGGAGGACACAATGGGATTATTTAAAGGGTATGTTCACCTTAGAGTTATATTTTATGGTTTATATATATAGAGATATTCTGCATAACAAGTTGTGTGACTTTATAAATCTGTTCCTGTACTAATCCAGTCTTTATACTCCAGAGCTGTATTCACAATTCTGCATCTTGATGCTGGAAAGTCTTGACAAGTTTATTCGCAGACACATTTATATTTGGTGGCTGAACTCAATTACGGTACAGTAAGATCTGTGCAGACACTAGAACAGTATGTCTACACTAGAACGTAGGAGATCTTATTTCAGAAATCTGCAGAATTATGAATGCAGCTCCAGACCATAATACATGTTTTATGTAAATTAAGGACTATGTCCCTTAGTACCCCATTAACATGTGGTGGAAATTACAGTGAACTGATTTACGTGCACACTGGAAGGCCGGGGTAGGGAGTGATAGGTATTGCTACGACAAACAAAAAGAAAACAAGTGGGGATCTTGAACCAAAAAAATAAATGTTTTTCCCCAATGAGTCTTAAAGCTTAGGGCTACCAGTCTCTCAGGCCTGAGGACACATTGTTTGGCATCTTGCAATGAATGGTATGGTGGCTGTTCACCCATGTGTACAGGGCCCATAAGACTACGGGGCATCACTGAGGCTGGATGCTCTTGGTCCCTCCCAGTGCTCTTTACTTCCCAGCAAGCTGTGTTGTTGGATTGCATCAGCCAAGTCAGTCTAGCTCTGCCTGTGAGCCATGGAACTAAAGTCATAAAAGAGCAGTTTTCTCCAGGAAAAAGAAATCATTCCTGTGGAGTGAGAGAGAACAGCAATTGTGCCAGGAGACAAGCCCTAGAGGAACGAGAATGGTATCCACAGACTGTGTCACGGAGGGAGAATTAGAAACTGGATCGCACATTCCCATAATATGCATTTGATCTATAACTGCTTCTCAGCAAAATTTAAACTGCTTCTCAGCACAATATTTAATGCACTGCCCCCTGCACTGCAGGCTATACAAGAGGCATTAGTGTATATTTTGATCAAAAGGCAATAAGCCCACTCACCACGTCAAGGTTGCCTCTAGGAGTGGGACCTACTCTAAACTTTGGCGCAACACTGCACAGCGACAACGTGGCACTGCCCCAGTAAGCGGCGGTACCGAGGGATCAAACAGCACCCTGCTATCTGACAAAGCCACCAATGGCACTGGGTCCCACCCACTACCTAGTACAGAGCCACAAAAACAAAGGCAACCACGCAGTACTGCACAGTTGTCTAAAGCAACATGTCCTATGCAATCAGGAACTCCAACTGAAAGCTGGCAACATTTTATCAAAATGTACACTAATGCTTCTTCTTCTTATATAGCATGTAGTGCAGGGGGCAGTGCATTAATTATTGCGCTGAGAAGCGGTTTAAATTTTGCTGAGAAGCAGTTATAGATCAAAAGCATATTATGGGGATGTGCAATCCAGTTTCTAATTCTCCCTCCGTGACATATGGGTATCCACAGACTGTCTAGGATCACAAGTGTTTAGAGGGAGTCTCAGGGACTACTCCTTCTATCATTGCTGCCTGTAAAGGCTATTAGGAGAAGCGAACTCTGTCAAATACCTCGGAAATGTGCCTGATCTATGCTTGTAATTCATCAGCTATCATCTGCATTAAAGAGACTGTTTTTTGTTTTAACTAAACTGGGCCTAATTATTGACTCCATCATCTGCAGGCCACTTCATCTGCACCCTGCCATACATCTAACATCAAGGGCACCCCACCTAACACCAGACCCTCCAGTCACTGCACAGTACCAGCCCCAGAGAGAGCTGTGAACTATGAGTACTATTACTACTAGCATATTCACTACCTGGGTTGCTGCACTTGCACTGGTACCCGTCATTGAAACGCAGAGGTTACGCTCACTCTCTCTCTAGACATCCTGCCCAGAAGCTGTGCCGCAGACTCACTTCAGTGTTCTGCTACCAAGACGTCAACATCAATTTTAACAGGAGGACATCCTTTTTTAACAGTTCTTCTGCCACACCTCCTCCTAGAGATCACTGCTAACAGTTTGTGGCCACAAAAAATTCCCCATAACCGAACCACACTGAGTGCGAGCCTGAACCATGCTGTGCACCCTTGCTCCTCCTGCTTCCTCTGCCAGACTCTCCTTCTTGATGACTATACAGGAATGTGGACCTGTCAATCAAGAAGGAGGCTGGCAGAGGAAGCAGGAGGAGCAAGGCTGCACAGAGAGGCTTGGGCCAACCCTTGGTGCACTTAACACTTCATTTGTGTATGGGTTAAAAGTCCTTTTTGTCCAGATCGAAGCAACGAATTGCTAAGTGAAAGGTATCATTACATTGAGCTGAGATAGCCCTACAAGGCACTGGGACTGGTTTATGAGTGAATTTGCTGCAGACAGACTCCCTTTATAGAAAACTTACCACCACAAAATGTTACAGGGCAGGAGATGCTGAGCAGATTGATATATATCATTTTGGGAGAAAAGTTTATGAATTCAATTCTCTGCTCTTTCTGATCTCAGGAGCCCATATGGAGCATCTTCTCAGCAATAGCTTTCCTTATATGAGTGTATATACATAAATAGCTGTCAGTCACTCATAGGACCACCCACTTGGGCTCCTGAATTCAGGAAGAGGAGAGATATACATATATAAATTATAAGTTTTACTGAATCTTTTCTCATAAAATTATATATTAATCTGCTCAGCTCCCCCTGCTCTTTAACAGGCTGACTGCAAATTGCACTGCGTTTCATGGTGACAAGTTCCCTAGGAAACACATGAACTTGGTTGGCTTGCTTGGATATCACAGTATTAGCAGCGTAGTTATAAAGGCCGGCCATGTGCTTGGCCACCTTAGGTTGAAAGTCCATGAAAGATTAGATAAAGTAATGTTCAATCTCGTGGCATTTAGTGAATGGGGAATTGTATGTCCTGCCTTGTAATCTTTATAAGAGCTCTTTTATCTTATGGGGAGCTCCCGACTCTCCCCCGACGCCCAATCCCTTGTACTCCTGGGAGCTAGGCGGTGTACTTGAAATGAATGGATCCGCATCTGATCCGCAAAAAATACGGTTGTGTGAATGGACCCTTAAAGTGGGTGAATGGACAGAAAAAACCTTAATCAGAAAACAATCTACTGACTTCCACAGGAGTATTGTGGGCATGCTGTTTGTATGGGTACATAGAAAAGTAAGGGCCCCATAGCAAGGATCAAACCAGGCCCCCCACACAGGACAGAAGGGTTTCTGCCTAAACCCTTTTCAATTACCCTTGGGCCATTTTTCCACAGGCGGTTTGCTAAAAGTTGTTCCTTTAGAGGGTAGAGTCCTGACCAAGCTTTCACCTCCAGTAGATGAGGAGATAATACCAACTAAGACTGGGCCCCCTCTGGCCCTGGGCCCCATAGCAGTCGTATGGTGTCCCGCTATAGTAGTTATGCCCCTCCATACAGAGAAGGGGAGGAAGTGAGCTTTGCCCATCACCTTTTGTCAAAGGCGTGATCTTGTGTTATCTTCTCTAGTGTTATTATAAAGGTGTTACCTGTCATTGTAATCCTGGCTGCACTAGTAATGCAAAGACTACTGAGAATTTATTTCTACAGAAGAGGAAGTGCCGATCTATTTTAAGGCTCAGTAGACAGTTTGTCATCGATATGTTTCCTTTTTATTTTTATATATAGATGTTGACATGGAAAATTGAAAAATGTTTCTAGTTAAAAAAATCTAAATATGTCTAACTTAAAAAGTTGATTTGTTGCTAGGGCAATTTTAACGCTTTTTACAAACCAAGTAAAAGCTGACATATAAAATAAAAAATAAAAAATTCTCTTATATCGTTTCTGAAAGTAGAACCTGGAATAACGTGAAAATGACAGACAGACCTACTGTATACAATCCTGATGTCATTTTGCACCAAAGTGTGACATTTAGTGAAAAAAAATGCGTAAAAATTCATATTTGTGGCTAAAACAAAGCTTGAGACACACAACACCTACAGAGTATGGGGGTCATTGATCAAACTGGTGTAAATTAGAACTGTGTTAGTTGCCCATAGCAACCAATGAGATTCCTTCTTTCATTTTCCAAAGGAACTGTCCAAAATGAAAGATGAAGTCTGATTGGTTGCTATGGGCAACTAAGCCAGTTCTATTTTACACCTGTTTGATAAATGAGCCCCTATGTCTACATACACGTGTCTTCCCATAGACCATGAATTCAAACGACACAGGCAGGGGCCTAGCTATAGGGGAAGCTGCTGCTTTGGGGCCCAAACTCAGAAGGGACCCATCCAGGATGAGGACTAAAAGATTTTATTGTCAGAGCCCCCCTCAGTGCCGATATATACAGTGAAACTGTAGGAAACGGACAGAGCAGCTACTGGGACTGGTCTGAGAGCGATCTTGACTAACCACAGGAGTGGCGGGAAGGTTGCAGTGGAGGAGGGGTTTGTGAAGACATTTCTAAGGGAGGGGGGCCTGTTCAAAAATTTGCTGTGGGGCCTAGTCATTTCTAGTTACGTCACTGGATGGCGGTGATCATTTTAGGTCTGATTAGATGTGTATCTGCTGTATCTGCATATACTCTCTTGTTGAGATGGGTAATACCATGAAGAAAAGTTCCTGTAGTTTCTCTGGGGTCACTGGAGTCGGTACATGCCTTCCCCTACATTAGAAGAGGTAAAACTTTTCATACTGCTTCCTGACTTCAAATGAGTTCTGTGCCCTGAATATTGCACCTAAAATAATGAGCCTGGTATCACTTGGAAGCTAATATATGATGTGATATAGAAGGAGTAATTAAACATCATTAAATCCTGGTTATCTATTCACTTTGGACACTGGACATATTATTTTCTGAATCATATAAATACAGGATATACCATATACCTAAGTTGCAATATCTGGTATGAGGAAGACCTTTGCTTGGCCACCTAAAAGCTATCATAATTGTTTCCAGATGGTATGTTGTGAAGACATATAGATCTGTCTGGTAGAATCCTATTTGCTCATTTGTTTAGACTGTAAGGGTGAAACCCAGGTGTTTGCTAATAAAAGGAAGCTTCTGATGTTTGGAGTCAGAAGAAGAAGACTCAAATACCACCATGAGTCATGTCTTCTCATTCTTTTGCCCCTAAGATGTAGAGCATTGAAGACAACATGGTTAGACCCATTGTTTAGGGATCATACAAAAATTCTACCATGGCAGATCTAAGCTCAAGCTCTCATATTCTAGTCGTAGGAAGTGTTTCAAGTCATGACGTACATATGCCCGCAACAGTGAAAGGGTTACGCAACAGATTTTCTAATGATAGGTTCCCTTTCACCGACTTGGTCCTTCTGGTGAAATATTAACTTTAAAAGGAAGTTTTTATGAATACAGGAAATATTATCACAGTAGGGTAGGACAGCTTTGTAGAAGAAAGAATTCGTAGTAGTCCGAGACTGTAGTAAGTCTTTGTTCTCTTAGGTACGGTTATGCTATCACATTTCTTGCTATGTAATGGTGACTATCAGTGACTTTAACTAGAAGTCAAGGAGACAATGGAAATAGTACAACTCTTCGTGTAGGAAGTGTCAGACCATACAGAAAAGGATCTTCTTGTCCCTGAGCGGTAAGTGTGGCACCCAACTGTGCGATGGCGGAAGGAATCAAGTGGAGACAGTTGTAACCTAAATGACTACGCAGTCTGTAACAGGCGCTCCCATCTAGTAGTATGTTACCTCACAACCAAGGCAAACACTCTTATCAGTTGCATCATGCCCTTCCAGTATTACGCACCGCCTCTCATACAATATTGCTTACAAGTCCTGCCGCCTTTACACACAGCAGATTTTGTTGCAGAACATTTCTACAATTGAAAATTGACAGGAATCTCTTGGATTTCTCCAAGCTTCATTCAAATGAATGAGACGTGCAAAAGAGCCCAAGGACGCGGACACTAAGCTACAAAAAGATGCGCCCCAAGGCAAACTTTAGACATCAAACCACCGACCATACCCTTAAAGGGGTTATCCCATCTTGGACAATGGGGGCATATCGCTAGGATATGCCCCCATTGTCTTATAGGTGCGGATCCCACCACTGGGACCCACACCTATATCGAGAATGAAGCAGCGGAGCTCTGAGCCTGGAGGACCCGGGGTTTCCTGGGGTCCGGTCACCACCAGGCGCAGATCCCTGCTTTGCTCATAGAAATGAATGGGAGCGCACCGCGCAAGCGCGGTCCGGCTCCCATTCATTTCTATGGAGCCAACGGAGACCCACACCTATAAGACAATGCGGGCATATTGTAGCGATATGCCCCCATTGTCCATGATGGGATAACCCCTTTAATTGAATTCAAACTCCAGATCAGAAGCCAGCATGAACTGGGTTGTTCAGTCATGTATTTTTGCTTAGAGTGTTATAAAGTAATAAAAGTAGTGATAACTTTGTGTCCTGGTGCTGTACAATGTTAGGACGCAAGACAGTAGTGAGTAAGGGCTGTATTACACCAACAGATTATCTGACAGATATCTGACCAATCCACACCAACTATTGGTCTGATTGTACAGGTATTGGTCAGACCTGGGAGCAGTGAGTAATGCCAGTGGCAACCTGCTCACGGCTCCCAGGACCTCCTGAACTAATGGGCATTTCCATCGCCCATGGAGGCGCCTGTTAGTTACTAATAGAAAGTTAAGAAATTGAGTTTGGTTTAGTCTAAAATAAAATCGTACCCTTACCTCAAATGAGGTGGTGACCTAGGAAGTTGCCTACCTCTCATCCCAGTCCTGCTCCTGGGCACTTGCAAGAGCAGAACCTTGCAGAACAAGACTTCCTACTCTCACCACTCCTGATGAAGCTCCACAAAAGGTATTTTAGTACTGCTCTCCCCAGATCCTACAGAGTGCTGTCAGCAGTTTAGCATGGTCAAGACTGCTGACAGATTCCCTCTAACTAGAATTCTCCTTTGACTAATATAAATGTCATATAGCATCAAGGAGCTCACTCACCTGCCATTAGTATGAAACAGCACAAAATAGCTATACATTTACAAACAATTCAGATCAGTCCGTTCTTTCGGGTCATTAAAACACAGAAATAAACTGTAAAATGGATGAGAATATTACAAATCAAACACAAGGGTAGATTTCTCAAGTGTGCGGCAGATCAAATATATAAACCACGGAGAGGCAAAGGTACCTGTTGTCATCGGCAGTCCATTGTTCAACCTTTAGACGCCCTCAGTGAAATATTACTTTGGAAAGAACAGAAAACAAAGCCTTCATTGTGACCACTGGAGTACTTTGCAGCCAGCGCATGTAGATTTTCGAGAGTAATTTAACATGAGCCGAGGATCAGGTCGATTATCGAGAAAAAGATTTGTATGAACGCCCGTTTCCGATAATTTGTGTCGCCAATCACCTTAAAAACAAGAAAATGTCTGTTTATCTGGAGATTGCATCTTTTGTGAGTCACCAAAAATCCTTGTTGGCATGCTGCCAACAGTACCCAGAATGAATGGGGGACAAATGATCGTAATAACAATGGTTTGTCTTCCACTCACTTTGCATCGGGCCATGTGAAATGCCCTTTAAATTAGCACTGATTAACTTTTTCAGAAACCTTAAAGGGAGTCTGTCACCACGATTTTGACTATTAAGTTATTTATAGCAGTGGATTCAGCTGACTATAAGCATCTCCAAAACGTTATTATTATAGGGCATAAATGAAGATCTGATGTTAAAAATACCTTTTTTATCAACTGTCAATCTCTTACTTAAGGAGCCCAAGGGGATGTGCCAGCGATGTTGGAGCCCGGCCACGGCGATTCAGTTGGAGCCCAGGACCGCCCACCTCATTAATATTCACTTCACTGCTTCAAGCAGTGAAGCTCCGGCACGGCTGTAATCCCGCGCAGGCGCAGTACATCCTGTGAAGCTGTAGCCCGCAGACCGCACGGCGCAGACCACTTAATGTACTGCGCCTGCGCGGGATTACAGCCGTGCCGGAGCTTCACTGCTTGAAGCAGTGAAGTGAATATTAATGAGGTGGGCGGTCCTGGGCTCCAACTGAATCGCCGTGGCCGGGCTCCAACATCGCTGGCACATCCCCTTGGGCTCCTTAAGTAAGAGATTGACAGTTGATAAAAAAGGTATTTTTAACATCAGATCTTCATTTATGCCCTATAACAATAACGTTTTGGAGATGCTTATAGTCAGCTGAATCCAGTGCTATAAATAACTTAATAGTCAAAATCGTGGTGACAGAATCCCTTTAAATACAGTTAGGGTCCATTCACACGTCTGCAACTGTTTTGAAGTCCGCAAATTGAGGATCCGCAAAGCACGGACACCGGCCATGTACGTTCCGAATTTTGCGGATCGCACATGGCCGGCGCTATGATAGAAATGCCTTTTCGTTTCTTGTCTGTGGCTGCGGATAAGAATAGGACATGTTCTATTTTTTTGCGGGGGCCACGGAACGGTGTGCTGTCAGCACCTTTTGCGGCCCCATTGAAAATGAATGGGTCCGCACCCATTCTGCAAAATTGCAGAACAGATGCTGACCCATTTTGCGGACGTGTGGATGGACCCTTAAACTTAGGGTCCTATTACACGGTCTGATGCCATGAAAATATACAAGTCGATTGGCACTCGTTTAAAGAGCCTCTGCAAAGTGAACAGAGGATGAACAATCATTATTATGATTGTTTGTTCCCCTTTCAGTTTGCATATTGTCAGGAGCATATCCCCTGTTTAAACAGGCCAATGTGCTGCCAACAAAGAATTCTGGTGGCGCATCAAAGATGCAATCACCCAAGATATGAGTGTTTGCTCATTTGTCGGCAGCACAGTCACACTGGCCCATTACTGGGAATAAGTGATTGTATGACCGCTGTGCACAGGACCATTAGGCTTACAGGGACAAAACATAAATTCACTTAAAGGGTTTTTCCAGTTTTTATTTTTTTTTGTGTAATAGAACAGAATAGAACTGTGTAATGCACATGTATTTTGTAATAGTGCTTACATACATTTCTTATATCAGGCAGTTGACCCCTATATGCAGAAGAATGGTATAGCCCATGGACCAGTCCTGTGTAATGAATCCATGGCCTAACTAAAATATGGCATCAGTCATGTGACGCCTGACGTTCAGTAAGCAGCAGTGTGACATCACAAACATGTGCTGGGTCGGTAATACAAGACACATCCAAGGGCGGATAGGGAAATGGGTCCAAACTAGCAGAAGGCGGGATCAGACCATAGTTGTGAAAAGTAATGAGAACTAAAAAGCTGCAATTAGCAAATTTTTTTTGCACTAAATGTTATTATAAAACCGGAATACCCCTTTAACTGGGACAGCGTTGCAGTACCAGGCAAAACACCCATAGGAATGGCCTGCCCAAATACTGGCCCTGTATATGTCATGGGAATTTGTCACCAGGAAATTCCCTGATAAACCAGACACAAGGCTTTGTAGGACTAGCTCAGCTGAATGCAATAATAGTACTTCTAACGTGCAAATGACAAAGTTAAGCGCACCAAGGGTGGGTCAAAGCCACTCTATGCACCCTTGCCCCTCCTACCTCCTTTGCTAGCCCCTCCCTCTCCTCAATGGACAGATGAAAAATGCAGGAAGGGGCGGCAGAGGAAGCAGGAGGTGCAAGGGTGCACAGATCGGCTGAACATGTTGCTTTTTGTCCCATGATGCAGATTATTGATCAACACGTATATGAAAAATGGTACCAATAAAAATGTTAACTTTTCCTGCAAAAAATAAGCCCCTGCATAAGACGATCAGCAGAAAAATAAAAAAGATATGGCATTCAGAAAATGGAGACACAAAAACATATTTTTTTCAAAAATGCTTTATTATGTAAAACTGAAACAAACAAAGAAAGTAGACATATTTGATATAATTGCGTCCGTAACAACCTGCTCTATAAAAATAGCACATTATCTAACCTGTCACATGAACATTGTAAAAAACAGAAAATAAATACAGTGCCAAAACATCCATTCTTTGGTTACTTTGCCTCACAAAAAAATACTATAGAGCAATTAAAATTCATATGTACCCCCAAAATAGTACCAAAAAACTGTCACCTTATCCCGTAGTTTCCAAAATGGGGACACTTTTTGATTGTTTGTACTATAGGGTGCATCTGGGGGGGCTTCAAATGGGATATGGTGTCTAAAAACCAGCCCAGCAAAATCTGCCTTCCAAAAACCATATGGTGCTCCTTTCCTTCTGCGCTCTGCCATGCGCCCATACAGCATTTTACCACCACATGTGGAGTGTTTCTGTAAACCGCAGAACCAGGATAATAAATATTGAGTTTTGTTTGGCTGTTAACCCTAGATGTGTTACAGAAAAAATGGACTAAAATGGAAAATCTGCCAAAAAAGTGAAATTTAGAAATTTCATCTTCATATTCCTTTAATTCTTGTGGAATACCTAAAGGGTTAACAAAGTTTGTAAAATCAGTTTTGAGTAACTTGAGGGGTATAGTTTCCAAAATGGGTTAATTTATGGGGGGGTTCTACTATGTAAGCCGCACAAAGTGACTTCAAACCTGAACTGGTCCTTAAAAAGTGGGTTTTGGAAATGTTCTTAAAAATTTTAAGAATCGCTTCTAAAATTCTAAGCCTTCTAATGTCCCAAAAAAATAAAATGACATTTACAAAATGATGCCAACATAAAGTAGACATATGGGAAATGTTAAATAATAAATATTTTATGAGGTATCACATTCAGTTTTAAAAGCAGAGAAATTGAAAATTTTTGTTAAATTTGGGATTTTTTTCATAAGTAAAGGTGAAATATATTGACTCAAAATTATGGCTGTCATGAAGTACAATGTGTCACGAGAAAACAATCTCAGAATGGCTTGGATAAGTAAAAGTGTTTCAAAGTTATTACCACATAAACTGATACATGTCAGATTTTCAAAAATAAGCCTGGTTAGGAAGGTGCAAAATGGCCCGGTCATTAAGGGGTTAAGTATTTTCATTTTCTTAAATTCTGAAGAACCCCTTTAACCACAGCGCGGATTTCTCATTAAAAACAGGTGAATTGAGAGCGGATTCAGCATGGAAAATACATCAAAATATATTTGTCCCCCCCCCCCACATATTTTTCCTTTTGGTTTCTAATGTTTTTAGACTTTTTGGTTGTTTTTACCCCTTTTGAGTTATGGTCATAACTGAATGAGATTACGGTATGTGTGTGAGTTGCTAATGTTCCTTGAAAAAGACATAATGTACGAACAGCGCAGTTAATAACAACCAATGGTTATTGCTTCACCGAATCTCATGAAGTTCAAGACGATTTACGCTGCGGCAGGCAAAACAGGACATAAAGGCTGCGGAATCGTTCTACTGCATTCTTTTCAGAGGGGGTTATGTTTTCGAGATGATGGAGATATCACCCTTATCAGACATTCCAAAGTTCTATCATATCATGCTGAGACAGCTATATTCACACACCACAGATTTGTTGCAGAAATTTCAGTCCCATTCATTTGAATGGAGCTTGCAGAAATCCATGTGCATGAATCTCGTAAAAACCTGTTTAGATGAAGGGCTCATGCGCACAAACATATTTTTTGTCCGTGCCCATTCCGTTTTTTCTGCGGTCCATATGCGGTACCATTCATTACAATGGGGCCGCAAGAAAATTCCGTACCCGTATTTCTGCAAGTCCGTTCCACAAAAAAAAAAACAAGACATGTCCTAGTCTTGTCCGTTTTGTGGACAAGGACACCTATTGTTACAATGCATGCGCAAAAAAAACGGATGTCACACAGACATCATCTTTTTTATTTTGCGGATCCGTGATTTGCGTACCCCAAAGTACATACGGTCATGTGCATGAGCCCGAACAGAACTGATTTTCTGTTGCAGAAGTGTCTATAATAAAAACAAGTGTAATGTACCGATCTCAGACCTAGTGCCAGGCTGTTCTAGGGGCCCTTCAGAGAAAATGGTTCTGAGGGCCCTACCACTATGGGTATGTCCGTCATTAAAGGGGTTGTGTCACTTCAGTAAAAGGCATTTATCATGTGGAGAAAGTTAATTCAAGGCACTTACTTAGGGTGACCAGACGTCCTCTTTTCCCCGGACATGTCCTACTTTTGGGCATTAAAAAAATGTCCGGGGGGAATTGGAAAATCGTCCGGGATTTTGTTGGACTGCCTCAAACTGTTTGAGTCAAACATAATTTATGTTTGACTCAAACAGTTTGAGGCAGTCCAACAAAGTCATTTTAACTTTTAAAATGGCCTTTAGGATTAAAAATAATAAAAACAAACTCACCTTTTCCACTTGTTTGCGGCGCAGCCGGTCCGGTGTCTTCTTTCTTCTTTCCCGGCCTTGCAGGACCTGCAAAAGGACCTTTGGTGACGTCACCGCGGTCACCACGTGGTGAGCGCGCTCACCGCGTGGTGACGTCACCGAAGGTGATTGACTCCAAAGTTAGCTCCAAAATGTGTTCTCTGTCTCTTCCTGGACATTATTGGATCAAAGTGTTGGGTATGTCCCCGCAGGGCGGCTTGCCACGTGCAGCCAAGCCACTCCCATCCATGGCTACCAAAGGCCACATGATTTTACTGTAAACTCATGTGGCCATTGGTTGTTGCTGGTGAGTATAGCTTGGCCATATGCAACCAGCCACATCATGAGGATGTACGCTGAGAATCCTCCGGTACACCATGCCGAGCTTGTGCATACAGTTTTTCTTATTTAGTAACGGTTGTCCCATAAAAAACCTTCTACATGTTTCAAACCAACACCTGGATCTGAATACTTTTGTAATTGCATGTAATTAGAAAATTTAGGACCGCCACCTGCTGTTTGCTCTATTCCTTTCTCTGTCCATCTCATAGAAGTGGTCGCACATGCTCAGTTCCATCCCAACTGTCACCAGCCAGATCTACTGTTAGAAGCTGTCACAGTTAGGGCTCATGCACACAAACGTTCAATGGGGCTGCAAAAGATGCGGAAAGCACAAGTGTGCTGTCCGCATCCGTATGTCCAGTCCACAGCCCCGCAAAAAAATAGAATATATCCTATTACTGTCCGCATTATGGACAAGGATAGAACTGTTCTGTTATGGCCCAGACATTCCGTTCCACAAAATGTGAAATGCATGAGGCCGGTATCTGTGCTTTGCGGATCTGCAAGGGAGGGAGAAAGCTGCAGCAGAAAGGACACTATCTTTTTGATAGGTGATCCTGTTTTTAGGCTGGAACACCCCTTCTCAACATATTCTGCGGCAGATACTTTACTATAATTTAAAACGCTCACATATCGTAAAACACACACCATCTGAGCAATAAGATAAGTCTCTAATCATCCATTATAATACATTTTTTAAAGTAAATGGCCGCAAAGTACTTCATTCATTTCGCCTCCTCTTATCTAACATTGCATTTTGTACATGTGGCCGAATCATTATGTCCGGGTAAAATCAGAAGTCATCCCATCTACTTGGCCAAGTGGTGGACGGATATCACCCACTTTATCAAGAGATGAGCTCCAGCAGAATGGACTTTGATCTCGTAGGTGACTTATCACGTTAGACAGCTGCACCCACGTTTTCTTGTAGGTGGCAATAATCAAACTTTATATCATGTCATTCCATGCAACTTTTTGCAGAATTGACAGGAGTATAACACAACCGAAACAAAAGCAATATCAGATAAGCTGGGCTCCAACTCCCAGCACCTCGCCCCATCCGTTGTTGGAAGGGGCCGGACCGTGGCACTTTCTTCATCATCACGACCTTTCTGCAGCTCCCGACTGAACTGTAATACCAAGCACAGCCACTATACAATGTGTGGTGCTGTGCTTGGTATGATATGAAGAGGCTGCAACGCTCATCTGAGCATTTTGGCGCCTTCACACACCTGATTTACGGGGGTGCCGAGAGTTAGACCCCACCAAACTTAATAGCGATGACCTATCCTGAGGATAGGTCATCAATATTTAAAAGGGTTGTGCTAAGTTGGACCGCTGACTGCTTGGACCCCCACTGATCCCGAGAACAGGGGGTCTCGTTCCACTGATCTGATGGAGCGACAGGTGTTGTGCACCCTGCCGCTCCAGTCATTATCTATGGTAGAGCCAGAAGTAGCCCAGCGCTATACTCCTATAGAGAATGACTGGAGCGGCAGGGTGCATGCAAGACCTGCCGCTCCCTCAGATCTGGAGAATGGGACCTTCATTTTCGGGATTGTGGGGGTCCCAGCGTTCGTATCCAGTGGATAGGGGATAACTTCAAAACTTGGGGCAATCCCTTTAATGGAAAGGAAACCACTTTGAGGCCTCATTCACACGTCCGTATTTGTGCACATCCTGGAAAACGGTCAGTTTTTTGTGGATCCGTTGTTCCTCAAAAAACTCAGTTTTTCCAGGACATCCGTTCCGTTTTTCCGTAAAAAAACGGAAAGGATGTATCCATATGTCATCCGTTTTTTGTGGATCTGCAAAAAACGGAAGGATGAATAACATCTGTACCTTTTTTTCTTACTCCCCTCCTGGAACGGAATCCGCAAATACGGATGACATACGGATGCCTTTCCGCATGTCTTCCGCATTTTTTGTGGATCCATAGACTTTCATTGTGCTACGGACCGCAATTCGGGAGAAAAGTAGGACAGGAGGATTTCTTTATGCGGACAGTCGGAACGGACACACGGATGCGGACACCACACGGTGTACTGTCCGCATTTTTTCGGGACCCATTGAAATGAATGGATCCGCATCCTATCCGCATAATTGTCCGCAATTGCGGAAACGGATGCGGAAAGGATGCGGACACATTATACGGACGTGTGAATGAGGCCTAACTCTGAATGAGCTAAAAGACTATTAAAAATGGGTTTTATTAGGGCACGGCTACACGGCAACACTGGCCGCAACAAGGATAGCGGAGTAGCGGTGATCCCACGGAAATAAATCGGAGCGCTGCGCGAGTTGCAAAAAATCTAGCATTACTGGATTTTCGCCAGCATTTACGCCTGTTAGTAAATTTGCTGGGACCGATATCCTGGCCCTCACCACTGGGGAGTGGTCGCCGAAACACCCTTGCAACAAAATTTTGTCGCACAGGCTTTTGAAAAGTCGCAAAACGGGGTCTTGCATCTTTTTTATGACAAAAATTTATAGTATGTGTTTTTGGATAATTGTGAGAACAAGCAGACCACATGTAAGTAGTAATCAATGCAGAAATCCAAGTCCAAAGGGTTCACTTACTTTTGTCCATTCTACATTTCTTTCCTCCACGGCATTTTGGTAACGTTCAAGCCCGGGCCATGTTTATGCCTCATTCATGGTTTATCACCGGTGACTAACACCATGTTGTCTGCATTAGCACTGGATCAAAGTTTGTGTCCTTGCAGATGTTCTTGTGGTTTCCTTGGAAATCTATTAACCCTTCTTGCTGTTTTTACTTTTTGAAGCGGTCATAAGCGAAAAAGAACAGAGAGGGAGTATTAAGACGTAAAAGTTTGTGATGCATTTCTAATGATAATTGCAGTGGTTTTAATACATTTTGCCTGTACTAGGCCTCATGAGCCCGACCATGTCAGTACTGTGGTCTGCAAACCACGGGTTCACAAAATACAGACACCTTGTTTGCAATTCGGATTTTTCCCACTCCTGTTACTAGAAATGGACATTCTTGTCAGCAATGCGGACAAAAATAGGACATGTTCTATAATCTGCATCAGAGGCAGACTGGGAAAAAATACTAAAACTGGCTCAGTCCAAATTAATGGAAGGCGGGGCCAGTAATACTATATTGTGGCACATTATACCATCCCAACAGAGCCAAATACCACAGTCCATCACAAAATACTGCCAGTAGCACAAAATACAGTCCCAAAAACTTCCACTGGCTGGCCGCGAAGAGGGCCCAGGTGGCCCCCTGGGCATTGGCCCACCGGGAAATATCCATGTAAGGTCTATGGCCAATCCGCCCCTGATTTGCGGAAAGGACACACGGATGCAGACAGTACACTACTGACATGTGTGCAGTCTAGTTTTTTTTGCGGACCCATAGAAATTAAATGGCCCATGTGCAATCCGCAAAAAAATAGGTATCGGACATAGATGCAAACTACGTTGTGAGTCTGAGGCCTAAGTTGTGGACCTGTAGTAATTAGCTGTAAAGTGCATGCTATTTCTGCCATCTGGACCCCACCACAACCACAACATGTGAATATACACTTATTAGGGAGAACGCACAAAAATCTGCGCTAGTTGCTTTGCAAGTAACGCTGGCCATTCACAATATCTGTTCGCCCACATTCGGTTGAATGTATATATGTATTGAATGGGGAGAGAGCTGCTGCCAGACACCTTTCTGGTGGTGACTTATGACCTGGAAGAACAAAAGGATCGAGAAAAAAAGACTGTACACTAATGTGAATGAGGGCCTTAACACTGAGTGAACTGTAAGGCCTCTTTTACACAAACAAGTTTTCAGCGCAGGTGCAATATGTGAAGTGAACACATAGCACAGGCACTGAATCCCTGACCCATTTATTACAATTGGTCTGTGTAGATGAGCGTTTTTTTCACGCATCACTTTTGCGTTGTGTGAGAATCGCAGCATGTTCTATATTCTGCGTTTTTTACACAACCCTAACCCCATAGAAGAGAATAGGAATTTAGTGAAAAACGCATTGTAAGGCCACGAACGTGAGCCGGCCGTGCCCATGCTGCTGGCCGCAAACGGCGGTCCGCAATGCACGGGCACTGACCGTGAGGCCACCGCATGCGGATTGGGGACCCATTCACACCTAGAAACACTACGGAAGCACACCGTAGTGCTTCCGTGGTGTTCCGATCCGTGCCTCCGCTCCACATCTCCCGGATCGCGGACCCATTGAAGTGAAGCAGCATGAGGCCTAAAGCCGTATTCACACGTCAGTGTTTGGTCAGTGATTTTCATCAGTGATTGTAAGCCAAAACCAGGATTGGAGCCTCCACAGACATAAGGTATACGGCCACTTTCACACGGTCAGTATTTTGCATCAGTATTTGTGAGCCAAAATCAAGAGTGGAATCTACAGAGAAGTATTAATGGAAATATATGTGCCTCTTCTGTGTTTTGGACCCATTCCTGGTTTTGGCTTACAAATACTGATGAAAAATACTGACCAAATACTGACCATGTGAAAGTGGCCTAAGGCCTCATGCACACGAACGTGTACCGGCTGTGCCCGTGCTGCGGGCCGCAAACTGCGGTCCGCAATGCATGGGCACTGACCGTGGGGCCACCGCATGCGGTTCGGGGACCCATTCACTTGGATGGGGTCCGAGATCCGCATCTGAAGGTCCGTACCGCAAAAAAGTAGTGCTTGCGCTACTTTTTTTTTGCGGTGCGGAGACACGGCCAGAAACGCCACAGAAGCACACCGTAGTGCTTCCGTGGCGTTCCGTTCCGTGCCTCACCTCCGCATCTCCTGGATCGCGGACCCATTGAAGTGAATGGGTCCGTGATCCGTGCTACACACGGCCGCTGCCCGTTTATTGCGGACCCGCCGTATGCGGCCCGCAGCACGGGCACGGCCAGCACACGTTCGTGTGCATGAGGCCTAAGGAGAAGATCTGCTCCTGCTCTGTGTTTACAGCCGCACCTGAGGTCTCGTTTACACTTCCGTTTTTCACTGACATGCACTGTCTGCACTTTCTGCGGATAGCACACGTACCCATAAGAAATCAATTATCTGTTCACATTTCCGTAAATTTTTACATTCCGTGCATCCGCATAAAAACAGTGGAAGCATGTCCGTCTTAAATCCGTGTCCCGGACGAAACACGCCCATGTAAGTCTATGGGTCTGTGAAAATCACTGGCACACATTCGTGTTGTGTCCATGTTGCGTCTGTTTTTCACTAAAGACTAATAGGACATTCTTTGGAAATTAATTTTCAGCTGAGCAACGTCAGTGAATTACGGATGACACACGGATGGTAAAAACGGACACACGGACAAACCACGGATCCTTCACGGACAGCTTCATGGATGAACGAGACCTGATTTTGGATCAAAATCACTGATGGAAATCACTGACCAAAACACTGACGTGTGAATGAGGCATGGTCTGGATGCAATGCGTTTTTTCACTGATGGTTGCTAGAAGATGTTTTTTGTAAACCTTCCGTGTTTTTTTTTCAAGCGCATGAAAAATGAATCAAAACGTATTGCACCTGCACGGAAAAAACTGAACTCAACGCAATAGCAGAGAACACTGACTGAACTTGCTTGCAAAGTGTTGCGAGTTTCACTGAATGCACCATGAACGCATCCTGACACAATCCGTATCGTTCGTGTGAAAGAAGCCTAAGTGCCGCACTGTTAAAATTTGCTGTGAAAACTCACAATAAGGGCTCATGCACACGACCGTATGTACTTTGCGGTCCGCAAAAAAAAAAATACAGATGACGTCCTGCATTCCATATTTTGCCGAATGGAACTGCTTACCCCTAGTAGAACAGTCCTATCCTTGTCCGTAATGTGGACAATAATAGAACATGTTCTATTTTTCTGCAGAATAGACATGTGAAAATGGAATACACTCTGAATAACTTCCGTTTTTTTTGTGGACCCATTGAAATGAATGGTTCCGCATACAGATCGCAAAAAAAACCACAAAAGAAACGTAACAGACACGGCAAGAAAATAAATTTGTGTGCATGAGCCCTAATTTGCAATAAAATTGTGTTTTTTTTACTGTGCAGCCAATTGCTTTAATTTTTTTTTTAGATTTTTTAGATTTTGGCTTCATGCACAGAACCATATGTATATTGCTGCCCGCAAAACACTGATGATGTCCGCGTTGTGTTTTTTTTTTTTTTTGCGTACCCATTGACTTCAATAGGTCTGTGGTCTGCATTTTGTGGCCAAGCATAGGGCATGTTGTTTTTTTGCGGAATGGACAGCACACAGAGACATCTGTATGGGGTTAGTTTTTTATTTATTTGCGGACCCACAGAAATGAATGGGTCCGCGTGCAATGTGCAAAAAAATGCAGATCGGACGCAGATATGAAATACGGTCGTGTGCATGAGGCCTTAAATGGAGGTGATGCTTGTATATACCCGTTAGGGACATAGCTGGTTAGATTGGGTTCACATCACTATTTAGCTTTCCGTTCTTCTGATCCGTCAAAAGAGAGAGAAAAAAAAAACGTATCCTGTTGCATCAGTTGTCCTCCGTTTAAACCATTTCCTCCCGAGATCCTTTTTTTAGACAGGAAAAAAATGAACAGCATGCAGGACTTTTTTTCCATCTAAAAAAACGGATCTCAGACGGAAATCGTTCAAACTGATTACAACTGATGCAATAGGATCCGTTTTTTTCCCCCCTCTCTATCTTTTTCTGATGGATCAGAAGGACAGAAAGCTTAAAGAGGACCTTTCACCTCTCCTGACATGCCTGTTTTAATAGCTTCATGCATTCTCCCATGCAGGGCCGGACTGGGACTGAAATTCAGCCCTGGCATTTTGAAATCAAAGAGGCCCACATGCCTCGACTTTTTAAAGTCACAGCCAACCCTTTTAGAGGCCCTAAAAATTATTAAAATATAATAATTTAATAAACGTAAACCACACCAAACAAGGTAAATAAACCGCCCCCTGCAGAGAGAGATGGAAAAGCATTATCTCCTGATAGGGTTCGGGTCTAGAACTCAGACCCGGACTGATCAAAACTTTTGATATGTCTCTGTGACATGTCAAAAGTCTTTCAGTTCATCAGTGTCCCTATTACACAGATTGATGTGTAAAGGTCCTTTTACACGGGCCGATTATCGGCCGAAAAAGCGTTCCTAGGAACGCTAGTGCCGATAATCGGCCTGTGTAAAAGTGGCCCTAATCAGCCGACGAATGAGCAAAACGCTCGTTTATCGGCTGATTGGATCTTTTGGTTTGTACAAAAGATCCAATCTGTCGGGCACACATCGGCCTGTGTAAACTAACCTTTTCCCTCCTAACATTACATATATCACTACAGAACATACAGGTAATGCTACATTCACACCACAGTTGTTTTTGCGGCCTCCAATCTGCATATTTTGCGGACAAGGATAGGCATTGTTACAGTGGATCTGCAAAAAAAACGGATGCCATACGGAACATCATCCTTTTTTTGCGGATCCACAATTTGCAGACCGCAAAACACAATGTTCGTGTGAATGTAGCCTAATACAGCGCCTCATACCTCTTACATCCAGTATAATACAGCGCCTCATACCTCGTACATCCAGTGACTTCTCCTTGGATGTAGATCTTTTCTTTCCTCATCTTCTCCTTTCAGACCAGACGCCATTTTTCAGCCATTTCTCATCTCTGCAGTTTGACAGAAAAAAATCTTAGTTTACTACTTTTCCATCATCCTCCCGTCTTCTGGACAAATCATCCTACCACCCCCAGTACTGTGCCACTAGTACCACACGGATAGTGCCCTTCAATAATTATTGGCACACAGTGTCCTAAAATAACTGCGCCCAGCAAATAGTGTCCCGTAATAGTGTGAACATAACGTGCCCCAGAAATAACTGCGCTGATGCTGTGCCAGGGTGCCCCCCACAGTAATAGTGCCCCCCACAGTAATAGTGCTCCCCACAGTAATAGTGCTCCCAAAGTCCTAACTAATAATTCTCTGCCAGAGTGCACTTGTTAGTAATAGTTCCCCCAACAGTACTAATATCCCCACTGTGCCCCAGAAGTAATAATGCTTCCAACGTGCCAGTAAGAAGTGCCCCCAAAATTTCACCCCAATAATGTGCCAGTAAGAAGTGCTCCCCACCCATAGATGCCCCCCAAATTATGTACCAGTAAGAAATGCCCCCAGTGCCCCCATGTGCCAGAAAAATGCCCCCAGTGCCCCATGCCATAAATAAATGCCCCCAGTGCCCCATGAGCCAGTAAAAATGGCCCCAGTGCCTATAATAATGCCCCCAGTGCCCCATGTGCCAGTAAAAATGCCCCCAGTGCCAGTAAAAATGCCCCCAGTGCCCCATTGTGTCAGTAAAAATGCCCCCATGTGCCAGTAAAAATGCCCCAGTGCCAGTAAAAATGCCCCCAGTGCCCCATGTGCCAGTAAAAATGCCCCAGTGCCCCATGCCATAAATAAATGCCCCCAGTGCCAGTAAGAAATGCCCCCAGTGCCCCATGAGCCAGTAAAAATGGCCCCAGTGCCTATAATAATGCCCCCAGTGCCAGTAAAAATGCCCCCAGTGCCCCATGTGCCAGTAAAAATGCCCCCAGTGCCAGTAAAAATGCCCCCAGTGCCCCATTGTGTCAGTAAAAATGCCCCAGTGCCAGTAAAAATGCCCCCAGTGCCCCATGTGCCAGTAAAAATGCCCCAGTGCCAGTAAAAATGCCCCCAGTGCCCCATTGTGCCAGTAAAAATGCCCCCAGTGCCAGTTAAAATGCCCCCAGTGCCAGTAAAAATGCCCCCAGTGCCCCATGTGCCAGTAAAAATGCCCCCAGTGCCCCCATTGTGCCAGTAAAAATGCCCCCAGTGCCCCCATTGTGCCAGTAAAAATGCCCCCAGTGCCAGTAAAAAAGCCCCCAGTGCCAGTAAAATGCCCCCATGTGCCAGTAAAATGCCCCCATGTGCCCCCAATAGAGCTCCGGTCAGTGCTACAATAAAAAAAATAACACTAATACTTACCTCCAGCAGTGATGCGATGAGGCCTCTTCCGGCCTGTGTCCCGCGCTGTACGGCTCAGGCGGCGCGATGACGTC
Source organism: Rhinella marina (assembly GCA_900303285.1). NCBI lineage: Eukaryota > Metazoa > Chordata > Amphibia > Anura > Bufonidae > Rhinella > Rhinella marina. The sequence continues at coordinate 321,639 of ONZH01000479.1, forward strand.
ATCGCGCCGCCTGAGCCGGCCTCTGATAGGCTGCAGGCCTAGTGCCTGCAGCCTATCAGAGGAACGGGCAGGGGAGACGCCTCTCCCTCCCCTGCCGCAGTACAATACAGGCATCTGTATCGCCGTCCTGAGGACGGCGATACAGATGACCATGGAGATGAGCGCTTCCACAATGGAAGCGCTCATCTCCCTCTGCCCCGCCGACGCCCGCTGTTATGCGCAGGGCCGCGCCGCACCTGCCTAATTGGCGGTGCGGCCCTGCAAGGGTGGACTGGACCGGCCCACGGAGGGCAGCGGCCCTTCTGGCATTTGCCAGAAATGCCAGACGGCCAGTCCGGCCCTGCTCCCATGTAATAACAATTCTGGAACATCCATTCTTATGTCTCTATGTTGTGCCATTCCTTTATTATTCCTACTAGAAGTTATGAATGAAGTGCTACCGTGTTTCCCCGAAAATAAGACCTATCCCTAAAATAAGCCCTAGTGCTATTTTGCCTTGTTTTTGGAGTAGGCTTAAAATATAAGCCCTACTCCAAAAATAAGCCCTATCTACGTTACTGTATAAAGTGAATACAAGTGAGCGCTTCCATTATGGAAGCGCTCACTTGTATATTTTCGCTGCCGGCACCCTATCAGACCTCAGACCAGCCCACCCTGCCCCATAGTAATAAAATAAAAAACTCCTCTTACCTGTCCTGCGCAGCGGCTCCGCTCCGGGTCCGGCGCTCCACAGGCTTCCAGGGCTGGCGCTGCACTGTCCTGACCGCGTACAGCGTCATGACGTAGTGCGCACACTATGACCTGACGCTGCTGGTAGTCAGGTGACTCAGGCCTCAGAAGCCAGAGGAGCACCCGGAGCGGAGCCGAGGCGCAGGACAGGTAAGAGGAGTTTTTTATTTTATTGTTATGGGGCTGGGTGGGCTGGTCTAAGGTCTGATGGGGGCACAGTGGGCTGATCGGGGGTCTGATGGGGGCATGCTGATCTGAGGTCTGAAGGGGGCACAGTGGGCTGATCGGGGGTCTGATGGGGGCACAGTGGGCTGATCGGGGGTCTGATGGGGGCACAGTGGGCTGATCGGGGGTCTGATGGGGCACAGTGGGCTGATCGGGGGTCTGATGGGGGCACAGTGGGCTGATCGGGGGTCTGATGGGGGCACAGTGGGCTGATCGGGGGTCTGATGGGGGCACAGTGGGCTGATCAGGGGTCTGATGGGGGCACAGTGGGCTGATCGGGGGTCTGATGGGGGCACGCTTTAAACTGTGTTTCCCTGAAAATAAGACCTATCCCAAAAATAAGCCCTAACGCTTTTTTTGGAGTAAAAAAAAATAAGACACTGTCTTATTTTCGGGGAAACACGGTATTAGCCTTTAGTAAGGGTACAGAGGGGAGGTGACCAGTTAGGGGGGGGGTGTACCTGCACAGACTGACTCTAGCCAATCAGTGCAGGCATTTTCAGACTGTGCAGGTACACACCCCAAATGGTTACCTCCCCTCTGTACCCTTACTGCAGACTGCTAGCAATTCATTCATAACTTCTAGTGCAAATAATAAAGGAATGGCACAACACAGAGCCATAAGAATGGATGTTCCAGAATTGTTATTACATGGGGAATACATGTAGCTATTAAACCAGGCATGTCAGGAGTGGTGAAAGGTCCTCTTTAACTGTGATTTGAAAGCACCCTTACCTTTTCTTTACTGTACTATACTGTACAGTAGTTTCCTGCACAGATAACACTGAAGTCATAAATACAGAACTGATAACTGAGGGCGCTGTGGGGAATCGTGACCTGTGTGAGCCGTCCTGACGCTCCGAAGACCTGCCGGGGAGCATGTAAGTATGTATGTGTGTTTGTATGTCTATATGTGTGTGTATGTTTATGTTTATGTGTATGTCTATGTGTAGCCGGATCCGTAATGGACTCCATTGAAAGTCAATGGAGGGCGGATCCGGTTACCATTATGGTCACACCAGACGGATCCACCCCCATTGACTTGCATTGGGGTCATTCCGGATCCGTCTTGGTGCGGATGCCTGGACCGGAGAGCAAACCGCAGCATGCTGCGGTTTGTTCTCCGGTCTGAAGACGGAACGGAATGCTTTCAGGAGCATTCTGTTGTCTTCAGTTCAGTTTTGTCCCCATTGACAATGAATGGGGACAAAACTGAAGCGTTTTATTCCGGTATTGAGCCCCTATGACGGAACTCAATACCGGAATTTTAAAACGCTAGTGTGAAAGTAGCCTTACTAGAAGCGATATCTCTGAACTTCATGGACATGTTTCGTATTGCTGAATGCTGAGTCAGAGTGACTTCTCTATTTGGAGATAATATCCTGGTTCACTGCAGCTCAGACTTGTGATGTGTAAACGCTATCAGTCAAGGACATTCAACGGTAGAATCAACTTTTTTTCCATAATTTAAAGAGAACCTGAGATGAAGATCTAGACTGAGCAGTACAGTTCACTTCATTGCACGTGCATCAGATGCCACTAGGAGGCTTGTGTTGATGGGCCCTGCCTGTGGAACATCACTCAAGCACAGTTTGATGGCGGTTTTGTGAGACAAAATTTTTAGGACAGGTTCACTTTAACACACAAAAAAAAAGGCGGGCAAATGTAGATGAGTAAGAACCAAAAGGGTTTAAAACGTGTAAGAAACGCCTCATAATGTCCGAATTAAAAAAAACAACTGGCTTTAAGAAGAAACTATGGATTCTAGAATTGTGTGCTATTAACCCCCTAAACACCTAATCATGTAGGTGTGGGTCATTATGCGTAACGGGTTGCATGAAGCAAGCTGCTGCAATGAACCCGCTTCATACGTGGCAGGTGCTGGCCAGATAATACAGCAGGGACCCGGCCGCAATGACGGGAATCAGCAATAATGCAGAACCCGGTTATTTAACACCTCAGATGCCGTGGTCAATAATGATCATGGCATCTATGGGGTTAAGCAGAGAAAGGGAGTTGAAATCGCAGGTCTCCGATTGGTTACCATGACAGCCTGGGGCTTGCTGAAGGTTCCCAGGCTTGTCATGGTAAATAAACTGCCTGTAAAGCTGTGCACGAGGCGCAGCTCAGAAGGCAGAGTGTCAGACAAGACCATAGTATTCTATTGTGGTCTAGGGACAAGCAATCAGAACATCAAGTTCTAAGGGCGTCTCTTCTTGCTCTGTACAATAAAAACATAAAATATGAAAAAAAATTCAAATGACCCCCTTTCACAATTTTACATATAAAAATAAACAAGATAAAAAACAAACATATGAGGCATCGCTGCTTACCAAAATGCCCAAGCTATAAAAATACTAAAATATTTGTCCTGCGTACCATAATTTTTTTTTTTATAAAAGCACGTGATTCAACATTTTTCGGTCATCTTGACAAAAAAATGTAATAAATGTGATAAAAAAAAAGGTACCGTAAAAAGGGTACCAATATAAACAACAGTTCGCTCTGCAAAAGACAAGCCCCCATACAGCTCTGTACAGGGAAATTTAAAAAAAAAGAAAAAGTTATGGCTCTCAGAAAATGGTGATGCAAAGGAATTTTTTTTCAAAAGATTTTATTTTTTTTGTTAAAAGTAGTAAACGAAAAACTATACAAATGGTATCGTCGTAATTGTATTGACCCGCAGAATAAGGATGTCATGTCATTTTTTGCGCTCAGTGAACGACGTAATATCAAAACCCAAAAAAACCTTGGAGAAATTGTGGGGTTTATTTTTTAATTTCACCCCACAAAGAATTTTTTTCCCTGTTTTCCAGTACCAGAAAACATGGTAAATTAAATGGTGCCAATAAAAAAAAACAACTTGTAGCACATAAACTAAGCCTTCATATATGAACGGAAAATGTAAAAAGTTATGGCTCTTGGAAGGAAAAATTTTTTAAAAAATTGCAAAAACAAAAATGGTCCTGGTATTTAAAGAGGACCTTTCACCACTCCTGACATGCCCGTTTTAATAGCTCCATGCATTCCCCACATACTAACAATTCTGGAACATCTATTCTTATGTCTCTATGTTGTGCCATTCCTTTATTATTTGCACTAGAAGTTATGAATGAATTGCTATTTGTCTTCAGTAAAGGAACAGAGGGGAGGTGACTAGTTGGGGGCGTGTATCTGCACAGACTGAACATGGCAGCACTGATTGGCTAGAGTGAGTCTGTGCAGGTACACACCCCCAACTGGTCACCTCCCCTCTGTTCCTTTACTGCAGACTGCTAGCAATTCATTCATAACTCCTAGTGCAAATAATAAAGGAATGGCACAACATACAGACATAAGAATAGATGTTCCAGACTTGTTATTACCTTTATTATTTGCACTAGAAGTTATGAATGAATTGCTATTTGTCTTCAGTAAAGGAACAGAGGGGAGGTGACTAGTTGGGGGCGTGTATCTGCACAGACTGAACATGGCAGCACTGATTGGCTAGAGTGAGTCTGTGCAGGTACACACCCCCAACTGGTCACCTCCCCTCTGTTCCTTTACTGCAGACTGCTAGCAATTCATTCATAACTCCTAGTGCAAATAATAAAGGAATGGCGCAACATACAGACATAAGAATAGATGTTCCAGACTTGTTATTACGTGGGGAATGCATGGAGCTATTAAAACAGGCATGTCAGAAGTGGTGAAAGGTCCTCTTTAAGGGGTTCATGTTCTGTCATCAGCAAGGAGTTTGTGCACAGTGGATATTTAGGACTCGGACCATCTTGTGGCCAGTATTCTTTATTGAGGGTAGTTTGCCTGCCCTCTAGTGGTAGCTGCAGGCAGCCATAATGTTGTTTTATTCCTCAATTGCTGCAAGGAAGAGGAGAGGGGGAGTGCTGAACCTGTAACGAAAGGTAATGTGTCATCAGAAAATAACCTATTGTTTAACTCACGTTTTTATGTTTAACATATTTTTAAATTATTTTTTGGTGATATTTAGAGATGAGGGAATTTCAGGTTATGAAATGTGTTCACGCTTCGTTTACTGGTGAATTGCCTTATGGATTCCGTTACCACGGACCATAACGCAATTCTATGACGGAATGCAGAACGAAATGACTTTAGAGACCTTCCGTTATAAATTCCGTAATAATAGAAGTCTATGGCCTGCATTACGGATCCGTCCCGTTTTCTTTATGCAGGGCAGTCCTCTCCTGGATAACAGAAACCGGACGGATCCGTTATGCAGGCTATAGACTTCTATTATGACTGAATGAATAACGGAATACCTCTAAAGTCATTCCGTTATAGAATTGTGTTATGCTCTGTGGTAACGGAATCCATAAGGCAATTCACCTTTTACCAGTAAACGAATTTCAAAATATGAAATTCGCTCATCTCTAGTGATATTTTTAATTTTCCATGTCAATATCTATATTTAAAGGGGTTCTGCAGGTTTTAATATCTGATGATCTATCCTCTGGATAGATCATCAGTATCTGATCGGCGGCGGCCCGACACCCGGGGCCCCCGCCGATCAGCTGTTTGAGAAGGCAGCGGCGCTACAGGAGCGCCGCGGTCTTCTCAGTGTTTACCCGCAGGCCAGTGACGTCACGACTAGTATCACTGGCCTGGGCGGGGCTAAGCTCTGTTCACATGAATGGAGCTTAGCCCCGCCCAGGCCAGTGATACTAGTTGTGACGTCACTGGCCTGCGGGTAAACACTGAGAAGACCGCGGCGCTCCTTTAGCGCCGCTGCCTTCTCAAACAGCTGATCGGCGGGGGCCCCGGGTGTCGGGCCGCCGCCGATCAGATACTGATGATCTATCCAGAGGATAGATCATCAGATATTAAAACCTGCAGAACCCCTTTAAAGAAAAGCCATAAAATCCTGCAGGTTGTGCTCTGTCCCCTAAGCCTTAAACTGCATTTACACGATCCAATAATTGTCCAGATTACTGGGAACAAAAGTTCCTGCGAATGGTCGTTCCTGACAATCTGCCTATGTAAATGTGCTGCACAAATGTGTTGGACGGATCCTGACCATTGTGTTTTGGACTGATACGGTACTTTCACATCTGTGTTTTGGATGCTAGGATGTGCCTCCTCATGCTCATGTAATGTGCGTTTACAATACAGCAGTTACCTCAGAGCAGGTTTGAACAGGAACAAGCCGACCACCACTACTACATGGCTGCGGTGGCCGTAACTAGGGGCAACAGCCTGACTGATGTGTGTGGGACAATGGATATACAAATAGGAAAATCTTCTAAACGGTACATTTTATATAAATACATTCTATTAGTAATAATATTGGTATGGCTATATCTAACTATACAAACTACATTTGTGAGATGGGAATACCCCTTTTAAGGAATGGTTGATTTCAGTTCTACCGGAGATTTAGAGGTTTTCAGTGGTACATTAGTCATAAGCCTGTTTGTTTTTGTTCGTCTACAAAGTAATAAACCCAATAACACCGTAAGGGCTCATACATAGGAACGTATTTTTCTTCCGTTTTTTTTTTTTTTTTACAGATCTGTATGTGGAACCATTCATTTCAATGGGGGCTGGAAAAAAAAACGGAAATGACTCTGTCCATGTGCGTTCTGCGTTCATATATCTGTTCTGCAAAAAAACCCAAAAAAAACAGAACGTGTCCTATTCTTGTCGGTTTTGTGGACAAGGACAGGCTTTGTTATAATGAATCCGTAAATACAGTCGTGTGCATGAGCCCTAAGGCCGTATTTACGTTTTGCAGTTATAACGAAAGCTGCGACAAAAAGTTTGGATCGCAATGCAACTGCAAAGTGTGAACACGGCCTAAATGATAAAGGTAGGCCAAAGGAGACACAGGAAGAAAAATTCACAGACTAGGCTTTGGCAATAAAGACAATTTTTTTTTTTTTTTGCGTGAGAAAAAAAAAAATTATACACCCACAAATGACAAATAATTTGGTTCTGCCGCGTCTTCTCTGTACAACAGGTATCCAAAGAGTTTGTGCTTAATGAAACACATAGAGTCACAGGCAGGCAGCCCAAAACCCAGACCCCCTCCCCCACACACAAATCCATACTGACAGAGGGGAACATGGCCGTATGCTTGGTACAGGTATGCATGCACTGTAAAGACGTTGGAAGATTGCCAAATGCTAGGTCAGCATGATGGTGATCAGTTTACGGGAGGAACCGTCCTCTGAAATCCTCCAGAGAACAGATCGAGCTCAACATTTGCAGACTCCAGGCGTTGATTTTCTCACCGATTTACATAGAAGAAAAGACAGAACTGCACAGTAAAAGCACTTGAGACAAGAAACAGAACACGACTTTTGGCAACTGTAAAGGAAGATAATTCAGGGAAGGCCAATTTTTTTTGTTTCCGTCCAGCTAATAAGTTTGCCTTGTGTCACTGGAAGTCCGAGGAGCACAGCAGAAAGTACTCCGCCAAACCTAGGCCGAAGTGAGAGAACACACGAGAAAACACAATTAGCCCCAAATAAGTAGGAGTTGCCTCCCCTAACCCGTTCACCCCACAATAATTGACATCATTCCTATATAACCTGACAACACAAAGCACAGGCCTGTGACAGGGGCCGGCAAACACAATACTGTTCTGTTCTAGTTTCGCTCACACACGCTGCCCCCCTCTGTAACGCTGGGGTGTTAAGGCCGGGTGAGGAAGAGGGGAGAACGTGAAAATACAGCGCAAGAGCTCCGCAGGCAGCGAGGGCTTTGGTTACAGCCTGGGAAGAGCTCGGTAACAGATCTCGGTCACAATGCTTCGTCACATCCTGGATCCTCGCTCCTGAAGAATCTGAAAGGAAGAGGAAAAGGAGCAATGAAAGCCACATGGCTACATGATAACGGATCGCAATGCGGCCCCGTTCACTTTCATTTCGTTGTGCCTATGACACTGGCTGACCTGTTGGCAGCTGAAGACATCTGTGTTGGTCCCATGTTCATATGTGTCCGCATTGCTAAGAAAAATGAAGTTGTAATTTATGCAAATGAGCCTCTAGGAGCAACGGGGGCGTTGCTGTTACACCTATAGGCTCTGCTCTCTCTGCAACTGCCACACCCTATACACTTTAATTGACAGGGTCAGGCAGTGAAAATGTCATAACACCTGGTCCTGTCAGTCACAGTGCAGGAGGCATGGCAGTTGCAGAGAGAGCAGAGCCTATAGGTGTAACAGCAACGCCCCCATTGCACCTAGAGGCTCATTTGCATATATTAAAACCTCAGCAATGCGGGCACATATGAACATGGCACCAACACAGATGTCTTCAGCTGCCAACAGGTCAGCCAGTGTCATAGGTACAAATCTGCTGACAGATGCCCTTTAAATGCAATGCAGGCAGCGCTACACAACAATTAGGCATGAGTCAATTGACTTCGGATGAAACACGCAAAGTCAATTCGCATAAAACTTTATTTTAATACTTGCAATGTATTGGCTCTGATGAGCCAAAGTTATTACTTTGCAAGGTCTCGCAAGACTTCGCGTACACAAGTGCGGGTGCAATGCGGTTTTAACGCACGGTTGCTAAGAGATGTTGTTTGTAAACATTCAGTTTTTTCACACGCGCGTGATAAACGCATCAAAACGCTTCGCACCCGCGCGGAAAAAACTGAAAGAACATACGCAATCGCAGACAAAACTGACTGCAATTGCGTGCGGATTTGGTGCGGATGCGTGCGGATTTTCCTGAACGCATCCGGACCAAATCCGGACACGCTCGTGTGAAAGAGGCCTAATAGGCCCAAGGTTGTCAGTCTTCTGGTAATCGCACTGCCAGGGCTCACAGGGACAGGACAAAGCATGTCCCCTCCCTTTGCCTAAACTTTGATGGGCACAGATCGCTGTGCTTCAAGGGTAAATATCCAGGATTGAGGATTTCTCCAATCCTGTCCTTTAGTGGAGGTGCATGGTTTCGATCACTGTCATGGCTACGGGTTGACAGCTTTGGTGCCCACGTGATCAGTGATGACATAGATCATTTTGCATTAAAGGAGTTGTCTCACTTCATTAAGCTGCATTTATCATGTAGAGAAAGTTAATACAAGGCACTTACTAATGTATTGTTATTATCCATATTGCCTGCTTTGCTGGCTGGATTCATTTTCCCATCAAATTATACACTGCTCGTTTCCATGGTTACAGACCACCCTGCAATCCGTCAGTGGTGGTCGTGCTTGCACACTATAGGAAAAAGTGCCGGCCTCTCTGGTGGCTGGGACCAAGGGAGCGCACATAGGCTGGTGCTTTTTCCCTATATTGTGCAAGCACGACCACCACTGATGGATTGCAGGGTGGTCGTAACCATGGAAAAGAGCAGGGTATAATGAATCCAGCCAGCAAAGGAAGCAATATGGATAATAACAATACATTAGTAAGTGCCTTGTAGTAACTTTCTCTACATGATAAATGCCACTTACTGAAGTGAGACAACCCCTTTAAGGGACTGAAGGATGGACAGGCATGCTTACTCCGAGAAGTCAACAGCAGCTACACTCACCTTTGCCTTTTCACTGGGCTCAATGACCAGTCCATTAGTGGAGTTATTCAGCTCCCTGGACACAACACACAGGAACTCTGCTTGGTCTTCATTCCCATAGTTGTAGGAAGATCCAATACTGATAAGCTGAAAGCAAAGGACATGAAGTCATGGGAAGGATACACTAACCGGTCCCTCGTCACATCCTTTATTGCTGGTTATACACAAACTGATCCTTTTTAAAAGCGTTTGGCAGGAAAATTGGTTGGATTGAATCCTTCTAAAGCAGACCTGCCAGGCTGAACGAGCTGCCCTATCTGAGGGCATAGAGCAGGAGACGGTGAACACAATCATAGGTAGACCTTGGAGTAAGGCAGGCTGGTCTGCAGAAAGTAGGAGGTTTAGGTAGGCTGCAAGATGACATAGAACCTCTATTTGTACTGCGGCAGTCTATAGGAATATATATGTATGAGATTTGAATGCAACTCTCAAATATATCAGAAAATGATGAAAAAAATAATGTGCGAAGTCTCTGAACTATTGGGATCCCATCAAGAGATAAAGATGCTACTGGGGCTTGTGTCTGGTCTCATGCATAGCTCAGGACTGCGACCACTCACCTGCTCAAACTTCCAACCATCCGACATGGTGGACACCATCTGCGTCAGCTCCTCTTCTTGACACTGTAACACTCTGTAGACGTGCTTCACCGGACCCTGCCGAGATACAGAGGATTAAACTATTAACATATACGGGAGGTGCATTTGTACATGGAGCAGCGCAATTCCCGAAGACTATTAACCACTTAAAGACTGGGCCATTTACCCCCTTTCCGGATTTATGTGCGTTTCTGCACCAAAATCCGTCATTTCTAACAGCGGTTTTTGGTGCAGATTTGATGCAGTTTTGCCGCAGATCTCACCCTCCATTGGAAAAGTTAAAACTGCAAACATAATCTACATGCGGTGGATTTTGAAATCCACACGGCAAATCAATTTCTGCACAGAAAAAAATTCTGCAAAGCGTAAATGAGTTTTTTTTTTAAATCTCATACACTTTGCTGGTGCTCTACTACGCTGCATTTTTTTTTGCATGGGAATCCGCACTGAAATAGGATTGTCACGATACCAAAATTTTGTTTCGATTTCGATACCATAAAAACGTAGACAAACCCATGCAAAAGAAAAATAAAACGCCAAAAAAGCCGCGTGCATTCTGCATTTTATGGAACGTCCGGCCCATAATAGAACAATCCTATCCTTTTTTTTTTTTTCTTTTTTTGGATAAGGTGACAAAAAAAAAAATTGCGAATGATGTGGGTTTTTTTTTTCCTTTTGTCATGGTGTTCACCGCATAGGAGATATTTTTTAATATTTTAATAGTTTAGACTTTTTCAGACGCGGTAATACCTAATATGTTTACTTTTTTATTGTTTATATATTTTTATATGAAAAATTAGGAAAGGGGGTGATTTAAACTTTTAATTTTTTTTTTTGTACACATTTTATTTAATAACTATTAGCCAGCCCCCTTAGCCGAGGCGGTACACCATGTTTTCTAGAAGATACTAGACTGAGAAGCCTAGTATCAGAAAACAGCAAATTCCAGTATTGTATCGAGTGCAAAAGTATTTTTTAAAACCCTACGCTGAAAAACTGCAAAAAAGCTTCTTTAACACACAAATTCACAAAAACACCATAGAAACTGCATGTGGGTTTTTTTAACTGCTTTTTTTTTTCCCAAAACAAATGTGTAGATGCCATTTTTCCACATAGAGGAAAAAAAACTGAAAAAATGCCACTGTTTCAGGATACTGCATTTTTCCCCCCAAAACAACAGACAACAAAAGAGTCACAAAACAAAAAAGCCAATAGCAAAACAAAAAAAACAAACGCTCCTGCATTTCATATTTCCCATTGACTTTCAGGTAACATCTGGAGCTGTTGTTGTTTCAGCAAAAACTGCAACAAAATTCAAAGTACAAAAAAAAAAAACAGCTAAAGAACACCGCTAAAAACATGTTGGAGTCGTAGTTTCCTGCACCATGCTGTGCGGTGAGGTGATAGTAGGACTGATTTACCTGGGACGTTCTATTTTCATTGTCTCGAATCCGCTCCTTCACCAGCCGCACGAGGGAGGCGATGTTATAGAACTCCGCTTCTTCCAAAACGCCTGTGAGCAAAACGTACAAGCGACGTCACAAATCCGAAACCAGTCACCTGCCCATTATTATGTCATTTTCATCTATTTTATTTTACCCCTTCCTGACAGCAATTTTCCGTTTTTTTTTCTTTTCCCCCCATTATTTACTCCCTGCCTTCCCGGAACAATAACATTTTTGATTTTTCCGTATGAGGGCTTGTTTTTTACGGGCCACCATTTAATACTGCATAGGATGCAGTGACTAGGGATGAGAAAATTGACTTTGGATGAAACATCAGAAGTCGATTCACATAATACTCCGTTCTCATACTGGGAGCTCCGTACAGTATTACAATGTATTGGGCCGAAGCTATTACTTAGCAAAGTCTCACCAGACTTCGCTTAATAACTTCATAAATTAATTTTTACTGTAAAAAAAAACATTTTTCGGCTTGGGTTCGGTTCCAAGCTACCACCTGGAACCGAACCCGAGTTCAGAAAATATTTTTTTTTTCTTTTTTTGCAGTAAAAATGAATTTATTAAGTTATTTCGCGAAGTAATAACTTCAGTCTGAGCCAATACATTTTAATACTGTACGGAGTTCCCGCTCAGTACAGTATTATGCGAATCGACTTCGGATAGGTCGTCAGTATTAAAATCCTGCAAAACCCTTTAAGTCATGGTAAACCACCATGTGCACGAAAATGCTAAAAGGTGTCAGGTCTTTAAGGTGTTAACTGATGGCGGGTATAACAGGGATCTATTACTGTCCTACTGGCAGTCAGCCACGCACAGAGGAACGCTGGGAGATCCCATCCTTCCTCCTCCTGGCGTCCCCGCTTACCTTCTTCCGCTAGCTCTTTATTAAGGATCAACTTGCCATGTCGTAGGTAGTTCAGAATGGGCCCAAAGTAGGTGGGGTCCCGATCGATGAGATAGGCTCCCGTCTCGTCCTAAAAAACCGAGGCAAAACCAGGATGAGTTTATACAATACACACAGATATACATCATATGCGTCCATTCTCTATCACTGGCCTGTGTAAAAGCCCCGCCCACCACAAATCTCATGTACACTTTGCAGATTTTTCCCGTACGGAAATTGACCTGCATTGCGGATTTCAAAATCTGCAGCAAAACTGCAATCTGTAACAAATTGCCACAGAAATGCACATAAATCAGCACGGAAATTCATGCAGATCTTATGTGCAACCTAAGGCCGAGTGTGCGTGTGTTCATGCCAATCTCAACAATGCCGGACAACACAGTGCAGCATGCCAGTGAACTATCTGTCATGTGACGGAGCCGGCACTGCTGTCATCTCTATGACCAAGCAGAGTAATGGTGAGTATATAAGGTGGGGGAGTCAGGGGGCACTTCCCTACTGTGCCATACGGAGTATGTGGGGGGGGGCACACCGTGTATACATAAGTTGAGGGGCACGCACACACAGTACATAAGGTGTGGGGCAGTGATCAGGGGGTGGCAGACACCTTGTCAGAGCCCAGGTCCGGCTCCTCCTGGCACAGTAAATAAGGTGGGGGGCACACAGTGTATATATTTGGTGGACACCTTGTATATATTAGGTGCATATATTAGGGACCTTGTCAGAATCCAGGTCCGGCTCCTCCTGGCACAGTATATAAGGTGGGGGGCACACTGTGCATATCAGGTGTCGGGGGCTCACAGTGAATATATTAGGTGTGGGGGAGGCAGACACCTTGTCAGAGTCCAGCTCCTCCTGGCACAGTATATAAGGTGTAGGGGGAGTATATATAAGGTGGGGGGCACACAGTGATATAAGGTGTAGGGGGAGTATATATAAGATAGGAGCTGCGGCAGACACCTTGTCAGAGTCCAGGTCCGGCTCCTCCTGGCACAGTATATAAGGTGGAGGGCACACAGTGTATATATAAAGTGTAGGGGCACACAGAGTATATATATATAAGGTGGGGGACACAGTGTATATAAGGTGGGAGGCGGCGGCAGACACCTTGTCAGAGTCCAGGTCCGGCTCCTCCTGGCACAGTATATAAGGTGGAGGGCACACAGTGTATAGATAAAGTGTAGGGACACACAGAGTATATATATAAGGTGGGGGACACAGTGTATATAAGGTGGGAGGCGGCGGCAGACACCTTGTCAGAGTCCAGGTCCGGCTCCTCCTGGCACAGTATATAAGGTGGAGGGCACACAGTGTATAGATAAAGTGTAGGGACACACAGAGTATATATATAAGGTGGGGGACAGAGTGTATATAAGGTGGGAGGAGGCGGCAGACACCTTGTCAGAGTCCAGGTCCGGCTCCTCCTGGCACAGGCGGTACAGGAAGGACTTGGGCTCCCGGCACAGCGTCTGTTTGGTGCTCAGGAAGTACGTGCCGCCCACGTTCAGCCGGACCCACTTCCCTCCCGTTCTGCCCGCGTTCTCCTGCTGACTAGGGCTGCGGGGGCTCCGGGGTGCAGAGCAGGAGAGGCCGGGGCTCGGGGGTCCGCTGCGGGGACTGGGAATGGTCAGGGTGTTCGGGGTCACCCGGGCTCCCACCGGCTCCCCTGGTTCCCTCTGTGGTTCCGTCATAGCGGCTCAAACCAAACAGAACCGAGAGAGCGGCGGAGCCATAACACCGAACCTCGGAGCGGGAGAAGCTTCCGGGGCGCCGTGCCGTCACTTCCGAGGGCACCAGTGCGGTCATATTGGTACACCTACAGCTAGCAGGGTGACCGCTGCCCGCTTCTATGGAGAGTGAAGCCGCTCCTAGGGGGTGTGATGACGTAGCGGTCACGTGCTGGAGTCATGTGACTTCTCTGTGTCGCACAGTGGTGGGGAACAGCTGAAGCATGGGGATGTGTGGTGTATAAGGCCCTGTGCACACAGTGGAGGAACCGGCCTTTTCAATTGGATAGATATAAAATTAAAAAAGGACCCCATGGAAGAGCACATAACTGAGATGAATGGAGTGAAACATTAACTACAATGGAGTCTACTCAGTTTCCGTTTGGGATACTGTTTTTTCAGTGGACAAAAAACTCCTGCATGGAGGACTTTTTGTCTTTTTAACCCCTTAGTGACCAGCCTGTTTTTGGCCTTACTGACCAAGCATTTTACTACCTTTTTTCTTCTTCGCGTTCCAGGAGCTATAACTTTTTTTTATTTCTCCGTCTATATAGCTGTATGAGGGCTTGTTTTTTTGACGGAAAAGTTGTAGTTTTTAATGGCGCCATTTTTGGGTACACATAACTTTTTGGTTATAAATTTTACAGCGTTCCTTTTTTCGGTATGAATAACATAATATCTTTATTCTCTGGGTCAGTACGATTACAGTGATACCAAATGCATATAGGTTTTTTCATGTTTTACTAGTTTTTTTTGCAATAAAACCCCTTTTTTTAAAAGGGAAAAAAATGTTTTTGCATTGCCACATCCCAAGACCCATAGCATTTTTATTTTTCTTTCTATGGAGTTGTGACGGCTTGTATTATTTTGGAGTAAATGATGCTTTTTGATCGTTTGTTATTATGTTTTTTTCTGTGGCAACTAAGAATAAATTAGCATTTCTGTAATTTTTTTTTTTTTTTTTTTTTTTTACGGAGTTCACCATAAGGTATAATTTATGTGATATTTATGTAGTCCGGGTCATTACAGATGCAGCAATACTAAACATGGGGGAGATTTTTTTTTTTTTTTGCAATTTTTTTTATTTCATTTTTTTTCTGATCTGAGGTCTGATTGGGGGTCCTTCACATTGAGGGTCTGATTGAGGTCTAATGAAAAATATTTTTTCTTATTGTCCTCCTCTAATACGGTAAGTATTTTCATTTTCTTAATTCCTGGAAATCCCCCTTTAACATAAAGTAAAAAACCCTCTCGCCTGTTCGCAGTCACTTCATTCCCCGATGTGTGACTTGTAGATGGAGTCAAGAGCTTCGCTGCAGCCTAAGCAGTGATGAGTGTCCAAGCAGCATGTGACCAAACCACGTCACCACTGAGCCCAGTGAATGGCTGCAGCATTGCACGAGACCCATCACACTGGGCACACGAAGGAGAAGTGACCAGAGCAGAGGGGAAAATGTACAGTATTTTTCACCCCATAAGACGCACTTTTTTTCCCCCAAAATGGAAGCGCTAATTAGTACCAGAGAACTGGGAAGTGGTGAAAGCAGCGTTCCCCAGCCTTTGTACTCATCGTTTCCTGGTCCGCTGTTCTGTGGCAGCGCACAGCGTGAGGACGCTCTGTGACCTCAAGCATTGCTCATTGGGGCACAGCCGCAGCAGGAAGAAGAAGAGCACTGGAGATGAGGAGCAGGAGAGGTAAGTGTATTTTTTACTTTTATGTGATCTGAGGCATTGGGTTTCTGAGGATCTGAGGCATTGGGTTTCTGAGGATCTGAGGCATTGGGTTTCTGAGGCATTGGGTTTCTGAGGATCTGAGGCATTGGGTTTCTGAGGATCTGAGGCATTGGGTGGCTGATGATCTGAGGCATGGGTGGCTGATGATCTGAGGCATGGGGACTGATCTAAAGTCTGAATGGGGTGGGTCTTATTTATATTGGGGCTCTTATCTGATGTCTGATTGGTGGTCATTCACATTGGGGGTCTGATCTGAGGTCTTGTTGGGGTCTTTACATTAGGGGTCTGATTAGTGGTCTGACCTGAGGTGTAATGAAAAGTATTTTTTTCTTGTTGCCATCTTATAAAACCTATGTGCGTCTAAAAAGGATGATAAATATGGTATGTGGATTTTTTGATTAGGTTAAACACATTCTAGGACCTAATTTAAATTGTTTTTGAAGTTGGAAAACCCCTTTAAGAATGGCAGTGTGAAGGTTTCTATACAGGCAGCAATTATTTCCTTCCAGGGCAGCACCTCTAAGGCTACTTCAAAATTGCGTTTGCAGGATCCGTTTGTGAGATCCGTCCAGGATCTCACAAACGGATCCGTCTTGATAATACAACTGCCTGCAACCGCTCTGAACGGATCCGTTTGTATTATCTTTTACATAGCCAAGACGGATCCATTTTCTATTGTGTCAGAGAAAACTGATCCGTCCCCATTGACTTACATTGTGAGTCATGACGCATCCGTTTGGCTCAGTTTCTTCATGCGGACACCAAAACGCAGCAAGCAGCGTTTTAGTGTCCGCCTGCAAAACGGAATGGAGACTGAACTGAAGCAAAACTGATGCATTCTGAACGGATCCTTTTCCATTCAGAATACATTAGGACAAAACTGATCAGATTAGGACCATTTGTGAGAGCCTGTGACGGATCTCACAAACAGATCCTGAAAACGCAAGTGTGAAAGTAGTCTAATATGTAATAACTCCACAGGTTTCCAAAAATTTATAAAAAAAAATACATTCCCTGAGTCATGGTTTTGAAAGGAAATGGCTGTTTCACAGCAAATCATATGGCCAAGTAATCAATTTAATGAGGTTGCAACCTCCTTTCCAGCAGCGGGCCTCCCCAGAAGACACCTGCAGACTCTGCTAATTTTCAGTTGGACTGAACCCAGTGTGAGGCGTGCACCCGCCAAGACGATAAACCCCTGGGTGCTGTCCGCTGTATCTATTTGTTGATGCTGTGCCATTGTATTTGGTAAAATGATGGTGCAGAGACCCAGAGGGAAGATGCAGGACAGAGAGGATGCGAGTGGTGGTTGTGGCCCTGAGAAGGACAGTAGTAATCACAGTTCACAGAGGCAGTCCTTCCTATGGCGTCACCAGAGGCCATGCAGTGACTGGAGGGGGCGCTCTTTCTTCCCTCAGGGCACTCCTTGACTTTGGAGCTCATGCCTGATGGGTGCCCTTAATTTTAGATGTTTGGCAAGGTGCAGGGGCTGGCCAGAAATGGAGACATTGTCCAGGTGATAACACAGGAGTCTATTTACTGAGGATGATGAGAATTGCAGTACCTCAGTACAGTCCTGAGGTATAACTTAGTATTGTCTCCTTCAAATAGCTGCGTATGGGCAGCAACAATGATGGTAATAGTAGTAGTCGCTGACTCTCTCTCTTTGCAGTCTCTCCAAACAACCACAGGTGTGCTGCTCTGTTCTTATTAACCCTTTCTACAGTTCCCGGCCTGAGGGGTGCAGACTTTAGGTACAGATGGTCAGTAGGTCTCATTGTGGTAGGTACCAGAGGCAATATTCCCTTTCCACAGCAGTAACGTCTCTTGCCATAAACATGCAAACACCTTACTGATGCTTTCTTGAACAGCCTTGTTGGTTCTGGACCTTCTAAGATGTGTGCTCTCCACTCTCAAGGTTAGGCCTCTTTCACACGAACATTGTGTTTTGCGGTCCGCAAATTGCGGATCCACAAAAACAACGGATGGCATCCGTGTGCATTCCGTATTTTGCGGAACAGAACAGCTGGCCCCTAATAGAACAGTACTATTCTTGTCCGTAATACGGACAAGAATAGGACATGCTCTATTTTTTTTTGCGGGCTACGGAACGGAGCAACGGATGCGGACAGCACACGGTGTGCTGTCCACATTTTTTGTGGGCCCATAGAAATGAATGGGTCCGCATTTTTCATGTGAAAAATGCAGATTGGAGCCCGCAAAAAATACTGTCGTGTGAAAGAGGCCTTACTCTGACGATAAATGATCTTCTGCGTCAGACATAAAGGTTCTCTTGACTTAGGTCCAGTTCTCAGGAGCTTGCACATGTAGATCCTCACACTAGACCAGGGCGGGCCAACCTGCGGCTCTCCAGCTGTTGCAAAACCACAACTCCCAGCATGCCCAGTCTGCCTACAGCTATCATCCCACAGCAGGGCATGGTGGGAGTTGTAGTTTTACAACAGCTGGAGAGCCTCAGGTTGGCCAGCCCTGCACTAGACTCTCAACTAAATAACCAGGGGGCGGACCCGGTCCATGACCATGGTAACCAAACCAGTATGCTAATATATACCGTACTTTCCTATTTAGGATACACAGTGAATTATTAACTTTAATAACAAATCACATTTAATTAACCCTTTTCAGTCATCCTCTGGGGTACTGCAACAGAAACCCAACAGGCTCCATTATTATCAAAGGGTCCAGCGGGTGCTGTTCGTCTCTGCAATCTGACAGAACCTTAACTTAATTTTCATTGTTCCGCTCATATAAAACGCTGGCTCATGGAGAGTATGGCGGTAAAACTCAACTGGGGCAAAAACATTGCTAGTTCACTATGTCCTGTTCAATGTCCTGCAAAGAATTAACCTCTTCCTGCCATCCATGCACAACAGATATCCTCCAGCAGTGTCAACTGCGACCGCAGCATCAGGTTATTTACTAGCAGCGGGCTGCTTCCAGTGAGTGAACGCCTCCCCCAGTTATGAGATCACAGAAGCCTGCCATAGTAAAGTGCTTCAGGCGGGGCTTAAGATAGTGTTATTGCCATAGACGACAATAGTAAACTATTGAACTCTGTTATAGGAGATCCAACGATCTTATGTTCAAGGTCCCTACAGGGACTAAATATAAAGTTTTAAAAATATATTTAAAAACATACAAAAAGAACTCAAATTACCCCCCCCCCTCCCTTCCTAACTTTAATAAATAAAATACATTCAAATAAAAAATAAACATAACACAAACTATTAAGGATATTTTGCAAGGTTTTTTTTTAAATTTTATTTCTTAAACCCCTTAAAATTCCACGACATTTGAATGGGGCGGTAAGCACATGGATTTCTGAAAGCCCCATTAAGGCGAATGGAACTGGAATTTTCTGCCACAAAATCTACTGCGTGTGATGGCGCCTTTAGGCTTCTGGCTGCAGTGTACAGACATGGACACCATGTGATCCCATTCGCAGTGGTGCCGATGTCTGAGGGAGCTCCCTTCCTATAAACCACTTAGATGCTGCGGTTGCTATCGACAGTGGCATCTAAGAAGTTAAATGGCAGGGATTGGCGCTTCTGCCGATCTGAGCCGTTAGAGCTGGAGCCAAGCTGCCATACAAGAACAGAGCTCAAGTTTTCCACTTTATGGGAGACCCATGCAGCGCATAATTTAGGCCAGGGATGCCCACCTAAAGCCCTCTAGATGTTGCAAGATTTCAACTCCCAGTATGCCTGAACAGCCTACAGCTATTAGGGCATGCTGGGAGTTGTGCTTTTGCAACAGCTGGAGGGCTGCAGGTGGGCATCCCTCTTCTAGGCCATCATAAAAAAGCAGCGGTCTGGAATAAGGCCTGTTTGGCTCCATTCACACGTCCTGTTTTTCTCTCCTGATTTGATCCTGATTTTTTCAGGACCCATTGAAATGAATGGATCCAGATCAGGATCAGGATCGAATCAGGAAAGAAAAACAGGACGTGTGAATGGGGCCTTATTAGATTAATTCTTTGGGGTTTTTTACTTTTCTTTTAAATTGACCACAGCATCTGAGGGGTTACAAGCCTGTGATCGGAGTTGTTCCCAATCACAGACTCTGCCGGCAGGTGTATGCTTTGTAAAATAGGAGCTGAGCAAGCTCAATCTTTAGGGCTCTTTCACACGAGCGGATGCTGTCCGAGGAATCCGCTGCGTGTAAGGCCCCTTTCACACAACAATATGCCCTCCGAGACATCCGGTCCGTGAGCGGGCCATATGTCCCGAAGCGGCATCGATCGTACGCATGGGAGCGCACAGCATCATTGATGCTATTGTTCCGCACTCATAATATCATATGAGCACATGACAATAGTCCCGCGGGCGGCCCGACGTGCACAGCATCATTGTAATCAATGATGCTGTGCGCTCCCATGCGTACGATCAATGCTGCTCCAGGACATATGGACCACTCACGGACCGGATGTCTCGGAGGTCATACGGTCCTGTGAAAGGGGACTAAGAGAGCCAAGCCCCGTGCAGGACAGCAGAGACACGGAGCATTATCAGTCATGTTAATGATCCATGCCTCTGCTGTCCTACACGGGGCTTGACACTCTGTCACGCAGCGAATTCCTCGCATGGCTTCCGCGCGGGTGCAATGCGTGATGCGAAGGCATTGCACCCGCACTGAATCCTGACCCATTCATTTTAATGGGGCTTTTCACATGAGCGTTTTTTTCACGCATCACTTCTGCGTTGCGTGAAAAATGCAGCATGTTCTATATTCTGCGTTTTTCACGCAGAACTGGCCCCATTGAAGTGAATGTAAACATTCAGTTTTTTCGCACGCGCGTGATAAACGCATCAAAACGCTTTGCACCTGTGTGGAAAAAACTGAAAGAACATACGCAATCGCAGTCAAAACTGACTGCAATTGCGTGCGGATTTGGTGCGGATGCGTGCAGATTTTCCTGAACGCATCCGGACCAAATCCGGACACGCTCGTGTGAAAGGGGTCTAAAGGTCTATGTGGGACATAGATGGCTTATCACTAGGACATGCCAACAGTGTCAGATAGGAGTAGAAGCGAATCCCTGAGGTGGGATTTAACCTATCTCCAGAACGCCCAATACCCCCCCCCCCCCCCAAAAAAAAAAAAAAAAAAAATTAATGGAGAGTGCACTCTCCTTTCATTCCTATGGGAGTTCTGAAAATAGCCAAGTGATCATGCTTGGCTGTTTTCGGAAATCCTATAGTGGTGAATGGAGAGCACACAATGCAAGCGCGGCTACTGCTCTATTGGTCGCTAGGAGGCTGCCGGAAAAAGCCAAGTTGGTGCTTGGCTAATTTTGGAACTCCCTTAGCAGTTAAGGAGTGGTGCGTGGTGCGCTCTCCTTCACTCCAGGGAAGGTGGGGGTGCTGTTCAGGAGATAGATGAGGGTCCCACCTCTAGTAGCTGCTCCTATCTGACGTTGATGGCATATCCTAGCCCTTTAAAGCCAACAGATGTCAGGAAAGGGTTAAAAGTAATAAAGCATAAGATAAGGTTTATAAATGTGGTATCGCTGTAATTGTACTGACCAGCAGGGTTGCCAACCGTCCAGAAACTTCTGGACAGTCCATAAAAATAGGTGACACTTTTTTTTCCTGTGTCCAATATTTTTTTTTGAGGCTGGTGGTATTTGACTAGATTATTTTGGTGGTAATTATCATTATTTTACAGCTCACAGTAAATGCTGGCAATGTGTTATTAACAGTATATGGAGCTATAGACACGGATTGCTTATAATCCTTATTATTCATTATGGTTTTCCAATTTGGCCATAAAAAATGTTAGCTGTCCGAGAATTTGGGATATGTAGTCCACAAAAAAATAAAAATTCTGGTTGGCAAGCCCAGTAAAATAAAGGTAACATCTTTTTACCACATAGTAAATGTCCTAAAAATGAAACATGTAAAAAAAACAATGGCACAATTGCTTTTTCTTTACCAATTCAGATGTCTTTTTTCGGCCTTATAAACTACGTCACTATGTTACTAATTCCACCCATTTTTTCAAATGCAAAAAAAAAAAAATCTTCATACAGCTTTGTGAACAGAAAAGGGGAGATATATAAAACGGGTGTAAAGTAGAACTGACTTAGTTGCCCATAGCAACCAGATTCCACCTTTTATTTTTTACCAAAAGAGCTCTGAAAAATGTAAGGTGGAATCTGATTGGTTGCTATGGGCAACTGTCAGTTTTCCTTTACATCGGTTTTAATAAATCTCCCTCAATAAGTTCTGGAAGGCAGAGGGTTAACGAAAAAATGAAAGTACAAACTGCTGCATCAAAAAGAGGATAAGAAGGCATATCTCAGAGTAGCCTATGCCGTGATTTGCTCTAACCAGCCCCTATCAACGAACCTTTAGCACACAGCTACAACTAACCAACTACTAAACCCCGCCTACACCTACAGCTTTTTATACAACTAACGCCTGACGTCAGGACGCCGATCCTCAAGGTCATGACGGCGTCTCACGTCCAGGGTAGTCACGTGGAAAGCGGCAGCCAATGAACGTTCTCCTTTGCTTTGACAGCCTTTCGGTCATTGGGTGCAGCTTTTTCTGTTGGCGCAGGTGATTGGTTGATGCGACGAGCTGGTGAAACGTCACTCGCGGCGGAGGCCATTGCAGTGTCCCGGCAAGTGAGGTTGGAGGTCGGTGAACAGGCAGGTGAGACTGCGGCAGGGCTGTTAGTGGCGGCGACGGCAGCGGCCTGGTCCGGTTTACGGTTTGGCTACTTCTGATGTGCGGTAGTTTACGCGGGCATGGTCAAATAGGATGTGATGTGTTTGTAGGGCAGGTATGGTGAAGTCCTTGAAGCCCCTGCTGTGCATATCAGTACATTATAGCACGCTGTGCTGGGCACAGTGTCATGCCATAGCCTTCTATCGGGCACTTACATATGCCAGCATTCAGCTGCCTGCTGTCCTCCAGTATGACTCCAGTGACATTTTTCTGATCTTCATGCAGATGTGACACTGGTTCTTGGTGACATTTGGTGCAGTCATGTGACTTCATACCGCTGGCAGTGTGAACAGACCGTTTCTCTACTTTTCCCATCCACTTCCATAGGTTTGTGATCCACTCTGTACTGGAGTCTGATCCTTGGATTTCTGCTGCAGTTTTGCGGTTGGAAATGCCTCCCGTGTGCACATGGGTCCATCCTCATTCAGTGTGGCTGATCCGCATGTGGCCACCACAACAGTGTTTATGTGTGAACCGTGCCAAGAGTTGGCACGTGCGTCCACAGAATCCCAGTACAATCTGTGCGATGTGGCATTCAGGAAAAAGCGGGGAAGCTTACTCATAGACCTCGTGCAGCTGGAGACGCCGTTCATCTTGGGCTAATAAGTCAGAGGAAAGTCACTCAGGGACATCAGTTTCCACTAGTGCATTGTGAATGTGACAGTTGTCGTGTGTGAATTTGCCCCCCTAAAAGACATGGCCTCTTTTTGTTTTCTTTCCTCGTTCCAAGAGCCTTAAAGGGGTTGTTCACCTTTTTTTTTTTTTTTTTTTTTTTTTTCCTAAAGATGGATAACCCTGCTGACTTTTAATTTTTTTTTTGTCGTAGATGTATGAGGACTTACTTTCTTTTCACAGTGTGCACTGTGCATAAGATAGATTTAGAAATAGATATTAGATAGAATTAAAGAGAGCGATTAGATAGATATACTAGTAATAAAGCATTTTGTGTGAATAATTCAACAGGCTCTAGATAACATTGTCCCCTTCATGAACATTGTACAAATAATTCAGGGGCCTCTAAAAAGGCCACTGTATTAAAATAGATCATGCAGGGGATGAGAGGCAGGCTGAGAAGCCGTGCCTCAGCAGTTAGCACTTTGTGTGTCTGTGTCAATCTACTGCTGATTGGCTGAAGTAGTTACACCATGTGACCTCTGCAGCCAATTAGAGGTTGGTAATGTGTCTTGCCTTTTATGTATTTTTTTTTCTAGGTTTTGCTACTTTTACACAGTAAAAGTCTTATTTTTAAGTTTTTGGGGTTTTTTTAAATATATTTTTTAGTACCCTTTTTTTTATGGACAGAGCTGTGAGTGGACTTTTTTTTCCCCATAAATAAGGTGTAGTTTGTATTAGTACCAAGCTGTCTTACATTTCGAACTGACGCTGGATGCTCCGAAGTTATGGAGAGGCCAGCGCCTCTAAATCACCGGTCTTAATAAATGTGCCCCTTACTTCTTGCAAGAATACAGGCTACTGTAAATGTCCATATATTCTGCTGACAGATGTTAGGGACTGACATCTTTCTCTGCTGACTTTCTTTTCAGTCAGTGGCTCTCCATTTGTTGTGACGCTATAATGCGCAGCCTATAGTTGTCAGGACATGCTGAGGGTTGTAGTTTTGCAACAGCTGGGATGTAGTTTACTGTCCTGCTTTTAGTGATGTTATGTATTATCCAGGGCCTCCTTGTTTAGATGTTTTTTTTTGTTTTTTTTTTTGCCTCCTTTCATGGAGTTTTGTGTTTTTTGTTTTTCAGTTCCTAATCATGGCGGGTCGAAGAGCTGCAATCAAGGCTGTGGACTGGTTGGCCTTTGCCGAAAGAGTTCCCCCCAACCAGAAGGCAATGTTCAATGCACTGAAGACTCGCAGTGATTCCATAGCCGCAAAGTGAGAACGCTTTACATCCATATGTTATGTGACACCGGGCGTACTGCTGAAAAGTCCCTTTTTAACTCCTTAAAGAACTCCCGACAAAAATTTTATTCCATCTCCTGCTAGAAATGTACATGATATAATCTGTAGTGAATGTCATTTTCTTACCAGTGTCTGAATTTTTGACTTCTATCATCCTGAAGTTTCTTATCTGTGTCATGTGACCAGCAATTAGACCCACCAACTCCCACATAGACTTGTATGGACAGGAAGTCTAGTTCTCTATGTATTCCTATGAGACTGAAAGTGAGGCTCCCATAGGAATGAATAGAGCAGTTACTGGCTTTCTGTCCTGGGTCAGTTGGAGGTCAGGGAGTTGGTCACATGACCCAGCTACAATAAGAAGAGAGGTTTTTACTCACAGAAACAGTCACTGATAAGAAAATGACATTCACTACAGATTATATCATGCACCTTTCTAACAGGTCAGAGAATAAATTTTTCTTCTTTAATGACCACTACATGTAAATTAAAACAATCTGGACCGTAAAGGGGTTTTCTGAGACTTTTAATCTAATGACCTATCCTCAGGATAGGTCATCAGTATCTGATCGGTGGAGGTCTCACACCCGGGACCCCCGCCAATCAGCTGTTTGAAAAGGCACCGACGCTCACCGTCGCCTCCTGCATGCTTGCAGCGCTGGGGTCCTGGGTTTGAATCCGACCAAGGACAACATCTGCTTGGAGTTTGTATGTTCTCCCCGTGTTTGCGTGGGTTTCCTCCGGGTTCTCCAAAGACATCCTGATAGGGAACTTAGATTGTGAGCTCCGCTGGAGACAGCATAATGCTAATGTCTGTAAAGCGCTGCGGAATATAGTAGCGCTATATAAGTGAGTATAATAAATGTGTATGAGACGTACAGATTCGCCTCTAGGCAGATGCTAAAACCTTCAACTCAGTAAGCGCTAAGGGGTCATTTATTAAGAGATATACACCACTTTTTGATGTATTTTAGGCGCTGCATCTGATGCTCCATTCGAACAAGGAGCACAGACACCTGTTCTTGTGATCGGCAGCGGCCCCGACAGCTAATCTAACAGATATTCCCTATCCTGTGGATACAGATGAAGTGGGATAACCCCTTTAATATGGCCATTATGGTATGAGTGCTTAAAGGGGTTATCCATCCATTTTAGGGTGTTTTAAAGCAAAATTTGTGGTTTTCTGAATTTTTTGCAGCGCCTCCTACTTTACCAAAATTCCTTATTCTTATTAAGGAATTCTGTAAAGCTACCTAGCAGTCAGAGATTAATAACACGTGAGTTCATTTCCCAGCACCTGCCCACCCACTTGGCACTGCTCCATCGGGACATCACGGGTGTGGGGCAACACAAACACACTATTGGCCACAATACACTGGAAAACATTGTGGGTGTTACATGACATGTATTGATTTCTTTGGCATAGCCCGGTGTTTTATCCCGTCGCCACATTTAGTAACCCCCATTCATTCATTTTAACAGGTTGACTTCTCTCCCTACCAAGCCTCCTACCATCGACTGGGCATTTTACCGCACTGCAATAGTCAACGCAGGCTTAGTGGACGAGTTTGAGACTAAGGTAACGTGGTCGCACTGCTCTAGAGTACAGTTTTAGAAAAGTGGACATCTATTTTGACAAGACATTTTGTGTTTTTTTCCAGTTCAATGCCACTACTATCCCAGAGCCAAAGGACACCCAGACAGAGAAGATTAATGCCCAGGAGCAGGAATCTGTGAGTAATCAAACATTGGGGATGGTTTTGTGCCAGAATTCTGCCTAGATTTGTGCAGATAAAAAAAACAAAAACTGTCGTACATGTTTTGGACAGTTTTTGAACCCCGTTTGACTAGAGCACGTGAGTTAGGCTACTTTCACACCAGCGTTTTTGCTGGATCCGTCATGATAATACAACCGTCCGTATCCGTTCTGAACGGATCCGGTTGTCTTATCTTTAACATAGCCAAGACGGATCCATCATGAACTCCATTGAAAGTCAATGGGGGACAGATCCGTTTTCTATTGTGGCAGAAAAAACGGATCCGTCCCCATTGACTTACATTGTGAGTCATTATGGATCCGTTTGCATCAGTTTCTTCATGCGGACACCAAAACGCAGCAAGCAGCATTTTACTGTCCGCCTCCAAAACGGAATGGAGACTGAACTGATGCATTGTGAACGGATCCTTTTCCATTCAGGATGCATTAGGACAAAACTGATCAGTTCAGGACCGTTTGTGAGAGCCTGTGACGGATCTCACAAACGGATCCTGCAAACGCAAGTGTGAAAGTAGCCTTAAGAGGGCACCTGGCAAATGATGGTCCAAAGTAAGCCAACCAATACGTTCTGTAAAGTTAGACAAGTGTGTTGAAAGGCGCAGCAAATGTATCATCCAGCCTGAGCCACCGTGACAAGTCTAGGCTTCTTAAAGGGGTTGTCCTGGTTCAGAGCTGAACCTGGACGTAAGCTCCCCTTCACTCATTTATCATATCTGAGTGGAGCATTTCTAGCTCGGATTCTCCCCCTTGCCCGACACTGCATAGCGCAGGGCAAGACCTGTCTGCAGGGGCGGATTGGCCATAGACCTTAGAGAAATTTCCCAGTGGGCCGATGCCTGGGCCCTCCTTACAGAAGTTGTTGAGGATGTATTTTGTGCTGCTGGTAGGATTTTTGTGATGGACTGCGGTATTTGGCTCTGTTGGGGTGGTATAATGTACCATAATATGGTATTGCTGGCCCTGCCTTCCATCAATTTGGACCCGATTACAAAACGGGGCCACTTTTAGTATTTTTTTCCAGGGCCACTTTAAGTTCCCAGTCCGCCCCTACCTGTCTGTCTACTGCCAGTGACGTACCCGGCCTTTTCTCAGTAAGGCGGAGCCTTTCGCCTAGCATTGATGCTAGTGACATCATCAACAAAAATGGGCGGCCTTTAGCGCTGCCGTAGCCTGTAAAACACGGTCAGCGGTCATCATTTAAGTGAACACATGATCGAATGTGAGGGAATTTGTACATGATAGACCTGGCCAGTAAATGCTTGTCGTTCTCATTGGCGTTGTGTCGGTAGGTCACTCGTCTCATTAATCTCCTGACCAATTATCTACTTGTCTAAATGAGCCTTAAAGGGGTTGGCCACTTGTGACCAAAGTGTATGTAAGATGATTATATGATACTTATAAATATAACCTTTGTAAGTCATGTCTCCTTGTTGGGCAAATCTTCTGTGCTGTCAACTCAGGAGACCTGTCCTAAGATGGGCGCTGATGGAGGCAAAAATAACTCCGAACACATCAGTCAAACCTTCTCCACTCAAATACACCACACCTGCTGTCTGCACTTGAGATGTTGAAGATTGAGTGTAGGTGTAGTGTATATGAATGGAGGAGACTGAATGATTTGTCTGGTCACATGACCCTCCGTCAGCAGCCATTTTGTGGACAGCACAAAATACTTGGCCTACAGGGGAGAATACCTTATGAAATATAGAAAATGGCTCAGAATATCAACAGAGACTATATTAGTAAGTGCCAAATAATCATCTCACAGACACATTGATCAAGACTAACCAGGAAGTGGCCAACCCCTTTAAGGGTAAAAAAAAAAATGTCTGCTCGAAATTCAAAGCGTAATGACTTTCCATTGTAGTGTAAGAGTTTCTTTGTTAATTTGCCCTATTTTTTATTCTAAAGAATAAAGCCGCTCTAGCTTACATTGAAGAATCTAAAGCCAGGATGGCACAGTTTGAGAAGGAGGTGAGTAGTATGTGCAGACTTGCTGGCGGCCCGCTGGTACGTCGTATTGGTGCAGCAACCCAAGAGCCTGCTTATTGAGATCACACACAGAGGAAGGCAAAAGACCTCCATGAGACAGATGCCCCATATTAAAGAACTCTCACAAAAAAATGTATTCCATGTCCTAGTAACATAGTTTATAAAGCCGAAAAAAGACATCTGTCCATCCAGTTCGGCCTGTTTTCCTACAAGTTGATCCAGAGGAAGGCAAAAAACCCCTGTGAGGTAGAAGCCAGTTTTCCCCACTTTAGGGAAAAAAATTCCTTCCTGACTCCAATCAGGCAATCAGAATTACTCCCTGGATCAACGACCCCTCTCTAGTAACTATAACCTGTAATATTATTACCCTCCAGAAATACATCCAGGCCCTTCTTGAACTCTTTTAGTGAACTTACCATCACCACCTCCTCAGGCAGAGAGTTCCATAGTCTCACTGCTCTTACCGTAAAGAATCCTCTTCTATGTTTGTGTACAAACCTTCTTTCCTCCAGACGCAGAGGATGTCCCCTCGTCACAGTCACAGTCCTGGGGATAAATAGATGATGGGAGAGATCTCTGTACTGACCCCTGATATATTTATACATAGTTATTAGATCTCCCCTCAGTCGTCTTTTTTCTAAAGTAAATAACCCTAATTTTGATCATCTTTCTGGGTACTGTAGTCCACCCATTTCAGTTATTACTTTAGTTGCCCTCCTCTGAACCCTCTCCAGCTCTGCTATGTCTGTCTTGTTCACAGGAGCCCAGAACTGTACACAGTACTCCATATGTGGTCTGACTAGTGATTTGTAAAGTGGCAGGACTATGTTCTCATCACGGGCATCTATGCCTCTTTTGATGCAGCCCATTATCTTATTGGCCTTGGCAGCAGCTGTCTGACACTGGTTTCTGCAGCTTAGATTTCTGTTCACTAAAATTCCTAGGTCCTTTTCTATGTCAGAGTTACCCAATATTTTACCATTTAGTATGTACTGGTGACTTGCATTATTCCTTCTCATATGCATAACTTTACATTTGTCAGTGTTAAACCTCATCTGCCACTTCTCTGCCCAAGCCTCCAGTCTATCCAGATCCATCTGTAGCAGTGTACTGTCCTCTTCTGTGTTAGTTACTTTACACAGTTTAGTGTCATCTGCAAAAATTGATATTTTACTGTGCAAGCCTTCTACAAGATCATTAATAAATATATTGAAGAGAATAGGGCCCAATACTGACCCCTGTGGTACCCCACTAGTTACAGTGACCCAATCTGAGTATGTACCATTAATAACCACCCTCTGTTTTCTATCACTGAGCCAGTTACTTACCCACATACAGACATTTTCTCCCAGGCCAAGCATTCTCATCTTGTATACTAACCTTTTATGTGGTACCGTGTCAAACGCTTTGGAGAAGTCCAGATATATGACATCCATTGATTCGCTGCGGTCCAGTCTAGAACTTACCTCCTCATAGAAACTGATTAAATTGGTTTGACATGACCGATCCCTCATGAAGCCATGCTGATATGGAGTAATTTGCTTATTTTCATTGAGGTACTCCAAGATAGCATCTCTCAGAAAACCTTCAAACAGTTTACCCACAACAGATGTTAAACTTACCGGCCTATAGTTCCCGGGCTCTGTTTTTGGACCCTTTTTGAATATTGGCACCACATTTGCTATGCGCCAATCCTGTGGAACACTCCCTGTCAGTATAGAGTCCTTAAATATCAGAAATAAGGGTCTGGCGATGACATTACTTAATTCTCTTAGGATACGGGGGTGTATGCCATCCGGTCCTGGCGATTTGTCTATTTTAATCTTTTTAAGACGCAGCTCTACTTCTTCCTGGGTCAGACAGGGCACTTTTAATGGGGAATGTACTTTTATATTCTGCATTTCATCTGACAGTTTATTTTCCTCAGTGAATACAGTGGAGAGTGAAGATAGGAGTCCTGCTAGAAATGTACATGATGTAATCTGTAGTGAATGTCATTTTCTTACCAGTGTCTGAATTTTTGAGTTATATCATCCTGAAGTTTCTTATCTGTGTCATGTGACTAGGAATTAGACCCACCAACTCACACAGCATCCTATGTGTGGACAGGAAGTCTAATTTTCTATGCATTCCTATGGGAGCCTCACTTTCAGTCTCATAGGAATGAATAGAGCAGTTACTGGCTTCCTGTCCTGGGTCAGTTGGAGGTCAGGGAGTTGGTCACATGACCCAGCTACAATAAGAAGAGAGTGGAAAATCTCAATTTCAGCCTCTGATAAGAAAATGACATTCACTACAGATTATATCATGCACTTTTCTAACAGGTCAGAGAATAAAAATTTTTGTGGGAGTTCTTCTTTAAGGGAGAAAAAAAATAATTTCTGGCTCCAAATCTGGCAGTTGGTATAAATCCCTGGACCAGCATTCCTTGTCCAGAAATCTTATGCAATATTCTTGCATTCAAGAAAGGCATTCAGACCCTTCTTGAATCAACCATCACAACATCTTGAGACAGATTTCCATAGTCTCACCGCCCTTATAAAAAAAGAATCCCCATCTCTTGTGACGGTAAAACCTTCTCTCCTCTACACTGGAGATCATCAGCCTTCGGTGCTCCAGCTGCTGTGAAACTACAACTCCTATCGTGCACACTTCACTGTTCTTGTAACTCCCATACAAGTGAAAGGAGGATTCTGGGAGTTGTAGTTTCAGAACAGCTGGAGTGCCGGAGGTTGCTTATCCCCGCTGTAGACAGAGGATGCCCTCGTTTCACGGTTACAGATCTAGGTATGAAAACACCATTAGGGTCCATTCACACGTCCGCAAAAGGGGTCCTCATCCGTTCCGCAAACATGCGGAACGCACATGGCAGGTGTCCGTGTTTTGCGGATCTGCAATTTGTGGACGTGTGAATGGACCCTTACAAAGATCTCTGTGCTGTCTGTACATTGTAATTAAATCTCTAATCTTTTCCCAGACTAAACAAACCCAAGTTTGATTCTCAGTGTAACATTTGGGTTTTAAGGGGTTTGCCCCATCTGAGACATTGAGATATCGCTAGGATATGTCATCAATGTCAGATAGGTGCGTGTCCCACCTTTGTCCTCCCAATGCTCCTCCACAATATCCTTTCCAGCTGGAGGCCAGGCTTGGTATAACTCTAAAGCCCAGGGGAAGATGTGTTTACCACTTGTTGCGACCAGAGCCAGAGTATAATTTCCTTTGTGTTCTGAACATTCTTGATTTTCTCTATTTGGAGGCTGACCATTTATTATATCCTGCAGCTGGTCAAGTTCAAGAACATGATTCCCTTCGACCAGATGACCATTCAAGATGTAAATGATGCTTTCCCCGAGACCAAGTTGGATAAAGAGAAGTATGTCTACTGGCCCCACAAGCCCATCGCTGAGTTATAAACTGTACTGTTCATCCATACTAGAAGTCAATAAACCGTGTTGTAACGTTTTCTGTTTCTGGAGCAATTTTATTACATCCATTACTGGTTCAGTTGTGTGCAGCCAGTCGCGTTTCTATCTGTGCTTCTGCTCAGATCTGAGGAAAAGAAATCACAACTCTCTTCTAGAACCACCACACGGTGGATACCAGCAGTGCCTGATGTACCCAAATGACACATGAGTTCTGCTGAGGTGTGCATCGATTGATGAGAAGATGGTGCTCTATACAGAGCTACAAAGTATTCGGAAAGTCTTCAGACCCTTTCACTTTTTTCACATTTTATTATGATGCAGCCTTGTGCTAAAATACACCATAATGAGAAAAGGAATACAGAATGTTAGAAATCTTTACTAATTTTTTGAAAAGAAAGGTTGAGTGGAGACCGTCGGTGAACAGCCATTTATACTTCACTCCAGAGATGTTCGATTGGTTTCAAGGACATTCACAGAGTTGTCCCTTAGGCTACTTTCACACTTGCGTTTTAATATTCCGGTATTGAGCTCCATCATAGGGGCTCAATACCGGAATAAAACGCTTCAGTTTCGCCTCATTTATTGTCAATGGGGACAAAACTGAACTGAAGACAACGGAATGCACCTAGAAGCATGCCGTTCCGTCTTCAGACCGGAGAGAAAACCGCAGCATGCTGTGGTTTGCTCTCCGGTCCAGGCATCCGCACCAAGACAGATCCGGAATGGCCCCCAATGCAAGTCAATGGGGACGGATCCGTTTGGTGTGACACAATGGTAAACGGATCCGTCCTCCATTGACTTTCAATGGAGTCCATGATGGATCCGTCTCCCTGAAATTTCCCCTCGCTCCAGCAGGTGGCGCTGTGGGTTAACTTACTCTTGTGCTCGCCGTCCTCGTCGCTGGTCAGGTCCAAAGCTGCTGGAACAGGTAAGTGTTTGTGTCTGTGTATGTTTGTATGTGTATATGCGCTGCTCCGGCCCCACATGTGTTCATGCGGCAGCACGGATCAGGCGGCACCTTTCACCCACCGGATCCGTGCTGGCGTGAAAGAGGCCTAAGGTGAACCTTCGTCCCAGTCTGAGGTCCACAGCAGTCTGGATCAGGTTTTTATTAAGAATATCTCTGAACTTTGCTCCATTCAGCTTTCCCTCAACCCTGACCAGTGTCCCTGTCCCAGCCACTGAAAAAGACTCCACAGTATGATGCTGCCACCACCATGCTTCACTGTAGGGATGGTATTGGGCAGGTGCCTGTTTTTTTCCAGACATGACACTTAATGGAAGCTAAACAGTTCAGTCTTGGTTTCATCAGACCAGAGATTCTTGTTTCTGAGAGTCCTTTAGGTGCTTTCTTTGCAAACTCCAGGACTTTAATGTGTCTTTTTACTGAGGAGAGGCCTCTTTCTGGCCACTCTGCTATAAAGCCCAAATTAGTGGAGTGCTGCAGTGATTGTTGACCACCTGGAAGTTTCTCCCATCTGCAGACGGGATCTTTGGAGCTCAGCCAGGGTGACCATTGGGTCCTTGGTCAGCTCTCTTACCAAGACTCTTCATCCACCTGGATTAAGTGCCCTTTACATGGGCCGAGAATTGAAAAGATTATCGCTAATAAGCATTCATAGCAACGCTTGTTAGCGTTCTGGCGGTGTAAGTGTACCGCCAATTACCAGATGAATGAGCGAGATGTCACGGGCTGTGTGGTTTAACTCTCTTTGGATGTGAAGATGTACTTGTTGAACATGTCATTATATCATGATGGTGAAAATTTAGAGTGACACTGCCATCGCATATGTGGCATAGGGACTTTTCTTCATGTCATCACCCCTCTTACCAAAAGGGCTGTATACAGTGGTGTACATAGAGAAGTAAGGGCCCCATAACAAGGATCACACCAGGCCCCCCACACAGGACAGAAGGGTTTCTGCCTAAACTCTTTTCAATAACCCTTGGGCCATTTTTCCACTGCCTCATTTGTTAAAAGTTATTCCTTTAGAGGGTAGAGTCCTGACCAAGTTTTCACCCCCAGTAGAAGAGGAGATAATCCCAACTAAGACTGGGCCCCCTCTTACCCTGGGCCCCATAGCAGTCGCAAGGTCTGCCACTATGGTAGTTACGCCCCTGGCTCTATATTTGGGGGTCTTGGAAGTTGGGGTCTTTTCCCAACTGTAGGAGTAAGAATATGAGCAATTTATATCACCCCCCTGGGGCCTAGTCATGCCGTTCATGATGTATACTGGCATCTGAATCATGGTGACTTTTGGTCTCTTCAGTTCTGATGATTATATGGGCAGGTGGACATATAAATCAGACAATGGTCTGTATGAACTGTGTATGAACACTGCACATTTTTAGGAGGGGTCCTGTACCTCCAGCCCTATTTGGGGGAACCTAGTAGTCACAAATTTTTGTGTGTGTATATATACACATATATACAGTGGTCCCTCAAGTTGCAATATTAACTGGTTCCAGGATGACCATTGTATGTTGACACCATTGTAACATGAGTAATTGGTTCCAAAGCCCCAAAATGTCATCCAAGGTGGGAGAGAATGAAGATTTAAGAAAAATAAGCAGATAACTAAGACAGATAAAACAAGTCCTTACATAGAACAGTCAGGAACAGCTGCTAAATAGCAACTATTTTACCAGAGAAGTGGCCTTGATTGGTTGGATCTGAGTCTGAGACCTTGTATGTTGAGTCTGGTTTCAACTTAGATGGATCAGAAAAGACCATTGTATGTTGAAAATATTGTATCCTGAGGCCATTGTAACTTGAGGGATCACTGTATACAATAAGTTATACTTTGATACAAACTTGCATATGAAGGTGGCCAGGATTGTAAAATACTTGGTGGATTTTTTTACAATGCGCCAGGCATCTAATTTGTCATAAGTGTGAAAAATGGTCCTGACAGCGAAAAGGGTCAATTAGCTGAACTCCTTTGCACCAAAATATTTCTATGGATGTAATCTTAACCCTTTCACCCC
This sequence comes from Rhinella marina, assembly GCA_900303285.1. NCBI lineage: Eukaryota > Metazoa > Chordata > Amphibia > Anura > Bufonidae > Rhinella > Rhinella marina. Next base: position 356,418 of record ONZH01000479.1, read on the forward strand.
CGGAGGTTTTTTCGGTTATGCATTTTCGTTTATTTTTCTGTTCACATAGCTGTATGAGGGCTTGTTTTTTGCAGGACAAGTTGTACTTTCCAACGCCACCATTTAATATTGCATATGGTGTGGTCGGAAGCGGGAAAAAAATTCCAAATCGGGTGAAATTGCAAAAAAAAAAACACTATTCCACTACAGTTCTACGGGTTTCTTATTTACAGCATTCGATGTTCATTAAAACTGACCAGTTACTTTCATTCTACTGGTCAGTACGAATCCGGCGATACCTATTATGTATAGTTTTTCCTGCGTTTTAGATGGTGATAAAATAATTATAAAGTTGGCCCTTTTTTTTTTTTTTTTTTTTTTTTTTTTTCCTTGTCATATCTTGACCCCCATAACTTTTTGGTATTTATGTGTACGGAGCTGTATGGGGGCTCATTTTTTTTTTGGGGCGATCTGAAGTTTTTATTGATACCATTCTGGGGTGTGTGTGTGTGACTTTTTGATCACTTTTTATTTAATTATTTTTAGAAAAAAAAAAGCGACAAAAAACGGCGAATCGCCATTTGGACGCTTTTTTCTGCCACACAATTCGCCGTATTGGAATTTTTAAAATATATTTTAAAAGTACGGTCGTTTTCGGTCACGGTGATACCCATGATGTCTATATTTATTGTTATTTAGGTATTTTTTCATTATACAGAATGGGGGTGATTTGAACTTTTATATATTTTTTTTAACTTTTTTTTATTGTGATCATTCTAAAGCTCAAATATGAGCTGATGTATTGTTGTTTTTTTTTTTTTTTTTTTTTTTTCTTTATGTGCAATCAGGGATTTACTAGATGGAGTTAAATCCAAAAATTGCTCATTTCTTATCCTGGCCTGCCATCTAGTGGCCAGAATAAGGATTACAGTTTTCATATGGTGTACAGACACCCCGATTGGCCACTCGTAGGCTTCCGGGTTCAGACGCATCCTGATCACGGCATCAGAAGGCCCAGGAAGACGCTGCCGATGGCAGTAAGTAGCGGCAAGTCTCTGCTGTTAGAAACAGCAGAGACTTGCCGGCCATGACGCCTGCCGCACCCGCCTGGAGCGCGGCTGCCTTCTCAAACAGCTGATTGTCTGAGCTTCCACGTGTCGGGCCCCCGGCGATCAGATGCTAATGTTAAAAAGAACTGCAGAACCCCTTTAAATTAGTTGTCATCTGTCTGAGATTAAAATGACTGGTCATGTGTAAAGATGCCCATTTTTCTGCAGCTGGGCCATGGTAACCCCCCACAGGTTGCCTCTACATGATTTTGCTTCACCTTTATTTGCCATGGTTAGTGCACAAAGTGCGGGTAAAAGACAGCGATTAGTACTGGCACTTTAATAACTACACTGTTGGTTGTAACCATGCTGGTTAGTGTATGCGTCACAGGACAGAAATTATCCAGCACACACCAAGTATTCCTTGTCAGGGGAGAATTTTATTAAGCAGCATTGCCAAAAGTTTCAAATGCCAAATGTGCATCACAGATTTATGTGCAGTGAATAGACAGGAACTATAGATGTGCTGCAGCAGGTGCTGTCCACCATATATGGATCCTTGATTAATTGATTCATATTGAATTGATCCCTATATACATTTGTTAAAAGTGGATGCAAGTGTAACAATCCCTCAGCTGTAAGAAATGTTTAGGGTTGGTTCAAAAAAGGCAGAGTTTTTCACAAGCGATTACATATTTGCAATAGATTAGGCATCGCACGAAATCTGTGCTGTTCATTTCATTAGTAGATGAAAGCCTTATTTACATGTAATGTAGTCATGGATTTTCAGTGCATGTGTGTCAATTCTGTGACCACTGAATATTCCCGCTCACTGACAACAAGTGATTGAACTGCAAAACCCTTTTAAAGAGGACCTGTCCCCTCTCCTGACATGCCTGTTTTATTAGCTTCATGCATTCCCCATGTAATAACAATTTTGGATCATCTATTCTTATGTCTCTATGTTGTACAATTCCTTTATTATTTCTACTAGAAGTTATGTATGAATTGCTAGCAGTCTGCAGTAAGGATACAGAGGGGAGGTAACCAGTTGGGGGTGTGTACCTGCACAGTCTGACAATGGCAGCACAGATTGGATAGAGTGAGTCTGTGCAGGGACACCCCCCCAACTGGTTACCTCCCTCTGTACCCTTACTGCAGACTGCTAGTAATCATTCATAACTTCTAGCAGGAATGATAAAGGAATGGCACAACATAGAGACATAAGAATAGATGCTCCAGAATTGTTATTACATGGGGAATGCATGAAGCAATTAAGAGGCATGTCAGGAGTGGTGAAAGGTCCTCTTTAAAGAGGTTGATTTAAGTTAAAAAAAAAAAAAAAAAAAAAGCCTAAAAGTCATGGTGCTTCACGTGTCCCCACTGCTGTTTACTTCCTGGTCTTTTTTAACACACAGGAAACAACTGCTTAGCCAATCGCTGGCCACAGAGGTGACCTGTCTTAGCCAGTGACTGGCTACATGGTAACTTCCTGTGTGGCAAGAGGAACCAGGGAGTAGTGACCCATGGGGACCTGGGAAACACTGTAATGAGAGCATTACCACTTTAAAACTTGGAACTAAACTCAGCTTCGGTTCTGAGGTACTAGTCGGATCCAAAGCAGAGTTTGGTTTCAAGTTTTAAAGTGGTTTTCCACAAAAATCAAGTACCGAAGTAAGTTGTGAATAGCTTACTTCGGCTCATCGTAACCCATACATTCTATTTCTGTACGAAGTTTTGAACTGAAGCATCCAAAGCTGGCTTAGCTCAACACTAGTGTTTTTTTTTTTTACTATATACTGTACATTTGATTAAAGAGAAATGAATCCTCATTGCACATGCCATGTCCCCGTCCAAAATATTTGTCACCATTTCCATTTGATAAAAATTGTTGTATAAAAAGCAGTAACAAGCAGAAGATGACAGTAGAAAACAAACTTCTCCAACTTTTCCTGCAACTTTTCACGTTCTCTCTCCAAGTTTTCCTTGCTTTGGAGAGACAGGATCTGTTGCCTCACCAAATGCATGTCTCTGCAAATCCTTTCTAGCTGTGCTACCACTCCATCTTCAGGAGCCTGCTCTTCTTCCTTTAACGGAACCTCCTTGGAGCAAGAATTCAATCCTTACAGGAAGCAGAAAAAAAACATGGCTTTAGACGGTGTACAGTCATAAATCTGTTAGTATTATGGCAGAACTTTTGTAGAGGTTTTTTTGTAGCATTTTAACATTTTTTACACACAAAAAAATCTCTAGAGCAGGGGAGCACCACCAATGAGGCCAGGTGAGGCCTCAGGCAGCACCCTGTAGGGGCAAGGGGGGTCAGTGCAAGGGCAATGGACAATGAGCGCTTTCATTGTGGGGAAGGGGCTAGGTTAAGAAACTGGCATTGGGGGGGAGGCTCTGTTTCAGTTTTCGCCTCAGGCAGCAGAAAGGCTAAGTGCACCCCTTACCTAGAGCATGCTACCATCTAAAATGATCTCCCTTGACCTCGAAATTGCATCAAAAATAACAAAAACAAAACAATGTATGACTTTTCAACAGAAAAGTCATGCGACCCCTGAGCCAATTATCTGTGTCCTGCGATACCTTAAGGTAGGGATGTGATTATATTAACTAATGAGCGCTTCTGATGTGAAAGTGCCCCTTAGTACAGGGCCAGGGAGTGGTGAGTACAGCTCTGCTAGTGCTGTCCAAATATTGCTCACTGCTCCCTGGTCCTCGTCTCTGGGCGTTGGCGCTGCCCTATGTCTTTGAAGAGGACAGAGAAGAGCCAGAGTGGTGATGGTGCACGGAGGAGGTGAAGTGAGGTGTTTTCTGTCTGCTCTGAGGTCTGCATTTAGGAGATGGAGGGGTTGGGTGGAGGTGATAGGGGGCGGCAGCAGGCTGATTTGAGGTTTAATCTGGAGTCGGTATAAATTTAGGGTCTGTATGTATTCTAGGTTGTGTATGAATTTGGGATTTCATTTTATTGAATAGAAATATTGAAACTGAGCTTAAGCCCTTAGGTTCAAACGCCCTCAAACACATCATCTCCAAGTATGATCATAGTACCTTGATATGGCAGGCATGTGCCAGCTGAAGTTGTATTCGACTTTTGGACTTTGCCTCCAACGTACATAACCAAGATGGTTTCTAGGATCCCGAAAGCCATGAGAATCATTGTACCAATAGAAAATAATACTGCAAAACACAGAGAAGAACCTTCTAAATGCAGATTTTGCAGCGGAGTTTACCCTTTGTATTTCAATATGTGAAATCCAAGACAAGAGGGAGATGACTGCCTAGGGTGCCACCTTGCAACTGGTGGCGTGGTAGGAGGTCATGCACTGGTATTAAAGAAAAAAAGAAAACATAAAAATTCCTTCAGCACTACATAACATTCTACATGGATGTGCCATGCAGAATTGCAGCCTGCTAAGACTGATGAAAGTTCTCAACCGATGAGAAGCGCCCATTGGTACAGGAGCCAGGGCCTGCCATAACTTAATGCTTCTTGCTCTAAAGTCCAGTCTGGGTCCTGACACCATCCAGCATCAGCACCTTTTACACTGGATGGTGTGGAGGTATCTAACCTGGGAACAAAGCTATGACAACTTAAAAGGGTTCTCCGAGAATTAAGAAAATGAAAATACATAAATATTTCTTAATTATAAATATTTTCCCAAATAACTTTCATTAATTATAATGGCTTGTTTTGTCTGGGGAGCAATCATTATGAGAAATAAAATGGCCGCTGTCCTATTTGTACACACAAAATCTGTCCTAATCACACAGGAGGACAAATTACTTCACAACACTGAGGTAAAGAGCTGCCTCAGCCTCCTCTCTGCTTGATCCTGAATACAGTTTAATATGATCTTCAGCTGAATCAATGTAGGAATGGAGTTCATGAGGAGACATGAAGTACAGAGAGGATGGTGGAGATGTGAGTAAAGAGCAGAAGCACTTGTATGCAGTCTACATTACCATAGTCTGTCCTGTCCGTCCTCTCTGTACTTCATGTCTCCTCATAAACTCCGTTCCTACAGAGATTCAGCTAAATATCATATTAAACTGTATTCAGGATTATAACCCCTGACAAGCAGAGCAGAGAGGAGGATGAGGCAGCTCTTTACCTCAGTGTTGTGAAGTAACTTGTCTTTTTGTGTGATTAGGACAGGTTTTGTGTGCACTAATAGGACGGCGGCCATTTTATTTCTTCCCAGACAAAACAAGCCATTATCAATAATGAAAGGTATTTGGGAATATATTTATAATAAAGTAATATTTAGTTATGTACATTTTCTTAATTCCCAGAGAATCCCTTTAACTGTTTGAAACACATCAGAAAGCACAATGGATTTGTAATGCAACAGTTTTAACCTATTTGAAATAAAGCTGGATGTTTTAGAATACAAGATGTGCCGCATCTGACTTTTTTTTGTGTCTGCATTAATAATTTGCTATTTATATTTGTGTTAATATATTTTTATTGTTTCTAAAATGCACTTAAATCTATTTTATTAGCAAGCTGGGTAGTTTTGAATTGGTGCTACGGGGGAAGGGGGGGAATGGAGGGAAGGGATACAAGTTGCCTAACCTAATGTGAATGGTGTTTTATACTTTGCTGTGGATTTTGCTCTTAAAAACCCAGAACAAACTCACCAAGTTTATTTTAGACATTTTTTTTTATTTATCATTTAAATCATAAGGGGAAGCAGTCCCGTTTCCTCTCCTTACCAATTATAGGAGGATCACCAGAGGACGCTGGCAACAAATCAATCAGGATGAGCATGAGAACAGATATCCCCAAGAGCAAAGTGATCTTGAAGTTAATTTTGTCATTGTATGAATTGGGAATGTAGTAAGTTAGCAGGTCCAGAATCAGCAGAGCAAGTGAAGGTAAGATTAAGGCAACGATGTATAGGCTTGGTTGTCTCTGTATCACCACCTGAGAAATTACAAAAATGAAAAGTCTGTGTAAAGTCAGGATACCTGGACCTTACAGCCAAACATTAACCAGTTTCTGCAAGAACAACCCTACCCAAAATGATTTCCCCATTCTATTTCCTATCCTTTCTATTGTGTTGAACCTGAGGATCGAGCAGATGCTGCTCAAAAATGACTACTACACCTACACTTGACCATGGCATCCAGTAGCTACAGAGTGATATCACTATGATTGGCAGCAATTGGGTGATAATAGTGTATCACTAGGATCAAAATGTCATTGTGGCTTAGTGAACACATGGGTCCAATGGGTAAGGATTGCCCATGGTATGTTACAAAGTCCATTCCAAGGATTTTTGAAAAATGTCTGAATCCTCTGCACTCAGAGTTGGGGAGCATTGAACGTAGACCGCTGCGAGGTAGAGGACTTTATTACACTACTATGGTATCATCTGGTGTACTTTTTTATATGGTATTGTGGTGTCATTTTTTTTCAATATTTATATAGTGCAATGCCACTGTTTATTATGACTTTGTCATTACTGTGTGCATTATTATGACTTTACTGTGGCATCACTGTGTGCATTATCCCTATACTGTGTAATGACTGGATACATTATACCAGTGCTCTGACTACACTATGGGCCAACATTTACTAATGTGTCTGCCTAAAAAAATGGAGCAAATGGGTGCATCTAGGGTTCTACACTTTTTTCCTTGCACTCGATAGCGCATACTCTGCCCCCCCTGACCTCAACCTGTCACTGACTACGGTTTTGCCTGATCCCTCAGTACTCTACACTGGTGTCTCTTGACCCCCATGGGTCATTTCTCAATCATACAGAGAATACTCCATGAGGAAGCGGCCTGGTGGTTCCCCTGCAACAAAGTCCAGACCCCTGTACAGGGTTTAAAGGGGTTCTCCAGGAATTAAAAAAAGGAAAATACGCAAATATTACTTTATTATAAATATATTCACAAATACTTTTCATTAGTTATAATGGCTCGTTTTGTCTGGGGAGCAATCATTAGGAGAAACAAAATGGCCTCTGTCCTGTTAGTCCACACAAAACCTGTCCTAATCACACAGGAGGACAAGTTACTTCACAACACTGAGGTAAAGAGCTGCTTCATCATCCTCTCTGCTCTAATTGTCAGGGATTATGATCCTGACTACAGTTTAATATGATATTTAGCTGAATCTATGAGGGAATGGAGTTCATCAAGAGACATGAAGGACGGACAGGACAGACTGTGGTAATGGAGACTGCATACAAGTGCTGCTGCTTATTAGCCACATTTGCTCATGAACTCCATTCCAACAGAGATACAGCTGAAGATCTTATCATCTGTATTCAGGATCATAATCCCTGACAAGCAGAGCAGAGAGGAGGGTGAGGCAGCTCTTTAGCTCAGTGTTGTGAAGTAACTTGTCCTCCTGTGTGATTAGGACGGGTTTTGTATGTACTAATAGGACGGTGGCCATTTTGTTTCTCCCAATGATCGCTCCCTAGACAAAACGAGCTACTATAACTAATGAAAGGTATTTGGGAATATATTTATAATGAAGTAATATTTAAGTATTTTCACTTTCTTAATTCTCGGAGAACCCCTTTAAAGAGTGAAAACCAGGGACTGCCAGGATACTGACCTTAGGAGCAGCCCCAACTCAAATCTGTCGGTTGACACAATGTACGTCATCTCATAACTGTCGCCTTACTGATTTCAAGGGCTGTAGCTTTACTGTGCATCATTTCTGTACTGTGACATCACTGTGTGCATTATCTCTATGCTGTAACATCACTATGTGCATTATCTCTATGCTGTAACATCACTATGTGCATTATGCCTGTGCATTAAAAAAGCCACATGTCACAGTTTGGAGAGCAAAATAATCAAGCTTTCATGTTCTGCATGTGCCGCTGCAGGTGCTCAGGGTGAAGACAGGCACCATTCCAAATTTAGCTATTGAGCCCCATTATGACTTTTTACGCTCCTGGTAGGAATTAAATATTAAACGTTCATGCTGTGGGAAGTACTCGAGCCTCTATGCATGTTCTCAGATGAACTAAATACTACATTTCTAGTGCTTATCACTACCAATCAAGAATTTTTTTTTTAAGACAGAGCAATCAGGTAATCCAAAAATCATATAGAATTATTGCTAGAACATAGATCAGCATTGACAAATGACAACGGTTATAAGATCTAATATGACTTTACAGAAAGCAATTACAGCCAACGATAATCCCAATACCGTGAATAAGAGCCTTGAGAAGCCATACTGTGGTTTGTCTTCCACCACTACCTCCAGTGGATGCCACTCTCCATTGTCGACAAAGTACTTCAGACGTTCTCCGCTCATCTCAGCGGAATTGTTTAGGGACTTCAGTAGAATTCTGTTCTCTAGGAAGTACGAGACTGGGTTACCTTTAGTTGATACTAGGAAAATCAAACTGGTCATTAATATAGTTACATGATGTATCGAGGTTGTATAGAGCTAGTCCTATTATTTGCAAGGTACTAATTATGAAGAAAGACATTAGTAAGTCCACTCAAGGGGTTACATACCTTTAAGGCACCATGGGGCTGATGTGGGGCCATCTGTCACAATAGGAAGCAGTCAGCCTTAAACTCCTGCCTTAGCACTGTCCCTACCTATTTGCACTATCTGCCCTAAATGGTGGTTCACAACTGGTAGTCAGTCCCTTCCTATGTAGGTGTAGGGTTTGAATTGGGATGGGTAGATAGGGAGACAAAGTAACAAACGAGGTGTTGACAGAATAATACAGGAAACAGAAATCAAATCTCGAAATGTACTGAACCGAGGTTAATACCAGGAGAATCTAATCAGTAACAAATCAGAACCAGAAGGCAGAAACCAGGAGTAGCCAGGGGTCAGAAAACCACGATAACATGTAAAGACCAGAAGAGGGTCAAGCAAGGTCAAAGCCAGGGTAAAAATCCAGGGGTCAGATGTTCAGAAAGAGAAGTTAAAGGGGTATTCCCATCTTAGACAATGGGGGCATATCGCTATATCGAGAACGGAGTCGGGTGCGCTGCACCCACCACCAGGCGCAGCTCCCTGCTGCTCCCATAGAAATGAATGGGAGTGCACCGCGCATGCGCGACCACCGCTCCCTTTCATTTCTATGTAGCTGACGGAAATAGCCGAGCCAGAACTTGGCTATTTTCTGCGGCCCCATAGAAATGAATGGCGGTCGGCTGCGTATGCGCAGTGCGCCCTCCTTCACTTTGGGGGCTCCGTTCTCGATATATGTGCGGGTCCCACCGCTGGGATCCTAATGATATGCCCCCATTGTCAATGATGGGAAACACCCTTTAAAGAATTATTCCCATCTCAACCTGCCATGGCCAAGATGGGAATAACCTGGGTAAGTGTTGGCCTTCTTGTTCATTAGTTTTTATTAAACTTTTTTCTAGATGTTTTCTTACAAGTACAACAAAAGGGAATAGAGTATACAATACATTGTTTACATAGAACAAATGTATATCTCATAGATAACAGAATCATTTCCGTGAATGTATACATATTATAAGTCGTAGTATGGAAGTAGTCTGGTGATCAGAAGCCAATCATACTTATGTCCGATTTCTTCCTCTCCCTATAGATAACATGTCTGTATACTCCTTATTACAGGGGGAGATAAAGAGATTTTAATCTCTAACAAGGGGTAAGGCCTCTTTCACACTAGCGGCAGTCTGGATCCGGCAGGTGAAGGGTGCTGCCGGATCCGGACTGCCGCAGGGACATGTGTGGAGCCGGAACCGCGCTCCGGTCCCACACATGTCACACAGTACATACATACACACAGACACACACACATATACACAGACAAATACACATACATACTTACATGCTCCCGGCAGGTCTCCAGAGCGCCGGAGGAGCAGGACGGCTCGCACAGGTGACGATTCCCCACAGCGCCCTCTGCTGGGTGCTGTGGGGAATCGTCCTATGTGCGCGCAGTCCTGCTCCTCCTGTGCTGCGGAGTTCTGCCAGGGAGCATGTAAGTATGTATGTGTATTTGTATGTATATATGTCTGTGTATGTTTATGTTTATGTGTATGTCTATGTGTGTATTGTGTGTATTGTGTGTATGTGTGCAGGTGACGGATCCGTCATGAACTCCATTGAAAGTCAATGGAGGACGGATCCGTTCACCATTGTGTCACACCAAACGGATCCGTCCCCATTGACTTTTATTGGGGGTCAAGACGGATCCGTCTTGGTGCGGATGCCTGGACCAGAGAGCAAACCGCAGCATGCTGCGGTTTGCTCTCTGGTCTGAAGATGGAACGGAATGCTTTTAGGAGCAATGAATGGGGACAAAACTGAAGCGTTTTATTCCGGTTTTGAGCCCCTATGACGGAACTCAATACCGGAATTTTAAAACGCTAGTGTGAAAGTAGCCTAAGGTAACTAACATAACAAGTAAAGTTAGATGTAAATAACAGGTTCTAAAATGTATATCGGATTGTATAGTATTGTTTGGTCCACTCCTGGAAATTTATTTAGTATAGAGTATTTAATTAGTCATAAATGTTGAGTTTTACCATAGTTCCCAATTATCTCAGAATTTTTCTATTCTCCCATGACTTCTCGCACTCATTTCTTCATATTTATTATTCGTGTTTACTTTTTGTTTCATTACGAGTATCTCCGGAATTTCGTTTGTTTTCCATTTGGACGCTATACTTTGGATTGAAGCGGTAAGTATATGATGTACTATGGTTCTATGTTTCTTTGGGATGTTACATATTCCAATTCTTAGTAGACCAAATTCCGGAGATAAGGGAATCTTCATTCCCAGAGGTATCAAAATATTCCTATTTATTAATTCCCAGAATTTGATAATTAGTGGGCATTCCCAGAAAATATGAAGTAAATTACCTATTCCGCCACAGTTTCTTCAGCATAGATTTGGAGAATCTTTGTAGATTTTGGCCAGTCTATAAGGTGTAAAGTACCAGCAATATGCTTCAAGGTGGTCAGAGCATAAATAACTTTTAGTTATAGACAGAAATGTTTTCTGCTATTCATTTAAAGGTATTATTTAAGTTTCTCTCCCATTTACGGATATGAGAAGAATGTATGTCTATAGATGAGTCCGTCAATTGAGAGTAGAACGCCTTTAAGCCCTTTCTGTTGGTATTGAATTTTTTCTCAATTAGAATATATGTGTTAGGGTGTACCACCGAAAATTTCAAATTTAGTTCTGATGTTTCTGTAACTCCGGCCACCCCCAACTGGCACGTACTCTGGTTATTCACATTTTGGCCATGAAAGGCTCAGATGGGAATAACTTGAGAGAATACTGATATGCATAAAGGTGTCCTGTAAAAGGACTTGATCTAGGAATCCAGGATTTCCATGATGGAGTAGGAATTAGCATAGACCTCTGAGTTCATGGTGCATTGTAAAAAGTTTTGAATAAAAACGCTTATTTTTGAAAGCCTTAGAGGAAAACTTACCGTGATGCATAATACTGGAAAGGGATACAGAACAGTTCTGAATATCGAATGGAAAGTAGTAAAAATCCAAAATGCATGTGCTCGTCAAATGCACTGGTTTAATAGCTGTAATCGTGCCATCATGGGTCAGATTGGCGTACCTCACCCAATGGGACGTATCCTCCACAACTCTGAAAAAAAAAAAGGGAAAAAAATAATAATTTTTTTTTAATGCAATAAGGCCATGGAGCAACATTGGACCAAGGGCTCATCGGACATGTAAGCTGGTTTTAACTGGATGGATTTAATGATGAATTTCCCTTTAACACCTTAACCCATAACACCATACATACAAATCCCGCGCCATGCGTCCTTCATTCGGCGCAGGCGTAGTGAGAGTAGCAGGCTGCCAGGCTCCCGGCTTCCTCACTGCGCCTGCGCCGACTACGCCGAATGAAGGACGCACGGCGCAGGCGCGGGATTTAGATCGCAGACAGGGCCGGCAGCAGATGGAGCGAGCTGCCTGGCCCTGTCAATCAAGAAAAAGGAGGCGTTTTGCGAGGTGGGGAAACGGAAGCTCTAGGTGCAGGGGTACCGCCCCCCCTGCTCCTAGGAGGATAATTTACATATTATAAAAGTTGAAATTACACAAAAACGGGGCCAGTAGGAATAAAATCAATTACATATTTAGTGACATTTGCACATTGGAAATGTCATCCTGTTTAATAGGCTAAATATTGGTGACAGAAACCCTTTAATGTTATTATTTAGCAGCAGCTTTTCAATGAACATGTTCTTACTGTTCAAGGAAGTAAAGGTCCGGCGCCCAGAGGTAGGACAATGGAAATGTGATGTGGCTTATATTACAGAACTGTAGAGGATCCCATGATAAGAAGTCATTTTTCCACATCTGCAGATAGAAATAGTTATCGTTAGACAGCAGTGGAAAAAATGTGTTTTCAAACCAGCATCTGGATCTGAATACTTTTGTAATTGCATGTAACTAAAAATTTTGTATAGCCCCTGAGTTATTAAATAAAATGTATCCGTATAGCGCCACTTCATTTCTTATTTCTGTGACCAGCTCATTAAGGCCGCACATGCTCAGTTTCATCCTTCAGTTGCCTCCTGAGTTGTGATAGGGAGAGCATAGACACGCCTCCTGAGCTGTGATAGGGAGAGCATAGACACGCCCCCTTAGCTGCAGCAGAAAAGACACTCCTCTTGAGCTGTCAGCTCGATATAAATCTAGCAGAGCAATATAGTAACATAGTTTATAAAGCCGAAAAAAGAAAAAAGACATCTGTCCTTCCAGTTCGGCCTGTTATCCTACAAGTTGATCCAGAGGAAGGTAAAAATTTATGTGGAGATCTCTGGATCCATGTAAGGTACAGGGCTAGTTCTAGCTTTGTTAGAAAGATATTGTCATGTACTATATGATGTCTGATTTTCATTTTTTACATTAGTCATGGGATAACCCCTTTAAGATAGACCTAGGAATTTTTTTTTTTTTAAAAAGTCCTCTTACCGAATATATCCAAAAATACGTTGTGATAGTCTGTGTCTTCTCAGCCTATGGAAATAAGATAGTAAGGTCAAAGATAGCAACTTACTGCTATTGCTGAAAATCTCCTGTCTACATGTAGACTAAGGATGGTCGGACTAGAAGACTGGCCAGCTGTCTAATGTGCAGTCTGTAAGCAGGACAACCACACAACATTTGACTCTCAAATAGTGCATAGGACTTCCTTTATCACACCCCACACCCCCATAATGAATACGGACACATACCAGATCTCCTTCACAAATAGGAACCCCACAGATATACATTGACTCAAGACCAGACCCCATATATACAGACTCCAGATCAGACCTCCTATACACAGACTCCAAACCAAACCCCTATATACAGATTCCAGACCAGACCCCCGATATACAGACCCCAGACCAGACCCCCTATATACAGACTTCAGACCAGACCCCTTATATACAGACTCCAGACCAGACCCCCTATATACAGACTCCAGACCAGACCTCCTATACACAGACTCCAGACTAGACCCCCAGTATACAGACTCCAGACCAGACCCCCTATATACACACTCCAGACCAGACCCCGATATATAGACTCCAGACAAGACCCCCTATATACAGACTGCAAACCAGACCCCCTATATACACACTCCAGACCAGACCCCCATTATACAGACTCCAGACCAGAACCCCTATATACAGACTCCAGACCAGACCCCCTATATACAGAATCCAGACCAGACCCCCTATATACAGACTCCAGACCAGACCTCCTATACACAGACTCCACACCAGACCCCCTATATACAGACTCCAGACCAGACCCCCTATACCATATACACAGACTCCAGACCAGACCCCCAATATAGAGACTTCAGACCAGACCCCTTATATAAAGACTCCAGACCAGACACCCTATGTACAGTCTACATACCAGACACAAATTCGGACCTCCTCAGATGCCATAAATACAGACCACTATATAAACACATCTTTAGTCTGATGGCTAAAATTAATGACTATTAAATCTTTTATTATAATATTGATTTTATTCAAATGATTCATTTGAGAAAATGTTTAATATTAACAGTTTGTTTTCAATCGTGGCCCCAGATCATCATATGAACCCTATTTATTTTGCTCCTCCAGTCTTCTATTACCCCACCACTCATTGTTTCCCCAGAAGATGCTCTCACCACATCCAGGATGGAGATGAACACTGTATCGACTGTGATTATTAATGGCTTTGTCCAGTCGTTTATCGGCATAGCCATTAATAGCAGATGTTGACGTTCTGTGATATTGAGGTATTCGACCACATCATATTGCTTGCATGTCTGATTTGCCAGCGCACCTCGGAGGCCACCTAGAAGGGTAGATAGCAAATAGAATAGATGGTAGTAGCAATGGGTTGTCTATGTTTTCATACATTTTTATATACATCAAGTTAAAAATAATGAAAAATAAATGTACTAAACTAACAATGGGCACCGCCCCTGAGGAGCCACAGTGCTCAATATCTACTGCTATTCTTAGGCTGCTTAGCTGAGATAGGGTAAAAACTACTATTTACATTAACCATAGCTACATAAATGATAGAAGTGTTAAAGCGGTTACTCCATGGAAAGTATTACTAAGAAATGAACAGGGCATTTCAAATGAAATATTATTTATGTATATGCAATAAAAATCTCATTATTTTCAATATACATGACATTTTCCTCTATGGCAGCACCCCCCTGCTGTTTATCCTTCTGGTCCACCGTTTCCTGCATTCAGAGGTGGACCAGCATTTTTAGTAACTACTCCGCTACCTTTCTCCTCTCAGTGACGGTGTAGTGAAGTGGACCAGACACCTTTCATTCATTCATCCCTTCTTTAAATTCATAGAAATATCTAAGAGCTATATCTCTCTCTAGACAGTGAAGAAGAATTGGGGGAAGGGGGGGTTGCATACTATAGTGCTATTTATTAGTGGAATCACTAGAGCAGCTTATGGAGGACTATTGTCTATGAAGGGGAGGATGGGGTTAATTGCAATGCACTCCTGGGAAATGCAGGTGCTTGATGGTCACATGTAATGAGCTGCTGCGCACCCACAGAAAGTGAAGAGACCAGAGCCGCAGATGTGAGAGTCAAAAAGCCAGAAAGGTTCAAAATCACACGGTCAGTGCTGCCAGTATCAGAGGGGAAAGACTCAGAATAGCACACTTGCAAACTTTTTGAGAATGGACATCAAGGAGATTCTGAAAAATGGTGTACAAAGCAAAGCTTTTGGCCTTGTGCCCATGTAAGCAGGACAACCACACATTTCCAGACCAGACCCCCTATATACAGACTCCAGACCAGACCTCCTATATACAGACTCCAGACTAGACCTCCTATACATAGACTCCAGACCTCCTATACACAGACTCCAGACCTCCTATACATAGACTCCAGACCAGACCTCCTATACACAGACTCCAGACCCCCTATACACAGACTCCAGACCCCCTATATACAGATTCCAGACCAGACCTCTTATATATAGACTCTGGACCAGACCCCCTTTATACACACTAGACCTCCTATACACAGACTCCAGACCCCCTCTATACAGACGCCAGACTAGAGCTCCTATATACAGACTCCCAACCTCCGATACATAGACTCCAGACCATACCTCCTACACAGACTCCAGACCAGACTCCCTATATACAGACTCCTGTCCAGACCTCCTATACACAGACTCCAGACTAGACCTCCAATACAGACTCCAGAACAGACCCCCTATGTACAGACTCCAGACCAGACCTCCAATACACAGACTCCAAACCAGACCCCCTATATACAGACTCCAGACCAGCCCCCCCCCCCGATATACAGAATCCAGACAATACCTCTTATATACAGACTACAGACCAGACACAAATTCAAACCCCCTCAGATGCAAATACAAACCACTATATAAACACAGTTTTTTCATTATACCAAAATAAATACAGACCCCACTCCTCGAAAGCCACATAGTTGACACTTCAAAACAGGTCCCTCTAAATAAATAGACCCCCTAAAGATCACAGACTAGACCCCCTAAAAATACAGGCCTCAGATACCCCTCAATACAGAATTCTGACTAGAGTCCCACAGAGCAGAGCCCCCCTTTTTGCAGACCCCAGACTAGACTACTCCTATATATAGACCTCAGAGCAGATGCACAGAAACTCCCTCCCTTATTTCTGCATGCAGGCACAAGGAGTGGTACAGTAGGTATCATTTGCAGATACAGTGTAGTACATCTGGCTCTTTTGGGAGTTTCAGACATTCCTGTATCAGGAACACCCAGTTAGCAATTTATCCATACATTTTCGGGAGGAATAACAGAGGGACAGCACAATGCAGAACTGAAAGAAAAAAATTTCCAGCATCACGGTTTCCTAGGGAGATATACAGATCCATAAGTCTAGCCCACACTTGTTAATTTCATTTACATTCCCTCATATTTTCCACACCAACTTATTCCAACGCTTTAAAAACAAACCCAACACATAAAAAAAGTAATATATACATACCCATAAAAAGATACAGGACCAGCAACCACATCGCTCCCGCTGTTCCGGCAATCTTCAATGAAGGCGCATTTATACTGTGCAGCCAGAAGCCTCCGGAATGACTTCATCACTTCTCCGTCCCTGGTGTATGGTCCACACCTTCCCCGTTTATTGATCAAGATGATTTTAAAGTGTAAAAGCTTTGTTCTAGAGATGCTAAAATACACTTTAAGGAAATTTAAGAAGTTTCAGATTTTAAACAAATGATGGATAATGACTAAAACAATTTTTTGCTGGGATTTTTTCCCAGATATTGTTCAGCTTGGAACAGAGGAACGTCTAATGACTTGCACGCTTTGGGTTAGGGCTCTGGCGGACGTACAGACAATCCCATCTTTTTGTGTCTGATTTCTATGGCATTGTCTTTTTGCTGTGGTATTACCATTACTGTAATAATCAGTCGCGCTCTGGTGCTAGTATGCTGCGTTTACAGGCCCATACATCTAAATAAAGACTATTTAGCTGAAACGCATCACATCTGCCTGTATTTTGTTTACGGCAATAAAGTGAGGCTTTATTACTGTTGCTACATTTTGCGCTATATTTGCGGCAGATTTGTATTGTGGATATCAGAGCAGTATTTTGTATCTCATTGATTTCTGTGAAGAAATTCTGCATCCAAAATCCTTAGTGCAACGGGCAGCCTCCCTCCAGGGTCCGCTAAGGATGTTGTGTGTGTGTCCCAAGTGTAGGAATGCCGAGTGGTATATTTGAAAGGCCTAAAATGTCTCTGGTGCTCCTACCTGGAAACGGCTAGACCCCAGGCTTTGGCTCCGTTTGCAATAAATAAGGGGAATAATTGAGGGACGTGGTAATAAATGAGTCCAGACCTTGTAATGGAATCCAACGCAGCTTTACTTAAGTAGACTTGCATCCAAATAACAAACTGGCTTTATCTTGGCAGGTTTTAGCATATACAGTATAAATTGGCAGGCAAAATCCTTTGCCCTATCTCTGTAGCTCACTGCTGTACTCAGTGTCGGACTGGGGTGCCTAGGGCCCACCAGTAAAATTTATTTTGGGGCCCACTGTACGGATACATCAGTGGCGTAGCTATCGGGGAACCAGGGGAAGCGGCTGCTTTGGGGCCCGAGCTGAGAAGGGGCCTGGGAGCAGCAGCAGAGGGATGTGGCCATCAAAGCCCTATTAAATTATTTTATTTATTTATTTTTATTTGGCTCTCCCTGCCGGTGGTGGTGGTGGGTTCCTACTGCTGCAGCTTCTAATGAAACAAGAGGAGAGGGGAGAGAAGGATTCTCCTACCTCTCCTCTGCGCTGCTGCACTTTGTTATCTGATTGGTGGAGCAGCAGTGGGCGGAAGCTGCTGCTCCACCCACCAATCGGTCAGATGGACCCTGGACATGCTCTGCCATCCTGCCTGCACGGCTGCCCGCCCTCTCGCCCAGCCGCAGCGCACCTTTGTACGGCCGCCCGCCCTCTCGCCCACACATACTGTACAAGTGAATGGCTTACCGCACGGTTGTATGGCCTCCTGCTCAGCCGCACGTTTTTATGGCCCCGCCTCCTGCCCAGCAGCACAATTGTATGGCCGCCTGTGCTCCTGCTCAGCCGCATGTTATTATGGCCCTGGCCTCCCGCCGAGCTGCCAGCCAAGCTGTAGTTTGAATTGCCGCCCACCACCCACCTCTGAGAACCGCTGCTGCCTGCAAGCCAGAGCCAGGACCCTCCTGCTTCAGACTCCCTGCCAGCTTTGGTGATTCTGATATCCTGGACTGTGCCCCATACACTGGACTGTGTTCAGTACCCTGGACTGTGCCCCATACACTGGACTGTTCCCCCTACCCTGGACTGTGCCCCCTACACTGGACTGTGCCCCCTACCCTGGACTGTGCCCTCTACCCTAGACTGTGCCCCATACACTGGACTGTGCCCCCTAAACATACACTGTTGGCAGCACAGTATAAGGGTATAAGGGGATACAACGTACTGTGCCTCCTACCCTGTACTATGCCCCCTTATACCCTATAATGTGACTCCTACCCTGTACTATGCCCCCTTATACCCTCCATTGTGCCCCCTTACCATACCCTGTACTGTGCCCCCTTATACCCTATATCCAGTCACTGTATCGAGGCGTTATCCTTCACTGTATGGAGGCATTATCTGTCACTGTATGAAGGCTTTATCCAGTCATTGTATGGAGGTGTTATCCAGTCATTGTATGGAGGCGTTATCCATCACTGTATGGAGATGTTATCCGTCACAGTATGGAGGCGTTATCCATCACTGTATGGAGGCGTTATCCAGTCACTGTATGGAGGCGTTATCCAGTCGCTGTAGGGAGGCATTATCCAGTCATTGTATGGCGGTGTTATCCGGTCACTGTATGGAGGTGTTATCTGGTCACTGTATGGAGGTGTTATCCGATCACTGTATGGAGGCGTTATCCGGTCACTATATGGCGGTGTTATCCAGTCACTGTAGGGAGGTGTTATCCAGTCACTGTAGGGAGGCGTTATCCGGTCACTATATGGCGGTGTTATCCGGTCACTGTATAAAGGTGTTATCCGGTCACTGTATGGAGGTGTTATCCAGTCACTGTAGGGAGGCGTTATCCGGTCACTGTATGGAGGTGTTATCCGATCACTGTATGGAGGTGTTATCCGATCACTTTATGGAGGCGTTATCCGGTCACTGTATGGAGGCGTTATCCGGTCTCTATATGGCGGTGTTATCCAGTCACTGTATGGAGGTGTTATCCAGTCACTGTAGGGAGGTGTTATCCGGTCACTATATGGCGGTGTTATCCGGTCACTGTATGCAGGCGTTATCCGGTCACTGTATGGAGGTGTTATCCAGTCACTGTATGAAGGTGTTATCCAGTCACTGTATGGAGGTGTTATCCGGCCACTGTATGGAGGCGTTATCCAGTCACTGTAGGGAGGTGTTATCCGGTCACAGTATGGAGGTGTTATCCGATCACTGTATGGAGGTGTTATCCGATCACTGTATGGAGGCGTTATCCGGTCACTGTATGGAGGCGTTATCCGGTCTCTATATGACGGTGTTATCCAGTCACTGTAGGGAGGTGTTATCCGGTCACTATATGGTGGTGTTATCCGGTCACTGTATAAAGGTGTTATCCAGTCACTGTATGGAGGTGTTATCTGGTCACTGTATAAAGGTGTTATCCAGTCACTGTATGGAGGCGTTATCCAGTCACTGTATGGAGGCATTATCCAGTCACTGTATGGAGGTGTTATCCAGTCACTGTATGGAGGCGTTATCCAGTCAATGTATGGAGGCGTTATCCGGTCACTGTATGGAGGTGTTATCCAGTCACTGTATGGAGGTGTTATCCAGTCATTGTATGGTGGGGTTATTATTTGGTTGTAGGGCTAATATATTTTCAGTATACACTGTGGATTCCAGTATATTATGCTGTAGTGCGGTCTGTATTTCCCAGTAGAGTAAATGAGCCTTGTAGAACACAGTCCAAACCTCTGACCACCAGGACCAGCCTTCTGTACTATAGCCTGCAGTACATGGCAGCCTCCCGTCACGTCGCTCTGGTGTGTACTAGTGCTTATTTTGGAACACTTAGGCCTCTTTCACACGAGCGTCGCGGATTTGTTCAGGATGCGTTGCGGATGCGTTGCGTTAAAAACGCGCGGATTGCATGCGGATGCAATGCGTTGCGTTGCGTTTTTAACTCACCCCCATTCATTTCTATGGAGCCTGGGCTGCGTGAAAAACGCAGAATATAGAACATGCTGCGTTTTTCACGCAACGCAGAAGTGATGCGTGAAAAAAAACGCTCATGTGAAAAGCCTCATTAAAATGAATGGGTCAGGATTCAGTGCGGGTGCAATGCGTTCGCATCACGCATTGCACCCGCGCGGAAATCTCGCCCGTGTGAAAGGGGCCTTAGGCTAGGTTTACATCACCTTTTTGCCTTGCATTTAACATATACAAAAAACATATACATTAACAGATGACCCAGACTAATGTCATGTAGTGGCATATATAGGATTCCATTTTAACAAAAAAGTATACTTTTTTTTTTTGCCGGACTCTGCAGAATACTTTATCTTTTTTTCCAACATATACAGTACTTCAAACATAGTAAAAAGGTGATGTGAACCCACCTTTATATATGCGCACATTCATTGCTAGGATGGTCATGAAGAGGGGGCCCCGTACAAAAATTTGCTGTGGGGCCCAGTCAGTATCTACGCCCCTGGGATACATTCACATATTGCCTGCTCACACAGCAGTGAGATGCTACCAGATGATTGAATATGGGGGTCCCTGCAACAACTTTGAAAAGGTAGGTTCTGGGGAGAAGAGGACACTGGTGGCTTTCCTCTATACATAGAAGTCATCTCACCTCTGATCGTGTCTATAATAATAAACTGGGGAGTTTCTATAATAATCTATCAAGTATTTTATATGAACATAGGCTGGTGGAGATGCTGTACACTGAATATATCTATGTAGTGCAGTAAGTCTACTGTGTTATGTGCTATATGTGCAGGGGGCGGGAGACTAGGGGCCCACCTTGCTCAGGGATCCACCGGGGATTCACCTGCACCCCTGTGGGCCTGACTGTGATCAGTGACTGCAGATTAGCTGCATTGTGTATAAGAGGTCCTGTCTCCATATAAACTTGGTCTACTATTCTGTATCTCCCTCATGCTTTACACTGCAGCACTGCCTGTTAAATTTTGGTGCTGTGTGTAAGTGGAAGGTCGGTACGTGAAGAGATGATAATGTTACAGTAAGGACAGAAGATTATAAACTACAGGGACCCAAGCCCTCAGAGAGAAGAGGACTATCAGGGAGCTGCTGCTTATAGAAGGAGGAGAGTGGCATTAATAAGGGGGAAGGGCCTTGGGAGGAGCTTTCATCAGCCAATGATAAGTAAACTCTTGACTCCTCCTCCTGAACGGTGCAGAACTCGCTGTGGGAGAAGAGATTTTGGGGAAGTTGCTTTGGGTGTTTCCAAATTTTGTGCCTAGTTACTCCCTTGGGTACAGTACGGCCCCATAGACTATTTCGGAGGCTGTATTATAGCTGCGTACCACATACATATTACTCTGGTGTCAATGGGTGGCCGAAATGAAATGGACAACCCCTTCGTAATCACCAGTGTGGGCACAACACAAAAATACACATCTCTTATACTGCAGACCTTCTTATGAGAAGGACGAGGCCTTATCCAGTAATCAACAGTGGACAGGAATCTCTTCCTTACTTTCCAGAAAAGAGGTTCTGCAGCATCTGCATCTCAAATTCTGTAATTTTATTTAAAGGATTAGCGTGTTTCATATAATATAAAGATCTGGCTTATAAATTTTGGAACTACGCAGATTACAAAAAATTATCAGCAACCAAATCAAACTAAAAATGTGAAACAGAAAATGTACTATAAAGGTAAAAATCAATATAGCCTCGAAAACTGAAAATCTGCATCCATTAAACAAACATCATCCATATAACTTAGTTCATTAACATATTAGATGCTCTGGCCATTAAGTGGTTAAAATAATCTGGCCTTCATCCTGGCAGAGTATTGTGATGTCACCACATTTGCATAGAATGTTCTAGAACTGGGCCTACAGCTGTGATGTCACTGGATGACATCACAATGATGAATTTGTGGAAGTATAACTCCATGTTGGATGCACACAACTTCAGAAAGAAGATTGGACGCCATCATGAGGATTCATAGGCGTCGGCGCTATGTTGATCGGCGGCTGCTGATCAACTCTCTCTCATCCTGCATGTCGATTGGCTCATTCCTTCTGACCCGATTCAGGAAATTGAATCAAAAATGGAGAAATCTGATGAGGAACTCCAGCTTCCTGGTCAAGAAATCAACCATCATGACACAGGCCAGGAGCTTCTTCAGGTCAGTTGCCTTAAGACGTAAACACCACGTCATCCGCCATGACACAGCTGAGAAGACACCAACCAATGTTATTGCTGATCCAAAAGTTGTACATGAGGGGCCCCTAACACCACAAGGCATGTCCCTGGGAGAAAAAACAGAAAGTGGGGAATCCCCACAAAAAAGACCCCGGGACGCTGATGCTGTGGAGCCATTCCTTGTCCACAAAGCACCACCTGCTAAAAAAACACCAAAAATCTATAAGCGACGACGTGATACAAAGACTCGTCAAAAACAGGACAACAAAATGGCTGAGTCTGCTGAAGACCTTTTGAAGGCATCTTGTGAAGCTTCCAAAGCCAGTCTTAAAAGGAAAGCACCAACCTCCAATGACAGTCAGCCCGGGACATTTCCACCAGCCAAAAGAGCTGCGGCAGAAAACATGTCCGCTCCATCTACCAAAGATGTAGGAAGCCCGGAGCTGGGAACACCACAAGTGGAGATGGCCTATACCTGGAGACCACAGAACAACTTGTCTCCAGAGCACTTATCCATCCTGAAGAGCAGCGGCCAGGACGGCATGCTGGACGATGACATCATTAACAAGGCCCAGGATCTCCTGCAGAATCAGTTTGGGGACTTTGATGGCCTGCAGCCCGTCGCTGCTATTCTCTTTCCAGGATACAGTGTGCTAAAGAAGGCCATACAAATCCACTATGACGAGGAAAGGGTGCACTGGCTGACCACCTGCTTCAAAAATGGCGACATCCTTGTGGCCAACAGCATCAAGACCAGCAATTTGCCTCTATCTGTTTGCCAGCAGATTACTAACATCTACAGTGTAGTGGTCAATGAGCCCCTGAAACATCTAAAATTTCTCAACGTGGATCAGCAGAAGAACACCTATGACTGTGGGGTGTTCGCCATAGCATTTGCCTTTGAGTTTCTGGCAGATGACGGTGAACCCACAGCGATCTTCCAGCACAATGTGATGAGAGACCATCTAATATCCTGCCTGCAGAATGGCAGGATCACAGGCTTTCCCAAAAAGGTCAATTAGAGACTCCATGTCTTTCATGACATGTCGAGTCTGTGATGGGCCAAGAGATCGCCCTGACCAGAAGCCTGATATTACCGAAACAGACCTGGATCCTCTGTCACCAAAGCTGCAGTCTCTTCCCAACCCCAGTTTACAACCGCTGCCCCATGGTACAGGTCTAGAACCACAGACTTGTTGGCATCGGTAAGTAACCAGTGACTTTTCAAAGTTTGATCATCTCCATTTACTGATTGTAATAATGTCTTCTCATGTGATAATATACAGTATATATGTGTAATAAGTACTTAGACAACCACCAAAGGTTCGGGATAATCACACCCACAAACATTGGCCTTTTAGCCTATCGGCCCCATAACTTTGCTGTGTCTATAGTTATACCTATGAATGAGGGGGTATCCTAACTTATTATTTTAGCTCGGTCCTAGAGAACTGATTATCAGGCAGTTGTGTCCTGGGAACATGTGTCAGACTATCTGATTATAGTGACCGCATCCATGAGAAGATCTTGTATCTGCATTGGTTATATTGATGATTTGTGATTTTTCTGCTGCTTGATATTTCTGGTGTTTTCTGTATAATTTGGACGCAGCGGTATCCACTGGTCACCACTGGAAATAACAACATCCTGGGGTTAAAAAGGCAATTGCAGCAGATCAGATCAACAGAGGTCTGAGACAAAATGAGGCGCAGAATAAACCATCTCCTGATCTTCACCAGTGACTCCTGCTAGAAGGGATTGGTTTTAAGAACCAAAAAGATCCCTAAATAAGGTAAGATCCTTGTTACAGGAGCCATAAAATGTAATGTGATTTATGACAGGAGCTCATAACAGACATGATGCCGAGTTCTGGAGACACCAGTGTGATGACACAGAATAATTTAGGGTTTAGATTCTCCACGAAGATGAGCAGAGCAGTGTCCATTAGTGGAAAATCATCCAAATTGCCTGATACATGGCATATAAGTATGATGAAATTCTAACTTCCTGCAGTCTTCATTAGGGGGAGCTCCCATTGAAATTGATATATAGATCACCATGAGCAATGGCTCCCAGAATTTTAACTATTGAAGTGTGTAAGAAAGCAGGGGTTTTGGCAATTTGTATCAGGAAAACTGAGCTCCAAACCCCATAAAAATATATGAAAATAAATCAGCCGATGATTATAAGGTGTATTCTGTTTATGTTGGATACAGCAGTGGGTCCCAGAACAAGAATAACCGCTATAACAGTCAATGACATTGATAAGCATTGGTATCACTGTTAGAGACATGGACTTATGTTTAATATAGTTAAAGAGATTACAATGACCCAGAGTGACCGGGAGTAAATTGTGTGTCACATGTAATTTTCTGCTGTTCCATATTGAGTCATAATTAGTTATATTTTTTGCATCTGCAGATCATTGCACCAGAGCGGGGGTCTCACTGTGTCCTGGCAATGAATCTAGGATACAGTTGGAGGTGATGACTCTACCACAAGTCAGTGACATGGTGGCCACCATGTCAGGATCAGATGACCTACGCTTCAGAAAGAGGCAGATTCCTGGCTCGGTCTCTGCACTCCCCCACCGGACTTTCCGCAGACAGATGTATTCACCAAAGAAGTGAGTTTCCTGCTGCATCAAAGGCAGATTCCAGGCTTGGTCTCTGCAATAACCACTGGACTTGACATTCACCGGACTTTCCACAGACAGATGTATTCACCAAAACAGTGAATTTCCTGCTGCATCAAAGGAAGATTCCAGGCTTGGTCTCTGCAGAAGTCAATTGCGATTGATTTCCTCCACCGCCTAGGGGAAGGGCAGTCCTTCAGCCATGGTTCCCTAGAGGTTTCCTCCACTGGGGGTTTTTCCTCTCCTGAGCGTTGAAGGCCCGACTCTTCATGAGTCAAAGGCCCATCATCAACAGGGCCACATTTAAGACCAGTGCCCTGACTTCTAATGACAACATCTACTGTACATTTGATACCTTGCAGTTAATAAAGAAGTCAGTGTATATTAAGTAGTGGTGTGTCTTCATATTGAACTGGATGGAGGTGCAGGGAGTTGGACCCCTGCTGATCAGATAGCGATGGCCTTTCTTGTTTTTACAGCCTATCTTATTTTATTATCCCCTACTTACAGGATAGGGGATCAGTATCTGATCGGCGGGGACTGATGGGTCCCCCATGATCATGAATGGGGATCCTGTGTCCCCTCTGCTTCATTCAACGTCTATGGGACTTCTGGAAATGGCTGAGCGTTGTACTTGGCTATCTCCAGCATTCCCATAGAGAGTGAACAGAGTAGCTACATGCACGCTCGACCTGCCACTTCATTCAGTTCTTGTGATCAATGGTGGTCCCAGATATTCTGTGGATAGGGGAGAGTTTTGTATTGACAGAAACTATCTCCAAACCACATACCCAATGAAGTCAATGGGTCTGCAAAAAATGTGGATGTAGCATGGATCACATCCATTTTTTTTGCGGATCTGCGATTTGCAGAAACTGATATGGTTGTGTGCATGAGCCCTTATACAGAGTCTACTGAAAAATAAAAAAAATTAAGAGGTACAGTTAGCCATATACCTCCAATGGAGGCTAACCACATAGCTGCTATGGGGCCCCTGGAGGAAGGGGGCCCAGTCTTGGACAAAAGGCCCCACTTCCTAATTACACTTAATTCTCACTCCTGTTTTGAGTCCCTGTCCGGGGCTCAGGCTCTGCTTTCCAGCTCCTTGCTTCCTCTGTCCTGTCCTCGGGGCCCCACTTTACTCAGCACACCATCAGTGACCAGCGATGCTCCCGCCGGAGTCCCAACTAGCGCTCTATGTTGTCTCGCTGCTGGGCGCTGGGCTGGCCAATGAGCCATAGGCTGAACATAGGCTAGTTGAGGTGCTGTACATTGAATATAAGTATGTAGTGCAGTAAGTCTACTGTGTTATGTGCCACTTGTGCAGGGGGTGAGAGACTAGGGGCCCACCTTGCTCAGGGGCCCACCGGGGAATTCACCTATATCCCTGTGGGCCAGTACGAGCCTGGCTATACTAACAAACTTTCTATAAACTTGGATTTCTTCCAATGGCTGCAAAGACTGCACTCTCCTTCTTGGTCGGACTTATTTTGGGCCAGGGAAACACCTCCTGGCTGCTGAGGCTCTATACCTCTGTCTTTCAAGCCAGCAGAGCTGAAGTGGGAACAGTCCACTTCTCTTCAGAGGGGGTCAGAATGACATGGAAAGGTCCTTTCTCAGTAACTATACAGTGCTCTGCCTTTGTTTTAATGCCACCTGCTGGTACACAAGGCACATTTCATATTAAAACTGTTGCATAACATTACATTGATATACATATTTTTTGCAGGTCCTGGAATAAGATGCATAGACATAATTTTAGCAGACACAGATAGAAGCAGGGCGTAGGAGTGGTAACTCCACTCTGGGGTATTACATTAGTCCTTCCTGAGTCTCTTTCTGTAGGCACATGCAATCTTCCTAAATGACCAAAAGCATGCAATGTTTCTTTTTATTTCTCTGAATTGCCCAATTGCAGGGTGCAGTCCTAGATCGGATGGCCAATCCGTCTTGGTAGTGTGGCGGGAGCCAGAAACAATTAACCCTAACCACTGGCAGTAAAGTCTAAAGCTGTATGTGTGCCATACCTTTACTTTCTTTGTCCAAGCACTGACCTTATGGTCCTCAACCTTCTGTAATAATCAGTTCTGCTCTCCCACAGAGGTTAATTCTTACCAGAACTAATTTACTGGCAGCCTTTACTTGTAGGAATGTTGTTTCTCTGGAGAAGATTTCTGTCTTGGCCTATTTGTCAGCAGCACACACCAAACAGGTCTTCTCTCTGGATTGCTTAATATAAGACTCCCCAATAGCCAGGGGAAACAGTTACTAAGGACTGCCAGTTAACTATTTCTTACTCATATATTGTCTTTTGGAATATATAGCACATAGTAAACTCACATTAGTTAGCATACATTAACCCTTTTTAACAAAGAACCATTTAGAATATGTTAACTCTTTAGCAGTGAACTGTTGTATTAACCCTTTAGCAGTAAACAAGCGGGTCACTGCAACAGAATGCAATGGGACTTATGCACCTGAACTTGGTAAAGACCCTGGTATTTTCTGCCCTACAACACACATAAGCAGAGTGCTTGAGGGGCACCTGTCTCATAACCCCCTTTTCTGCCTTATAGTTAAAGTTTAATGAGTTTGTGGCCTATATGGTAGTTATTTGTAGTTGGTTTGTTCTGTTGTCTCTCCCCATCTCTGAGTCAGCTGTGCAACGTGCACAAGCCGTTTTCTAGAATCTCCTGCACATAATTTGTGTCACACAGATGTCAGCTGTTTGGTCCAGCAGCTTTATAAGACAGCATTTCCGGCAGTCGGGTTAAGAAGATTTCTGAAGACTAGTACCCCATCCATACGCTCTAAAAATCCTTGTCACAATATTTGTTAGTGCGGTTTAGTCTCCCTAAGGGCCCATCCACACAACCATGGTTTGGTTCGCATCCGAGGCGCACTGTCCGCATCCGTTGCTCTGTTCTGTGGCCCGGCAAAAATGATTCGTTGCGGACAAGAATAGGCATTTCTATAATGGGCTGCCAGTTCGGTTCCGCAAGTTGCCGAAGGCACACAGGCGGCATCCGTGTTTTGTGGATCCGCAATTTGCACGGCACATTCGCGTGAATGCCGAGTGGAGATTTTTTAAGCACAACTTTATTAGTGATTGTTTTGCGGTTTTTTAGAAAAGAATGAATTGCAGAATTTATTTTAAATTAATTATTCATGCTTAAAATTGCTTATTTAATTTGGTAACCCTTACAGTGGTTTTCTAGGAGTATAATATTGATGCTTAGGATTAGAGATGAGCGAATCAACTTCAGATGGTACATCCTGTGTAGGTCTCATCCCTAGAATGAAGGGGTGCCAGGAGGTCTGGTATCAACAAAAGCTCCAGTATTATGGCCATTGGAGCGTCGGAAAGCCGCCAAAGGCTGTGGTTAATTGAATAAATGTGGAATGAATAAAGCTACGCTTTCATGATAGTTTGATGTGGGATAAAAGCAATTATAAATCCTCATTAAATGACTGAACTGCTTGCCTTGCTTTTAAAAATGATAAGATCAGTGTTTTTTTCAGGCCACAAAACTTTGAGGTTACTCTAATATTAATAATTTATAATAACTGCTGAAGAAGCTCTCTTCACATCTCCTGTAGCAGCTGAGGTGTATTATAATGTTCTGCAGCAGCTAAGGTGTGTATTGTGATGTTCTGCAGCAGCTAAGGTGTGTATTATGAAGTTCTGACGTAGATGAGGTGTGTATTATGATGTTCTGCAGCAGCTAAGGTGTGTATTATGATGTTCTGCAGCAGCTAAGGTGTATATTATGATGTTCTGCAGCAGCTGAGGTGTGTATTATGATGTTCTGCAGCAGCTGAGGTGTGTATTATAATGTTCTACAGCAGCCAAGGTGTGTATTATGATGTTCTGCAGCAGGCGAGGTGTGTATTGTGATGTTCTGCAGCAGCTGAGGTGTGCATTATGAGATTCTCCAGCAGCTGAGGTGTGTATTATGAGATTCTGCAGCACATGAGGTGTGTATTATGATGTTATACATCAGCTGGTGTGTATTATGAGGTTTTGCAGCAGCCGGTGTGTGTATTATGAGGCTCTGCAGCAGTTGAGGTGTGTATAATGAGCTCCTGCAGCATCCAAGGTGTGTATTATGATGTTCTGCAGCAGTTGAGATGTGTATTATGAGGTTCTGCAGCAGTTGAGATGTGTATTATGAGGTTCTGCTGATGCTCAGGTGTGTATTATGAGGTTCTACAGCAGCCAAGGTGTGTTTTATAATGTTCTGCAGCATTTGAGGTATGTATTATGATGTTCTGCAGCAGTTGAGGTGTGTATTATGAGGTTCTGCAGATGCTCTGGTGTGTATTATGATGTCCTACAGTAGCCGAGGTGTGTAT
This sequence comes from Rhinella marina, assembly GCA_900303285.1. NCBI lineage: Eukaryota > Metazoa > Chordata > Amphibia > Anura > Bufonidae > Rhinella > Rhinella marina. The sequence continues at coordinate 385,859 of ONZH01000479.1, forward strand.
TATGAGGTTCTACAGCAGCCAAGGTGTGTATTATAATGTTCTGCAGCATTTGAGGTATGTATTATGATGTTCTGCAGCAGTTGAGGTATGTATTATGATGTTCCGCAGCAGTTGAGGTGTGTATTATGATGTTCTGCAGCAGTTGAGATGTGTATTATGAGGTTCTGCAGATGCTCAGGTGTGTATTATGAGGTTCTACAGCAGCCAAGGTGTGTATTATAATGTTCTGCAGCAGGTGAGGTATGTATTATGAGATTCTGCGGCAGATGAGATGTGTATTATGAGGTTCTGCAGTAGTTGAGGTAAAAATTCATTTTGGAGACACCAAATTGCTGAGGGTTCATAAAGGGACATTGTATGGTGGGAGCACATAAGTGGGAATTGTACTGTGTTGAGAGCACATAAAAGGATATTATGCTATGTGGGGGGATTTAAGAAGTCATCAAAATAGCAATGTGAGAGGTGCACAGCTTAATGGTGGCTTTCCTCACACCATTGCTTCCTAGGGTCATGCAGTGAAAGGAGGGCACCGTTTCTTCGTTTAGGACACACCCTGGGAATCCTGCTTGATGATAACTGGGATGCCTCTCATGTTAGGTGTTTGGATGGGTGCAAGGCAGGGCATCTACAGTGCATCTCATAAGAGACGCCTGACTCCTTACAAATAAAGAAACAGAGTATCATGAAGGGGTCAACAGCCAAAGGCAGCCCACCCCAAAGGTACCAGAACAGTCCAGTAATCAGACTAAAGCCTTAGTTTAGCACAGCAGACAGATAAAGCAGGATATTCCAGTTTACCTGCCAGTTTACCCCTTGCTGTAACCAAGAGAAAGACCGAATACTGTCTGGATGCAAGTTTATTAAAGTAAAACTGTTGAACTTTCAAAAAGTCTGGACTTGACTTATTCTCCACCTCCTACAACTCTCCCCTTTGTTGCTTCAGAGCTTAACCCTGGGGAGCGACGGTATCCAGGTGCACCATGACACACACAGACAACTATTGAGGCCGCACCACACCACTCGGCATTCCTAAAAACCTGGGGCATGATCAGCCCTGGAGGGTGGCACGTTGCACATATGCTGGCCACAGGGGCGTAGCTAAAGGCTCATGGGTCCTGGTGCAAGAGTTCAGCTTGGGCCCCCCTTTCCTCAGTACTTTGTGTGTCTTCTTATGCGGCACAAGGGTCTTTGGGCCCCCTCAGGCTCCTGGGCCCAGTAGCGACTGCTACCTCTGCACCCCCTATAGATACGCCCCTGGCTGGCCATTGCACCCATCCAAACACCTAACATGACAGGCACCCCAATTATCATCAAGCAGGATTCCCAGGGTGTGCCCCAAAAGAAGAAACGGTGCGCCCTCCTTTCACTGCACGGCCCTAGGAAGCATCGGTGTGAGGAAAGCCACCATTAAGCTGTGCCCCTGTCACATCACTAATCTGATGACTTCTTAAAACCCCCCACACAGCATAATATCCCTTTATGTGCCCTCAACACAGTATATTGCCCACTTATGTGCTCCCACCATAGAATAATGTCCCTTTATGTACCCCCAGCAATTTGGTGTCTCTCTAAAATGATTTTTTACCCAGCCCACATCCCAATGACGAGCGGAGCAGATCTCTCAGTGCAGATCTGCTCCAGCCTGTTTTTATCACACCTGGAAGCGCCAAACCACTGGTTGCAGGATGAATGATAGGGAGGCTCCCATGTGCATGGTCTGCATGGTGGCCAAACCCACCCTTACTGTTCATACTCTAAAGCACTGTAGCCTGCGGCCTGACACCAACGGAGTTGCAGGAACTTCGATTGCAGCAATCATAAGTACAGTAACTGTAACATTACTCATTGAGGTGTGTGTTGCCCCACACCATACCTGTGTCTCTGAGCAATTTGGGGAATCCTCCTAAGCTACACATCATGAGGTGTCCAACTGGAAGGGGCCAGATAGTGGGAAATTCAATACCTTCTTTACAAGCACTGCAACCACAAAAAGTCACAAAATCATAAAAGAAACCTACCTCATCTAAAGCTACACTCAGTGGCGTAACTAGAACTGACTGGGCCCCACAGCAAATTTTTTAATTGGGGCGCCCCGTTGAGTCCCCTTAATGCAGACCTCAGACCATTAAAAAAAAATACTTAGCTCTTTTCTCCTCCTACGGACACCTCCACTCTTCGTTCAGCACTGTGTCAAGGCATGCACTATGCTGTGACCTGACGTCGCACAGTGTTAGCTCATAGTGCGGTCCTACGCACACTACGTAGGATAACAGGCCGAACTTGATGGACAGATGTCTTTTTTCGGCCTTATAAACTACGTTACTATGTTACGTCCCCTTCTGAAGCAGCGTGCTGCCTGGACTTATTGCAGTGCAGGCGCCCAGACAAGAACAGGGAGCGGTGAGTAATACTAGCTACTAGGAGCTCCCTGGGCCCAAAAATAAAATTTGTCCTCCTCCTGGGCCCCTTCCCATGCAGTTTTATCCAATGACTTTTAACATCTCTGATTGGAATCATTTACTTTTCCATCTGGCCCGGACCACCATGACCACTTCCAGCCTAGTCTGAGACATTGTTGGGTCCTCACTGCAGTGCAAACTCCCCATCATGCTGATGCCCCCAATTCTGCACCTGTAGCTGCCCCATCCGTCTCTGTTACTGTACCTGCTGTGTGACATGGTGCCCCCAAATATTGTACTATTGTACTAGATATAATGGTTCCATAGTATAATTACCCCCCTCCTTCAAAATAGTGGCACATAGGCAGCACTCCTGAAAACAATAGTGCCCCCCAAAAATTATAGCGCCAAATAAATGGTGCCCCATATTGTGCCTCAGATGCTTATTCTCCACCACACAGTAACAGCGCCATCATTTGTTCTCCCCTAAAGTAATAATGCCCTCCTCTGTTCCCCTTATGTAGTATTCATGCCCCCTACGTGCCTGTTAGACAGTAATAATGACCCTTTTGTACTCCCTAAAAAGCAATAATGACCGTATGTGAGTGTCATAAAAAGTAACATATGCCTCCTAGACAGTAATAATGCCCAATGTATGTCCCTTTGAAGGTAATAATTCCCCCCCGAGTGCCCCCGAAAAAGTAATGCCTTCTTGGGTACTCCGTAAAAAGTAATAATGCCTCATGTGCCTCCCTAAATAAATATTAATACCTCTTGTGTCCCCTCAATAAATAATAATGCCTGTTAGTGCCCCATAGTCAGTTGCAAACGTTCACTCACCATACATTGATCCCCAAGCAGAGGCGGATTGGGCATAGACCCTACAGGGGGCCACTGGAGCCCTCTCAGCTCAGCTAGGCACAGCAGGTACTTATTAACCTGACCAGCACTGGAAAGTGCCCTTCTGCATTCAACTGTATTTCCGGCCTCAGGATGCTGATACAGTTGAATACTGCAGCTATGGGGCAGTATTTTATGCTGCACTGTGGTAGTTGGTTCTGTTAGGGCAGTATTTTAGGCTGCACTACAATAGTGCTTTCCCAACCTACTTGTATTGTCCTGCCTTCTGATATTTTGGACCCACCTACAACATGGGGCCACTTTTTAGTTCCAGGGCCATGTTAAGTTCCCAGTCCAACCTTGTTCCCGACAAGTGATGTCGGGATACTGACGTCCTGTACATGCTCTGGCGTCCTACAGACCGCAGACCTAAAGTGCCCTACGGCTTACAAGACAAGGAAAGAGCAACAGGTGCTGGGAAATCAGTGCAAGGAGCCATAAAGAAGCCATTGTGATACAGGAGGTTAGAGAAATGCTGGTCTGGTAGCTGCAGGGGGGGTATTTTGGTCCTGAGATAACCCAAAATTACTGGGACTGTCTCTAAAAATCAGGGACAGTCCCTAAAATTCAGGACAGTCAGCAACTATGGGACACAGTTGGGTGGCATGTCCCTAGGTTTGCCACCCGGCCAGTAACTCAGTGGCAAAGCCGGAAATTTAGTGCCCCTGCTGGTGCCGGTAATTTTTTTCTACCGGCAATAATAATTTCTATTATTTTCCTATAAGGACTGTTACTAATGAGCGCTTCATTTGTCCTGCCCCCCATTTAATAATGCCCTCATTGGAGCCCCCCAGAATAATACCCCTCCCAGTAATAGTAATGCCCCCATTAGTGCCCCCCAGTAATAGTAATCCCCCATAGTGCCCCCAGAATTAATAATGCCCTCATTAGCGCCCACCAGAATTAATAATGTCCCTATTAGTGTCCCCAGTAATAGTAATGCTCCCATTAGTGCCCCCGGTAATAGTAATTCCCCCATTAGTGCCCCCCAGAATTACTAAGGTCCCCATTTAGTGCCCCTCCCCGACTTGTGTTAAGAAAAAAAAAACTCACCTCATCCATTTGATGGCGCCGCTGTGAACACTTGCTGCTCACTGGAAGCTGAGGACAGGACCAGTGTGATGACGTTCCGCAAGTCCTGTCCTGAGATTCCAGTGAGCAGCGAGTGTACACAACGACTGTGAGTTCTTGTTTTTCTTGCACAAGCTGAGAAAGGGACATTAATGGGGGTATTAGTAATTCTGGGGGACACTAATGGGGGGATTACTATTACTGGGGGCGCTAATGAGGGCATTATTAATTCTGGGGGCGCTAATGAGGACATTAGTAAATTTGGGGGGTACTAATGGGGACTTCACTATTACTGGGGGGCTAATGGGGGCATTACTATTAATGGGGGCACTATTAATACTGGGGGCATTATTAATACTGGGGGCATTATTAATACTGGGGGTACTAATGGTGGAATTACAATTACATGGTTGGGCGGCACTAATTGGAGCCTTACTATTACTGGGGGCAGTAATGGCGGTACTAATAATTCTGGGGGCGCTAATGGGGGCATTATTAATTCTGGGGCCTATGATGGAAACATTACTATTTGTAGGGGGGCACTAATGGGGGCTTTACTATTACTGAGAGGGCTAATGGGGGTATTACTATTACTGGGGGGCACTAATGGGGGCATTACTATTACTGGGGGGGCACTAATAATACTAGGGGGTACTAATGGGGGCATTATTAATTCTGGGCGGCACTAATGGAGGAATTACTATTACTGAGGGCACTAATGGGGGCCACTAATGGAGGCATTAATATTACCGGAAGCCCCATTATGACATAGCAACGTAACAGCTCATATTAAGCCATGCCTCCGTGTTAAGCCACGCTTAACATGGTCGGTATTTTTTGTTGGGAAAGGTGTGCAACCCTACATGTCCCTCACTGGTGTAGAGTAGCCGCAGGCGGCCAGCAGGTGACGCAGAAAAACGGTTTCAGATCAAGTAGTCTGTCAATAAAAAAAATGGTTTTGTCTGTCAATAAAAAAAATGGTTTTGGACATTAGGTCCAGCTGGCAACGTAGCTGGTTGACGTGCTGTGATTTGGGCCAGGCTCCCTAAGTGGTGGCAACTTGAAGCCCTTTTCACATCAGTGTTGTGGATTTCATCCTACAAGATGGTCGCCGGTGGGGTTGTAATGGCGTAAATTTTGAAAATGAACCCTTCTTACCTCATAGATAGATAAACAGAAAGAATGAATACAATCTCTGGATGTCTGAAAAACGTGCTCAGGCTCCATATATCTTGTACCGAGCACCTACCTCATTGACCGCGTGGCCTAATGGATAAGGCGTCTGACTTCGGATCAGAAGATTGAGGGTTCGAGTCCCTTCGTGGTCGTTTTTTTTTCCCCCCCGCTTGGGTGCGTGCATACAGTGCCTTATATTCAGGAGTATATATTATTGTATTATTATATTATCTTTCACATACTTCTATGTTTTATCTTCTTTATATCACTTGTGAATTGTAAGTAAAGGGACAGCAGTCAGCAATTTACTGACGTCCACGCCGTATATACGCCGAGCAGATAACATATCATGCTGTAGAACAGGATACGTACAGCCCCAGTGGATCACTTGTGAATTGTAAGTAAAGGGACAGCAGTCAGCAATTTACTGACGTCCACGCTGAATATACGCCAAACAGTTTACATATCATTCTGTAGGATAGGATGGTGCTTCTGATTGTCTATATGTCATATGCAGGTTTGGTAAACATATTGCACGTACAGCCCCAGTGGCCTAATGGATAAGGCACTGGCCTCCTAAGCCAGGGATTGTGGGTTCGAGTCCCATCTGGGGTGGAAGCTGAGTTTTTGTTTTATCTTATTTTTAAATATATATTTTATTTCAAGTTTGATTATGTTTCATCTTTTAATGCCTATCACTACTCATTTCTGAAGATAATTACATATTTTACATTTTATACGCTGCATTGTTACGTCTAAAGAACTATTACACTCTAGCACCACTAGGTGGAGTCATCGTTAAATTTACTCAAAGCATTTCCACATGAAGCCGCCCGCGTATGAATCTTTCAGATTGATATGGTTGTCTATAGTATAACAGGGAGCTCCTATGTATTTCCAATACTCAGGGACTACTTTATTTCTACACCTTATATATTATAAAAACTCATCAGTCTATAAATGTATCACATTGTGAAGTCCTGGCTTGTGATTACTCTATGCAGGATGGTTAGGGTTGACCCCCCCGCCAAAAAAAACCGGACACGTTTTGGGGCTGTGGTTTATACCAATGGTTTGATCATATGTTGCGTTTTGTGCCATTTTACTCCCTGCCTTCCTGGAACTGTAACTCTTTAATTTTTTAAATATTTTCTATTCATATAGCCGTATAAAGTTTTTTTTTTGTTTTTTTTTTTACAGGACAACTTGTACTTTCTATAATCTTATATTGCATACAATGAAGTGGGAAACTGGAAAAAAAATTCCAAATGGGGTGGAATTGGAAAGAAAATCCCTCACAATTCTGCCACAGTTTTATGAGTTTCGTATTTATGGCGTTACTTATGTGGTAAAACTGACTTGTTACCTTCATTATATGGGCCAGTACAATTACAACAATAACAAATTTATATAGTTGTTACTGTGTTTTAATACTTAAAAAAAAAAAAAAAATAGTGAATTTTCTTTGCACCGCCATATTCTTACCCTCATACGTTTTTTATATTTACATCTATGGCATTGTGTGGAGGCTCATTTTTCCGGAATGATCTGTAGTTTTTATCAATACCATTTTGGAATGTGTATGACTTTTTATTCAATTTTTTGGGGGAGGTGAAGTGATGACAAAAACGAATCGATCATTTTGATTTTTTTTCTGTTATGGCCTTCACCATATGGCATAAATATGTTTATATTTTAATAATTCTGGCATATTGGGACGCAACGATGCATATATATATATCTTTTACAGTTTATTTTTAATATAGAGAAAGAGGGGTGATTTGGATTTTTTAAATAATTTTAAAAGCCTTTTTTAAGTTCCCCTAGGGGACTTGAACATACAACCATCTGTTTGCTTCTCCCATAGACTACAATGATTTAACACTGCAGTCTAAGGGAGATTCACCATGTCAGGGCACGGATCCTTCAGAGGGCCCAAGGCTGATACAACAACTAAATGGTCCCCTCAATCTAATCTAGGGAGCTGTTTGTCCCTGGGAGCACAGCGCTCCCAGGATTTCACTGCTTAGGTGCTGTGATCACAGTTGGCCACAGCATCTGAGGGGTTAAATGTCTGTGATCAGCGATACCGCTCAGTGGCGTAACTACAACTAACTGGGCCCCACAGCAAATATTTGAATGGGGCCCCCCCAGAAACTTCCTCGCAACCCCGAACTCACATGCAACCCTCACTCTTGTGGCTAGTCAAGATTGAGCTCTCCTAGACAAGGCCTGACAGCCGCTCCATCCGCTTTCTATAGTGTCACTGTATATAATGTCATTGTATAATACTGTTGAGGGGGGCCTGACAATAAAATCTTTTAGTCTCCCTCCTGAGGGGGCCCCTTGTGGGTCTGGGCCCCAAAGCAGCTGCTTCCCCTGCTTCCCTTATTGCTACGCCCCTAATACTGCTGATAATGACATTGCCTCCAGGTATCTGCTGTTTTAAACAGCAGAAACCAGGTGGCGAAGGCGCCCACTCAGCTTCTGAGCAGGCTCCATGTTTGAATCCCGAACTTGCACCAAATGTGTCCGGCGGTCATCCTTAAAGGGAACCTGTCATCAACTTTATGCTGACGTCACTGAGGACAGCATTAATTAGTGACAGAAATACTGATTTCAGCGGTGTGTCACTCATGAGCTAAAAGTATGTGGTTGTGGAGAACCAGTATCATAATCATTGCAGCACAGGCCTTGAAAAGAGTCAAATCTACCTGAGAAGAGTCATGGTAATTCATAATCTCCTGCTCTCCCCGGCCATCTGCTGATGACTGGCAGTTCTCTCCTAGAGAGAAAGGGAGAAAACTAGGTAGAAGACTGTCAGTCATCAGCAGGTGGGCAGGAGAGCAGGAATTCATCAATAACCATGACTCTTCCCAGGTGTCCATGACTCTTTTCCAGGCCTAGTCTGCAATGATTGTGATGTTGGTTCTCGACAACCATCTATTAATTTATAAATGACAGAGCGCTGAAATCAACTCACCTGTCTCTACTTTATTGTGCCGTTAGTATGGGCAGCATAAAGCTGATGACAGGTTCCCTTTAAGGGGGTTAAAAAAAAACCAAAAACCTAATGTTTTCTTGTCATTTTACTATAAAATGCACCCATGAATGCTGTGTTGGCCTCATGTGTAAACAGGTGAAATGAATGAGGTCTTACTGAGAAGCAAATAACCACAAAGCCAGAAAAAAAATCCATCCCTCCACCTGCCACTAGTGTACCTGAACGGTGCAGACCTATGCAGGAGCCCAGTTTGTCCAGTAAAACTATAGAAGACAATGGTTTCTGTTGATGTTGAGAGAAAATGGCACAGACGTACTAAAGTGTTTGCGCCTGCTTTTAGTCAAAAAAATGTTGTTTTAGACTTAGTCTTATTTTTTAGTTGCATTTACTACTGAAATTGCGCCTATTTTGGAGGCTTTTGCGCCTTGTGCGCCTATTTTGATTGTTTGAGTGAATTTAGAAGTTTTCTAACTTTTGCACCATTTTTCTGATCTAGTTATGTAGTTGTTTTTTTTTTTTTTTTTGCACCTGAATTTGTCGCAAAACAGTCTAATTCTTACTCCACACCAGGGCTGGCGTACTTTTCTCTCTTTTCAGTGGTGAAGTGTGACTTCTCTTGCATTAAAAGTCGCAGTTTACTGGAGAGACGTGACTTTTCACAGCACAGATGCTATTTTTTTTCATGTGAAAATAAATTTGACCAGTCTCAGTGAATATGAACCTGTCTAACTGAAAAACCACCACCAGAGGGCAGACTAATAGGAATACACCGAGTCTAATTCATCAACGGTTGTGCGACTTAATAAATACTTGGCAAAGGAAAGACAGACAAATGAAATACATCAGTCTTATTTTATGGCCAAAAACAGACGACCTACACGAATAGGTGAAGTCGCAAAAGATATTCTTTTGAATTAGTGTAAAAAAATTAAAATTGTCGAATGAGCACAATTTCAGTAGTAAATGCGACTAAAAAATATAAGACTGCCTAAAACAGCATTTTTAGACTGAAAACAGGCACAAACACTATAGTAAATGTGCCGCCATGTGCTTCCCACCCCATTCAATTGAATGGAACTAATTTTCAGTTCCTGAACATTCTGCACCAAAATCTACAGTGTGTGAAGGCACCCGACTCCCAGGACCCCCGCCAGTCAGCTGTTGGTAGAGGCCAGGCATTCCATGAGAGCAGCAGCCTCTTCCTAGGCCATGTGACTTCACCGTATGTCGGTCACATGGCCTAGTTGCAGCTCAGCCCCATTCAAGTCAATGGGGCTGAGCTGCAATACTAAGCACTGCCACTACAAATGCAAGAAAAAGGGGGTCAGTCAGCACATCCCAGTGTGCAGGTGCATGCTGCTGTGGCTAGAAACACAAAGAGAAAAATACAATGCAACAGCACTCTGCAAACCAAATAAAGTACAATAATAATTATAGAAAATATTTTGGTGCTAATGCTACGCTCATTTTGTAAATATGAGATTCTTGGCAAATACACTTTGTACAAAATTATTTGGGCCCATCTGCCAAACGTCAAGGCGATCTCTGTAAGATTGGAATCTAACACCAAATACTACCTGTTATGTGCCATGATGGCCACCCCTGACCAGCCAGTCTGCGCCATAGGCTGATTTTAATTAGTGTAAGGGCCCATTCACATGACCGTGGAGCACAGTCTGGGACGGTCCGTGAAAACCCGGATCGTGCTCCTTCTGAGGGCAGGAGCGCACGGCGTCATTGGTTGCTATTACGCCACGCTCCTCCTGAGGCCGTCGCTGTACAGTGATACACTGTACACGCTCATATATCTTGGATATCTTTTCTAGGATAACCCCTTTAAATTATTTTATCCATGCTCCATGAGTGTAAGCAAAATCCACCTGCAGTGCTTCAGTCTGTCCTCCACGTTGCCTGCCTGATGTGTAAAGTTTAAATGGAGCCGAGCACCAATCAGAGATGTGTTTGCAGGCTGACAACCAATCAAATTTCTAGGCTCAGCCCAGGGTAGGAGACAGCAAGAGGCAGTTAAGGGGAAGATGACTGTTGGAAGCAGAAAAGAGCGTCTTATTCCCTCCATAGTGTGGTCCTGACAAGAGAGAGCCCTGATCCACATGCCTCGACACATCTTGTTAGCAGGAGTTGTCAAAAACTGTTGTCAGGGAGAGATTTATGACCATAGGGCTGTGTGCCTCAGTTGAAGAGTGACACTATCAAGCTGTTTCCCTTGACAGGCTGTTCAGCTGCCCATAGTAACCGCCAATGTAAGAACAATGTAACCATCAAGCTTTGTACCCAATGGTGACTGTAACCGCTAAGGACTGCGCCACCTGCTGGAGTAAGGTCAAGACTCAAGATGCATATGGCCATCTCACTGCTGCACCATCCTCAAGTGGGGTCCTAGAATAGGTTCCAGGGTCACTCATAAAACTTCATATGGCACCATACCTGATGGCCTGAGGATCTTGAGGTTGACTACCCACATTCGCCAACTGTACCTTGATGAAATTTGGAGGTTCTAGCAGGAAGTCCATCGCCCAGTGGCGAAAATAGACATCTGCTTAACCAACCAGACTGTGCATGGGCAGCTTCCTTCCCGTTCACTGCTATGGGACTTGCACGCTCAGCTATTTTTGGAAGTCTCATAGCAGCGAAAGGAGGACAAGCAACGCAAGCGCCACCCCCCACCCCCCATTCACTACTATTGGTTGCGAATTCGCTCACTGTTTTTGAAAGTCTCATAGCAGTGAATAGAGAGGATGCCATGCAAGGCTGGTCTGGCCCCAGTCCTATTAATAAGTCATAAATATCCCAGATGGAAATACCCCTTTAAGTAATATTCATTCTGAAATAACTAAGTTAGGCCTTATGCACATGACTGTGTTTTTGTTCCGCGTCCGATCCACATTTTTTGCAGGTTGCATGTGGACCCATTAATTTCTACGGGGCTGCAAAAAATGCAGACAGCACATGGATGTCATCCATGTGCTGTCCGCATCAGTGGTAAAAAGTATAAACCTGAAGGTGTCGGCCCCTTACAGAGTAATGAGGGGGGAGTTGCAGAGAGCGATGAGGAGAAAGCAAAGCTACTAAATATTTTTTTCTCCACTGTATTCACTGAGGAAAATAAACTGTCAGATGATATGCAGAATATAAAAGTAAAAGTGCCCTGTCTGACCCAGGAAGAAGTACAGCGACGTCTTAAAAAGATTAAAATAGACAAATCGCCAGGACCGGATGGCGTACACCACCGTATCCTAAGAGAATTAAGTAATGTCATCGCCAGACCCTTATTTCTGATATTTAAGGACTCTATACTGACAGGGAGTGTTCCACAGGATTGGCACATAGCAAATGTGGTGCCAATATTCAAAAAGGGTCCAAAAACAGAGCTCGGAAACTATAGGTCGGTAAGTTTAACATCTGTCGTGGGTAAACTGTTTGAAGGTTTTCTAAGAGATGCTATCTTGGAGTACCTCAATGAAAATAAGCAAATAACTCCATATCAGCATGGCTTCATGAGGGATCGGTCATGTGAAACCAATTTAATCAGTTTCTATGAGGAGGTAAGTTCTAGACTGGACCGCAGCGAATCAATGGATGTCGTATATCTGGACTTCTCCAAAGCATTTGACACGGTACCACATAAAAGGTTAGTATACAAAATGAGAATGCTTGGCCTGGGAGAAAATATTCTGTATGTGGGTAAGTAACTGGCTCAGTGATAAAAAACAGAGGGTGGTTATTAACGGCACATACTCAGATTGGGTCACTGTCACTAGTGGGGTACCACAGGGGTCAGTATTGGGCCCTATTCTCTTCAATATATTTATTAATGATCTTGTAGAAGGCTTGCACAGTAAAATATCAATTTTTGCAGATGACACTAAAGTGTGTAAAGTAATTAACACAGAAGAGGACAGTACACTGCTACAGATGGATCTGGATAGACTGGAGGCTTGGGCAGAGAAGTGGTCAGATGAGGTTTAACACTGACAAATGTAAGGTTATGCACACAAGAAGGAAAAATGCAAGTCACCAGTACATACTAAATGGTAAAACACTGGGTAACACTGACATGGAAAAGGACCTAGGAATTTTAGTGAACAGCAAACTAAGCTGCAGAAACCAGTGTCAGACAGCTGCTGCCAAGGCCAATAAGATAATGGGTTGCATCAAAAGAGGCATAGATGCCCGTGATGAGAACATAGTCCTGCCACTTTACAAATCACTAGTCAGACCACACATGGAGTACTGTGTACAGTTCTGGGCTCCTGTGAACAAGGCAGACATAGCAGAGCTGGAGAGGGTTCAGAGGAGGGCAACTAAACCATAACTGGAATGGGTGGACTACAGTACCCAGAAAGATTATCAAAATTAGGGTTATTCACTTTAGAAAAAAGATGACTGAGGGGAGACCTAATAACTATGTATAAATATATCAGGGGTCAGTATAGAGATCTATCCCATCATCTATTTATCCCCAGGACTGTGACGAGGGGGCATCCTCTGCGTCTGGAGGAAAGAAGGTTTGTACACAAACATAGAAGAGGATTCTTTACGGTAAGAGCAGTGAGACTATGGAACTCTGTATGAGGAGGTGGTGATGGTAAGTTCACTAAAAGAGTTCAAGAGAGGCCTGGATGTATTTCTGGAGGGTAATAATATTACAGGTTATAGTTACTAGAGATGGGTTGTTGATCCAGGGAGTTATTCTGATTGCCTGATTGGAGTCGGGAAGGAATTTTTTCCCCTAAAGTGAGGAAAATTGGCTTCTACCTCACAGGGGTTTTTTGCCTTCCTCTGGATCAACTTGTAGGATAACAGGCCGATCTGGATGGACAGATGTCTTTGTTCGGCCTTATAAACTATGTTACTATGTATGTCTGTACTGCAGGAAAAAAAAGTAGAAAATGCCCTATTCTTGTCCGTTTGGCAGACAATAGGACTTTTAAGCGGGACTCACGTGGCTGTTATCCGTGTTCTATGGTTTGCGGACTGCAAATGTCATACGCTTGTGTGCATGAGGCCGTAGTGGAGCATTGCTAAGATTTCTAGTCTTAGGAGTCCTAGCATGGCTGCGCTCAATGAGAATACTCACTCGTGGCGCCGAGGGTCGATAACAGTACAGGTGAACCCTGTGGGGGATGTATCAATCTTCTATGCCAGTTTTATTGTGTATAAAAATGTAAACTTTATCCGAACGTCCCATTTTATGACTAAAACTGCAATTTTTGCCACGTTTACAGAAAGCTGATGGAAGAGGGCGGGTCCATCGTGACCCGACACATTTACCAATATAGCTTAGCTTTTTTCCAGAATTTGCGATTGAGGCTCCTGCCATAGATGTAAACCTAGCCTGATACGTGTTATATATACTAGGGGATCACATACAGTACATAATAACATATAAATCCCAGAATTCTGGGCCTCCTATGCTATCCACAATGACCTCCATAACCAGTGACAATGCCATAAAAGGGGCCAACCATTGCCCTCCTGTTTCATCCATTGTCTCTGTACCTGGCAGCCATAGTTCCCCAAGAAATTCCAGCAATATTGACCCCATAGGTGTTATCCACAGTGATACCAGGGCAGACAGTCCCAGTGCCCCCATAACAGCCCACCACTGACTGTGGCTAGGTGCTGCGGGCAATATGACCTCACTGCCTGAACTGACCCCCGTAGCAAAGAGCTGACAGGTCACCATTCAATTGTATTAGCATCCAGCCGTGACCAAACTTGCAAATCACATGACCCTATTCACTTTCATTAGGGTGAGATGCTGCAGCACTACGTTGCGATCGGTTGCCGCGTGGCCACGGCCGAATCTCATTTATATTTTTTTTAAATCAACCTACACGTGTTAAAATATTTAAAGGGAGTCTTTCATCTGTTTTTCACCTATATAACTAAGAGCACTGCCCACAGAAGATTGCATACACATCCCAGACATACCTGTGTGCACTGTGTGTCTGTATTACATGTCACATCTCAGACATACCTGTGTGCACTGTGTGTGTATTACATGTCACATCCCAGACATACCTGTGTGCACTGTGTGTGTATTACATGTCACATCCCAGACATACCTGTGTGCACTGTGTGTCTGTATTACATGTCACATCTCAGACATACTTGTGTGCACTGTGTGTCTGTATTACATGTCACACCCCAGATATACCTGTGTGCACTGTGTGTCTGTATTACATGTCACATCCCAGACATACCTGTGTGCACTGTGTGTCTGTATTACATGTCACATCCCAGACATACCTGTGTGCACTGTGTGTCTGTATTACATGTCACATCTCAAACATACCTGTGTGCACTGTGTGTCTGTATTACATGTCACATCCCAGACATACCTGTGTGCACTGTGTGTCTGTATTACATGTCACATCCCAGACATACCTGTGTGCACTGTGTGTGTATTACATGTCACATCCCAGACATACCTGTGTGCACTGTGTCTGTATTACATGTCACATCCCAGACATACCTGTGTGCACTGTGTGTCTGTATTACATGTCACATCCCAGACATACCTGTGTGCACTGTGTGTCTGTATTACATGTCACATCCCAGACATACCTGTGTGCACTGTGTGTCTGTATTACATGTCACATCTCAAACATACCTGTGTGCACTGTGTGTCTGTATTACATGTCACATCCCAGACATACCTGTGTGCACTGTGTGTCTGTATTACATGTCACATCCCAGACATACCTGTGTGCACTGTGTGTGTATTACATGTCACATCCCAGACATACCTGTGTGCACTGTGTCTGTATTACATGTCACATCCCAGACATACCTGTGTGCACTGTGTGTGTGTTTTACATGTCACATCCCAGACATACCTGTGTGCACTGTGTGTCTGTTTTACATGTCACATCCCAGACATACCTGTGTGCACTGTGTGTCTGTATTACATGTCACATCCCCGACATACCTGTGTGCACTGTGTGTGTGTATTACATGTCACATCCCCGACATACCTGTGTGCACTGTGTGTCTGTATTACATGTCACATCCCAGACATACCTGTGTGCTCTGTGTGTCTGTATTACATGTCACATCCCAGACATACCTGTGTGCACTGTGTGTGTGTATTACATGTCACATCCCAGACATACCTGTGTGCACTGTGTGTATTCCATGTCACATCCCAGACATACCTGTGTGCACTGTGTGTCTGTATTACATGTCACATCCCAGACATACCTGTGTGCACTGTGTGTCTGTATTACATGTCACATCCCAGACATACCTGTGTGCACTGTGTGTGTATTACATGTCACATCCCAGACATACCTGTGTGCACTGTGTCTGTATTACATGTCACATCCCAGATATACCTGTGTGCACTGTGTGTGTGTTTTACATGTCACATCCCAGACATACCTGTGTGCACTGTGTGTCTGTTTTACATGTCACATCCCCGACATACCTGTGTGCACTGTGTGTCTGTATTACATGTCACATCCCCGACATACCTGTGTGCACTGTGTGTGTGTATTACATGTCACATCCCCGACATACCTGTGTGCACTGTGTGTCTGTATTACATGTCACATCCCAGACATACCTGTGTGCTCTGTGTGTCTGTATTACATGTCACATCCCAGACATACCTGTGTGCACTGTGTGTGTGTATTACATGTCACATCCCAGACATACCTGTGTGCACTGTGTGTATTCCATGTCACATCCCAGACATACCTGTGTGCACTGTGTGTCTGTATTACATGTCACATCCCAGACATACCTGTGTGCACTGTGTGTGTATTACATGTCACATCCCCGACATACCTGTGTGCACTGTGTGTCTGTATTCCATGTCACATCCCAGACATACCTGTGTGCACTGTGTATTCCATGTCACATCCCAGACATACCTGTGTGCACTGTGTGTCTGTATTACATGTCACATCCCAGACATACCTGTGTGCACTGTGTGTCTGTATTCCATGTTCCATCCCAGACATACCTGTGTGCACTGTGTGTCTGTATTACATGTCACATCCCAGACATACCTGTGTGCACTGTGTGTCTGTATTACATGTCACATCCCAGACACACCTGTGTGCACTGTGTGTCTGTATTACATGTCACATCCCAGACATACCTGTGTGCACTGTGTGTCTGTATTACATGTCACACCCCAGACATACCTGTGTGCACTGTGTGTGTATTACATGTCACATCCCAGACATACCTGTGTGCACTGTGTGTCTGTATTACATGTCCAGGAAAAGCACTTTTATTCTGCTGGAAAACAGCTCCCAAGTGCCCAAAGCAAACCAGACTGAAGAGGGGAGGGCTGCTTTAGCTGCTCACATCTGGGGATTGGAAACAGATAGAAAAATGGTTCTGACCTTCATTGAAAGCTGGCATTCCAAGCTTTCAAATGATACCAAAATCACTTATATCCAGTATATCAGAAGATATAACTGTTAGAAATCGAGTCGGGAGAGAAAGCCGCTTTTAGTTTCACTTTCAGCTGGTCACTTGAGAGCTGTTTTCCTGCAGAATAAAAGTGCTTTTCCTGGACATGTAATACAGACACACAGTGCACACAGGTATGTCTGGGATGTGACATGTAATACACACAGTGCACACAGGTATGTCTGGGGTGTGACATGTAATACAGACACACAGTGCACCCAGGTATGTCTGGGATGTGACATGTAATACAGACACACAGTGCACACAGGTATGTCTGGGATGTGACATGTAATACAGACACACAGTGCACACAGGTATATCTGGGATGTGACATGTAATACAGACACACAGTGCACACAGGTATGTCTGGGATGTGACATGTAATACAGACACACAGTGCACACAGGTATGTCTGGGATGTGACATGTAATACAGACACACAGTGCACACAGGTATGTCTGGGATGTTACATGTAATAGACACACAGTGCACACAGGTATGTCTGGGATGTGACATGTAATACAGACACACAGTGCACACAGGTATGTCTGGGATGTGACATGTAATACAGACACACAGTGCACACAGGTATGTCTGGGATGTGACATGTAATACACACACAGTGCACACAGGTATGTCTGGGATGTGACTACAATCTTCTGTGGGGCACTGCTGTTAGTTATATAGGTGAAAAACAGGTGAAAGACTCCCTTTAAAAAAAAAAAAAAAAAAGTAAAAATGATGCGCTTACTTTTCAGATCCCCCATCAGATTCAGTTTACACTGCTCCAGTGATGACGTGTCTTCTCAACACGTGACCACAGCAGCCAAGTGATGGTGGCACCAGGCTGTCATGCCACCCAGCGTACAATGTAGTTCAATGCCAGTTGTGTGAGGATCAGGACAATTATCTCATGAGAAAATGTTGTTCATCAGATGGTCACATTTGTCATGCAGCACCTAAACTCCTCATTTGTCGGCAGCAAAAAGGAAACTATGGGGATGAACGATCGTAGTATCGATCATTCATCCCCTATCATCGTGCACGCAAGTGCAACAAACATGGGGGCAATGATCCGGAAGGTTCGTTCCCAATCACTGCCTGATTGGCCTGTGAAAAGGGCCCTTAGAGGATAACAATCAGTATAAGCTACTTAAAACATAACTTTCTTTGAACTCCTTTGGTTATTTTTCAGTCAAAAATGTAAAAAAGTTTGCATTAATTAGATTAAACACAAATTTTACTTCAAATTTAAATATTAAAAGTTATATTTCTTACATTTTTTGACAGAAATATATAAAAAGTGTTAGCTGCCTTTTGTGTCAAAGCTTCTTGTATTCACTAACATGGTTTTAGGAATGCTCACATTTGATTTACTTTCACTGCTGCTAATTGACATTGAGTTCATTTTATCTCCATTAGGGCTCATGCACACGGCCGTGCCTGTATTGCGGCCCACAAACAGCTGTTCCGCAATATTCAGACATCGACCGTGTGCACTCGCATCACGGAAGGTCGGTGCGGAACGGAGGCACGGAACTCCAAGGAAGCACTACAGAGTACTCTTGTGGGGTTTCTCTCTGTGCCTCCGCACCGCAAAAATATAGAACATGTTCTATTTTTTTGCTATGTGGACGTATCACGGATCCATTCAAGTTGCAGGAGTCTGGATCCGCCTGTGGAATCCGCATGAATGTTCCCCACGCATTAGGGACTGCAAATTGCAGTCCCTAATGCACAGAATGGCGGAATAACGCCCATGTACATGAGCCCTTAGGTTGCTTTAAAGGGGTATTCCGGCTGTCTGAAGTTATCCCCTACAGGATAGGAGATAACTATTAGATCGGTGGGGTCCTGAGACCCTGTACCGCCTGCAGCATCCCCACCCCACCCAGGGGGAAGGGTTGGCGCTCCATTTATTTATTTGGGAGTTCTGGAGATAGTGAAGTACAGAGCGCCACTATCTCTGGAATTCCCATCATCATCATTTTGCTCATTTCAGGGGGGCTGCAGGCAGGAACGGACTGGGAACTTAAAGTGGTTCTGGAAAAAATACTAAAAGTGGTTTTATAGTTGGGTCCAAATTGATGGAAGGCGGGGCCAGCGATACCATATTGTGGCTCATTATACCATCCCAACAGAGCCAAATACCAGAGTCCGTCACAAAATACATCCCCAAAAACTTCCACTGGCCGGCCCTGAGGAGGGCTCAGGCGCCCCCCTGGGCATCGGCTCACTGGGAAATTTCCCTGTAAGGTCTATGACCAATCTGCCCATGGCTGCATGGAGTATGGGCCCCTGTTCTCATGATCTAATAGTTACTCCTTATCCTGTGGATAGGGGACAACTTCAAACAACCAGAATACCCCTTTATACCAGCTTTTATGTGGTCGTAAGACCTGCCCTCTCCCTGAGGTTGTACTGACCCAAACCTAAGTCCCCACAGGTTGGGTAGGGTCCTGCCTTCTCCTTTCCATCACACAGCTCTGCAGATGATCCCTCCCCAATGACATCTACTAGAACATAAATCACACTTCTGGAGCCTTTGGAGAATCTTGATGCCAGTTTTCCGTACACAGGTTTATTAAGTCACTTTTATTGGTCATAAATCTCAGTATTACTCAAGGTGTGGATGCCACAAGTTTGACCATTTTATCACCCAGCAGTTTCTATGAACCACGTGATGCCATCAGGACCTCAGGTTTAGGCACAAGGCTTCATTTCCCACAAGTGTGGAGGCCACGCCACAGAAAAGTAAGAAGATGTGAGCCTTGTCCTCAGTCCAAGCTTACACTACGACTCTGTTTTATTGAAGAATGGATCTTCTTCTGGCGCAGGCGTTCTCTGTTCATATTTTCCAACCTGAAGACAAAATAAGATATACGATTACACACAGCAGGCGTCAACTATAGGGAAGTAATGTGCTGCGTGGCAGATAAACATGTGGCAGGATCTGCCTCAGCCTTTCTGTGCATTTCTACTTGCCTAGAGAACGCCCCAATTCACAGTGAACAGCAGCGGCTTTGCCGCACTGTTCTCGGCCGCACAGCACACTGCCATCCCACAGCCACAACGTGGAAACCCAGCCTTTTTCTTGCTGGAATCAAAAGCTGTTTTTGTCATAAAAATACAGAAAAGAACATAGACTTATGTGTCACTGATAGCAAGAGCTGTGTATAAGCATTGTTTCTATGAGGGTGCCTCCACACGTGGCAGACTTTGGTCTAATTCAAACATCCGTGGACCACGGTCTGTGAAAACCTGTCCTGCTGAGTGCACGGCGTCATTGGTTACTATGATGCCGTGCGCTTCGTGCTACCACACTCAAACAGATCATACAGCGGCGGTGGCACAAAGCGCACAGCGTCATAGCAACCAATGACCCCGTGCGCTCGTGCACTCAGCAGGACGGGTTTTCACGGACTGTGGTCCACGGATGTGTGAATGAGGCCTTTGTTGCAGAAAGTTTCGGTGACTGAATATCAGCTCCATTCATTGGACAGGGGCGTGCAGAAATCCATGTGCTTCCTGCCAAAGCAACCCCATTCACATGAAAGTAGATGATTTTCAGTTGCAAAAATTTTCACAATTTCACACAATTTGCCAGGTGTGAGAGTGCCCCTAGGTGTCAGTACTGCCTGCTTATCACCCAATAAGATAAGCATCTGCTGGTGGTGGCCAAACCAGACATTCCCCAAGTAACCATATCAGACCATAGTGATGCTGTGAGGGTAGGGCCACATGTGGCGTCACTGACACTGCTGCGATCCAGTCAAAAATCATGGCATCACGAGGCGGCTGTGACTTTTAAACTGGTTTTTAAAGGGGTTATCCATGATTAATCTCTTTCTAACAAAGCTAGAACCAGCCCTGTACCTCACATGGATCCAGAGATCTCCTCATTCATTGCTCTGCTAGATTTATATCAAGCTGATAGTTTAAGGGGAGTGTCCTTTCTCAGAGAGCAGGTCCCTTCTACTGCAGCTGGTGTGTCCACCTCAGCAGGTGGACAGAAAAGTCAGAAAAAGAGCAAACAGCAGGTGGCGCTATACAGATAGCTTTTATTGGATAAGTCAATGGCTATACTACTAATTATATGCAATTACAAAAGTATTCCGATCCTGGTTTGAAAACTATAGGATATAACCCCCTTAACCAACTAACTGTTTTGCCCACGTCCAGCTCGGGCAGTGTGAAAAGTAGCTAACTGGAGGGGGGGGAGGCTGCTTTAGATGGTGATATCTCCTCAATGGTAGCAGCTAGAAACATGCAACTGTCTGAAAGCTGACAGTCCAGGCTTTCATACAATGACAGCTAAAGTCCAAGTAACAGAGGAGAAATCACTGTTAGAAATCAAGTCAGGAATAATTGAGAGTAAAACCTGTTTTTACTTTCATTTTCAGCTGCATTCACAGCATCCCGATTTCTATCAGTGATATCTTACTCTGTCCTGAACATATTGTCTGAAAGCTTGGAATGTCTGCTTTCAAACAAGACCAGTTGCATGTTTCCATTCAGGAGGTAGCAGCATCTAAAGCAGCCCTCCCCCTCCAGTTAGCTACTTTTCCCACTGCTGGAGCTCCACTCTGGCAAAACAGTTAGGGGGTTAATGAGGCACACGACTATACTGGAACACACTGTTTCAGCTGCAAAACTGTAGCGCCTTAACCGGTAGTGTGGGTTTGTGGGTGAAACCAATGTATTCCTGTGAAATCGTGTCCAGTTAATCAGTTTTACAAACCGCACTGGCTGCATAGCATCAGGAAGGTCTAAAGGGTTACTCGTGAATTAACTCAATGATTGTTCTTAGCCAGAAATGGGATGGTTTTCTGCTAGACCACCGGGGTCCATCAAATGAGTCGGAGCTCACCGAAGGATTCTCTGTAGGTCCAGTTCAACTAACAGGAATGTATAAAGTTACTCAAAACTGTATGCACAAAACCAACAACACTATATCTAGTAAACGACCGGACCTGATTTGCCTTAGCTGAGCATCTTCCTTCGACACAGGCTTCGGCTTCTGGTTGGCTTCAGAAATCATGGTTCGGATTTTATCCAGACAGTCGGCCAGGTTGCGCATCTGGTGACGGCTGACTTGTGAGGCTACAATTAATTCTCCTTCGCGGTTTATCCGGTTCTTATTCTAGGTAATGGAGGAGCAGACAAACTGGATTGAGTCATGAAACATGAGCATCTTAACACTGCGGATGAATGCAGCTTATGAAGTGCTTTGTAATAAACTAGATGGCCGTCATCTGAACCCTCTGAGCTGACCATCTATGGGAACTTCCTGATTCGCTCAGATGGCATGAGCGGGGGTGAGGATAAGCTGTCAGGAGGATTGCTATCAGACAAATAAGCGGTTGCTGACAGCTACGCTTGATATGGTCACCATTAGGCTGCCTCCAGATGGCTGTAATACAGCTCAATGTAGATATGTATATTCTGTGCAAGAACAAATGACGTCAATACAATTTTTATGAAAAGGTGTTCTGGAATGGATCAGATCCTTTTCTAGGAAGAAGATATATAACTCCTAACAAAAACATGCTAAGAACGACCACGCTTGAAAGACAGGAAGTCATGGCATTTTTTTTTTTTTTTTTTTTTTACAGGTGAAGGATCAGCAATGAGTAATGATCAATTTTTCCCGTAAATGACGGGTTTGACAGGTTTCTTTTAGTTTACGTGGAATATCCTGCAGCATATTCTAATCCTCAAAAAGCATCAGGAACCCAGTACTAAAAGCTTGAACAGAACCATATAGTCAGTGTACAGCACACAGCAGGCATAAATGTCACATCTGGTTAAGGCCTCTTTTACACGAACGTATTTTTTGCGGACTCCGATCCGCATTTTTCACATGAAAAATGCAGACCCATTCATTTCTATTGGTTTGCATCCGTATGCCCGTTCTGTAGGCCTGCAAAATAAATAGAACATGTCCTATCCTTGTCCGTATTACGGACAAGAATAGTACTGTTCTATTAGGGGCCAGCTGTTCCGTTCCGTTGTTTTTGCGGCTCCACAATTTACGGACCACAAAACACAACGTTCGTGTGAAAGAGGCCTAATGAAGGGGAAATTAAAGGGGTTTTCTGAGTTTTTTTTTAAGGGGTTGTCCCATCATAGACTATGGGGGCATATCGCTAGGATATGCCCCCAATTGTCTGATAGGTGCGTCTCCCACCTCTGGGACCCGCACCTATGTGGAGAACAGAGTGGGGAAAGTGAAGGAGGGCGCACTGCGCATGCGCAGCCGCCCTCCATCCATCCATTTCTATGGGGCTGCTGAAAACAGCCGAGCGCTGGCTCAGCTATTTCCATCAGCCCCATAGAAATGAATAGGGGCGGTGGCTGCGCATGCGTGGTGCGCTCCCATTCACTTCTATGGGAGCAGCTCTTGGTGGTGGACGGACCCCGGGAAACCTGGGGTCCTCCAGCCACTACTCTCCCCACTCTGTTCTTGTTGTAGGTGCGGGTCCCAGAGGTGGCCCCCATTGTCTGTGATGGGAATACCCCTTTAAATGATAAGTAGGGATCCAGCACCCAGGACCCCCACCAATCAGCTGTTTGAGAAGGCACCAATGCTCACATTAGCTCTGCTGCCTTCATTCTGCTCACCAAGCACAGAGCTGTCCATTTCATAGTGGCTGTGCTTGGTATCACAGCTCAGCCGAATAGAAGTAAATGGGGCTGAGCTGTGATACCAAGCACAGCCACTATGAAATGGATGGCGCTGTGCTTGGTGCCAAGGCCTTGTGACTGATGAGAGGGACATCACACGCAAGCTGGAGACGGCTACAGTGAGTGCTGGTGTCTTGTCAAACAGCTGATCGACAGGGGTCTCAGGTGTCGGACCCCACTGATCACATACGGATGACCTCATCAGTAAAAAAAAATAAAAAATCTTGGAAAAAAACATTTAACACCAGTAGCAGTGCATGCAACAGATCACAAGAAAACATCAGCTTCATATTTGTCTTATGTCTGAAAACCTCAAACAAAGATCCAAGAAGCAAGCACTTACCTGCACAGAGATCTTCTGCCTGACATCTTCAGGGATCCAGTCAGCTGAGGACAAGTGGAATCGCACTTCAGCCTTTGTGTTAACTGTGTAAAGAAGAAAAGAAAATATACATTGCACAGAAAATCACCAAAATAATGACCTGCTTATATACAGCAGTCAATTTGAACAGGGAAAGTGGTAGTGTAAAGTATGGGGGACCTCAGCCTGTCCAAAAGATTCTTAAAGCTCCTGGCCTGTCTCTTTTGCAAGCTTGGAGACCCCCCTTTTCTGTTCACTTTTACTTTTGTCATTTTTACCACTGCTAGGAATACTGGAAGGTGAGTACCTGAGCATCAGCTAGTAACTATAATGCTACACATGATGCAGATCATGCAAAAGCAACTGCTGTTTATGCAGTTCTATTTTTTACACTGCCATACCAAGGTAAAAAGTCCAGATACAATATATTCATTTTTCCCTATTGTTAAATACCTCTGATGTTTAACAGACTGCTGTAGTTCAGTAGACTCCCTAAGGATGACCATACCTATCTGACAGGTCCCTCACAACCCACAATACACACGCATCCTCAGATCAGCCAAGTATGCACGTGTTCTCAAAGTGAAGAGCACAGTAAGCTTCCGCCAGACACTTCCGGTGGTGGCTTATCTCCCAGAGAACGAAACGATTAAGCCGTGTCCGTGCTCAAATCGATGAGCAGGTGGTCAGTGAGGCATCCGTGAAGGATCCGTGTTTTGCTGTCTGTGTTGCATCCGTGTTTCACTGACACTGAACAGCTGAAAAATAATTTTCAAACCATCTCTTAATGATGCGTGAAACACGGATGCAACATGGATGACATCCGTGGTTTTCACAGACCCATAGACTATAATAGGCGTGAGGGATCCGGGAACACAGATCAAGATAGGACATGCATCCGTGCTAAAAAAAACGGAACCACGGACCGTGATGAAACACTGATGTCTGAACAAACACATTCAAATGTATGCAGATGTGTGCTGTTCGTGGAGAACACGTACAGCACACGTCCGAGAAACACTGACGTGTGAATGAGGCTTTAGGCATGTTAAAATCCAACAGCCTGATCATTCTTGGCAGACTGAGGAGGGTCGGGAGGCCCCTGTACACATTAGATGGTCAGTTCGTCCCTCCAACATTCAGCTACGGTGCATGGCCAGCTTTAGATGCTGTAGTTCTTCAGTTTTCCTGGAATATTCCTGTCCATCTCATTCACTGTCTAATGCTCCCTCTCCCTTTGGGGCCGCAAAAGATGCAGAGAGCACGCAGTGTGCTGTCTGCATCCGCACTTCCGGTTCGCGGACCCGCAAAAAAAATAGAACATGTCCTATTCTTGTCCACAGCCACGGACAACATAAGGCGGTGTCCGTGTTTTGTGAATCCGCAAAACACATGCGGACATGTGAATGGACCCTTATGAAGAGGTGCCGGACTCTCTACAACTTCGCCAGATCCACCGCTGCGTCTAAATGTAAGGCGGCTTCCTTGCTGTCTTACATTTAGACCATTTTCTACACCTAAACCAGGCGTAGAAAAGGATGTCCTCAGCCTGTCCTCTTCCATGCCATATTTTTTTAGACTTGGAGTGAGCGGGGGAAAGTGGCAGACTGGCGTATTTCTGATTAGTAAATGACCCCCTGAAAATCTTGCATGCAAGTTAAATCAGTGTTTCAGTCTTTTCCGTCCGGCTTGCATCCATTTTTCACCAGCGTGAAGAATAACACTCAACATCTAGGAACCATCAGAGAAAAACGCATTTTATCCGGAGGCCCTCCGTTTTTCACACAAGCCCCATTCATTTCTATGCGTTTTTCCTGAACGCAAAGATGACCAGTGAAAAATGATGCTCATGTGCACAGAGCCACTGAAATGAATGGGTCAGGATTCAGTCCGGATGCTGTGTGTTCACAAAACGCATCGCATCAGGCGGAAAAAATCTGAAATTAACCTTTATCTAGCACAGGCACAAACACATACACCAGATATGGTATAGCAGAGAATGCAGGGACATTCTGTCATGTCATCCAGTGGTCATGGGATATCTTGATTGTCTGTAAATTGGTGTATATTTTCTTGACCTTGTGTCACGCCCCTCACCTTTGTTAACGTTCTGTCCTCCGGGACCACTGCTCTTGCTGTACGAGATGGTCAGACGATCTGAGGAAATATATTTTAATAATGAATTAACAAGTAAATCTCTCAAAATGTTACATCTAAGGCCTTGTTCACGTATCCATTGCCGGATCCCCATTGAAAGCAAATGGGGTCTGACGGTGATCCGGCCAATTTCCATCATAAATTCCGGTTTTCAGCTAGAAGAAAACCGTTTCATGCAGCGGAAATCGGCCAGATCACTGCCGGACACATTGTAGACGCAATTTTACTTCTACGCTAAGTGCTCATGATGTTAAGGGTAATCACTCATCATGAAATTCACTGATAAGACTCATTACGCCAAATCGCAGATTGTGGCAATGCCATGTTTGCACCATAATTTGTGACTTTTTGAGCTTCAGGAAAGTGCAGAGAAAGGGGGAGTGTCTTATTGGGAGGGGCAGGGCTTAGCCACCCATCCCATTTAGTATACCTTTGGTGGAAGCGATAGCTGAAGTCTGCGCCAGCCTGTAGGCGCATCTCACGCTTGTGCAGGGAGATCAAGACTGGCGTATGGATGCACCAGTCTTGATAAATGTCCAGTAGGACTAATCTCTGCTGAATGTAATGATACCTTTCACTTAGCGATTTGTTGCTTCATTCTGGAGTACTTTTAATCCATATGCAAATGAGCAGTTAAGTGCACCAAGGGCGGGCCAAAGCCACTCTGTGCACCCTTGCTCTTCCTATTTCCTCTGCCAGCTCCTCCCTCTGCTTGATTGCTAATCAAAAGCGCTGAGGAATATGTTGGCGCTATATCACTAAAGATTATCATTAAAGAAGAACGCCCGACAAAAATTTTATTCCATGTCCTGATATATGATGTAATGATATAATCTGTAGTGAATGTCATTTTCTTACCAGTGTCTGAATTTTTGACTTCTATCATCCTGAAGTTTCTGATTTGTGTCATGTGACCAGCAATTAGACCCACCAACTCACACATAGACTTATGTGTGGACAGGAAGTCTAATTCTCTATGTATTCCCATGAGACTGAAAGTGAGGCTCCCATAGGAATGAATAGAGCAGTTACTGGCTTTCTGTCCTGGGTCAGTTGGAGGTCAGGGAGTTGGTCACATGACCCAGCTACAATAAGAAGAGAGGTTATTACTCACAGAAACAGTCACTGATAAGAAAATGACAATCACTACGGATTATATCATGCACCTTTCTAACAGGTTAGAGAATAAAGATTTTTGCGGGAGTTCTTCTTTAAGCAGGAGAAGCAAGGGTGCACAGAGTGGCTTGGGCCTGCCCTCAGTGCACTTAGCTGCTCATTTGCATATGGATTAAAATAATTTTTCCATCAGAATGCAACAACAGATCGCTAAGTAATGGGTATTAATTAGTTCCACTTTATGATGGTTTACATTATGACAGTTTTTGTTTCCCCCCCTGAACTGGCAGAGAAAGCTCAGGCCTTGTCATAAATGAGGTGCACCGCAGGTGCCCCCACCCTTCACACAAGAATAGGGCCTGTGGTTCCCGTCTGCTGTGCCATTCAATCAACTGTATGGGACTGCCCGAGATAGCCGAGTATCTGCAGCAGAATGGGAAGGCAGTGCATATCAGTGACTGCTTCTCCATTCAAATGGGGACCATGGCTCCCAATTCATGTGACCACTGGGGCTCCCACAGATACGGTGGATACGGATAAATTGTCCAAATGGGAAAACCTCTTTATTAAGCCCTATATATATATATATATATATACACAGACACACACATATATACATATATAAGCAACTCCATTTCCAGCACACTCATGGCATACTCACCAACAGGAATGTCTATAAGATCTGGACTTTTCACCTGGATGAATAGTAATAAATGAGGTAAGGTTAGAATTAAATTGGCTAAAAAAAAAAAAAAAAACAAAACTCCAGGTACAACCTGCCAAAAACATTTATCACCGATCCACAGCATGCCGAACGGCTGTGGCCCGCATAATTATCAGCCACCGGGTCAGGGGGAGATTGAATGAAGCAGTGGTCGATCATGCTTACTGCCTCTTCGCTGAGAGAGCAGAGCCATCTCAATGAGCATGCGCGACCACCACTCCTCTGGAATTGGGGGTGGTCCTGGTGATTGTGGGGTCCCAGCGGTCATGAATCCGGTGGATAGGTGATAAGGGTTTATCGCGGGATACCCCCCTTGAAATGAATAGGCTGAACCTCTGATGAGACAAATGGAATGGACGCACATAGTTTGTGTATCTGATCTGTACGCTACGGCGTCACGTAGGACATAATGTCACAGCGATAGCCGCACGTGACCACCACAATAATGTCCTATGGAAAGGACCAGGGATAGCTCTGCCATCTTTTAGGAAGATGTGCAGCAATGTAAATGGAGCTGCCCTCAGCAGTATAACACGCCTGCCATTAACCAATACACATGTATAGCTTCTCTCTGTCTCCCAATGTCACCGCAATGATGGCCGCTGTTGTAGGTCACTGACAGTCCCGCACACGTCCCTCATTGGTGGAAGCAGCTGTCAATCACCCACCAGGCAGACAACATCCCTCCCCTCCACCGCTCACCTCTGAAGTCCGCGCCACACCGCCAGGATATAACTTATCTAAACTATAGGCGCTCTGGAAACCGGAAGAATAACGGATACCGAGGGGGCCAAGAGCACGAAACACCGACCACCGCGGCAGCAAAGCGGCGACCGCCATGTTTGCTGGAATGCCTTTCTTGTGCGGCGTGCAACACTCTAATCTTCCGCCTGGAAACAATAACTCCGAGCACTTCAGTTCCGCGCCTGAGAACGAGTGCTATTGATTGGTTGCTCGGCTTCTCGTGGGGCAGGTTGTCCATAGCAACCAGTGCACAGCTTTTATTTTTTTTCCAGAGATAGTTAAAAATGGAAGTTGGAATCTGTTGCTATGGGCAACTGACAGGGTTGCCAACCAGATTTATTTCTTTTTTTTTTCTGGACAACTTATCTCAAAATCACAGACGGCTAACATTTTTTTACGGACAAATTTGTAAAACCATAATAAATGATAAAGATTAATACATGTCTATAGCTCAATATACTGATCGGAACTCATTACCAGTATTTACTGTGAGCTTTAAAATAATAATTACCACCAAAATAATCTAGTGAAATACCACCAGCCTCAAAAAAAAAAAAAAAAAAAAAAGATCACAGGCACATCTATTTTCATTCACGGACACAGGAAAAAGTTGCCTATTTTTACAGACTGTCCAGAAAGTTCTCACAACCCTGGCAACTGCGCCATACTGTATCTGTCCAAGAAGTTATTATGCATAAAACACATCAATCCCTCATAGAGATGAGCGAGCATGCTCGGGAGCAATTTTCGAGTAGTAGCGTACGCATCTTCTAATCTGTACGCTAATGCGTACGCATCTTGTAATTTGTACGCATTAGCGTACAAATTTATAAGATGCGTACGCATTAGTGTACAGATTAGAAGATGCGTATGCATTAGCGTACAGATTATAAAATGCGTACGCTACTACTCGAAAATTGCTCCCGAGCATGCTCATCTCTAATCCCTCACAGTGTTTCGATTTTGGGGGTTG
Organism: Rhinella marina; assembly: GCA_900303285.1. NCBI lineage: Eukaryota > Metazoa > Chordata > Amphibia > Anura > Bufonidae > Rhinella > Rhinella marina. The sequence continues at coordinate 415,622 of ONZH01000479.1, forward strand.
TACCCAAATTGTTTCGGTCTATAGTGCCAAAAAAGTCTGACAGAAAGAAGTCAGTCATGCATTCAGGGGGGCGGGTGGTATGGGGGGGGAGGTAGTGTTGAGCGAACTTCTGTTTTCAAATTCGGTGTACAAGGTGCGGGATATATAAGAATTCCATTATGGATTCTGCTACCACAGACCATATATTATGGTCTATGGTACAGAATCCGTAACGGAATTCTTAGATATCCTGAACCCGAAACTTGTCCGCCGAACTTGAAAACAGAAGTTCACTCATCCCTACATATGGGTAGTAATATAGGGGACAGGGGTCTTGGGGACAGACACTCTGGAGAATCTGTGTCAGTCATTGTGGGGCTGAGGTACTTATTGGGGGCGTTATAGGATGACAGTGCGCCTGAGGTTGGCATACATTAGACTGTTATAAGTTTATAACTTTTAAAAAATTTTATGGAAAAGCTACGTGGTATATGTAGTATTCTCATTGCGTCCAGTCCATACTGTGAGGATATATACATCAGTCCTACTGGCTCATTTGCATATTTAGGGCTCATGTACACAAATGTATTTTCTTTCCGTGTCCGTTTTTTTGTGGACCATACGTGGAACCATTCATTTCAATGGGTCCGCAAAAAAAAAAAAAAAACGGAAGTTACTCTGTGTGCATTCCGTTTTCATATTTCTGTTCCGCAAAAAAATAGTCCTATTATTATCCGCATTACGGACAAGGATAGGACTGTTCCATTAGGGGCCAGCTGTTCCGTTCCGCAAAATACGGAATGCACACGGACGTCATCCGTATTTTTTGCGGATTCGTATTTTGTGGACAGCAAAATACATAAGTCGTGTGCATGAGGCCTTAGGCTGTAAGGGTGACACCCAGGTTTTTTCCAATAAAAGGAGTCTTATGTTATTTGGGGTCAGAAGAAGAAGACTCAAATACCACCATGAGTCATATCTTCTCATTCTTTTGCCCCTGGGCTAAATTTTAAGATTTGGAGCATCGCAGACAACATGGTTAGGTCCCTTGTTTAGACATCATATAAAAATTCTACCATGTTAGGAGTTGTGGTTTTGCTGGAGGTTGCTGACCCCTGCTCTAATGTGTGGGGGGCCTGGTTTGATCCTTGCTATGGGGCCCTTACTTCTCTATATACACCACTGCCCATGTAATTGTCAAAGAAACACTGGTCGGACCCAATATCAGAAAGTTTGATTTAAAAGATTAATTTTTAAAGGGGCTGGACAACTTTTATTAAGTCATGGCCTATCCTAAGGATACACCTTTACCAGCTGATCGGTGGGGTCCAACAACCCGCATCCCTTCTGTTCAGGTGCAGCTCCACCAATTGTGTACTGGACAGAGCCCGTTACTATAGGCTGCTCTCAATGGGGGCAGTGCTGACCTCTGTCCACTACACTGTCGATGGATCTGTGTTGTTCACCTGAACAGCTGATCGGTGGCGCTGTGGGTCCTTAGGATAGGTTATCACATTCCAACTGCGATGACATCTGTGACAATATGGTCAGTGGCTTATTCGTGAAGATGTTCATGAAGGATCCGTGTGTCTGTTGCTCTCCATGTATCATCCATATTCCACAGACACTGCTAGGCATCTCATACCAATGGTCTGTGAAATTCCAGTTTTCATGGACTATAATGTGCCTGAGGGATCCAAAATCATGGACACAAATAGGGCATGCTTCCCTATGAATACACACATTAAAGTCAATGGATGCCTGAGCAGGTTCTGGAGACCACTGACAGCACATTTGTGATTTACTAACATGTAAAAGGCCTTAGGGTGCCCTCACATGTGGCAAATTTTTTTGCAGACATTTCTGTGACTGAAAATTGGTTTCATTCATCTGGATGAGGTTGTTTTGGGTGCAAGCATTTCTGCAAGTCCCATTCAGATATGTGGAACTGATTTTCAGTTACAGACATTTCTGCAACAAAATTTGCTATGTGCGTCTTTGACCAATTAAAGGACATCTGTCAGCAGTTTTGTACCTATGAAACTGGCTGACCTGTTACATGTGCTCTTGGCAGCTAAAGTATCTGTGTTGGTCCCATGTTCATATGTGCCTGCATTGCTGAGAAAAATGATGTTTTAATATTTTAATATATGTAAATGAGCCTCTAGGGGCAATGGGGGCGTTACCATTACACCTAGAGGCTCAGGTCTCTCTGCAACTGCCTGTCCCTGTCAAACAAAGGGCAGAGGGTGCAAATGGAGGGCCAGGGTGTCCATAGCATGGAGATGCCATAACAAAGGCCATGGTGTCCCTAGCATGACAATGCCATATAGAAGGCCATGGTGTCCCTAGCATGGAAATGAAATAAGGAAGGCCATGGTGTCCATAGCATGAAGATGCCATAAAGAAGGCCATGATGTCCCTAGCATGAATATGTCATAAGGAAGGCCATGATGTCCCTAGCATGGAGATGCCATAGAAAGGCCTTGGTGTCCCTAGCATGGAGATGCCATAAGAAAGGCCATGGTGTCCCTAGCATGGACCATAAGGAAGGCCATGGTGTCCCTAACATAGAGATGCCATAAGGAAGGCCATGGTGTCCCTAGCATGAAAACGACATAAGGAAGGCCATGGTGTCCCTAAACATGGAGATGCCATAAGGAAGACCATGGTGTTCCAAGCATGGAGATGCCATAAGGAAGGCCATGGTGTCCCTAGCATGGAGATGCCATAAGAAAGGCCATGGTGTCCCTAGCATTGACCATAAGGAAGGCAATGGTGTCCCTAACATAGAGATGCCATAACGAAGGCTATGGTGTCCCTAGCATGAAAACGACATAAGGAAGGCCATGGTGTCCCTAACATGGAGATGCCATAAGGAAGACCATGGTGTTCCAAGCATGGAGATACCATAAGGGAGGCCATGGTGTCCCTAGCATGGAGATGCCATAAGAAAGGCCATGGTGTCCCTAACATAGAGATGCCATAAGGAAGGCCATGGTGTCCCTAACATAGAGATGCCATAAGGAAGGCCATGGTGTCCATAGCATGAAGATGCCATAAAGAAGGCCATGATGTCCCTAGCATGAATATGTCATAAGGAAGGCCATGATGTCCCTAGCATGGAGATGCCATAGAAAGGCCTTGGTGTCCCTAGCATGGAGATGCCATAAGAAAGGCCATGGTGTCCCTAGCATGGACCATAAGGAAGGCCATGGTGTCCCTAACATAGAGATGCCATAAGGAAGGCCATGGTGTCCCTAGCATGAAAACGACATAAGGAAGGCCATGGTGTCCCTAACATGGAGATGCCATAAGGAAGACCATGGTGTTCCAAGCATGGAGATGCCATAAGGAAGGCCATGGTGTCCCTAGCATGGAGATGCCATAAGAAAGGCCATGGTGTCCCTAGCATTGACCATAAGGAAGGCAATGGTGTCCCTAACATAGAGATGCCATAAGGAAGGCTATGGTGTCCCTAGCATGAAAACGACATAAGGAAGGCCATGGTGTCCCTAACATGGAGATGCCATAAGGAAGACCATGGTGTTCCAAGCATGGAGATACCATAAGGGAGGCCATGGTGTCCCTAGCATGGAGATGCCATAAGAAAGGCCATGGTGTCCCTAACATAGAGATGCCATAAGGAAGGCCATGGTGTCCCTAACATAGAGATGCCATAAGGAAGGCCATGGTGTCCCTAGCATGAAAACGACATAAGGGAGGCCATGGTGTCCCTAACATGGAGATGCCATAAGGGAGGCCATGGTGTCCCTAGCATGGAGATGCCATAAGAAAGGCCATGGTGTCCCTAACATAGAGATGCCATAAGGAAGGCCATGGTGTCCCTAGCATGGAGATGCCATAAGGAAGGCCATGGTGTCCCTAGCATGGAGATGCCATAAGGAAGGCCATAGTGTCCCTAGCATGGAGATGCCATAAGAAAGGCCATGGTGTCCCTAACATGGAGATGCCATAAGGAAGGCCATGGTGTCCCTAACATGGAGATGCCATAAGGAAGACCATGGGGTTCCTAGCATGAAGATACCATAAGGAAGGCCATGTTGTCCCTAGCATGACAATGCCATATGGAAGGCCATGGTGTTCCTAGCATGAAGATGCCATAAAGAAGGCCATGGTGTCCCTAGCATGAAGATGCCATAGGAAGACCATGATGTCCCTAGCATGAAGATGCCATAGGAAGGCCATGGTGTCCCTAGCCTGGAGATGCCATAAGAAAGGCCATGGTGCCCCTAGCATGGAGATGCCATAAGGAAGACCATGATGTCCATGAAGATGCCATAAGAAAGGCCATGGTGTCCCTAGCATGGAGGATACAGTACAGGGATAGTATTGATTAATTAGATGGAGCTAAATGGAGCTGCAGAAAGTCTGGAGATGGAACAGATTTATTTATTTGCGGTTTGAACCCATCGTTAATTATATAAGAAAAAGAAGCCCACAAAATTCTTTGTTATATTCTAGTATATTTATTACCTTAATAATAAAGCAACTTTACATAGAAGAGTAGATTTAAGTTCCCCTTTTTATGGCCACTCTATGTGGACGTGGCCTGTTTGAGGCGAATACTGAGATGTCACTGTCATTCCAGTAGAGGCAAACTTAACACTGACCCCCGAAAGGAGGACGTCACCCCAACCTGAGAATTGTACACATATAAAGATGCCTATGTCACGGACTTCACATGCCATCCTCATCAGATGAGCGTCCAGTACTTGGGCATCACTTATAAAAGCTGTCGATGCCGACGGTCGTATGGTCTCCCAGTACTGGGCAGAATACAGGTCTAAAGGCAGGTGACAATATAGAAACTAATTCTTACCTACATATTACAGAATAAATAATGTTTTAACCCAGGACACAATTCATATGGAAAAGGCTGGCGTAAAACAGCAATAAGCTGACCAGATGAGTTACCACGGATGTACGACACCACCCGGCAGGGGTGCAATAATCAAAAGCACATTCATAATACTGCCTCCAATAGGTCGCCAGCGAAGCCTAAGCTTGGTTTCCATACAGTGGCCGAGGAGTGGTAGTGTGCCACAGAGCCGAAAACCACGTGTTGGAACTGCCCTGTGGCCCATACATGGAAACCCAGCCTAGGGGTACGTTCATACATGTCTTTTTGGTGTATTTTGACCCTGCGTTTTTTTACAGCAGTGGCAAAATATACTATTATAGTTAAAAAAAACAATAGAAAAGCACACACACAATGGGACAGATCTAAAAGTGTGCCAGATGTATCACTGCTGGATTATAAACCTGCCGCACCTTTAGGGCTCGTGCACATGATCACATCTACGTAAATCGCGGATCTGCAAAACAAGGATCCTGGCACACACTCCTCTAGAAATGTCCTATCCTTGTGGATAAGAATAGGAAACGTTCCATTTTTTATTTTTTTTTGCGGGGCTGCGGAATGGACATACGGATGTGGGCAGCACATCGTGTGCTGTCCGCATCTTTTGCGCCCCCTTTGAAATGAATGGGTCTGTATTCGATCCTCAAAAATTGCGGATCGGATACAGACGGAAACTATGGCCGTGTGCATGGACCCTTAGAGTGTGTAGTCTAACTTTTTACCTCTGTGAATTGGCTTGCTTTACACCAAAATGTTGGTGCTCATTGTCGTAACTCCTATACGTTTCCAAGGTTACAGACTACAAACAAACTATGCAGTCTGATCCGCCCACTACAATGCTTTATATTTGTAACAGCCTGCTAGGCCTCTTGCCACCTATGTTAGGCCTCATTCACACAGGGTTTTTGGTCAGTGAGCCAAAACCAGGAGTGGAGCCTCCACAGACATTATGTATAAGGTGTCTGTACCTGTTCTGTATTACTGTCTTGCACCTGGTTTTGGTTCACAATCACTGATGGAAATCACTGACCAAACACTGACTGGTGAAAGCCGTCAAAAGGTCCCTTTACATGGAATTATACAGCAGCAGATTGTCGGGAGGGAAACGTTCCTTCCTGGCAATCATCTGCTTGCTGGTGGAGGAGACCTCTGCTATTACATGCAGCAATCTCCGCCAAAGTATAGGGAGGAGTGATTGCTAATACATTGCTCATCCCCATAGACTCTTTGTTTTCCGGCAGTAGATGCTGTTCACACAGCACGATCTGTGGCGGGAAAATGGTCTATTACCCGATGAATGAACGTTTCGCTCATTCATTGGGTAATCGGCGGTACATTTACACCACCAGATAATAGCTAACGAGCGTTTTTATGAATGCTCATTAGCGATTATCTGCGGGATTCCAGGTTGTGTAAAGGGCCCTTTAGAAAGAGGTATAAGACAGGTGAAAGGGAGTATAACTGCAGGATCAGACTGCCACGGAGACACACAGATCTGCCTAGGAGCTGTAGACACAAAACAGTAAGGCTACATTCACAAGACTGAAAAAAAAAACGGCCATTAGAAAAGGACACACTATCAGTGTTTCATGGCCTTTCTGCATCCATTTTTTGGCCGTTTTGCATATGTTTTTCATGGCTGTTAAAATTGGCCAAGAAAAAAGATTTGAACATCCTTATCCCTGAAGTGCCCTCAGTATATATTATACACCCCCATAGTGCCCCCTGTATAAATAACAGCCACCATATTGCCGCCAATATCTATAATGCACCCCATAGTGCTCCCCGTATATATAAGCCCCCCAAAGTGTCCCTGTATATAAAATGCTCCAAATAGTGTCCTCCAGTATAAATATTGCCCTCGATAGTGTCCCCACATTCTGATGGGTCCAAAAATAAAAAAAATATTCGTCTCATCCACTTGAATGTGAGGGAACACTGGTTCTGCACTGGAGGGTCCTTCTCCCTCCAGTACAGAACCAGTGTTCCCTCCCATTCAAGTGGATAAGGTGAGTATTTTTTAAAAAATTTAACCCCTGAAAGGCACTTTACCTGTTTTTAATGACCGGGTGCTCTCCTGTCCTAATGGCCAAAAATAGGCCATGTCCTATTTTTTTGACGGTCACTATTCACTGACCATTAAAAGAAACGGCCATGAGAATAGCCCCATAGCCCGTTTTTCCGGTTTGTATGAATGTAGCCTTAGAGACCCTTAATCAATATGATTTGCAAAGTTGCCTGATTTTGCAAAACTGGACTTTACTGGAGCATGCCCTGTCGCAGATTTGCAGAAGTTTTCACGTGACATGAATAGGGGAAAGCGATAGACGGAACCACACTGCGTTTTATTCTTTTCAAGTGGTAAAACCGCAGTGATGAGAGACATAATGAAAATTAAGTGCAAAACAGGTTTTTTTAGATGCATGGCTCCCATAGTCAAACTCAAATCTCACTCAGTCTAAAAAGACCCTTCGGTTCAAGAAAAAAAAAAAGCATTTATATTAAAGAAGAACTCCCGACAAAAATTTTATTCCATGTCCTGCTAGAAATGTACATGATATAATCTGTAGTGAATGTCATTTTCTTACCAGTGTATGAATTTTTGACTTCTATCATCCTGAAGTTTCTTATCTGTGTCATGTGACCAGCAATTAGACCCACCAACTCACACATAGACTTATGTGTGGACAGGAAGTCTAATTCTCTATGTATTCCTATGAGACTGAAAGTGAGGCTCCCATAGGAATGAATAGAGCAGTTACTGGCTTTCTGTCCTGGGTCAGTTGGAGGTCAGGGAGTTGGTCACATGACCCAGCTACAATAAGAAGAGAGGTTTTTACTCACAGAAACAGTCACTGATAAGAAAATGACATTCACTACAGATTATATCATGCACCTTTCTAACAGGTCAGAGAATAAAAACTTTTGCGGGAGTTCTTCTTTAACTGGGTAACAAAAAGAAGACTTCCCTGGCGTCCTCCTTTTCATCTTTATAGCTGCAGATCCGTCAGTTCCCAGGCTCCTCTTCTGTCATCCATGATGGCCACACTGCTTCTCAGACTACCTACTGTGCATCAGGTAACTCAAGACACTTTCTGCTGTCCTTGGATTGGCCAGCAGTGCTCACATGATCAGCACTAGCCAATCCAAGAGCAGGGCTGAACATAAGAGTGAGTGTCTTTGGCTACCCAAGCACACTGTGCATCAGGTAGTTTGAGGAGCGCTGTATGGCAGAAGAGGAGCCTGAGAATTTGTAGATTTGGTGCTAAAAAATGAAAAGGTCACCAGGTTTGCCCAGTTAATGAGAATTTTTCTTCTTGATCTGAAGGCCTGCTTTAAAAGGGTTGTCCGGGTTCAGACCTGAACAACTAGATCAGCACTCATTCACCATTTCACGCTCCGATGCTCCCCTTACCCTGTGCTGGGAATTTTCTGGAGATCCGGTGATGTACTGGGCTCTCCATGGGTAAGCTAGGAGGAGGCTTCCGCTTAGCACTGAGCCTGGTGATGTCACTGGTATCACTGCTAGGGGGAAGCCTCCACCTAGCATTGTCCAAATGTAAATAAACATTTCTTGTACTGTGCGATGCAGCACAGGGAAAGGGGGAGCATCGACGTGTGAAAAGCTCTGATGCTCCACTCATTCATGATCGGGTTGTGTCTGGGTTCAGACCCCTTTAAGGAGTTGTCCAGCACCATGACCTTTTTACAATGAGCTTCTCACCTTAAGGGCTCATGAACACGGCCGTATTTATCGTCCACATTCGATCCGCATTTTTTGCAGATTGGACGAGGACCCATTCATCTCACCATGTGCTGTCCGCATCTACAAGTCTGTTCCGTGGCCCTGGAAAAAATTGAACATGTCCTATTCTTGTCCATTTGCGGTCAAGGATAAGACATTTTTACAGGACTCTCCCAGGATCCATGTTTTGCGGATCTGCCATTTGCAAAACACTTGCGGCCGTGGGCATGAGCCCTAAATCAACCCTCTGGTTAAAAAAAAATTAAAAAAAATTGCATAAACTGGGGAACGAACAGAACTTACCTGGTGACCTCCTTTTGATATTTTCAGCTGCAGATCCACCAGTTCCTGGTCTCCTCTTCTGTCATCCAAGATGTCCACACCACTCCTCAGACTACCTGATGCACACTCTACATTTGGTAGTCCAAGACACTCCCTGTTGCCCTTGGATTGGCTAGCGCTACTCACGTGAGCAGTGCTGGCCAATCCAAGAGCCGGTCTGGACAAGCGGCAGATGTCTTGGACTACCAAATGTACAGTGGGCATCAGGTAGTCTGAAAAGTGGTGCAGCCATCTTGGATGACAGAAGAAAAGTAAGGGAATCGGAGAATCTTCAACTGTAAAGATGAACAGGAGGTCACCAGGTAAGTGCTCTGTGAATGGTGGGTCATTTTAACAACCACTTGCCAGCTGTCCCGGGTCCCGCGTCTGTCTCTGCTGACCTACCAATAGCATTAACATATCAATACTTGTGTCCACCTTAGTGGTGACCACTGTGGTGTAAAAACATTCCCGCTACATCGGTGACTGGCTGCAGCAGTCACACATGCTGATGACAAATGATCGCTGGAGCCAGGTGATCAGAGACCCTCCAGGGGACCCTGAAATGATGGCATGGGATTGGTTAGTCAGTAAGGCTGTAAGTAAGTGCAGTCACATCTGTCAGTACACAGCAGTGATGTCAGCATATAGGTAGTGAATGGAGGTCAGCAGGGGTGTATTTACAGGGTCCGGGGTGACATGTTCAGAACCGAAACAATTCTGAATAAAACACACAATAAACCGCTATCTTATTGCATACACGATAGGGCTCCCGCAGCATCTCTGCGCCATCTTTTAACTGCATAGGTGCTGGAAGCATGGCTTTCATAGGGTGATCGTATGACGTTAATGTTCATATATGACTGGTACTGTAGCTGCTCAGCGATGGGTCACAGTGACAGGTCCAGGGACGCTGTGAATTCGGAGAGGCAGGGCCAGTTCACCTGCAATGCTGGATAGATCACCATTACGGTGCCTAGGTTGTAGTGTATTAAAAAAGGTATAAATGGCCTATTGTCCTGATTTTTTTTTTTTGTAGTCATAAAAGTTCTATCTGGGTTTGGAAGGAAAGACGCACACAGACGCACAAAGGTAAAAAGGATAACACGTTTAGCAGCGGAGTGCAGAGCTTAAAACACTGATGCAGACGGCAAGAGACCTCTCCAAAAACCAATATATAGGCTGGCGGTGACACCGCTGTTTATAGTGTTGTGTACAGCCTGGAGCTAAATGGTTAACAATTAGTGTTGCAAATGTGAACTAATGCCTATCGACTTCTACGATTACGGGGTAATAGGTATTGTTCTACATTACGTACCAGCTAATTCTTTCTGGGATAGCCAGGACCATGGATGAGGTCAGACCGTAACCCACGAGACAGGCCTAAAGAGAACCTGAGCTGCAGATTTCACTAATGCTGAATTGCAGATTGGCAATAGTAATACATGAATAATGCATTGGCTGTGAGGAGCAAAGCTTATTCAGAAAATTGGCCACTGGATTATTCATAGGTAGACACGTAAGTGCGCCAGTGGAGTCTGCTATAAGCAGTAAGGGAGAACATAAGTGTGCAGGGGCGGCAACACTGTAAAATTTGGTCTTTATGGGCCTCACTTGCCACCAGGACCCTTCCCGGCGCTAACATCTTGCTTGGTTCTCTGGATGCGATTAAATATCTCTTTAAACAGAGCCTTGTACTCGGGTTGACTCTGCTCCAGCCGTCGGTCGGCAGCCTCCAGCTGCAGTGTCAGCGCTCTCTCGGGCTCTTCTTCCTCGGCAGGGAGGTCTCTGCTGGAATTGTCTCTGGACACCGGACGAGAAGTCTGCACTCCGGCATGGCAGAGGTTGTCCTCGTGTTTCCTGCACTTGGCCAACAGCTCCTCGTAACGTTCCAGAAGCGCGTGATACTGCTCATCCACCTCCCGCAGAATGGACATGCCGCGGCGCCTCGTGTTGTTGGCGTGCAGAGTATAATTCCCCGCGTGGCGGCTGGCGGCGTCTCTCCCTACGATGTCGTTCAGCGCCGTGTCGCTGCAGCTTTTCCTGACGGCTGAGTTTGGAGACGCTGGATTCCTGCTCGCGTTTTCCTCCCCCTCCAATGGCTCCGGGTCATCCGTTTCTGGGGTCTTGTTAAGGGGTTCCAGCAGTGCCTGTGATAAGCTATCTCCCCGGCTTAGGAGATAATGCTTCACCTGTGTGAATATATAAAGATATGAACCGTTATCAAGTAGACAATGCGGTAATCAGATTGCTGAGAATTCATCTCGTCATCACATATTTTAGGCTGCGGCATCTGTCTGCCTGAACGCATCCGCAGATTTCGGATACAAAGGCTTCTTTGAAAGCCTGATTTCTCTTTGTCTTTGACCAATTGTCTTCCTACATAGACAATTAGGGCGCTTGTCTCTAGGAGCACACTGGGGACATTTATGAGCGAAATGATATCATAATTACGGATGGAAAAAAATGGCCCATGGCCCGAACAACGCATTCAGCCAACATTTCATGCATTCCCTGTCCTGAAGAGCGAGGCAGACATGAGGCACGTCAGCTTTACACCATGTCAGGTGATAGATATGGGGCAGAGGTGTAGCTACCGGGGAGGCAACGGCTCCGGGCCCAGTGAGTCAGGGGGGCCCAGCAAGGATGACTATCAGGCGAATACAAGTGAGCGCTTCCATCATGGAAGCGCTCACTTGTATTTAGCGACCCCTATCAGACCTCAGATCAGCCCACCCAGCCACATAAGATTAAAATAAAAAACCTTTCTTACCTGTCCCGCGCTGCGGCTGCCCTCCGGTCCGGCGCGCCACTGTCTTCCCTGGCCGGAGCGCACTATGACCTGACGCTGCACGCAGGGGTCTGAGGTCTGATGGGGGCACAATACGCTGATCTGAGGTCTGATGGGGGCACAATACACTGATCTGAGGTCTGATGGGGCACAATACGCTGATCTGAGGTCTGATGGGGGCACATTCTGCTGATCTGAGGTCTGATGGTGACACAATACGCTGATCTGAGGTCTGATGGGGGCACAATACGCTGAACTGAGGTCTGATGGAGGCACAATACGCTGAACTGAGGTCTGATGGAGGCACAATACGCTGATCTGAGGTCTGATGGGGCACAGTAGGCTGATGTGAGGTCTGATGGGGGCACAATACGCTGATCTGAGGTCTGATGGGGGCACAATACACTGATCTGAGGTCTGATGGGGCACAATACGCTGATCTGTGGTCTGATGGGGGCACAATACGCTGATCTGAGGTCTGATGAGGGCACATTCTGCTGATCTGAGGTCTGATGGGGGCACAATACGCTGATCTGTGGTCTGATGGGGGCACATTCTGCTGATCTGAGGTCTGATGGGGGCACAATACGCTGATCTGAGGTCTAATGGGGGCACAATACGCTGATCTGAGGTCTGATGGAGGCACAATACGCTGATCTGAGGTCTGATGGGGCACAGTAGGCTGATGTGAGGTCTGATGGGGGCACATTCTGCTGATCTGAGGTCTGATGGTGCACAATACACTGATCTGAGGTCTGATGGGGGCACAGTAGGCTGATCTGAGGTCTGATGGGGGCACAGTAGGCTGATGTGAGGTCTGATGGGGGCACATTCTGCTGATCTGAGGTCTGATGGTGCACAATACACTGATCTGAGGTCTGATGGGGGCACAGTAGGCTGATCTGAGGTCTGATGGGGGCACATTCTGCTGATCTGAGGTCTGATGGGGACACAGTAGGCTGATGTGAGGACTAATGGGGGCACATTCTGCTGATCTGAGGTCTGATGGGGGTACAATACGCTGATCTGATGTGTGATGGGGTACAATACGCTGATCTGAGGTCTGATGGGGCACAGTAGGCTGATGTGAGGTCTGATGGGGGCACATTCTGCTGATCTGAGGTCTGATGGTGCACAATACACTGATCTGAGGTCTGATGGGGGCACAGTAGGCTGATCTGAGGTCTGATGGGGGCACATTCTGCTGATCTGAGGTCTGATGGGGACACAGTAGGCTGATGTGAGGACTAATGGGGGCACATTCTGCTGATCTGAGGTCTGATGGGGGTACAATACGCTGATCTGATGTGTGATGGGGGTACAATACGCTGATCTGAGGTCTGATGGGGCACAGTAGGCTGATGTGAGGTCTGATGGGGGCACATTCTGCTGATCTGAGGTCTAATGGGGGCACAATACGCTGATCTGAGGTCTGATGGGGGCACAGTAGACTGATGTGAGGACTAATGGGGGCACATTCTGCTGATCTGAGGTCTGATGGGGCACAATACGCTGATCTGAGGTCTGATGGGGCACAATACGCTGATTTGAGGTCTGATGGGGCACAATACGCTGATCTGAGGTCTAATGGGGCACAGTAGGCTGATGTGAGGTCTGATGGGGGCACAATACGCTGATCTGGGGTCTTATGGGGCACAGTGGGCTGATCTGAGGTCTGATGGGGGCACAGTAGGCTGATATGAGGGCACAGTGGGCTGATCTGAGGTCTGATGGGGGCACAGTAGGCTGATGTGAGGTCTGATGGGGGCACATTCTGCTGATCTGAGGTCTGATGGGGGCACAATACGCTGATCTGAGGTCTGATGGAGGCACAATACGCTGATCTGAGGTCGGATGGGGGCAGGGGACTGTTAGTTTAGTGATGTAAAAACTTAACAGCATAGATGATCTAGCAGTTTATATAGTCATCTTTCTGATACAATATTATAACCACAACTAGTAGTATGTGCCTGTGAAGTTGGAAACGTGCGTTTGGGAAGCCACTAAGTGGGGGGCCCACTCAAGTATGTTTTGCCCCCCCTGTGCTGAACCTCTAGCTACGCCTCTGATATGGGGCAATTTCCATCTTATAGGGGTTATATCTGACCCCTGAAAAGAGCAGCAAATGCTACAACAGTCACCTCTTCAATCCTCAACCGATCCAGTACAGACACTCCAGTGGGCAACCCGTACCTTCATGTACAAGTAGGCAGCGTGTGACCGCTGTACTCAATTTGTGGCCTGGTAGCATCATGACTGCCATCGCTGAGCAGTGAATGGCAGGTGACCGCTGAGGCCACCAACCTGGCTGTAGTGGTCACATGCCGGCCACTTGTGAACAAAGACCGAGGGAGCCATTGGATCAGCAGAGAATTGGAGAGGTAATTAGTGTTTTTTTATTGTATGTTATAACATTTACTGCTGTGTTTAGTTTTCTTCCAGAGGATATAACCTCTTTAAGAAAGGAAAATAAAGTGGTTGTGCAAGTAACAAAATCGCTGCATGCAAAATATGCCATGTCCTTAAAGGCTATGTACACCTTTGAAGGCAATTTTTGTTTACTAATTTTTGGCTAAAAACCATATTTTCAGTTGGTCTTTATTAAAAATATTGAGCCGTTCTGTCACAAAAGGTTGACTACTTTTCTAACAGTGTGACTGGTACTTTCACCTTTACTTTCCGCCGGTCATCTCTAAACTACAGAAAGGTCATAAACACTTATTTAAAGAGGACCTTTCACCACTCCTGACATGCCTGTTTTAATAGCTCCATGCATTCCCCACGTAATAACAATTCTGGAGCATCTATTCTTATGTCTGTATGTTGTGCCATTGCTTTATTATTTGCACTAGAAGTTATGAATGAATTGCTATTTGTCTTCAGTAAAGGAACAGAGGGGAGGTGACCAGTTGGGGGGGGTGTCCCTGCACAGACTCACTCTAGCCAATCAGTGCTGCCATGTTCAGACTGTGCAGATACACGCCCCCAACTGGTCACCTCCCCTCTGTTCCTTTACTGAAGACAAATAGCAATTCATTCATAATTTCTAGTGCAAATAATAAAGGAATGGCACAACATAGAGCCTTAAGAATAGATGCTCCAGAATTGTTATTACATGGGGAATGCATGAAGCTAATAATACAGGCATGTCAGGAGTGGTGACAGGTCCTCTTTAAGCCACATTCTTATCAGTAAGATGAGAACTGAGCTATGATGAGAGTTTCTAATGTCAGAGAGCAGAGATAAGGTGTCCGTCTGCTCCTGGTCCACAGGCAGCATCTAGAGCATCTCAGCTGTGTACAGAAAAAAGGGCTCCATATTTTTAATACAGGACAACTGAAAAAAGTATTTTAAGCTCAAAATAAGTACAATGCAATAATAACAAATAAATTGCCAAATGTGTACATAGCCTTTAAAGGGGCTGTGTCCTGAAATATATTCTACATTTTTCAACCCAGCACCTGGATCTGAATACTTTTGTAATTACATCTAATTAAACATTTAGTATAGCCACTGAGCTATTCAATACAATGTATCTGTATAGCGCCACCTGCTGTTTGTTCTTTTCTTTATTAATTGTCCATGTCACTGAGCTGGTCGAATATGCTCATTTTAAACCAACGGCCATATGTTCTGTTGCTGTGGAAATTACAGGGAGAGAGCTGCAGCAGAAAGGACATACTCCCTGAGCTGCCAGGCTGAAGATAATCTAGCAGAGCAATTGGAGCAGTGGAGATCTCTGGACCCAGGTGAGGTACAGGGCTGGTTCTAGCTTTGTTAGAAAGCTATTGTAAAATAGTATATAATGCCTGATTTTCATTTTTTACATCAATTATGGGCTAACCCATTTAACCCCCTAACTGTTTTGAAAGAGTGGAGCTCCAGCAGTGGGAAAAGTAGCTAACTGGAGGCGGGAGGGCTGTTTAGATGCTGCTACCTCCTGAATGGTAGCAGCTAGAAACATGCAACTGATCTTGTTTGGAAGCAGACATTCCAAGCTTTCAGAGAATACCAATGACAGCAATATGTTCAGGACAGAGAAAGATATCACTGATAGAAATCGGGATGCAGTGAATGCAGCTGAAAATGAAAGTAAAAACAGGTTTTACTCACGATTATTCGTGACTTGATTTCTAACAGTGATTTCTCCTCTGTTGCTTGGACTTAAGCTGTCATTTTATACGAAAGCCCGGACTGTCAGCTTTCATACTAGACCAGTTGCATGTTTCTAGCTGCTACCATTGAGGAGATATCACCATCTAACGCAGCCCTCCCCCCTCCAGTTAGCTACTTTTCACACTGCCCGAGCTGGACTCCGCCAAAACAGTTAGGTGGTTAAGGTGGTGACTATACATAAGAGCAATGTCTGATTATCATGCCAATTTCAGCAGGACTGGCTGACTACGCATGGGGGTGTGCTGGCTCTCGTCCCAGCATGTGATGATGAAGGATGAACTTCAACATGCCTGATGGTTTTGTTCTCACAGCAGATAGGAGGCGTCTGGCAGCTGCATGTATGTGTATGGGGGAGTTAATAGGAATAGCTGTAGGCTCAAGAATCATCTATGGAAGGTGTATGGCCTCCTTTACTTTTGCAGCAGTCACCAGGTCACCCTTGCGGTTGCATCTCAATCACAGTATTTTTACGCCTCCCATGTAACCACACGTTGCTCTAGCCTTAGGATCTGAATGAACTCACTTGTTTCATCTGCTGCAGTTCTTGCAGTTCGCTCTCCAGCTCTTTTATACGCATCTTGCAGTTTTCCATCTCACAAGCTCTTTGCTCCAGCTCAGCGTACTCCTGGATGACAGCCTGGTACTCCTGTTCTGCCCTCTCCTTCCGCTGCCGTTCCTCTGCTACCTGCGCCCTCAAAGCATTCACAGCCATCTGCAAACGCTGATTTTCCATCTGTAAAGGTCTCTGAGAAAGGTCCAGGCAAGAAGCATGCTTGCTGACTGTTTCATCATACCTGCACACAAGCATACCGGACCATCAACAATAACACTTTGAGAAGATTTCTACCATGCATAAGTAAAATTATTTTGCTTAAATGGCTCCACATGGCTTTGAGTTTCCTCAGATCTGCTTTGTATAACCTCCTCCCCCTCCCTGCTGCTATCTCTTAACATTGAGAGAAGGGAGGAGGAAAGCAGAGAGAACCATCTCCTGTGCTTAGATGGCTCTACATGGCTTTGAGTTTGCTCAGATCTGCTGTGTATAACCTCCTCCCCCTCCCTGCTGCTATCTCTTAACATTGAGAGAAGGGAGGAGGAAAGCAGAGAGAGACATCTCCTGTGCTTAGATGGCTCCACATGGATTTGAGTTTGCTCAGATCTGCTGTGTACAACCTCCTCCTCCTCCCAGCTGCTATCTCTTAATATTGAGAGAAGGGAGGAGGAAAGCAGAGAGAGCCATCAGAAATAGGAGCAGAGCTCTGACGGATTTACGTCAGATTTAGCAGCTCCAGAAACTAGGTAAAGGACTCTACGTCTAGTTTAGGGGTAGAAAATGGTCTAAATGTAAGACAGCAACTAAGCTGTCTTACATTTAAGGGAACCTGTCAACAACTTAGCTGACCTCACTAAGGGCAGAATAAAATAGTGATACAAATGCTGATTTCAGCGGTGTGTCACTCATGAGCTAAAAGTAAGTGGTTGCTGAGAACCAGCATCATAAACATTGCAGCACAGGCCTGGAAAAGAGTCAAACCTACCTGAGAAGAGTCATGGTTATTCCTAATCTCTTGCTCTCCCCCCATCTGCTGATGATTGGCAGTTCTCTCCTAGAGAGAAAGGGAGAAAACTAGGTAGAAGCCTGTCAATCATTAGCAGGTGGGCAGGAGAGCAGGAATTCATGAATAACCATATTTTCAGTTGGTCGTGACTCTTTTCCAGGCCTAGTCTGCAATGACTGAGATGTTGGTTCTCGGCAACCACTGACTTTTAACTTATAAATGACAGAACGCTGAAATCAACTCACCTGTCTCTACTTTATTCTGCCGTTAGTATGGGCAGCATAAAGGTGATGACAGGTTCCCTTTAGAATCGCTGGTGAATACGCCAAAGTTATGTAGAGGCCGGCGCCTCTACATAACTTCAACGCTCCCTCGCCAGGTATAGGGGTTATTAAGACTGGCGTCTAAAACGGCGGTCTTAAAGGGGTTTTCCAGGATTTTACTACTGATGACCTATCCTCAGGATAGGTCATCAGTATCTGATCGGTGGAGGTCCGACACCCGGGACCCCCGCCGATCAGCTGTTTGAGGAGGCACCGGTGCCCCCGTGAGGATAGGTCATCAGTAGTAAAATCCTGGAAAACCCTTTTAATAAATGTGCCCCATAGTACTTATGTAAAAGATCTGTGAGTAAGAAATATAACATGCGCCTCAAGGTTCACTAAAGTTTTAAAAAGTTTTATATGGTGATATCTTACCAGTTACTGGGGTACAGTTCACGTAAACAAGGAAAGGTGTGGATAGTGCGACGCCTTTCTCTCTTCTCCCTTCTGGTTCGTACCTTGTCCAGACCTTGCAATTCCTCAACCTGTCTCTGCAGGTCCTCTACCTGCTTCTGCAGACCATCTATAGTATCTGTTAGACTGGAGAAATGGAATACTGACAATCAGGTCTAGACGAAATAACAATGTTTCCCTCCCCTAGTAGGTAAACCGTTCCATGAACACTCATGGATGGTCAGCCAGACTGGGCTCCTGAACATACAAAGATGATTAGATCTCAGCAATGTACAGTCTGGTTCCTCACATTTCGTAATTTCCTCACCTTTCTATTTTCTGTTGGGCCACCTTGTTTTCCTGTACAAGCCGGACATTGGTGGCTTCCAGGTCTCGTGCTACTGTGTCCAATTGCTCATACACCTTGGCGTGTTGCTCGTTCACCTGCCGCAGCATCTCCAGCTGTTTACTCAGGTACTGCAGAGCCACAAAGAACACAAAAGTAATACAACTAAGATTTATTTTTGCTATTTAGTCTGTGTGCATTTTAAGTTATAAAAAATCAATAGTGCTTTGGGCCAAAGGTGTATGCAGGGGGATACTGTTTCATTCTCCAGTTCCGGAGGGGGTACTGTTTCCCATTGAAGAGACATACCCGTGTATGGACACTTATCTTTCAGGCAATGCCCCATGGGAAAAGGGTCCCATCTGTAGACAGCGCTGTTTTGAGGTTTTTGCTCCTCATCAGAGCAGGATGAGATGCCTACAGCTACCTGCACATGGGTGAGGGAGGTCTTGCAGAAATTCCACACTGCACCAAAAAAAGCATGCGTTACTTGCGTTTTTTGGTACAGATTTGCCAAAGATCTCACCCTTGCATTGAAAAGGGTGAAATCCGCACAAAGAATTGACGGGTCAATTTCTGCATGGAACGAGAAAGGTGAAAAAGGAGAAACGTGAGATTTGTATAATCTAATACATTACGCTGTGTTTTTCGGTAAGAGAATCCGAGCTGAAAAACCAAACACAATCTGCAACGTGTGCAGGTAGCCTTAGGGCTCATTCAGACGGCTGTATGTTGTCTGCAAAAATGCGGATCCGTTTTTTTGCGGATTACATACTGACCCATTCACTTCTATGGGCCCTTTTTTTTCCATTCCATGGCTCTGCAAAACAAATGAAACATGTCCTGTACTTGTCAGTGAAAATCAGGACATAGCCCCATTGAAGTCTATGGGTCCGCAAAAAAACGGAATGCTATCCGTTTTTTTGTGGACATGTTGAACTGACCGCAAAAAAAAGGATCTGTATTTTTGCGGACATCATACGGCCATCTGAATGAGCCCTAAGGCTTGTCACGCAGCCTAACCAGTACCCTAAAGGCTTGTCATCCAGCCTAACCAGTACCCTAAGGCTTGTCACGCAGCCTAACCAGTACCCTAAAGGCTTGTCATCCAGCCTAACCAGTACCCTAAGGCTTGTCACGCAGCCTAACCAGTACCCTAAGGCTTGTCATCCAGCCTAACCAGTACCCTAAAGGCTTGTCATCCAGCCTAACCAGTACCCTAAGGCTTGTCACGCAGCCTAACCAGTACCCTAAGGCTTGTCATCCAGCCTAACCAGTACCCTAAGGCTTGTCATCCAGCTAACCAGTACCTAAGGCTTCACCAGCTACCAGTACCCTAAGGCTTGTCATCCAGCCTAACCAGTACCCTAAGGCTTGTCATCCAGCCTAACCAGGTCACCCTAACCAGTACCCTAAGGCTTGTCATCCAGCCTAACCAGTACCCTAAGGCTTGTTATTCAGCCTAACCAGTACCCTAAGGCTTGTCATCCAGCCTAACCAGTACCCTAAGGCTTGTCATCCAGCCTAACCAGTACCCTAAGGCTTGTCATCCAGCCTAACCAGTACCCTAATGCCCCTTCACACGAGCGGGAGACTCGCATGTCTCCCGCAACGCATCTACAGGGCTGGACTCCGGCACTGACTGGGATCACATATAATGCTCTGCGATCCCTGTCAGTGCCGAGTCCAGCCCTGTAGATGCGTTGCGGGAGACATGCGAGTCTCCCGCTCGTGTGAAAGGGGCATAAGGCTTGTCATCCAGCCTAACCCAGTACCCTAAGGCGTGTCATCCAGCCTAACCAGTACCCTAAGGCTTGTCATCCAGCCTAACCAGTACCCTAAGGCTTGTCATCCAGCCTAACCAGTACCCTAAGGCTTGTCATCCAGCCTAACCAGTACTCTAAGGCTTGTCATCCAGCCTAACCAGTACCCTAAGGCTTGTCATCCAGCCTAACCAGTACCCTAAGGCTTGTCATTCAGCTTAACCAGTACCCTAAGGCTTGTCATCCAGCCTAACCAGTACCCTAAGGCTTGTCATCCAGCCTAACCAGTACCCTAAGGCTTGTCATCCAGCCTAACCAGTACCCTAAGGCTTGTCATTCAGCCTAACCAGTACCCTAAGGCTTGTCATCCAGCCTAACCAGTACCCTAAGGCTTGTCATCCAGCCTAACCAGTACCCTAAGGCTTGTCATCCAGCCTAACCAGTACCCTGTTCTCTACTGATGAGGGGTGAGAACCCCAAAACATTGCAGTCTATAGACGGGTAGTCTGGCTGGTATGAACCAATTTGATTACTCTTTTACCATGAAAACAGTATCCCCCCACCCAAACTCTCAATTCACCTCAGCAATCCCCTGCCTTTCCTGTTCCAAAGCTTATTGGGCTGCCGCTGGTCCTTGCTTTCAGGTCCCGTCTCGACACACAGAAAGTGCCAAGAGATGTCTGCTCAGCCAATCATTGGCCACGGAAGTGACCTGCCTCTGTCAGTGATTGGCTGAGCAGACATCTCTTGGCACTTTCTGTGTGTCAGAACGGGATCAGGAAGAAATGGAGGATCGGTCCTATCCCTACTTTCATTTTCACTCTGAGCCCTTTCCTAAAAATGATTCTCCTGGACAACCCCCTTTATTTGCTGGGAATTGATAACACCATTCCACTGGATTATCTCCCAACTAGTAGCAATGCCTGGTGTCATATTTTCGTAGAAGAATCCGGTCTCTTACTGAAATTTGGTGAATAAAGATCAGCACATATGACAGATACTTGCCCAAAGCTTGAGAAACCTGCAGCATGGAGCTCTCTGCTTCCACGTCATGGCAAATTAGGAGCCTGTAAGGGACGGATCCTCTCATCCTCATGTACTCACTGTACACTTACTGGATCAAGCACGAGTGATTTGCATTAGTATAGATGACTGGGCAGATCATATCCGAAGTGTTAGGCAGTGTCTGAGGAACTGCCAGCACCCAAGGAAAGATGCTGAAGACAACTTTTCATAACCTTTTATAAATCCTTTATTACTGTATAGCAGGTAGCATTTTTAATTACACAAAGAAAGTTTCCCTAAAAACTCTATGGCCATGGTGACCAATGGACCTCACTGACTTATCTGCAAGGGAACTCTGTGAATAACAAAATGAACAGTCACAGTGCTTAAAGAAGAACTCCCGCAAATAATTTTATTCCATGTCCTGCTAGAAATGTACATGGTGTAATCTGTAGTGAATGTCATTTTCTTACCAGTAGCTGAATTTTTGAGTTATATCATCCTGAAGTTTCTTATCTGTGTCATGTAACTAGGAATTAGACCCACCAACTCGCACAGCACCTTATGTGTGGACAGGAAGTCTAATTCTCTATGTATTCCTATGGGAGCCTCACTTTCAGTCTCATAGGAATGAATAGAGCAGTTACTGGCTTCCTGTCCTGGGTCAGTTGGAGGTCAGGGAGTTGGTCACATGACCCAGCTACAATAAGAAGAGAGTGGAAACTCTCAATTTCAGCCTCTGATAAGAAAATGACATTCACTGCAGATTATATCATGCACCTTTCTAACAGGTCAGAGAATAAATTTTTTTGCGGGAGTTCTTTAAGACATCTGAAGCATTGTATGTGCATTGCAATGTAGCAAATGCGGGCCATTCAGATAAATAGCCATGTAACGGAAGGACAGGCCGGGTTCACCTTAAAGAGGGCTTTTAATATTAATGATTTATCCTCATAGCAGCAGCGAGCAGGAAGAGAGATGGCATGTGCACACCTTCCCTTCATACAGCTGATCGGCGGGGGGTCGGACCCCCACCGATCTGATATTGATGACCTATCCTGAGGATACATCAACAATACTAAAAGCCAGGAGAACCCCTTTAACCCCCTAACTGTTTTGCCAGTGTGGAACTCCAGCAGTGGTAAAAGTAGCTACCTGGAGGGGGGAGGGCTGCTTTAGATGCTGCTACCTCCTGAATGGCAACTGATCTTGTTTGAAAGCAGACATTCCAAGCTTTCAGTCAATACCAAAATGACAGCAATGTGTTCAGGACAGAGAAAGATATCACTGATAGAAATCGGGATGTTGTGAATACAGCGGAAAATTAAAGTAAAAACAGGTTTTACTCGCGATTATTCCCAACTTGATTTCTAACAGTGATTTCTCCTCTGTTGCTTGGACTTTAGCTGTCTTTTTGGTCTTGTCTGGACTGCCTGGACTGTCAGCTTTCTGACAAGACCAAATGCATGTTTCTAGCTGCTACTATTGAGGAGATATCACCGTCTAAAGCAGCCCTCCCCCCTCCAGTTAGCTACTTTTCACGCTGCCCGAGCTGGACTCGGGCAAAACAGTTAGGTGCTTAATGGAAGCGACTGTTATACAGTATGCCTCTGCTCTGGCTCATAGAGGGAGTTCCTGAGCAGGGCCACCCCTCTCTATGACGTCAAAAAGTGCTAATAGGGAATATAGATCGGGGTTGTGCCAAGTTAGAAATGTATACCCTATCCACAGGAAAGGGAGTAAGAATGTTGTCCCAGTGGTCAGACTCCCACTGATCAGATACTTGTCCCTGTCCTGTGGATCTCTACCCCGTATGAATGGAGCATCAGGTCGCACTTGTGTGCTGTTCCTCAATTCATTTCTATGGGACTGCCAGGGATAGCCAAGCACTCAGTCCACAGGGAATGAATGGAGCAGCAGTATGCAGGTTCAACATGGCGCTCCATCCATACGGGGGTATGCAAACTTGATCAGTGGTAGTCTCCCTGTTTTCCAGGAGATCAAATACTGAAGATATATCCTCAGGATAAGTCCACTTCTGATAGTTGGAAGTCCGACTCCTGCCACCACCAATGACCAGCTGTTTGAAAAGGCTGTGGAGCTCCGGTGAGTGCTGCAGCCTCCTCAGAGTATACCAAGCACAGCGCCGTACACTGTATAGTGGCTGTGCTTGGTATTGCAGCCCAGGCACATTTATTTGAATGGGACTGAGTTGGACATAGGCCATGAGACCGATAAACGTGACGTCACTAGCCTAGGAACAGGCTGTAGTCTCCTCTTCAAACAGCTGACCGGTGGTGGTGCCGTCCGGGAGTCGGACCCCTACCAATTAGATACTAAGGAAGTCCAAGAAAACGCCTTTAAAAACTACGCAGGTGCCGGCCGCTTACCTCAATCTCCTGGACCTGGTCCTCATTGCTCAGGTACATCTGCTGCAGAGATATTTCTAGTTCCTTGTTGCGCTCCAACAGGGTCTTCCCCAGTTCGGCTGCCAGATGCAGATCTGATGGAGAAAATGAGAATTATGTTGAGGTTACCCCTACACTTTTTTGTCGCATTGATTTTAACAACAGTCAATTGACTGCTTTGGTCTTCAGCTGTCGCTCAGTCTCAGAGGTTTTCCAAGACTTTTTCATTGATGACCTGTCCTCTGGATAGGTGATCAGTATCTAATTGGTGGGGGTCTCACACCCGGGACCCCCGCCGATCAGCTATTTGAGAAGGCAGCAATGCTTGCAGCAGTGCCTCGGCCTTCTCTCAGCTCACCATGGACAGTGCCAAACAATGGACAACGGCTGTGCTTGGTATCTCGCTCAGCCTCATTCAGCTGCTCCTAGGCCATGTGACCGATGAAGGTGTCGTCAATCCCCTGCCGGATCTCAATACGGGAATGAACAACGCAAGCGTGAAAGTTGCCCAAGACCCAGCCTTTCCTTTATATGTTTCCTCCATTTATGATCCTGGCTCCAAAACTGCTTCAAAAAACACCTGATCGTGTTAACTTAGCCTGATACATAAAGAACGCTTCTATGATGAATATTATGTATTATTCATATTTCTAATATGAACTTCCCCTCCCAAGTAGCATTCACGTCTGACGGCCACGTAGACTGTCAGGCACCGCACATTCATAATTCATAGAAATACAATGGACGGCTCTAAAGTAATGGGAGGCTGCAAGAACAAAGTGGAGGCATAAGTGACAAAAGTCTCCGGGATTTCGAAGAAGAATCATGCTTTAAAGTGACGCCTCATTGTTGACTTAAAGGGTTTCTGTCACCAGTTTTTTCGGTATGAATCAGGCTGACATTAGAGATGTGCTAATGTCACCTGATTCCAAATATATATCTGTTTTATTTACTGGTGCCCCCATTTTTACATAAAATAAACTTTTATTTTATGGTAATAAGGCCTCTAGGTGCAAGGGGCGTTACCCCTGCTCCTAGAGGCTCTGTTAATTGACAGGCCCAGGCAGAGAAGAAACACTCCATTCACCATAGCTGGCAAGGACCTTCAATGATGTCATGACCATGTGATCAGTCACATGGTTAGGATCACACAAACAGCCTGTCTCCTCCTAAACCATGTGACTGATCACATGGTCATGACATCATTGAAGGCCCTTGCCAGCTATGGTGAATGGAGTGTTTCTTCTCTGCCTGGTCCTGTCAATCATCAGAGCCTCTAGGAGCAGAGGTAACGCCCCTTGCACCTAGAGGCCTTATTAGCATAAAATAAAAGTTCATTTTATATAAAAATGGGGGCACCAGTAAATAAAACAGATATATATTTGGAATCAGGTGACATTAGCACATCTCTAATGTCAGCCTGATTCATACCGAAAAAACTGGTGACAGAAACCCTTTAAAGGAGTTTTCCGAGTGTTTAAAGGGAATCTTTCACCAGCGACTTCCTTATACAACTGTTTGCATAGCTGTGGTTCACACTGATTTTCTTTCGTTGATCCGAGGCTCCATTCCTGAGTTGTTATACTTTTTCATGATATGCAAATTAGGTCTTTGGTGCAACGAGGGTACAACCATTGCTCTTGTCGCACCCAAGCTCCACTAATTTCTGTGGCCAACGCCTCCCTCACTGTTTTGATTGACAGGGCCAAGTAGTGGCAGACCAGTGAGGTAACGGCTGTCCACAGAAAGAAGCGGAGCTTGGGTGCAACAAGAGCAATGGTGATGCTCTCATTGCACCAAAGGCCTAATTTGCATATTAGGATCAACAGAGCCTCAGATCAATAAAAGAAAAATGGCGTTTTAACCAGGTGAACCACAGCTATATGTCTAGTTTGATAGGGAGGTCGCTGACAGATTGCCTTTAATACTGATGACCTATCCTCAGGGTAAGTCATCAATATCAGATCGGTGGGGGTCCGACACCTGACAACCCCACTGATCAGCTGTTTGAAGTGGCCGCATCACTTTGTGAGTGCTTCAGCCTCTTCCTAGGCCAGTGACGACACGTTCATTGATCACGTGACCTAGGCGCAGCTCAGCCCCACTCAATTGAATGGGGCTGGGCGCAATACCAAGCACAGCCACTATCAAAAGGACGGCACTGTGCTCAGTAAGCTGCGAGAAGGCTCCAAAAAGCGCTGCGGCCTCTTTAAACAGTTGACTGGTGGGGGTACCAGGTGTCAGACCCCCACTGTTCCGGTAATAATGAACTATCCTAAGGATAGTACATCAATATTAAATGCCCAGAAAACCTTTTTAACACTGGTTATATTTCTTCTTAAATTACCTTTAGTTTGTCCAGGTTGCCACAAGGAAACCATCAGCATGCATGAAGTATTATTTCAATAGAAGTCAATTCATGTTACAAATTTCTCCTAAGAATTTCACCCTTTGTAATACAGATGGTGAAATCTGCAGCAAATCCGCGCTGAAATGCACATTGTTTGGTGCAGCTTTTGCTGGAAAAATTCTGAAAATCTGCAACATTTAGTTTTTATCGAGAGGCATCATACGCTTCTTTGACCAATTAGAGGACATCTGTCAGCAGTTTTGTTCCTATGACGCTGGCTGACCTGGTACATGTGCGCTTGGCAGCTGAAGTAATCGGTTATATGCAAATGAGCTTCTAGGAGCAATGGGGGCGTTACCATTACACCTAGGAACGGCCAGCCCCTAATAGAACAGTCCTGTCCTTGTCTGTAATGCGGACAGTAATAGGACATGTTTTATTTTTTTTTTTGCGGAACAGACATGGAACGCACACGGAGTCATTTGCGGCCCCACTGAAGTGAATGGTACTGCATGCAGGCCGCAGAAAAAAAAAAAACGGATAAAAAATATGTTCATGTGAATGAGCCCATATAATCACACCAAGCCCCTAAAAAGAAACTGTCACCACAAAAGTGCAATGTAAGCAACAAGTGGCATGTTCTAGAGCAGGAGGAGCGGAGAAGATTTATATATGGTTTTATCGGAAAATATTCTGTAAAAGTTCTATTTTATTCATTTATAATTCTGCTCATTCTGGGCTTTGAAGTCCAGGAGGCGGAGCTATCAGTGATTGACAGCTATATCTGTATACAGAGTAATAGAGAGAAGGCTGTCAATCACTGATAGGACCGCCTCCTCATAGAGGGAAGGGTGTCAGTCACTGATAGGACCTCCTCCTCATAGAGGGAAGGCTGTCAATCACTGATAGGACCTCCTCCTCATAGAGAGAAGACTGTCAATCACTGATAGGACCGCCTCCTCATAGAGGGAAGGCTGTCAATCACTGATAGGACCTCCTCCTCATAGAGGGAAGACTGGCAATCACTGATAGGGCCGCCTCCTCATAGAGGGAAGACTGGCAATCACTGATAGGGCCGCCTCCTCATAGAGAGAAGACTGTCAATCACTGATAGGACCGCCTGCTCATAGAGAGAAGACTGTCAATCACTGATAGGACCGCCTGCTCATAGAGAGAAGACTGTCAATCACTGATAGCTCCGCCTCCTGGACGTCAAAGCTCAGAATGAGCAGGAATTTAAATGTATAATTTATGTATAATTTATAATTTTTACCATAAAACTATATATCAATCTGCTCAGCTCCTCCTGCTCTATAACCTGCTGCCTGCAGCTCAGACACCATGATCGACATGACAGGTTCCAAAGTAAAGGGGTCTTTTTTTTATTACTCACATTTCTGGAGGACTTTTTCCCTGTGTGTGGGGGGCAGTAGCTCCTGAAGCCCCTGCATCTCTCAGGATGTGCTGCAATTAGCTCTTGCTAATCCCTTCCTCCCTAGCATAGAAACATACCACCCCAGAGGTACATATGGTCTGTGAGACCCCCATCATTTTATCCTCCACTGTCTAGAGAGCGAGATAGCAACGTACTTCTAGAGGTAGGGATGAAGGAAAGGCGTCTGGGCCGATACACCTGCTTTCATCACTGAGAGGAACAGCGAAGCTAATGAGCATGTCAGTCCACCTCTGAATGCAGGAGAAGGTGGACCAGAAGGATAAACAGCAGGGGGCGCTGTCACGGAGGAAAATGTCATGTACATTAAAAAGTAACAATATTTATAGTGCATGTATACTGTAATAAAAAAGCTCTATTCACTGCATAGTAATACTTTTCATTGGAGAACCTTGTTATTATGAATGAACTGCTAGCAGTTTGCAGAGAAGGTCTAGATGGGTGTTACCAGTTTGGGGGTGTTCCTGCACAGTCTGACACTAGCAGCATTGATTGGATAGTGTCTGACTGTGCAGGACACGCCACCAACAGGTAACACCCAGCTGGACCTTTATTGCAGACTGCTGGCAATTCATTTTTAAAGGCGATGTACACCTTTGGGGGCATTTTTTAAATTACTGAATTGTACTTGTTTGGAGCTAAACATCATTTTTTCAATTGGTCTTTATTAAAAATATGGAGCCCTTTTTTCTGTACAGAGCTGAGATGCTCTAGTAGCAGCCTCTGGATTTTCTGTCTTTTGCATTAGTTGAGGAGCTCTCTAACATTATAAACACTTATTATAGCTCAGTCCTTATCTTACTGATAAGAATGTGGCTTAAATAAGTGTTTATGACCTCTCAGTAGTTTAGAGATGAGGTTTATTAGATGACCAGCACAAAGTGAAAGTGAAAGTACCACAGCTAGAAAAACGGTTAACCCTTTGTGACAGAACGGCTCAATATTTTTAATAAAGGCCAATTGAAAATATGATTTTTTTGGCCAAAAATTAGTAAAATGCAATCATAAACAAAAATTGACTCCAAAGGTGTACATAGCCTTTAAATTCTAGCAGGAACATTAGAGGAACGACATAACACATGACTTATAAGAATAGATGCTCCAGAATTGTTATTACACGGGGGATGCAAGTAGTTACTAAATCAGACATGTCAGGAGAGGGGACAAGTCGTCTTTAAGGACCAATTCAGACGACTGTGATGTGGCTGCATTTCAGCATCCATATTACGGCCGCCATTCCCAACCCGACTGTCTCATGACTATGTAGCATCTCTCCCCTGTAGAGGTGGTCCTGAGCTGGGAAAGCCCTCTATAATACACATGTGCAATTAGACAACCTAAGACTTGCATAGGGGTTGTCTCACTTCAGCAAGTGGCATTTATCATGTAGAGAAAGTTACTACAAGGCACTTACTAATGTATTGTGATTGTCCATATTGCTTCCTTTGCTGGCTGGATTCATTTTTCCATCACATTATACACTGCTCATTTCCATGGTTACGATCACCCTGCAATACCTCAGTGGTGGTCGTTCTTGCACACTATAGGAAAAAGTGCCGGCCTCTCTGGTGGCTAGGACCGTGGGAGCTCACATAGGCTAGTGCTTTTTCCTATAGTGTGCAAGCACGACCACTACTGATGGATTACAGGGTGTTCTGTAACCATGGAAACGAGCAGTGTATAATGTGATGGAAAAATGAATCCAGCCAGAAAAGGAAGCAATATGGATAATAACAATACATTAGTAAGTGGCTTGTATTAACTTTCTATACTCGATAAATGCCACTTGCTGAAGCGAGACAACCCCTTTAATGCAAGCCTTAGGGTCAATTCACACTCGGCAGATTTCTTGCAGGAATTTCCGTGACTTCCCAATTCCTATGAAAGGGAAGTCGCCGCCAAAACCTCCCCATTCAGAGTAACAGAACCCAGTTCAGAGACGGCTGTGACCAGTCTGCTTGGTGTGAATTGGACCCTCAGGCAAGAGTCCAGTGGTCCCGGTAAGGAGTCCGGATGACAGGACGCCTCTTACCTTGCTCCAGGTCATGGTGGTCATACCAAGGCTCGTCCTCCTCGCTATGAAACTCTTCCATTCTTCCTGCTCCCAACATCTGTATGACTGGAGGCTACGACTACGTACGTGATAGTGGTGGGATGTCCCTATGACGACACGTCCCTTCAGTATCAACCGGTTTACTGGAACCAGTGACCTGACCCCTTCAATTTCTAAAAATGCGCCAATCTATACTCGCGCCCTGCGATTTACACTGGCGCAGTCCTCCATCGCTAGCGCTGGTCACACATACGTGATAAGGACGCGTGTGGACCTGTCATATAATGACAGGGTTGGAGCACCACACGTTTCGGGGTCGGTTCCTGTAGAAATTACCCATAGACAGAGCCTGCAATGTCGTCAAATGTTTACACTGCACCCACCATGTATATAGATATACACTGCACCTCCTATGGGCAGCCTGAGACCCTGGCACGGACTACAATGACCAGCACAGCCTCCCTGCGGCCTGTGAGGCTCCCCAGACCCTGCTCTTCCCCTGTATCCCGGTTCCCAGTAAAAGCATCCCGTCACATCCCAGGGCCTGGACCGGCTAAACCACGCCCATCACATCGAATCTGCAAGCTGATTGGAGGTCGCGTCCACCTCCTTCCCCCCTCATCATCATCCGGGAATCCTGCATCCTTAACCCTTGCGCGGCCGCATTACGTCAGCGTCCAACGGTGAATGGAGCGTTTTTCTATGGCGAGTGGGCGTGGCCTCCTCGCCACGTAGGCGGGGTCTTGGAGAGGTCGCCGCGACCGGTCTAGGCAGGGGAGGAGGGGGACACACTGAGCTGCCAGCTGAGGGAGGAGGTGGGTCCAGTGACGCAGGGAGGGAGGCGTGGTTTTACGCGTTGATGGACTGATCCGGTTCCCTGGCTGCTGCAGGCGGATCTGGCAGGGATCCGGACCGGGCCGTGGACAGGCGGGGCTTACAGCTCGGGCCGGCACCGGGATGGGGAACACCGACACCAAGCTGAACTTTAGGAAAGCGGTCATCCAGCTGACTACGAAGACACAGGTACCGGGAAACGGGGGGAGGGACCCGAGCAGGAGTCCACACCTATAGCTGCAGGTGTATGTGTGTTACATATGGTGATGACTCATACATGTACACGATACCTACCTCTCTACCTACCTACATCTTGTACTGGGACCCAGTCTCCCCTTATAATATAATTAATTGACATCAGATATAAATCTTGGGGTGATAAATTAGGCCAAGGAGCAACGATTGGCGATCTAGCAAATCAGCGGTCACTTAAAGGGGTTGTCCAGGATTAGATAAACAGCGCCTCCCCTGTCTACAGGTTGTGCCTGGTATTGGAGGTCAGCTCCATAGGAGTCAATGGGGTCGAGCTGCAATACCACTTACAACCTGTGGACAGGGGTAGCGCCATTTTTGGAAGAAAGCAGCCATTTTTTTATGCTGGACACCCCTTTAATTGCTTTCCTTTAATCCGATAGTTCACCCTCCTGGTATAGTATCTTTACAAGATCGTGAAAGATGTGATCAACAACGGATTAGTGTATCATCGCGGCACTGTGGATTACATATGTGTCCCTTTAGCGGTACGGACAGTGAGCCCTGGTTATAAACGGACCGCTAACAGATGGCGATCCGTTTTGTAGAACCGTTCACTGGACTGAGGCTGGATCTGGCACGCAATGATTATATGAACTTATTAATAGGGTTTTCCCATTGGGGACAACTATGGCGTATCGCTAGGATATGCTGTAGATGTCAGATAGGTGCAGGTCTCAAGAACGGGGCCCCCAAAGTGAGTGGAGAGCACACAGAGCACGCGTAGACACCCTCTATTCACTTTTATGGAAGTGCTGGCGTTCGGCCATTTTCGGAACTGGCCGCTCATGCGCGGTGTGCTCTCTTTCACTTTGTGAGACCCACACCTATTTAACATTGGTCAACTCCTATCGCTAGGATATGACGTAAAAGTCAGATAGGTGCGGGTCCCACTTTTGGGAATCCGTCCTTTCTCGAGAATGGGGCCCCAAAGGAATGTAGAACATACTGCGCATGCGTAGACACTTTCTATTTGCTGCTCTGGGACTTAAAGGGGTTATCCAACCCCTATAATGGCTCAACCCCCCCCCAATGCCCGGGCACCTCACATAGGTTATACTTATACTTACCTCGCTCCCCGGCACCCGTTTTGCTTTTGATCCCTGCACGGCCGCCACTGCATCTCCCCATCGCATGGATGAAAACATCCGGCGACGGGGGGCAGCCAATAGCAGGCCGCAACGGGGTCAGGCCTCCCTAGCACAGCGGCGCCCTTGCGGGGATCAGAAGCAACGCGGGAGCAGGGTAAGTATAACCTATGTAAGGAGCCGGAGCACTAAAGGGGGTCATTTTCGGGGTTGAATAACCCCTTTAACCACTGGCTTGACTATTTTCCCATAGAACTGAACAGAGAGCACACCACGCATGGCCACTGACTTGCTCAGTATTTCAATTTTTAATAAAATTGACATCCAAAAACCCCCAAATCCTGCGAAAGATAGAAAAACCACCACCACAAAAACAACCTATTTGTTATTTTAATATTTCACTTAGGCTTTCGCGTAAGGCTACTTTCACATCTGCGGCACGGAGATCCGGCCGCCTGATCCAGCAGAGGAAGCCGGGAAGCACCAGCTGGAATGCACCTGGATCTGGAGAATTCCGGCAGGCTTTTCTCTGCTGGATCAGTCTGCCAGAATCGCTGCCGCAGATGTGAACATAGTCTAACATCTGGTGCTAGAGGTTTTGTTTTTTTTTTTTTTTGCTTAAAGAAAACTGCAAAAATAAAAAAAAAGCTGTGAAACCCCTTAAAAACTTATAAAACAAACAAAACAACAACCTATGTGTGACGCTAGCCTAATGGAGGTATTTTCTCCTTGACCGATTGATTTAATTGTGGAATATTTTACGTCATGAAGGCATCTACTTTTTTTTGTGTGTGTGTATATATATATATATATATCTGTATTGTTGTCACCCTGGTTTACAGCACCATTCACATGCGGCATACTGAGGGACAGTGCACCTTTAATGCAGTGCAACTCCCTTCCATGGATGACACATACACGTGGTTAATGCGGGGAGGGGGCTGTGATGCCTGTTCTTCAGGCTGGCCACCGGTTGAGGGGGGGAAGGGCAGTGACTTTCCTAGTTACACCTGTCTTATCCATACAGTAGAGGCCTGCAGAACAAGTTCCTGCAGCAGGACGCATGGCCAGGCAGCCATGATGACAGCCAGGTGTTATCACATAGACCGTGCCCACCCATCGGCTCGGACAGATGTGACACGTTGGGCTGCCTGGCAGCGCTGGCGTCGTCTCACATCTCTGCCCCCACACCTTTGTTTACTCATCCTCGGTATTAAGCTGCATGGCAGCTGCAGACGTCTGACACAGAGTGTGGGCGTCCCTTCTACGACGCTGCGCTGGCTTCTGCCTCTCCTGCCCCCCATATGGACGATCCTTACAGAAAGAGTCGCGTACCAGACCCTCGTAGGCACAAATTTCGTTGCTGAGGTATATTAGGCAGTGTGTGAACAGTCGTTTATTGAAATTTTTGTTGAAAGTGCGGAAAAATGCTCAAGTGATAGAATCTGTGTGACTTCGAGAAGGACCAAATAGCGATGGCGAGACGACCGGGTCAGGACTTCTCCAGCACAGCGGGTCTTGTGAGGTGTTCGCGATACACAGTGGTTAGGACCTACCAAAAGTGACACTTGACAGGCTCACTGATGCCAGTCTGGTCCGATCCCCTACTGCAGGGATGCCCAACCTGTGACCCTCCAGCTGTTGCAAAACTACAACTCCCAGCTGGCCTGGACAACCTACAGCTATTAGGGCATGCTGGGAGTTGTAGTTTTGCAACAGCTGGAGGGCCGCAGGTTGAGCATCCCTGAACTACTGTAACTGCATATCCCATAGACTGGTCAGAGCGTCCATATTGATCCCTGTCCACCACCTAGAACGGTCACATGAGCATCAGAACCTGACCATAAGGCAATGGAGGGAGGTGACCTGGTCTGATATATCACGTTGTCTTTCACATCTTGTGGACGATCGGGTCCATGTGCGTCACTTACCTGGGTAAGAGGTGTCCCCATGGTTTGAGGACCATGACAGAGAGTTCATGGTGTTGACCTGGCCTCCAAATTCCCATAGGACACCATCAGAGGTCTTGTGGAGTCCATCCCTTGATGGGTTTGGGGGGCCTACACAGTATTAGGGCTCATGTACATGACCGTATGTATTTTGCTGTCCGCAAAAAATACGGATGACGTCCGTGTGCACTCTGTATTTTGCAGAACAGAACAGCCGGCCCCTAATAGAACAGTCCTATCCTTGTCTGTAATGCAGACGATAATAGGGCATGTTCTATTTTTTTGCGTAACGGAAAAACGGACATAAGGAAACGGAATGCACACGGAGTAACTTCCATTTTTTTTGTGGAAATAAAAGGTTCCGCATACGGTCCGCAAAAAAACCCTGAACGGACACCGAAAGAAAATGTTTGTGAGCATGAGCCCCACACGACTGTATGAATAAGTCTGCATCCATTCTGCAATTTTGCGGAACGGGTGCGGAACCATTCATTTCTATGGGGCCGCAAAAGATGCAGACAGCACACATTGTTGCTCCGTGCCACGGCCCCGCAAAATGAATAGAACATGTCCACAAACTGTGGAACGCACATGGGCTGGTATCCGTGTTTTGCAGATCCGCAAAACACAATGTTTGTGTGAATGTAGCATTATGCAGGTGGTTTTGATGTTATGGTCGATCGGTGTATAAATGATAAATTTATCTGATTCTCACTATAAAACACCCGCCATGCCCCCGCCACTCCCAAGTAGCGAGGGTGTTATAAAAACGCCCTACAACAAAATATTGTCGCACAGGCATTAAAAACGTTGCAAAAAAGGGCTTCTGAGACTTATTTTTTTAACGCCAAAAACTGACATACCGCTGTTAGTAAGTGACCCCAATGTGTCTTGAACTAAAAATGGGTATGAAAATGTCAAAAAATTGCATTAGGGCTCATGCACACGAGCGTAACCTGTTCTGCGGATTCGCAAAACATGGATGCCTGCCGTGTGCATTCTGTATTTTACGGAACGGCCGGCCCATAATAGAAGAGTCCTATCCCTGTCCGTAATGTACACATATTCTATATTTTTGCGGGCGCAACGGAACGGACAGATGGATGCGGACAGCACACAGGTGTGCCCCATTGAAGTGTGGTAGGGTAGGTCTATAGGTCACCTTGTGCTGCATGTGGCAGGGAGTGCGGCGCCTCACACCTCGTGTTCGCTTTCCTCTGGTTGTTTTCTCAGTTACAGCTGACGGCACAGACATCTCGTTCTGTAAAAACAGCATGCATACCTTATTTCCTCCAGACGTAGGCGACGTTCACCTTTGCGCTCATTTTTTATTCCTCTGATGCATATAAAATAAAAGGTAAATTTTCTTATGGGTTTTATTAACATATCCTTCTGTTTGTGGATAAAGCTGCTATGCAGGCCTATGCGTTCCCATGGTAACAGACTACAGACAGACCCTGTGTAGTCTGATTCTGCAGTCATACTTCTGTTCATCTGTCCCCTACTTCTAGCTTACTTACATTTGGTTGCCCAGCAAGAAGGGAGGACGTAACTGGCATAAAAAATATAGAAAAGAATTATAATGTGTATGTGCACTATATGGAAATGTGTTTTTCCCCTTTTTAGTATACTGCTGCTCTTGTTCTGTGTCTCTACACAGTGCAGTGGGGTGATGGCCCATATAATACTGCTATGCAATCACTCCTGCGGTATACAAGTACAATACAGTCACTTCTGCGGTATACAAGTACAATACAGTCACTCCTGCGGTATACAAGTACAATACAGTCACTCCTGCGGTATACAAGTGCAATATAGTCACTCCTGCGGTATACAAGTGCAATACAGTCACTCCTGCGGTATACAAGTGCAATACAGTCACTCCTGCGGTATACAAGTGCAATACAGTCACTCCTGCGGTATACAAGTGCAATACAGTCACTCCTGCGGTATACAAGTGCAATACAGTCACTCCTGCGGTATACAAGTGCAATACAGTCACTCCTGCGGTATACAAGTGCAATACAGTCACTCCTGCGGTATACAAGTGCAATACAGTCACTCCTGCGGTATACAAGTGCAATACAGTCACTCCTGCGGTATACAAGTGCAATACAGTCACTCCTGCGGTATACAAGTGCAATACAGTCACTCCTGCGGTATACAAGTGCAATACAGTCACTCCTGCGGTATACAAGTGGCAATACAGTCACTCCCGCGGTATACAAGTGCAATACAGTCACTCCCGCGGTATACAAGTGCAATACAGTCACTCCCGCGGTATACAAGTGCAATACAGTCACTCCCGCGGTATACAAGTGCAATACAGTCACTCCCGCGGTATACAAGTGCAATACAGTCACTCCCGCGGTATACAAGTGCAATACAGTCACTCCCGCGGTATACAAGTGCAATACAGTCACAAAACGCGGATCCGCACAATATGGATGACGTCCGTGTTGGGTTTTTTTTTTTTG
Source organism: Rhinella marina (assembly GCA_900303285.1). Taxonomy (NCBI): domain Eukaryota; kingdom Metazoa; phylum Chordata; class Amphibia; order Anura; family Bufonidae; genus Rhinella; species Rhinella marina. The sequence goes on from ONZH01000479.1 coordinate 451,772, forward strand.
GTTTTTTTTTTCAGACTGATTGACTTTAATGGGTCTGTGGTCTGCATTTTGTCACCAAGAATAAGACACGTTCTATCTTTTTGCAGAACGGACGTACAGGCGGATGACCTGTGTGCTTTCTGCAACCGTATGTCTGTTCCACAAAAAGATAGTATGTCCGCAAAATGCGGACCTTAAAGTCAATGGGTCTGAAAAAAACAAACTGCAAAATACATATATGATCATGTGCATGAGGCCTAAGTCATACAGTGCCCACACAGTAATGTCATTCTACACTGCCTAAATAATATACACGGTGTGCAAATATATACTGTCATGTATAACCCAGCTAATACTGCCATGTAGTGCCAAAATAATGCTGCCATACACAGCCATAACATACTACAGTCTTATTGTGCCCACAGAATACTGTAATTCAGTGTCCAAATTCTAGTTGCATACACTGATACCTGGGTTTGTTTTATTCTAGTTTATAAATAAATGGCAGTAATACCTGCTGGACTAGTGTGGTGAAGGAGTTAATGGGGTTATCCCCTGATTAATGTAAAAAATGAAAATCAGACATCATACAGTACATGACAACCTATTTCTAACAAATATAGAACCAGCCCTGTACCTCACATGGATCCAGACATCTCCTCATTCATTGCTGTTATAGATTTATATCAAGCTGACAGCTCAAGGGGAGTGTCTCTTCTGCTGCAGCTCAGGGGGCGTGCCCATGCTCTCCCTATCACAGCTCAGGGGGCGTGTCCATGCTCTCCCTATCACAGCTCAGGAGACAGTTGAAGGATGAAACTGAACTGAGCATGTGCAGCCATCTCAGTGAGCAGGACAAGGAAATAAGAAAACAACAAACAGCAGGTGGCGCTATACAGACACATTTTATTGAATGACTCAGTATACTAAATTTTTTTTACAATTACAAAAGTATTCAGATCCAGGTGCTGGTTTGAAAACTAGAATATTTTTTGTGGGTCAACCCCTTTAATTCTACTGTTCTTCTGCTTCTTGCAGCCAGTGGAAGCTACAGATGATGCCTTCTGGGACCAGTTTTGGTCTGACTCAGCCACCTCCGTCCAGGACGTCTTTGCGTTGATCCCAGCTGCTGAGATTCGCGCAGTACGAGAGGAATCGCCATCGAACCTGGCCACGTTATGTTACAAGGTGACTGATGACCACTGATGAAACCTGTAGTTGAGGTTCGGAGATTGGTTCCTCTTAACATATTTAATATCTGTGCCTGGCAGGCAGTGGAGAAACTGGTGGCGGGGGCAGACAGCGGCTGTCACTCGGAGAATGAAAAGCAGATGGTGTTGAACTGTTCCCGCTTGCTGACCCGTGTACTGCCGTATATCTTTGAAGACCCGGACTGGCGAGGATTCTTCTGGTCCTCAGTGCCTGGCGCTGGGCGTAGCCAGGTATCATTTAATTATACTTATTTTACGTATTGATTGTGTGCTGCATATTGTCAGTAAGTAAAGAGCTTACCGGCCGTCTGTCTCTTTCAGGATGAGGATGAGGAGGATGATGGATCACGTCCACTGGCTGAATCTCTGCTCCTCGCCATTGCTGATCTTCTCTTCTGCCCAGATTTTACAGTGCAAAGCCACAAGAGGAGTGGAGCGGTGAGAGCTGCCTCAGATTAGTTTATTCAGGAATTTTGGCGCTGATTCCACGCCAGAAAACTGGCAGCGGTCGAGTGTTATCCAACTCCTGTTGTTTTCAGTGGGAGGCTTCCCTCCTGGACGTGCGGCCGGCAGCTTAAAGCCATGATCGTGACAAGGAAGGACATATTCTTTTTTTGGCATGATGTCACAGGGTGTTTGTTCGCGGTTTAGCTATATTCAGTGATGCTAAACCACAAGCGGATACTTGGCATTGAAATTGAAATAACGTGGCAGATTTTGACAGTGCCAAAATCTATCAAATCCATTGTGTGAACATGCCCTAAAGGTGTATTCACATTGTGATCGGAGGCATACATCAAGAGGAGCCTATAGCGGTGTACAATGCCAGTTAGGCTCCAGGGTTACACGCAGTGTATGTTTTTTACATAGTGCAGTTAACCCTTTTGGTCTTCATGAGCTGAATGGAAACCTATGGATACGTTTGATCTGTACGCCAGGAGCTTTCTTGGCATGTACATCAAACATACACTGCAACTGCAGTATGAAATCACTTTTGCGTATCTTTTTTTTACACATGTGTGACTTGAACATGTATGGACACCTTTCATGTGCATTTTACTAATTTCGGGCTAAAAAATTTGTTAATTTTTTAATAAAGACCAATTGACGGAAAAAAAACCTCAGCTGTTTTAGAGAAACAGGGGTTTAAATCAGTCTGCATAGTGTCACTACTGGGCTCATGTGAAGCCTTATCTCTGATCTCCTGACCTCATAAACACTCATTTAAGCCATATTCTTATCATTTAGATAAGAGTTTAGATATTATGAATGTTTGAGGTCAGGTGATCTGAGATAAGGCTTCAGCTGATGGGACCCAGAAGTGATACTCTGCAAACAGACTGATTTTTAACCCCTGTATCTCAACAATGGCTCAACATTTTTGTTTCTCTGTAGGATGCTGCAGAAGACATCCACACTCTTGACAGCTGTGAATACATCTGGGAAGCTGGTGTTGGCTTTGCTCACTCTCCAACACCCAACCACACATATGATCTCAACAGGTAGGTAGTAATAAAACTGGAAACATACATAGAGCAGAATTTGTACCAATAGGGTAATATGATCCATGATTCGCCAATACTACCACGCTGGCCCAGGAGCTAGTAACATTTTTGATACCCAGTCTCATTTTGTAAAGTTGAAGGACAGATGAGATCTTCTACCCCCAAAATAATATTCAAGGGACGCCATCTGACTTTTCTCCCAGAACTAAACTGTAAGATGTGGACGGCTGTTTCCTTGTGATAAATATAATTGGAGTTCTTCATTTTCCTTTAGGACTGAACTTCTCAAACTCCTCCTGACATGTTTCTCTGAGGCAATGTATCTCCCACCATCATCCGAGAACAGCGGTACCACCAACCCATGGGTGCAGTTTTTTTGCTCCACAGAGAATCGGTATGTGAATAAGAATTAAGATAATAGTACTAATGTGTAACCGCTATTTAAAATGATTCCTATAAAACAATAGTACAAGTGATCATCAGAGACTTAATATATCTTATTATGGAAAAAATGCCTCTTTCTCAAATTATCAGTCACCTTTTCTCCTCCCCTGGATTGATTGGTCATTCCCAATTCACTGTCTCCAGGGAGAAACAGGTGGAGCTGGATTTTCATCTTGGAGAGATCAGATTACCGCTGCCTATAGAAGTCTGTGGAAGGGGAGATAGAGGAGGGAGCAGCTACATAGAGAAAGAGACACACAAAGATGCTGCTGCTTTTGAGGGTGTGCGACAGAGAGATAGAGGAGCAGGATCTTCTTCTCTGTGTGTGCTGTGTATGGGAGACATTATAGCAGTTAGTCTACACCCACTATTAGAGATGGCGCTTGTAGATGGGAAAATAGCTGAATACAAGTCCTACCATGGGCAGAAATAGTGCTGTTCCTTGTCTACACACACAAGAAGATATTCTGAGGAGTTGCCTAAAACAGGAATGTTTTAAAATGTAACGGTCATTCTTTTTTTTATTTTTGTAATGTGTAGGGGCAGTGATACTGACTATTTTTGTAATATACTTTAATTACTGAAACCGTACATTTATATTAGAAAAATAGCTCTAAAGTGGACCATTTTAAACCTTAGCAACGCTCCTCTGTCTTCTGTTTACATAACACAGTAAGTGTTAGCAAGTCTCCAATGTTATGTAAACAGAAGACAGAGGAGCGTTGCTAAGGTTTAAAATGGTCCACTTTAGAGCTATTTTTCCAATAGAAATGTACACTTTCAGTAATTAAAGTATATTACAAAAATAGTCAGTATCACTGCCCCTATATGTTACAAAAATAAAAAAAAGAATGACGGTTACACTTTAAATGAATGCTCTGTTATCTATACCTTTGTACAGCACCACTCCTGTCCCTGGGTTGTGTCTGGTATTGCAACTCAATTCCATTAAAGTAAGTGCAGCTGAGGTGTGATACCACGTGCAAACTGTGTTGAGGTGTGGCACTGTTTCTGGAAACAAGCAGCCATATTTTGTAATCCAGGACAACCCCCTTAACTACAATTTATTGGTCATTGTAAGCAGTTATTTCAGTGCGATCCTGCTGACAGGCAGAGGCTTTACTTGAGGCTCCTGAGCCCCAGTACAGAATTTATAATAAGGCCTCCCAACTATCACTTGTTTTTTGTAATATTAGTGTATGTTGTACAGAGACAGTTTAGGCCCCTCAAATTCCAGGGCCCAATCTGAGTAAGATTGCATTCTGTATAGTTGTGCCCCTGCTGTCAGTAATTCCAGAAAAGTGTCTTTCCCAGGGATGCAGTGTCCCCACAGCTGTAAGAATCTATCCTGGTAGATGGACTTCTCGGCCGACCCTGACACACTCCTGCTTGCACCTTTACTGTGATATTTTTACCTATGAAACTGGCTGACCTGTTACATGTGCGCTTGGCAGCTGAAGACATCTGTGTTGGTCTCATGTTCATATGTGCCCGCATTGCTGAGAAAAATTATGTTTTAATACATGCAAATGAGCCTCTAGGAGCAACGGGGGTGTTACCATTACTCCTAGAAGCCCTGCTGTCTCTGCAACTGCTGCACTCTCTGCAGTTTGACAGGACCAGGTGTGATGACATTTATACTGCCTGGTCCTGTCAATCAAAGTGCAGAGGGCGTGGCAGTTGCAGAGAGAGCAGAGCCTCTAGGTGTAATGGTAACGCCCTTGTTGCTCCTACAGGCTTATTTGCATATTTTAAAACATTTTTCTCAGCAATATGGACACATATGTACATGGGACCAACACAGATGTCTTCAGCTGCCGAGTGCACATGCAACAGGTCAGCCAGTGTCATAGGTACAAATCTGCTGACAGATGCCCTTTAATTGCCACCTCATTGTGCGTATCTCCAGAACTCACAGAAATGTTTGCATAAAACACTACTTTTTCATTTAAAACAAGGGCCCCAGTTATAAGTCAGTTGGGCACGGCTGATGCTGATTGGGTGCCGCTGATGTCAGTTGTGCAAAGGATCGTTACGGCATTGTGGTTTCCGTTATAAATAGCCTGAGAATATTGAGTCTATGGGAAGGGTAATGTGCTTGTTGTCACTTGGCATCGGCTCTGACATAATTGGGAATATGTAAATGGCAGGAGATTTGTGCAGGGAACTCGTGTGTTTGTTGCTGTCACTGATGAGGTCCCCAAAGTTCAATTATTTCTTGCTTTCCCTTAGTGTTAGAGCATAATCTCCAGCTGGCTCCCATATTAGGCAAATTCTTAGAGAAGAACTCCCGCAAAAATGTTTATTCTCTGACCTGTTAGAAAGGTGCTTGATATAATCTGTAGTAAATGTAAATTTTCTTATCAGATAAGTTTCCCTCTTCTTATTGTAGCTGGGTCATGTGACCAACTCCCTGACCTCCAACTGACCCAGGACAGCTCTATTCATTCCTATGAGACTGAAAGTGAGGCTCCCATAGGAATGCATAGAAAATTAGACTTCCTGTCCACACATAAGTCTATGTGTGAGTTGGTGGGTCTAATTGCTGGTCACATGACACAGATAAGAAACTTCAGGATGATATAACTCAAAAATTCAGCTACTGGTAAGAAAATGACATTCACTACAGATTACATCATGTAAATTTCTAGCAGGACATGGAATAAAATTTTTTGCGGGAGTTCTTCTTTAAAGGTATTCTGTCACCAAAAATATTTCTGCCAGTTAAAGTGTAACTGTCTTTTTTTTTTTTTTCTTTGCTAGTCTATTAGAGCTAGAGCTGTAGTTAGGGCACATTCACACGAACGTGGTTTGTTTCCGCATCCGAGCCGCATTTTTTGCAATTTGGAAGCGGACCCATTCGCTTTAGTAGGGCCGCAAAAGATGCGTTGCTCCATTCCGTGTCCCCGCAAAAATGAAAGATCATGTCCTATTCAAGCGGATCAACGATTGCCAATAATAACGGCTTTCATTAATGTCCCCTGACGTGGGTCACATGACTGCTGCAGCCAATGGCTGGCTGCAGATATGCGGTGTTCCTCTTGTGTCACGTTACCCAGTGACTTGACGCAGAGGGTACATGTCCCTGCTGCAGCGGCCATGTGATGGGAAGTTTAACAGCGGGGACTGGAGAGTGACAGCTTCAGTGGAAACTGAAGGAGTTGCAACCCTGTGACAGGTTGCAGGTAAGTATGCTTCCATCTGTAGATCCTTTTGATGGGGGGGGGGGGGGGTGTTCTGGCCGAAAGGCTCGCCGAAGGTGGTGAGCCCCTTTAATAGGGGGAATCGGACCTTTTCTTTCTCAGCACTTACGTATTATATGGTGATTTTTAATTCTCTTTTGTTCTCGTTCCTCTCTGCAGTCATGCACTACCCCTCTTCACATCCCTATTGAATGTGGTGTGCGCGTATGACCCCGTTGGGTATGGAATTCCTTACAACCACTTGCTTTTTTGGGATTCGCGTGAACCGTTGGTCGAGGTCTCTGCGCAGTTGCTCATTGTCACCTTGGACTCGGACCCCGCTGTCACATCTAGTCCCAGCATGGATGGAACCACTACTAGTACCGCAATGGATGAGGGCGATGTACGTAACCGCCATACACAGGGCACCTAATCTATTCACTACTACTGCTTACACCGTAGACTAATCCTCTCCACTGTTCTCTTAGAGCCCGCCACCGGACAATCTGTTTGTGAATTATCTGTCGCGGATCCACAGGGAGGAGGTAAGAGGATGCTGCATGCTGGTTGCGTCTGTGGTATAAATCTAGTCAATGGGGTTGTCCAATTTGGACAGTTATGGCATGTCCACAGGATGGGTCCCTTCTATGAGAGTTCCTGAAAATCGCAAAGCACATCTACTGTCATTTTCGTAACTCCTATGACTGGACAGAGCCATGCATACACGGCCACTTTCTCTTTTGTTTTGTCCGTAAGATGGGGTCCAGTTCTCGAGATAAGTGCAGGTCCCACCGTTAGAGCTGGAGACAAATTTGGTGCACCTATAAGTCTATTGCTCCTGTTTTGAGATATTGCTCCAATTTCTATGATACCCCCTTTACTGAGTTAAGATTGCGACAATTTTTGTGACTTTAAAGGGTTTTCTTCGGGAATTAAGAAAATGAAAATACCTAAATATTATTTTATAATAAATAAATTTCCAAATACCTTTCATTGGTTATAATGGCTTGTTTTGTCTGGGGAGCAATCATTAGGAGAAATAAAATGGCCGCGTCCTACTAGTACACACAAACCTGTCCTAATCTGCCAATTCTACTTACTGTTAGATTCTCTTTACTCCTCCTGCCCCTACCCCTCCTTTCCCCTCTACCTTTTCCCTTCTATGTTTGTCTTTGTCCTGTCTTATGTCCATGTTGGCTATTTTGTACTATTGATCAAACTACGGGAATGTGACATTGTTATGTGCAACATCTTAATGTCTCGCTCACTCCATTGACTTGTTGAGTATTCCCACCTCTTTTTGCTGTACAATTCAATGTCCTATTTTTTCTTGTACTATTAAAAATGTGTACATTTGTACCAATAAAAATATACAGTTTAAAAAAACCTGTCTTAATCACATAGCAGGACACAGCCTCATCCCCACCTCCTCTCTGTACTTCATGTCTCCTCATGAACTCCGTTCCTTCAGAGATTCAGCTGAATATCTTATCATCTGTATTCAGGATCATAATCCCTGACAAGCAGAGCAGAGAGGAGGATTCGGCAGCTCTTTACCTCAGTGTTGTGAAGTAACTTGTCCTGCTGTGTGATTAGGATAGGTTCTGTGTGTACTAATAGGACGGCGGCCATTTTATTTCTCCTGATGATTGCTCCCCAGAGAAAATGAGCCATTATAACTAATGAAAGTTATTTTGGAATTTATTTATAATAAAGTAATATTTAGGAATTTTTCTTAATTCCTGGAGAACCTCTTTAAAGGGGTTATCCGAGAGTATAAAGTTCCCCCCCATATGCCCGGGCCCCCCACACTGAATATACTTACCTCACTCCCTGCGCCGCTTCTGGTCCCCGCACGGCCGCTGCTGCTGCTTCTCCCTGTGCGCGGACATCCAGTGTTGGACGGGGGAGCAGGCAATGGCAGGCGGTGACGGGGACGAGCCTCCCTAGCATAACAGGTGACTTCCATTAGCTTGACAGTTAAATCACGACCACTTTTCAAGTGGTATACAAATGGAAAATGTGGTAAAATGTTTGTATAAATAAGGCCAAAAAGTTGCAAAGTCCTATTTTGAGTCTTTTTGATGCCATAATTCTGGAGTGCAGGGAGTCACAATTTCTCCCCATTGTAGCCGTTTTTTTTTTTTTTCTTATTATTTTTATTGAGCTTACTTGATATAGGTTTTTTTTTTTTTTTATATTGATACTGACCCAGGCCCTTATTTTTAACTCCTAGGACTTCCAGTTCATCTTGAAGGGACTTGCCCGCCTTCTGCTGAATCCACTCACTCAGACGTACCTGCCAAACTCCACCAAGAAGATCCAGTTCCACCAGGAGCTGCTGGTTCTGTTCTGGAAACTGTGTGACTTTAACAAGGTCGGGACTTGTTCTTATTGCAGCTCAATGTATGACTGTAGTCCATAAAAGAGGGGTGCACTGGGTGCCTCGTGGGCTGGGTGCTTGGTCTCTCACCATTGCCGTCTCTCTCACCCCCACAGAAGTTCCTGTTCTTTGTTCTGAAGAGCAGTGACGTCCTGGACGTTCTGGTTCCCATTCTGTACTTCTTGAACGATGCACGAGCGGACCAGTGTGAGACTGCACTCCCCTTGTTTCTTCCCTCACCTCCACTCACCCCTCACCCTGGTCTTTTTGTCGTCTCTTCTGTCACGTGTCGTGCCGCTTCCTCACTGTGTTTCTTCCTGCAGCTCGGGTTGGTCTGATGCACATTGGGGTTTTCATTCTTCTGCTGCTAAGTGGTGAGAGGAACTTTGGCGTTCGCCTCAACAAGCCATACTCTGTGAGAGTCCCGATGGATATCCCCGTGTTCACAGGAACACATGCAGACCTGCTGATTGTGGTGAGTCCCAAGCTTTACACGCTGGACCGATGTGGTCAATGGCTGACTTTATATCTCTCCATTCACTACTATGTTTTTTTTCCCCTGTGCAGGTTTTTCACAAGATCATCACCAGTGGACACCAGCGGTTACAACCCTTGTATGACTGCCTGCTGACCATCATAGTGAATGGTACATGGATGGGGAGTAGATTGCATGATTGGGTTTTATCTTGATGACTTCTTCTGCACGTGTAGCTGCATTTCCTCCACGGTCTTTAACCAGACAGGTCGCCCTGGCACCATATGACCCCCTGACTCCACAGTCCTCTACATCTGACCATAGACATGAAATAGCTTTTGGCTGCTATCGGCTTTGGTTCCCTTATTAAAGGGGTTGTCTCATCTCAGACAATGGGCACATATCGCTAGGATATGCCCCCATTATCTTATAGGTGCAGGTCCCACCTATGGGACCCGCATCTATATGGGGAATGGAGCCCCGCAAGGTGGTGGCTGGAGGACTCCGATCCGGCCACCACCAAGCGTACTGCGCATGAAAGGCCACTGCTCCCATTCACTTCTATGGGCCTGATGGAAATAGCTGAGCCAGCGCTTGGCTATATTCAGTGGTCCCATAGAAAATGAATGGAGGGCGGCTGTGCATGCGCAGTGCGCTCTCCACTACTTTCGGGGCTCATTTCTTGATATAGTTGCTGGACCTGCACCTATAAGACAATGGGGGCGTATCCTAGAGATATGCCCCCATTGTCTGGGATGAGACAACCCCTTTAACTTGGAGGATGGTGGGATATGAACAGCAGACAGACATATTTATCCTGATCTCTCATGGGAAACAATAGAGCATGTAGAAGATCCATTCTGTGTGATCATTAATTCCTCCAGTAGCAGGTGAAGGAGTTTCTGGCAGTCGAATCATCTGGCAGAAATCTGTGGCCAGCATAAGCGTAGAGGAGGGAAGGAAAGGTAGCATGCAGGGTATTGGTATATAAAACTGTTAGTATATTAAGCCATATGGATGCAGGAGCACACCTAGGGTTGTTTTCAATCTCCTGCCATTCTGATGGCGCCAGTGGTCTTTGTTACAGGTGCTGCAGCAATGAGCCCCCGACTACTGTACATGATTACTGTAGCCAGTCGCTGATCTCAGTGGTCATGTGAAGTGGTTGGGTATGTTATTGCTGTAACAGGACCGGTACTGCAGAGATGACATGTCCAGCTATCCCAGGTGACTGCTGATGCTAGTGATTGGCTGCAGTGATCACATGGAGTAGTCATGGACGTCAGTGCTGCAGCACTGGAAACATAGACCTTTGGGACCACTGGAGTGGTGGGAGATTGAGTAGGTGAGTAAGGCTTTTTTTTTTTTTACATTTTTGATCATTTCCAGTCCTCATTAAAATTTTTAGTATTGGCAAAACTCCTTTAACTAATTAAATGCAACAGTTTTTTCTACCACCGCTAGGGGGAGCTAATTGCCCATGATTTTATTATTCCATGTATTACCTATTCAGAGGATAGGTGATCAATGTGTTATTGCTGAGGGCCTCACCTCTGGGACCCTTACCGTCAATCCCAAGGTGAATGTGTTACCACAGTTCTAGAATGGAGGGCTTGGGACTCCTGCTCTAGCAATTGTAAGGGTCCCTGCGATCATACATTTATCACCTACTCTGTGGATATGTAATTAATATTTTTCATGGGATGACCCATTTAATGCTGTGTAAAACCGTATGCAAAGTGCGCCTTCTAGTGGTGGCAGTCTATAACTGGTGTGAAGGGAATCAGAGAATTTCGAGTTCTTTATCCGAAAACTAGAGCTGTGACCCCTCTAAAAATGCTGGACCTATGCAGAATAAGTCAAATGAAATTATAGGTCTATTTTCCTGCCCTATACAACCCCTTAACCCTTTAACTATTTAAAACTATATAATCATAACCTTCTACTAAAATGATGTAATAAGCAATATTAAAGGGATTGTCCAGAGTTAAAAAAAACATAGCTGCTTTCTTCCAAAAACAGCACCACGGTTGCCCATAGGTTTTTGTGATATCGCAGCTCAGCCTCGTCAGTGGAGCCGAGCTGCTATACCGGACACAACCCATATATAGGTGTGGTGCTGTATCTGAAAGAAAGGAGCCATGTTTTTCTAATTCTGGACAAACCCTCTAAGGGTGCCTTCACATTCTGTGGATTTTCTTGCCTGAATATTCCCCAACCGAAAATCAATTCTATTCACCTGAATGAGACATCCATGTTTTTGCCACCCCATTCAAATAAATGGAACAGATTTTTAAGTCATGGAAAATTCTGGAACACAATCTGCAGTGTGTGAAGGCACCCCAAGTGTTTACCACGACCACCCTAGACCTCCAGGTATGTCAGAATGAATCCCTTCACCACCAGAGATACTAGGATTTGCCTGCTAAAGCACTTTAGATCAGGGATGCCCAACCTGCGCCCTCCAGTTGTTGCAAAAGTACAACTCCCAGCATGCCTGGACAGCCTACAGCTATTAGGGCATGCTGGGAGTTGTAGTTTTGCAACAGCTGGAGGGCCGCAGGTTGAGCATCCCTGCTTTAAATCATATATTGAGGGAGCTGTCCCGCTGTGGTCACACGTGCATTTGGAAACACCTTTAAAAATGCTACATTTGTCCCTTTTAAGAAAGAATGCTTTTTATCTTTTGTCCACTAGGTGGCGCCTAGAGCAAACCTGACAAGGGTACATAACATAGTTCTGCTCTGTCAGAAGCATTTGCAGAAGGTTAGGGCCACACAACATCGTGTGTCGACCGACCAAAAACATTGTGCAACTTGCTGTCATGCAGTTAGTTTAGGCAGGGACTACACGGTGACACGGCCAGAGATTGCCGTATTGCACTTTCTGCACTAATTTAAGTGAATGGGGACATTTTGCTGCCATACGACCGTTGAAAGAAATCCAACCTTTCTGGATTTCTTGTCGTTTTGCGGTTACATTTACTTTTACATTTACATTAAAGAAGAACTCCCGCAAAAATTTTTATTCCATGTCCTGCTGGAAATGTACATCATGTAATCTGTAGTGAATGTCATTTTCTTACCAATGGCTGTATTTTTTAGTTATATCTCCCTGATGTTTCTTTTCTGTGACATGTGACCAGTAATCAGACCCACCAACTCACACAGCACCTTATGTGTGGACAGGAAGTCTATTTCTCTATACTTTCCTATGAGAGCCTCACTTTCAGTCTCATAGGAATGAATAGAGAAGTGACTGGCTTCCTGTCCTGGGTCAGTTGGAGGTCAGGGAGTTGGTCACATGACCCAGCTACAATAAGAAGAGAGGATAACTCAGAATTACAGTCTCTGATGAGAAGATTACATTCACTAAAGATTACATCATGCACCTTTCTAACAGGTCAGAGAATAAAATTTTTTGCAGGAGTTCTTCTTTATTTGTGATTACTTGTGATGTAGGCAGCGCTGCACTGCGATCTGTGCCCAAAGTCACCATGCCGCCCCAGCCTTCTTTTTACTAGACGGACGTATGGATGTGGAAAGCACATGATGGCTGATCCGTGTGCTATCCACATGTCTGTTCCGCAAAAAGATAGAACACGTCTGCAAAATGCAGACCACAGTTCCATTGAAGTCAACAGCACGCGGACCGCATCCTTATTTTGCAGATCCACATTTTGCACATCGCAAAATACATACGGTCGTGTGCGTGAGGCCTAAATCTGTGTATTAGAAAAATCTCAGATAGGTTGCAGTCATGTGACTTGGGGCTCATACACACGAACTTATTTTTTTCCGTGTCTGTTCCGTTTATTTTGCGGACCATATGTGGAACCATTCATTTCAATGGGTCCGCAAAAAAAAAATGGAAGTTACTCCATGTGCATTCTGTTTCCGTGTTTTGCGCACCGCAAAATACATACGGTCATGTGCATGAGCCCTTGCATTGTGGTCTATGATGGCAAAATCAAATGCACTTGCAACTTTCGAGTGTTGTGTCGCGTTTTGGGTGCAAAGAGATCCAACTGACAATTAATGGATGCGGTTTCGCAAGAGCAGATATCATCATGTAACCCTAGCCTAAATATTTGATGGGTGAAGTCCTGTCTCCGGGACCTCTTTAGAGAAGTTGCGCTCCTGCTTGACCGTTCCTACATTTGCTCTGTTCTTGCTTGTGGCCGCTGCTTGTCAAGGGACCTTCATTCTCTGGAAAGGTGGAGACCTGGAAGTCAGGGCCTTCATCTGTCAGACATTTTATGGCATATCCTGGGGAACCCTTTATTGGGATACTGGAAAAACATTCATCTGTTTTTTTCCACATATCTATTGTTCTCCCTCATGGCCCGTCATGTCAGTGGCTTGATCGCGATACGTATAAAACACACACATGGCTTGGTAAATGATTTTTTAAAATTCTTGATATTTTTGCAGTGCTCACGTTTGTTCTCTTTCATTGCACAGTATCTCCATACTTGAAGTCTCTTTCCATGGTGGCATCTAACAAGCTTCTACATCTCCTGGAAGCTTTCTCCAATCCATGGTTCCTCTTCTCCTCTCCCCAGAATCATCATCTCGTTTTCTTCCTGCTTGAAGTTTTTAACAATATCATCCAGTATCAGTTTGACGGTGGGTTTCACTTACTGTACTGCATTTTTTTTTTAATGTAGTTTCTTAGAGACCTGTCAGGAGCTTGTGGACTCCAGGTGCTAGACGCCTATTATTTGCTAGAAGGAAGGGACCTTTTCTCTGACTGTCAGTGGGGTCTCATTTGTTTACCGTCCCTGTATTTATATCTCTTTCTATTCTTTCTTATTACTTTCCAGGTAATTCTAGTCTAGTTTATGCCATCATCCGGAAACGTAATGTATTTCACCAATTAGCAAACCTCCCATCAGACACTTCGTCCATCCAGCGAGCACTTCAGAGGAAAAAGAAAGCGGCCGAACCCTTGTCACGCACCAATTCTCAAGATGGAGCATCCATGGAGGGCTCCCGGCCTGCTGCCCCAGCAGAACCTGGCACCCTGAAGACCAGTTTAATAGCCACCCCTGGTAAGTTTGCCTTGTGGCTGTACAGGTATCCTATATCTCTGTAGGACATTTACTAGTCCTCTTGTTTCCCCAAAGACCAGTGATCCTTGGTTATCATTAGGGATGAAACATCCGAAGTCGATTCACTCATCCCTAGTTATAATGTGTACATTTTACCAAGAAGTCAGCCCCTCTCAAGTGCCCCTTTATTGGTCCTATGGAGGAGGGTCCTCCATGCCGGTGGACTCGCTGTGACCATACACTACTGGGTTTTCCAATTACTTGTTAACTCATGAAGTCCTCCAACCAGCCATAGGAGCTTACCATTGACGATCAATTGATCAGTGGGGCTGCCTCATTCCATGAAGGGGTTGTCCCCAGGCTACACTCTTAAAGGGGTTGTCTCACTTCAGCAAATGACATTTATTTATTTATGTAGAGAAAGTTAATACAAGACACTAATGTATTGTGATTGTCCATATTGCCTCCTTTGCTGGCTTTATTCATTTTGCCATCACATTATACACTAATCGTTTCCAAGGTTATGTCTATCGGTGCACTGCTGATGCGTGGTGGCCGGGATGGGAGCTGCTGCGCCTGCGTGCCTATGTGCGCTCCCATGGTCCCATGTATAGAGAGCAAGGGTGGTCGTCACCCCTGGATACAAGCAGTTTATAATGTGATGGAAATATGGGCCAGCAAAGGACGCAATATGGATAATAACAATACATTAGTAAGTGCCTTGTAGTAACTTTCTCTACGTCATAAATGCCACTTACTGAAGTGAGACAACCCCTCTAAGTTTGTTTGATCTTGTGCTAACATGTCCATCACTTTTGTTAAAATTCATTTTGACTGTTCGCCCAAACAGGTATAGAGAAGCTGACGGAGAAATCCCAAGTATCAGAAGATGGGACTTTACGAGCTGTTGACCCTGAGGTTCCTTCATCACCCGGGGAGAGCAGCCAGTCTCGTCCATTGAGTGACACAGAGTCTCAGAGTGAGGTGGGTGACCTTATTATATCTCCTTCCTTTTCCACATTCTCTCTCGTTGTACACTACTGGAAATGAAAATGAAAACGTCATGCAATTGAGCTGAGGTTGATAATGTATAAACTGTTCGTGGTGCATGGTCAGCAGCCAAGGTAAAACCTGCTTTCATCAATGAACATTATAGTTCGCCATTGATGGCTGCTGAGGAGACACTCTGGACCAGGTGTCGTGATGTGGGACGCCATTAGCTGCTATGACTGTTCCTGTCTGGTATTTGTGGAGGGAACATTGACCAGCTTTCGTTATGTCCAGGACATAGTGGAACCAGTCCTACTGCCTTTTTTTTTTACTCAGGAGACATGCCCACACACTGCCCACTCTACACAATGTGCTCTTCAGGATCCAGCAGATCTCCAGATCGAGATTGTGTGGGACTTGATGGGGTGATGGATCTCCCGTGTACAGCAGCCAACAACCACTTTGGCTGAACTACAGGTCCAAGATGAAAGAGCTTGGAATGACCTACCACAGAAGGACATCTGTCATCTGTATGAACGTTGCCAGAGTGGCGCCCTGTATCATAGCAAGGGGAGATACCACTCAGTATTAATGTGACCCTGCCTCAGTATATACCCTGCTGAAGAACCCACAATAAAGAGGGCACCACCTTGGTTGTGCCATCATTGACCAAGCTCCACCAGTCGTTTATAATTTGTCAATCACATTAAGTTTTTTTCAGGTCTTCTTTTTTCATTTTCTGGTAGTCTATTTTAATTTTGGATTTTTTTAAATGGTACAAAGCGGATGAAGACAAGAAGAACAATTCTCTCTGTATGGTCTTGTTACCATTCTCTGCGGCCCCCAACCATCTGGTAACAGACATGCATGTCTATGTCTTGTGGCTGCTCACATATTTTTTTTTGTATTTCTTCCATTAGATGGAATTCCTGGAAGTGTAGCTAGACATTTATATTATATACTGTATGAACAGAACTCCATAAATACAGTATTTCAGTTGGTAATACCCCTTGAAATTTTATTTTCGCCCCTTGGAATTGGTTCAGTCTGACAATGTGGCCCCCAACCAGAAAACATTGTGCACCCCTGGTCTAGTCAAACAACACTTCAGCATCTACAGCTTTGTACTTGACTCTATATTTCTGGATTTTCTCTTATCTGTGATTTCATTACTTCCCGTAGGAGTCTGCAAAAGGCCGACAGAGCAGACGTCACTCCAGCGTCTCCTCTCAGTGGAACCCATCTACAGACTGGGTGAGTCAGGATGATGGGGAGGAAACAGAGCCTGGGCATTGAGGCACTAAAATAGGATAATATGGACAGTAACTATAAATGGGTAGTGAGCTCAGAGGTTTGTACTTCTCATGGAGTGCTGGTTCTCGTTGAAGAGATCAGCTGGTGTGCAGTCATGGGAAAAAGCATACATATCAGCTCTCTTTCAGAAGAAAGAAAAGTGTCCCATCCAGTGCCACTTATTGGAGGTAGCTTCCTGGTAGGTCAGTGTGCAACCAAATCTGTGTCTCAAAGCGTACAGTAAAACTGCTACATGCAGGACAACCAATATGGTTGATGGCCCTGTTTCCACTTTTGCAAAATAACTTCCATGACAAAACATGTCCCCCAGTGCCTGGGCCCCTCATATACATTATATTCACCATGGTACCCACGTCGCTCCTGACCCCCGCATGGCTGTTGCTGCATCTCCCTGATGTACGGATCAAAACATCTGGTGGCGGGGGGCAGCCAATAACAGGCCACAACAGGAACGAGCCTTCATAGCGTCAGTCGCGATTAGGGCTGCAGCTATTGGCTATTTTTGTATTCTATATACTATAATAACAAAAATAATTAAAAGAATGTTTTTCTTTATTAAAAACTCATCTGTCCCCCCAGTGCCGTCAGCTGTGTCCCCCCCCAGTGCCGTCTGGTGTCCCTCCCCCCCAGTGCCGTCAGCTTTGTCCCCCCCCCCCCCAGTGCCGTCAGCTGTCCGTCCCCCCCCCCCCCAGTGCCGTCAGCTGTCCCCCTCATAGTCCTACTGCTCTAACAGTAAAGTTTCTCCATCTATGCGTCTTTCCTCTACATGGACGTCTCAAAACATTGGTCAGAAGGATCCATCCTATTTAAGCCAGCTCCACATCCTGGTAGGGTTGATCCTGCTGTTTAAAAGAATACCTGTTTTGTTAAAATGGGTGTCCCAGTTCATGAGAAATCAGACATTTAATAATTATGCTTATGATGGCTTTAGTGCACTGGGCCCTAGCTCCTCAGAGCACCTCCTTAGCCACTTTCCCCTGGCCCTGTAATACTGCACTTGCGCCGTTAAATCAATTGGTGCATGCACAGGACTCTGTGGGTGAAGATTCATTGGTGTATGCATGCTATTATAGGGCCAGGCAGCAGGACCGTGATGATGCCCATCCGTATCGGTCCAGGAGAGGAGGAGTGGCTATGGATGGAAAGGAGAGATGCTGAGGTGCTCCGAAGAGCTATGGCCCGGTGCACTGAAGCCCTAATTAATAACTGATTTCTCAGAAACAGGGCCAATTATTTTAACACAAGAGGTATTGATTAAATCAGCAGGATAAACCCCATCAGGCAATATTCCTGGTTTAATAGGGTTAATCCTGCTGACAAATGCTCTTGAACAAAGAGGCATTCATCAAGAGAAATCGCTGGGGATTCTTTACTGTAAGAGCATTGAGACTATGAAAGAGGAGATTGCGATGGTGGATTCTTTAAAGGGGTATTCCCATCATAGACAATGGGGACATATTGCTAGGATATGCCCCCATTGTCTGATAGGTGCTGGCTCGGCTATTTCTGTCTGCTCCATAGAAATGAATGGGAGCGGTGGCCGCGCATGTACGGTGCGCTCCCATTCATTTCTATGGGAGCAGCAGGGAGCTGTGCCTGGTGGTGGCCAGACCCCGAGAAACCCGGGGTCCTCCAACTCTCCCTGCTCAGCACCTATCAGACAATGGGGGCATATCCTAGCGATATGCCCCCATTGTCTATGATGGGAAAACCCCTTTAAGGCTAGATTTGTCAGTCTGCCATCTCTTCAGCTAAGAATGGCCACTTGAAGACCAGATCTGCACCATCATACTTTCATCATCTGTCTAACTTTCTTGTGGGATGTACGGTAGTAGTTTGAAGAGATGGTAAGTTTAGGACATGGCGGACAGTTGTCTTCTTCAGAAGCACCATGTTATATACTGCTGGGCCTGAAGAAGGTGTGGTTGGTCAGGCCACTGTTCCCAAGCGTTTCCCTTCAGCACTGAGATCTCGGCCTTTATAGATCACCTACCAAGACAGTTATATGACAATGCTCCAGTCATAAATTGTAGCGCTCTGCGGATTTCACAGCGCTGCTCATCACTTTACAGCACCGGCTCATTTAGATGTGACTCGGAGTGAAGTCCGGCAGTAAAAACCCATGTGTCCCAAAATAGTAAAAGAGGAAGTGGAACATATTTATCTCCTTTAACAAGCCTGGATCGTCATGCAATGTGTGGAGGTTACTGGTAGTGTCCCACTCGGATATTTATGGCATAGTGATAGGATTTGCCATAAAATGTCTGATAAGTGCGGGTCCCACCTCTGGAAACTGCATTCATCTCAAGAACAGGGCCATGCCATGAACAGAGAGCGCAGCCACCCCTCTGCCACTATCTGCAGAAGTCTCATTGCGGTGGCCGCAGAAAACTACATGTGTGGCTTGCTCTCCATTCATGGCAGGACCCCGCTCTTGATACGAAACGGTCATTTAGAAGGATGACACTATGTGTGTACTTTGGCAACGGATGATACATGCCAAGTAGAATATATGTTCCTTTCAGTTGTCCGTTACACTTGTCATTCCTTTATGACCATAAGGATAGGTCAACCATATTGTTGAACCAGATTGTTGGAGGCCGACTCCCTGCGATCAGCTGTTGAAGGGGCTGCAGTTCCAATATACCAGGAACAGCGCCGTGCATTGTATAGTGGCTGTGCTCGGTATTGCAGCTCAGCACCATTCACTTGAATAGGACTGAGCTGTGCAAATGCCATGTGACATATTGACATGATGTCAATGGTCTAGTAAGAAGCCACAGCACCATCGCCCCTTCAAACAGTTGGCTGACTCCTGGCATCCATGTTGATCTGATATTAATGACTTCTCCTAAGATCCCAGAAAACCTCTTTAAATGTAATTGTGGCATTAATGTTGGTATGTTCAGGTCAGACATGAAATATGGATGTGTAATGCAATCTATCAACTATTGGTTATTACCCACAGGTTATGTCCTGGAAGGTGAAGCTGCCCCTGCAGACAATTATGAGGCTTTTGCAGGTCTTGGTTCCTCAAGTAGAGAAGATCTGCATTGACAAGTAAGACTGGGCTGGGGACAGAAGAGTGATACCTGTGGTGCCATTGGTAGTGCGAACAGTATAGGAAAAGAAGCGAGTGTTGAAATGTGCATAGAAGCTGGGTAAAATTTTTTTGTCTAAATACGCCCCATACAGTTGCATTGTAGGTGACCACCTTCTGCACCGCTCCTTTTATTTAACCTCATTGAGCCCTGGAGAATTTTCCATTTTTGCATTTTCTTCTGTCACTCCCTGCCTTTCTGAAGCCATAACGTTTTTATTTTTCCGTTCACATAGCCGTATGAGGGCTTGTTTTTTGCACTTTCTATTAGCACTATTTAACATTGCCTATGATGAAGTGGGGAGCTGGAAAAAAAGATCCAAATGGGGTGGAATTAGGGTTGGGCGATATCAAAAATATTCCCACGATAACGATATTAAGAAATTTTCGCGATAACGATATATATCACGATAAATATCCATTTAGAAAAAAAAACATTTGAGGCCACAGGGAGATATTACAGTGTATGGGGGCCACGAGGAGACATTATATACTGCACGGGCTGGGATGCTGGCAGGCAGTGGGCCACAAAGAGACGTTATACTTCATGGAGTCAAGCAGGGGCGTAGCTAAAGGCTCATGGGCCCTGGTGCAAGAGTTCAGCTTGGGCCCCCCTTGTCTCAGTGCTTTGTGGCAAGGGGCAGAGGTGCACATACAGTAGTGCTCCTGTAGCCTGAGGCAAAAATTGAAAAGGCAAATCCCCCATGCCAAATTGTTGACCTAACCCCTTCCCTCCAGTCAGAGGTGTAACATGAAGATTCTGGGCCCCAGTGAAAAACCTATGACAGAGCCCTCCCAGCATGCACTGGGTGTCTTCTTATGTGGCACAAGAGTCTTTGGGCCCCCTCAGGCTCCTGGGCCCGGTAGCAACTGCTACCTCTGCACCCCCTATAGCTACGCCCCTGGAGTCAAGGTCAGGAGACGTTATACTGTATGGGGGCTACAAGGAGACGTTATACTGTATGGGGGCCACAAGGAGACGTTATACTGTATGGGGGCCACAAGGAGATGTTCTACTGTATGGAGGCCACAAGGAGACATTATACTGTATAGGGGAAGCCACAAGGCGACGTTATACTGTATGGGGGCCACAAGGCGACGTTATACTGTATGGGGGCCACAAGGAGATGTTATACTGTATGGGGGCCACAAGGAGACGTTATACTGTATAGGGGAGGCCACAAGGAGACATTATACTGTATAGGGGAAGCCACAAGGAGACGTTATACTGTATGGGGGCCACAAGGAGACGTTATACTGCATGGGGGCCACAAGGAGACGTTATACTGCATGGAGTCAAGGTCAGGAGACGTTATACTGTATGGAGGCCACAAGGAGACGTTATACTGTATGGGGGCCACAAGGAGATGTTATACTGTATGGGGGCCACAAGGAGACATTATACTGTATGGGGGCGGCCACAAGGAGATGTTATACTGTATGGAGGCCACAAGGAGACGTTATACTGTATAGAGGAAGCCACAAGGAGATGTTATACTGTATGGGGGCCACAAGGAGACGTACTGTATAGGAGAAGCCACAAGGAGATGTTATACTGTATGGGGGCCACAAGGAGATGTTATACTGTATGGGGGCCACAAGGAGATGTTATACTGTATGGGGGCCACAAGGAGACATTATACTGTATGGGGGCCACAAGGAGACATTATACTGTATAGGGGAAGCCACAAGGAGACATTATACTGTATAGGGGAAGCCACAAGGAGACATTATACTGCATGGGGGCCACAAGGAGACGTTATAGTGTATGGGGGCCACAAGGAGACATTATACTGTATAGGGGAAGCCACAAGGAGATGTTATACTGTATGGACAATTTTTGAAGCCCCTCCCTCCTTAGTATAATAAAGTCTTGTGGCCCCCAAGCAGTAATGTCTTCTGGCTTGTGTGTGGGGGACTCATTATTCCCTCATGCCTGCTGTTAGAGATGAATGAGCTGACACTAACTCCAGCTTGCAGGCAGGAAGGGAAGGACCAGGCCAGGGCAGCACAAGACATAGACATGTCACCTTTATTTATGACACCCTCCGTGACCCGGGCCGGTTCTATTCCATGTTTTATTGTCTATCGCTCCTCTTCCTCTGGGCTGGACACTCTTTGCATGCCAGGAGTCAGGCAAAGTGGCGAGGAGGGAGCCGGAGTCTGGAGAGACTTTTCCCGCGGCCACCTTGCTCGTGCAGTATGATTCCAGTGTCGGATGTCGGTGGGCGGAGCCATGAACATAGGAGTGAGGATATGCCGGGGGCTGCCGCTGTTGAAAGCAATTTGTATTGAGTGGTATGCAGAGGTAGGGGGGCGCCGATTTAGAAGTGGTCAACGCAGATGATGTCACAAAATACCGCGGTTATTAGGAAACAGCGATATCGCCATATCGCTGTTTCTTAATACCGCGGTATATCGATGCCACCGGTATACCGCTCAACCCTAGGTGGAATTGGAAAAAAAAATTCCACCAGTCTCCCAGTCTCACAGGTTTTGTTTTTACGGCGTTCCCTATGTGATAAAACTGACCTGTTACCTTCATCCATCAGGTCAGTATGATTACAAAAATTAATATACTTTTTCTTTTGTTTTGATACTGAAAAAAAATAAAAAAATTTGATTTTTTTTTGTCTTTTTAACATCATATTCTGACCCTCAAGTTTTTTTTATAGTTATGTCTACAGTGCCGTGTGAGGGTTCATTTGTTGTGAGACGATCTGTAGTTTTGACTGATACTTTACTGTGTATGACTTTTTAATCTCTTTTTCTTACATTTTTTTGTCAAGTGAAGTGACGATAAAATGGCGATTCAATCATTTCGATTTTTTCTGTTACGCTGTTTGCCGTATCGGACAAATATTTATTTATTTTAAAGGAGCTGAACCTGGACATACCCCCATTTTCAGCCAGGCAGCCCCCCTGCGTTGAATTGCTCAGGGCAAAACACTTTTTGTGGAGATCCGGTGACGTACCTGGCTCTCCATAGTGTAATTTAGGCGGAGGCTTCCACCTAGCATTGTTGCCGGTGACGTCACCGGCTCTAATGGGCAGGCTTTAGCGCTACCCTAGCCTGTAAAATGGTACCGGTGCCGGTGACGTCACCGGGAACACCGCTAGGAGAAAGCCTCTGCCTAGCAGTGTAAAATTATGAACAAACAGCCCTTGCCTTGCGCTGTATGAAATGCTCTGATGCTTATATGGGGGGGGGGGCGGAGTGGTAAAACCTCTTTAATAGTATGGGTGTTTTCAGATGTGGAGAGGCCTATGATGATTTTTTTTATTTAATTTTTTTCATTTGGGGGAAAGGGCGGTGATTTGAGATTTACTTCTTTTCTTTTTTTTATTTTTTTTGGCCCCCATTTCTATTCTGTTATGGAATTTTTTGGAAAATTCTGTATATTCCAGTGCAGTGTTAGTTAAAGAAGAACTCCCGCAAAAATTTTTATTCCATGTCCTGCTAGAAATGTACATGATGTAATCTGTGAATGTCATTTTCTTACCAGTAGCTGAATTTTTGAGTTATATCATCCTGAAGTTTCTTATCTGTGTCATGTGACTAGGAATTAGACCCACCAACTCACACAGCACCTTATGTGTGGACAGGAAGTCTAATTTTCTATGTATTCCTATGGGAGCCTCACTTTCAGTCGCATAGGAATGAATAGAGAAGTGACTGGCTTGCTGTCCTGGGTCAGTTGGAGGTCAGGGAGTTGGTCACATGACCCAGGTACAATAAGAAGAGAGAGGAAACTCTCAATTTCAGCCTCTGATAAGAAAATGACATTCACTACAGATTATATCATGCACCAGTTTAGAGAATAGAAATTTATGCGGGAGTTCTTCTTTAAGTATTTGGAGGGCATGCTTTGATTGGTTGACATTAAAGTAATAGCAGCGTTCTGTACTTTGCAGGGGACTGACTGATGAGTCTGAAATCCTGAAGTTTCTACAACATGGGACCCTGGTGGGGTTACTGCCTGTGCCTCACCCCATTCTGATCCGCAAATATCAGGCCAATGCGGGCACTGCTATGTGGTTTCGCACGTATATGTGGGGTGTCATCTACCTGAGGTGAGAAGGTTATACTAATTTAATAGAAATCTGACTAATGCAGTGGATGTATAGTGTGACTGAATGGGATGTGCAGTCTAATTCAAACTATTGGTAACACCCAAACCTCCAGTTCCTGCTCAGTGCGCAGCGAGGAGGAGGTTGAATGGAGCGGTGGTCACGCTTGCACATGGCTGTTTCTGTCAGCTTCATAGTCATTTAATGAAGTGACAGGGTACATATGTCCCCACCACTCCATTCAAACTTTGGGACCCCCATTCTAGTGATCCAGCAATAAGACCTTTATTACCCACTGGATAACTGATAAATGTTTATGGGACAACCCCTTTAAGGGCTCATGCACATGAACGTATTTTCTTTCCGTGTCTGTTCCGTTCTCTTTTTTTTGTAGACTGTGCGGAACCATTCATTTCAATGAGTCCGCAAAAAAACGGAAGTTACTTCATGTGCATTCCGTTTCTGTATGTCTGTTCCGCAAATAAATGTCCATTTATTATCCGCATTACGGACAAGGATAGGACTGTTCTATTAGGGGCCGGCTGTTCTGTTCAGCAAAATACAGAATGCACACAGACGTCATCCGTATTTTTTGCAAACCACAAAATACATACGGTCGTGTGCATGAGCCCTAAGGGAGTCCCGTTATAAGTAACCTGTCCAGACCCATCTAAAATATTCATAGATGTCTTCCTGTGTGGAGCATAGTATTCAATGTATAGATTACTAGGGGGCATGACAACTACTGCCCAGGACTTGAGGGTCTGCAGGGAGCAGTCTTTAAAGAGGACCTGTCACCTCTCCTGACATGTCTTTGTATCTACTTGCATTCCCCATGTAATAACAGTTCTGGAGCATTTATTCTTATGACTCTGTTGTACCGTTCCTTTATTATTCCTGCTAAAAGTTATGAATGATTTGCTAGCAGTTCACATTGAAGGTCCAGATGAGTGTTACCAGTTTGGGGGTGTGTGTCCCTGCACAGTCAGACACTATCCAATCAGTGCTACCAGTGTCAGACTGTGCAAGGACACTACCCCAGCTAGAAACCCATCTGGACATTTATTGAAAACTGCTAGCAATTCATTCATAACTTCTACAATGAATAATAAAGGACTAGTACAACATAGAGTCATAAGACAAGATGTCCCAGAATTGTTATTACATGGGGGATGCAAGTAGCTACTAAAACAGACAAGTCAGGAGAAGTGACAGGTCCTCTTTAAGATATCTCTCAATTAAAAACTATCCCCGTAGATTGCCAAAGGTTGTCTTTTGTTGGCATACATTTTGAATATTGCCAAGCTAGATGTTTTGTATCTAAGGCCCCTTTCAGACGAGGGAGTGTCACGCTCCAGACTCGCAGGGCTAGTATCAGACAGCTCCCCTTTTCCCTTCCAGCACTGCCTGGGTCTCATAGCATTATTTTGATTTATGATGCTATGTAACCCTTACAGGTCTGGAATGTATTGTATAACACTGACATAATGCTGTCAATGTTATCCTTTACATTCCAGAACTGTAAGGGTTACATAGCATTATATTGATTTATGATGCTATGCGACCCAGGCAGTGCTGGAAGGTCAGGATGGGAGCTCTCCCTGACACACGCTGTGAGTCCGATGTGTGGGACTCACTCGCGTGAAAGGGGCCTAACTCCTGGCAACCCTGGTGATCAGCTGATTCAAGTTCCCCATTTTTTGGCTCAGCTCTGTAGTTTTCGTAGTGGCCTTGGCTGGTATCACACTTGAATGGCAACGAGCTGCTGTAATACCAGGCACAGCCACTTTTAAAAGTATGGCGCTGTGCCTGGTAATGAAGGGGAAGCAGCACTCCGGCTGATATCTGGAGATACCAAGAGTCAGACACCATCAATCTGATCTTGATGACCTCTCCTAGGCCATTCATTTTGTAGTTCCTGAGAACTCCTTTAGGGCTCATGCACATGACCGTATTTTCCGAACCCATTCATTTCAATGGGTCTGCAAAAAAAAACAAAAAACGGAAATGTGTGCATTCCATTTCCGTTTGTCCATAAGTCTGTTCCGCAAAAAATAGAATATGTCCTATTCTTGTCTATTTTGCGGACAAGGACAGACATTGTTACAATGGATCCCCAAAAAAACAGATTTTTTTTTCGGACCATAAAATACATATGGTTGTGTGCATGAGCCCTAAGGATACCCCAGGTATTTACTAGAGCCCAGTACAGATGTCATCCATTTTTTCTTGCGTAGTACTGAGTACTGCCCCACAGAAGATTGCAGACACATCCCAGACATGCCTGTGTGCACTTTATGTCTGTATTACATGTCCAGGAAAAGCACTTTTATTCTGCTGGAAAACGGCTCTTAAGTGCCCAGCTCTGCTGCTGCAAGTGCCCAAAGCAAACCAGACTGATGAGGGGAGGGCTGCTTTAGCTGCTCATATCTTGGGATTCGTAGCAGATAGAAAAATGACCTTCTGACCTTCTATGAAAGCTGGCATTCCAAGCTTTCAAATGATACCAAAATCACAGCATTATATCCAGTATATCAGAAGATATAGCTGTTAGAAATCGAGTCGGGAGAGAAAGCTGTTTTTACTTTCACTTTCAGCTGGGCACTTGGGAGCTGTTTTCCAGCAGAATAAGGGCTTATTCACACGTCAATGTTTTGGTCAGTGATTAACATCAGTGATTGTAATACAAAACCGGGTGTGGCTCTAAACACAGAACAGGTGCAGATCTTTCCCTTACATCTTATCTCTGTGCAGTCTCCAATCCTGGTTTTGGCTCACAATCACTGGGCTCACAGACACTGTGTGTCTGTATTACATGTCACATCCCAGACAGGTATGTCTGGGATGTGACATGTAATACAGACACACAGTGCACATAGGTATGTCTGGGATGTGATATGTAATACACACACACAGTGCACACAGGTATGTCTGGGATGTGACATGTAATACAGACACACAGTGCACATAGGTATGTCTGGGATGTGATATGTAATACACACACACAGTGCACACAGGTATGTCTGGGATGTGACATGTAATACAGACACACAGTGCACACAGGTATGTCTGGGATGTGACATGTAATACACACACACAGTGCACACAGGTATGTCTGGGATGTGACATGTAATACACACACACAGTGCACACAGGTATGTCTGGGATGTGACATGTAATACACACACAGTGCACACAGGTATGTCTGGGATGTAACATGTAATGCACACACAGTGCACACAGGTATGTCTGGGATGTAACATGTAATACACACACAGTGCACACAGGTATGTCTGGGATGTGACATGTAATACACACACACAGTGCACACAGGTATGTCTGGGATGTGACATGTAATACACACACAGTGCACACAGGTATGTCTGGGATGTAACATGTAATACACACACAGTGCACACAGGTATGTCTGGGATGTAACATGTAATACACACACAGTGCACACAGGTATGTCTGGGATGTAACATGTAATACACACACAGTGCACACAGGTATGTCTGGGATGTGACATGTAAAACATAAAAAATGCAACAGCACTCAGCGAACACAGACAGCAAATCAAGTACATATAATACCGCCATACTCACCATCTACACGATGCTTGCGCTACATTGTAAATGTGAGATTCTTGGCAGATAACTTTACAAGAAAGTTTGTACAAAGAAGTTATCTGTGCCCGTCTGCCATACCAAGGCGATCTCTTTAAGACGGGAACCTAAAAAAAGCCATAACGCTCAAGGAATGCAGGTTCCATATAATGCTGAGCCAACTCTGTTCCACCTCTCTTGGTACCAGTTAGGCCTCCAAATGCATATGAGGAGAGCAGGGCAAAGCTTTATACTAGCACTAATTAAAATCAGTAGGTAAGGCAGACAGGTTAGTTAGGAGTGCACGACCGAAATGGTGGTGGAGTCAGCCACGCCTCCACCTAAACTGCAAGAAAAAACTGGGGGTCAGTCAGCACATCCAAGTATGCAGGTGCACGTCACATAGGTGTGGCTGCGAAATAGAATGGTAAAACATAAAAAATGCAACAGCACTCAGCGAACACAGACAGCAAATCAAGTACATATAATACCGCCATACTCACCATCTACACGATGCTTGCGCTACATTGTAAATGTGAGATTCTTGGCAGATAACTTTACAAGAAAGTTTGTACAAAGAAGTTATCTGTGCCCGTCTGCCATACCAAGGCGATCTCTTTAAGACGGGCACAGATAACTTCTTTGTACAAACTTTCTTGTAAAGTTATCTGCCAAGAATCTCACATTTACAATGTAGCGCAAGCATCGTGTAGATGGTGAGTATGGCGGTATTATATGTACTTGATTTGCTGTCTGTGTTCGCTGAGTGCTGTTGCATTTTTTATGTTTTACCATTCTATTTCGCAGCCACACCTATGTGACGTGCACCTGCATACTTGGATGTGCTGACTGACCCCCAGTTTTTTCTTGGGATGTGACATGTAATACACACACACAGTGCACACAGGTATGTCTGGGATGTGACATGTAATACAGACACACAGTGCACACAGGTATGTCTGGGATGTATCATGTAATACACACACAGTGCACACAGGTATGTCTGGGATGTGTCTGCAATCTTCAGTGGGGCACTGCTGTTAGTTATATTGTTGAAAAACAGGTGAAAGACTCCCTTTAATTTGTGTGTTCCTTGAATGTTCTGACTCTGGCTTTCATTTTCAGGAACATGGATCCCCCTATCTGGTACGACACTGATGTCAAGCTGTTTGAAATCCAAAGGGTTTAGCCTTTAACCATGGAATATTAACCACTGCTAAGTACCCGTCGTCCATGAAGTCATGGAGTCTCGTCATAGGATGCTCCCTCCTAGCCTCTCAAGTGTTTGCACAAGTTATTGACTACTACATACCAAACCACTATCTGCTTCATGGAAAAACCGCGTATCATATCATTCCATGTGTACTACTGATAAGCTTTTGTTACCTTTTATATTTTGTCGTTTTACGTATTGATTTAGTTTGTGGTTGAGATTGAGTTTGTGGCTTTCTAGCTGCTTTTGAATTATGATTTCTGGTGTCTTCTGCCAGCTTCATAATGGGCCACATCTCACCTGAGCCAAATTTCCACTATGTTCTTGCTCCATGTGTACTGTTTGCCCACATTTTCCTCACTATGGGTGGGACGAGTGTGCAAGAGCAGTTCCTCCTGTTACAGGGGTCATCCATGCTTGTAAAAAGTCAGAATAGCTTAAAATTATATAAAAAAAAAAAGGGAGTACTGATCCTCTATCCTTCTCGTTCCATTGCTTTCCACCCCCAACTCCCTGCCAGCTTCTACTTCCTGGTGCCTCTACAAACAGGAAATGGGACCACTCAGCCAATCACTTACCACAGTGGTAACCTGCCATATCCAGCGGTCATATTTCCAGGCATTAGAGGCCAGCAGGGAACCCAGAAGGTGTCAGGACAGGACGGAAGAGGATTGATGGTCAGGACAGGATGGAAGAGGATTGATGGTCAGGACAGGATGGAAGAGGATTGATGGTCAGGACAAGATGGAAGAGGATTGATGGTCAGGACAAGATGGAAGAGGATTGATGGTCAGGACAAGATGGAAGAGGATTGATGGTCAGGACAGGATGGAAGAGGATTGATGGTCAGGACAGGATGGAAGAGGATTGATGGGGCAATCATCACTTATTTTATTCTGAACTTTTGTAAAAAAGAAAAAAAATCCCAGTTCGACAATCCCTTCATTCAGCCTCTGTACCACAAGGTGGTTCAAACTGTAGTGTGACTCTTACCTGGACCAGATAATTATTGGCGTTGAAGGTTGCAAAGATGGCACATCCCTTAGTGCACATCACCAAGGAGTGCTGGGAGATTTCTGCTCTGAACCCTGACAAAATATTAATTCAGCTCTAGAATACAAGCTTTGTGCCAAAATCGGTAAAATGGTAAGTCATACATGTGTTTAAAAAGTTACTTAAAGGGGTTTTCCGAGATTTTTGAACTGGTGACCTATCCTTTGGAGAGAGGTCATCAGTATTTGATCAGTCCAACGCCCAGGTCCCCTGCCGAACATCTGTTTATGAAGGCATCGTCGCGGCCTTCTCCCTGCTCACAAGCACCGTACCGTCCACTTGATAGCGACTTTGCTTGGTATAGCAGCTCAGCCCCATTGAGCTGCGTCTAGGCCATGTGACCGATGAACGTGACGTCACATGGCCTAGGCTATGCCATTATCAAACAGCTGATCGTCAGGGTGCAGGGTGTAGGACCCCCACTGATCAGATGCTGATGACCTATCTGGAGCATAAGTCGTTGGTTCAGAAAATCTTGGAAAACCCTGTAGACTAAGGGGGACATGTATCATGTCCCAAGAAAAGTCGCGTTAAAAAGTTGCAAACTACGTGAAAAAAATTGTCGCAAGTGGCGTTTTTTATACCTTGATCTTGATAAATCTTCCCCTAATTCTGTATGAAGGTGAATATGCACTTTAAAATGTGTGTGAAGTGCTCCAAGTGCCCCAAATTTATGCCTAAACTTTACAGGGGTGTCCCGTATGGGTCCCTCATGGGAATACATATCCATGGGTTGTGACTGCTGGGGCCTCCACTGTTCATGAGAATGGGGGTCCCATGCCCCCATTTGAATAGAGAGGCTCCATTAGAATTCTTCTGGACTAATGGAGATAGTGAAGTACACTGGCTAGCTTGGCTAGCTTCTTCAGTCTCTCAGACTCTGCCCCATTCAGGTGGAGAACGAAGGATCCCCATTCTTGCCATCAGTGGGGGTCTCGGCAGTGAGAGCCCCCTCTTCCCTCCTTCCTCCAGAGTGATCAGACCCATAGACAGGTGATAAGTGTTGATTATAGGACAACCCCTTTAAGGAGGAATTGCTCTTTGAATCCCTTGTTACATAACACTACAGCTCCTATATGTGAAATCAGATGTAATCTATTAAATTATATTAATAAACTGATCTATAAATATTAATTGTCGTTAAGTGTCAGTGCAGAGGTTGCGGAGCCATAGCTTATCTACTCCATAAAGTCATTAACCTGACACTCCCGATCCTGACACTGAGATCCCGACACTCATTGGTACGTTGCTGTGGATGTGATTTATATGCGAGAGCTGCTTCATGCGCACATTGAGGGCTTGATGGACATACTAATTAGGGCTCATGCAAACAACCGTATGTATTTTGCGGTCCGCAAAAAAATGGATCCACAAAGAATAAGGATGACGTCCGTGTGTATTCTGTATTTTGCGGAACGGAACTAGAACAGTCCTTTCTCGCTAGTGTCATTGGGGGACACAGGACCGTGGGATATAGCTGCTGCCCCTAGGAGGCGACACTAAGCTGAAAAAGTGATAGCTCCTCCTGCGGCTATATCCCCTCCCGCCTGGAGAGAGCATATCAGTTCGTGCTCAAGCAGTAGTTATTTTATTTATTTATCCTTTTTTTGGGGAACAGGATCGCTTTGCCTTCCTGTCCCCCGGGGATACCTGGCCAGGGTCGGACCCCCTCCCTGCCCAGTTCCCCCATGAAGAAAAGTGGACCAGGGCAGCATTGCTCTCCTGCTTCCCGCCAGCCCCGGGTCACCTGGAATCTAAAGTCCCTCCATCTGTTCCAGTCTCCTGCCACTTCGGTGCCAGCAACTGAGGAGGTGACCCTGCTGGTGTCATTTACGGAGGGTGAAGTGCTGGAAGGGGGGCAAGGTGAAGAGGGGTGAGTATAAGTTACCCCCGCGGCCCCCACTACCACCAGGCACCCCCCTTTCCCCAGACCCTGTGGGAGCTTGGGACCCTCACCTTTTTTTCGGGCCCAGACGCCTTCCAGGTCCTGCGTTCCCCGTTATCCCCACGGGGAAGCTTTCTCTGCAGGCACGCTTGGCGCGTGTGCATGCCGCCGGCCGCGCTCCGCTCACCGGAAGTGGTGTTCCGGACCGGAAGTACTTGCGGGCGGCCGCAGTTTCAAATTTAGGCCCCGGCTTTTGGGCCTACTAGGCCGCGGCCCTTTTCCCCGCCCTGGGGGGGCGGAGTTTCTGCTTTTTCTTCCGGGGAGGAGCTCCTTACCATGCCTGCATCGTGAGACAGGCTCTCCTCCCACAGACGCCGCACTGCTACGCTTTGGGGGACACAGGACCTGGTGTTACCTGGATGGCCTGGTAGGACAACCTCTATTCCTCCTCCAGCTTCTTCCACCTCCTTCCACCCCCCTCCAGCTCCCTGCCAGCCTCTTTAGTCAGTCATGTCTGAACCTACGGCTGACCCCCGTCCACTATTAGCGCCCATTCACTATGCGTGTGCTAAGTGTGACTTAAAGTTTGCACGCGGCCAGTCGGACTCCCTCTGCACCGCATGCCGTGCACCCAGACCAGCACTTCCGCCTGAGCAGCCGCAGTGCCCCCCTGTCTGCGTGGAACCGGAGTGGGCCCGTACCCTATCCCGGGCAGTGGCAGATTTATCCAAAGTGTCCCAAACCACCCTCACCCTCATGGGTCGTTTGGTTGACCACGCTCCGCCTGCACAATCTACACCCTCCGCCACTAGCCAGCCCAGGGGTAGACCCTCTCGCAAGCGGCCCAGAACAGGTCGATCTTCCTCTTCTGAAGCCTCTGTTTCTCCGCCACCCCCTAGGTCTCGTTCAGAGGCTTCTTCCCCCACGGGGGAAGCTCTCTCTGAGGGGGAGCTCCCTGAATCAGGCTCCGATACGGACCCTGACCAATCTTCCAAGATGGCGTCCTTAGTGGACAGTTTAGTTACTGCTGTCTGTGACACATTTCACATTCAGGATGAATCTACTTTGTCTGGTCACTCAAAGGTGTCCTTTCTTCGTTCTAAGCACTCCCAAAAGGTGTTTCCTCTGCATGACGATTTTGCTGCAGTAGTTACCAAATCATGGGATCACCCAGATAGGCGCTTTACCGCTTCAAGACGCCTGGATCTGCTCTATCCTTTCCCAGCCAACCTGGTGGACAGGTGGTCCACGCCCCCCAAGGTAGACCCACCAGTTGCCCGTCTGACCAAGCATAAGGCAATCCCTGTTGCGGATGGTTCTTCCCTCCATGACCCAGTGGACCGCCGTCTAGAGTCTTTCTCTAAGTCGGCCTTTGCAGCGTGCGATACCGCGCTTCGCCCTATTTTTGCGTCTGCCTGGGTGGCGAAAGCCGTCTCTGAGTGGGCTTTACGGCTGCACCAGGACATCTCGATTGGTCTGTCTCCGGAGGATCTTCAGGCACTTGCCCTTCAGATCTCTCAGGCTGGTAAATACCTTTGTGAGGCTTCTCTGGATGCAGGAGCTTTGGTCGCCCGTGCCTTGGCCCTTAACGTAGCCTTGCGCCGCGAGGTTTGGCTGAAGGTGTGGTCAGCGGATGCTTCTTCCAAGCGTTCCCTTACAGCTCTTCCATTTTCCGGTTCACGACTCTTCGGAACCCGGCTGGACGAGATTATTTCTGAGGCCACGGGTGGCAAGAGCACCCACCTTCCGCAACAGAGGCCCGGACGTTCCGTTCGTCCTAGATCCTCAAATTCCAAATTTCAGTCCTTTCGGCGTTTCTCAGGCACGCATTCAGCAGCAAGGGCTCAGGCCGCCACTTCCTCACAGCAACAGAGGAAGAAGCCTACCTTTAAGGCCCAACCCGCTTGGCGCCCTCGGGCACAGCCCACCCGCTCATTTAATAATAAACAATCCTCGGCATGAGGGGGCGCCCCCACCCCAGAGGGTGGGGGGTCGTCTCCTCCTTTTTCAGGAGGCTTGGCGGGCCCACATCTCCGATGTTTGGGCGCTCGAGATTGTAACCTCGGGGTACAAGATCGAATTTGTCTCCCGTCCACCAGACCGATTTTTCCTGTCCCGACCACCCAGAGATCCTGGCCGGTCGACAGCTTTCTTTCAGGCACTTCACACCCTTCTTTTAAAGGGGGTAATTGCCCCGGTTCCCCAGCCAAGCATTTCAGGGGTTTTTAATCAAACCTCTTTGTGGTGCCCAAAAAGGAGGGATCCGTGCGACCAGTCCTGGATCTCAGGTTGTTGAATCGCTTTGTCAGGACTCAACATTTCAGAATGGAGTCCTTACGCTCCGTAGTGGCCTCCCTGGAACAGGGCGAGTTTCTTTCCTCAGTGGACATTCAGGATGCGTACCTGCATATCCCCATCGCCCACACCCATCAGCGTTTCCTCCGTTTTGCAGTGGAAGACTGTCACTATCAATTTGTGGCCCTTCCCTTCGGGTTGGCAACCGCGCCGCGAGTTTTCACGAAGGTGCTGGCCCCTCTTCTGGCACTCCTTCGTTCCAGGGGTATCGTTCTGTTCCCGTATCTGGACGACATTCTTGTGAAGGCACCCACCTTCAGTCAGAACGAAGAGAGCCTCGCCATCACCATAGGCGCGCTGACTCAGTTCGGCTGGCTAGTAAATTTCAAGAAGTCATCCCTCCAGATCACCTTCCTGGGGATGGTCCTCGCCACATCATCAGTCCGGCTCCCTCTCGACAAGAGACGATCGCTCCAAAGATCAGTGCGGCTTCTCCACCGCAGCACACGTCCCACGATTCGTCGTTGCATGCAGGTGCTGGGGACTTTAGTGGCCTCCTTCGAGGCAGTCCCGTTTGCGCAGTTCCACACTCGCCCACTTCAATGGGCGATCCTGTCGACCTGGGACAAGTCACCGGACTCCCTCAACAACTCCATCTCCCTTCCTCCCCAGGTGCGGTCGACCCTGGTGTGGTGGCTAGAGGCTCCAGCCCTGACTTCCGGCAAGTCCTTTCTGCCGATCTCATGGACAATTACCACCGATGCCAGTCTCCTCGGTTGGGGGGGGGGGTTTCCCTCCACGGATGGTCCAGGGGAAATGGTCTCCATCGGAGTCCAAACTACCGATCAATATACTGGAGCTGCGGGCCATCTATCTGTCACTGCTTCACTGGACCCCCCTATTGGTAGGATTGCCGATCCGGATTCAGTCGGACAATGCCACGGCGGTGGCTTACATCAATCACCAGGGAGGAACTCGCAGCCGGGCAGCGATGGACGAGGCGGCCAAGATTCTTCAGTGGGCAGAGGATCACGTGCCAGTCATTTCCGCAATATACGTTCCCGGGGTGGAGATTTGGGCGGCAGATTACCTCAGTCGGCAGACCGTGGATCCAGGAGAGTGGTCCCTACATCCGGAAGTCTTCAATGCCATTTGCCTTCGTTGGGGTCGGCCGGAGGTGGACTTGATGGCATCCAGGCTCAACCACAAGCTCCCAGTCTTCCTGTCTCGAACAAGAGATCCGCGAGCCTACGCAGTAGATGCACTGGTAGCCCCATGGGAGGGGTTTTCCCTCCTGTATGTCTTTCCCCCCATCCCTCTCCTACCCCGGATTCTTCGCAGAATCAGGAGGGAAGGCATACCAACCATTCTCATCGCTCCAGATTGGCCCCGGCGCACGTGGTACACGGAGCTCATTCTCCTTCTCGGAGACGCTCCATGGCCTCTCCCACTCAGGGACGACCTCCTATCTCAAGGACCCGTCTTCCACCAGCGTTTAGGCTGGCTACGTTTGACGGCGTGGCTATTGAGACCTCCATTTTGAAACGTAGGGGATTCTCTGACACAGTCATTCGGACCATGATCAGGGCAAGGAAGCCTACATCGTCTACAGTTTACTACAGGGCTTGAAAGTCTTTTCTCCGGTTCTGTGGGGAGCGTGACCTACCTCCACTTTCCTTTTCTCTGTCTACGGTCCTTTCCTTCCTGCAGTCAGGTCTGGAGTTAGGGCTGGGTCTTAATTCTCTTAAGGGACAGGTGTCTGCGCTGTCAATTTTTTTCCAGAGACAGCTGTCACAAAAATCCCCGATCAGGACCTTCCTTCAGGGGGTAGCTCACATTGTGCCTCCCTATCGTCCCCCTCTTCCATCCTGGGACTTGAACCTGGTACTTGGTTCCCTCCAGGAACCTCCCTTCGAACCGCTCGACAGTGTCTCTCTCCGTCTCCTCTCGTGGAAGGTAGCCTTCCTGGTGGCTGTCACCTCCATCAGGCGAGTTTCGGAACTGGCGGCACTTTCCTGCAGAGAACCCTTTCTCATCTTGCACCTGGATGAAGCGGTTCTGCGTCCGGTGCCTTCCTTTCTACCTAAGGTAGTCTCGGCCTTCCATATGAATGAGGACATCGTCCTTCCATCTTTCTGCCCCTCGCCATCCCATCCTACAGAACGTGCTCTCCACAGCCTAGACGTGGTCAGGGCATTGAGGATCTACTTAGCCGTTTCAGAGTCTTTTCGGCGCACAGACTCCCTGTTCGTCCTGCCTGAGGGTCCCCGCAAGGGATTGGCGGCTTCCAAGGTGACGATTGCCAGGTGGATACGTCTAGCCATTGCCGAGGCGTATCGCTCCCGGGGCAGGACGCCCCTGCTCGTATCACGGCCCACTCTACCAGGGCGGTGGGCGCTTCTTGGGCTCATTTCCACCAGGCCTCTGCGGTACAACTCTGTAAGGCAGCAACCTGGTCTTCCTTACACACGTTCACCAGGTTTTACCAGGTGAACACTTTTGCATCGGCTGATGCTGCTCTGGGACGCAAGGTTTTGCGAGCGGCAGTTCCCTAGGCCTTCGCATCTGCGTTCTATTTTTGGTTCTCCCCTCCCCGTGGACTGCTTTAGGACGTCCCACGGTCCTGTGTCCCCCAATGACACTAGCGAGAAAACGAGATTTTTGTGGACTCACCTGTAAAATCTCTTTCTCGCTGTGTTCATTGGGGACACAGCGCCCACCCATTGTTTTTCATTTTACCGCAAGGAATCTTTTCTTTCCTTAAGCGGGTGGGGTCATTGGTCCTAGGTTCGGACCTAGTTGACGTTTCTTTCTGTTTTTATTTCTTGTTTTGCTCCTACTGCTTCAGCACGAACTGATATGCTCTCTCCAGGCGGGAGGGGATATAGCCGGCAGGAGGAGCTATCACTTTTTCAGCTTAGTGTCGCCTCCTAGGGGGCAGCAGCTATATCCCACGGTCCTGTGTCCCCCAATGAACACAGCGAGAAAGAGATTTTACAGGTGAGTCCACAAAAATCTCGTTATCCTTGTCCGTAATGTGGACAATAATAGGACATGTTCTATTTTTTTGCGAAATGGAAATACGGACATACGGAAACGGAATGCACACGTAAAGTATCTTTTGCGTTTTTTTTGGTGACCCACTGAAATGAATGGTTCTGCATACGGTGCGCAAAAAAAAAAAACGGAACAGACATGGAAAGAAAATACATTCATGTGCATGAGCCCTTAGGGTCCATTCACACGTCCGCAAAATGGGTCCGCATCCGTTCCACATTAATTTTCAATGGGGCCGCACTTCTGTTCCGTGGCCCCGCAAAAAAATAAAACATGTCCTATTCTTGTCCACAGCCATGGACAAGAAAAGGCATTTCTATTATAGTGCCATCCGTGTGCGGTCCCCAAAATGTGGAACGCACATGGCTGGTGTCTGTTTTGTGGATCTGCAATTTGCGGACCGCAAAACTGTTGCGGACGTGTGAATGGAACCTTATACAGACATCTCAAATTGCAGAATTATTAGGTGTCAAAAACTGCTACCAGACTTCCAGAATCACTCAGGGTATTATGAAACTAAGGCCTCATGCCAAGTCCATCCTGCCCGCTGTAAGGCAGAACAGACTTGGCTGCTAGGGACCCAGCATACGTCTGCGGAGTTGATAACTGGTGCGGACAAACCTTCCAGAATGACCAGAGAGGTACAAAGAGCCAGAACCAAACATACATTATCAGTGTTGTACACGAGTGGTTAATCCAGAGGAGAGCTAAGGTCAGTTACCGGGTCAATATAAACAGGAGCAGCAGGCAAAAGGCCAAATACAAAAAAAAAGCCAGAAGTCTGATGACCAAAAATGGCAGAATGAAGTTGCACGGTATAGAGCCTAGAAAACTTGCAAGCACAGACAACGTTGATAGGAATCGGCTGTCTTAAATCCCGCGCCTAGGTCTAGGATTGCACACAGAGTCAGAAACCTGATTGGCTCAGTTCCCAGTCATACTGACAAGTCTAGCGGCCGGGGCTAGTTTGTTCGGCATGGCAACCCTTCCAGTACAGCCCTGCATAGTGATGCGACGTGAACTCCTAGCATTTAATGAATTGCTAGCAGTCTGCAGTAAGGGTATAGAGGGGAGGTAACAAGTTGGGGGGGGGTGTACCTGCACAGACTCACTCTATCCAATCAGTGCTGCCGTTTTCAGACTGTGCAGTTACACACCTCCAACTGGTTACCACCCCTCTGTACCCTTACTGCAGACTGCTAGTGATTCGTTCATAACTTCTAGTAGGAATAATAAAGGAATGGTACAACATAGAGACATAAGAATAGATGATCCAGAATTGTTATTACATGGGGAACGCATGAAGCTATTAAAACAGGCATGTCAGGAGAGGTGACAGGTCCTCTTTAAAGCTAAGGCTTGTGGAAAGAATGCTTTTTAATTTAATTTTAATTTTTTTACATTTATATTATTTACATGTCCCTATGGGACCCTTAAATAGTTTTAAAAATCAGTCTAATTGTTTAAATTATGCATAGGGCTGCAGAGTCTGCCCCGCTCTTCACACATATATATATATATATATATATATATATATTATATATATCTATAATTTTTTTATTTTTATTTTTAATACTTCTTCCAAATGAAATTACAGCACCTTTATTTTTTTTTTAGAACTCAGAGTTGTGCCATTTCCCTTTTATTCGTACTGTAAATGTATGAGTAAGTGGAAAACGTATTTCATATTTGAGCAGCTTTTATGGTGTTAAAGGGGTTGTACCAAGTTTTTAAGTGATCCCCCTATCCACAGGCTAGGGTGTAATTAACTAATCTGTGGGGGTCTGACTGCTGGGACCACAACCACCACTGCAAAGCATGGAGATACAGTTCCCTGTCCTGGTGGAGTAGCTGGCCGCACATGTGCCCTGCCACTACAATTCATTCTGTATGGGACTTCGGAGATGGCCAGTACAGCGCTTAGTTATTTCTGGCGGTGGCGTAGAGAATGAATGGAGCAGCAAGGCACATGTGTGGCCTGTCACTCCATCAGGATAGGAGAACAGGACCCCTGTACCTCACATGCGTCCTGAGATCTCCACATTCATTGCTCATCGCTGTTCTCCAGGGGCAATGGCTAATTGACCGGAGGAGTATGAAAGGTAGGGATAAGGATCAGGGGCGGACTGGGAACTTAAAGTGGCCCTGGAAAAAATACTAAAAGTGTCCCTGTTTTGTAGTCTGGTCCAAATTGATGGAAGGCAGGGCCAATACTGTCAGGTTGAACTATACTGTTTGAATTTCCAAATCATATTTTCCTTTCTGCCTGCTACATAAAGCACATGTAGACATTAGATATTAAGATGACGCCTGTATCCGGGACCACACTTAAGACTGCACCATGTGATTCACGTGAAACTGAGTTTCGATTCAGTGAAAAAGAGACCTAGGGGGCTGCTAGTACCTGCCTTGATCACGCAGCCTGCACGAGCCCAGAACAAAGGGAATCACACAGAAGAAGAACCTATCAGAAGATACTAACTCTACCGGATATAAGACATATATGCTTAATGCCCGCCTACTAACCGTGCCTTCCTTTCCTGTATATAAGTGCTTGCACTGTGAATAAAGCTCAGAACTTCTTGCCGTATTACCACTGAGTGCCTTATGCATGAGCTGAGATTGAAACTGAACCACGTGTCAGACTCTTTCTTAGTATGCTAGCACATGCTTGAATGATTTGGAGCGAGTGACCGACGAGTTTCTAATCTAACTGAATCTTCACCCCAACAATACAAGTAGTCGGGGTCAGCAATACCATATTGTGGTACATTATAGCACTCCAACAAAGCCAAATACCACAGTCCATCACAAAATACTGCCACCAGCAGCACAAAATACATCCCCAAAAACTTCCACTGGCTGGCTGTGAGGAGGGCCCAAGCGGCCCCCTGGGCATCAGCCCACTGGGAAATTTCCCTGTGAGGTCTATGGCCAATCCGCCCTTGATAAGGATGAGTGGACTGGTTATGTCCCTCTCATGGGTGATAGCTGACAGGCGCACACATATATCCGATAGGTTGATGAACTCTGTAGTCACATTGACAACGCGTTTTGGGCGCGCTCAGGACCCCTTTTTCAAGTCTCATCTTGCTCATCACCACTGCGGCCGCGGCTCTCGGCACGTGCAGTGTCTGACTACTTTGTTGCAGCTGGTGGCAGTTGCAGAATGGAACTGAGCATGTGCTTCCATCTCAGTGAGCAGGAGAGAGAAATTAGAAAAAGAGCAAATAGCAGGTGGCGCTATACAGATACATTTCAGTGAATAACTCAGTAGCTATAATACATTTTTAATTACATGCAATTACAAAAATATTCAGATCCTGGTCCAGGTTTGAAAACTGTAGAATATTTTTTGTGGGACGACCCCTTTAAAGGGGTTCTCTGGAAATTAAGAAAATGAATATACTTAACTATTACTCCATTATAAATATATTCCCAAATACCTTTCATTAGTTATAACGGCTGGTTTTGTCTGGGGAAGAGCTGCCTCATCCTCCTCTCTGCTTGTCAGGAATTATGATCCTGAATACGACTGATAAGATCTTCAGCTGAATCTCTGTAGGAATGGAGTTCATGAGGAGACATGAAGTACGAGAGGATGCAGATATTGAGCAGCAGCACTTGTATTCAGTCTCCATTACCACAGTCTGTCCTGTCCATCCTCTCTGTACTCCATGTTTCCTCATAAGGTCCCCAGAGATTCAGCTGAAGTTCTTATCATCTGTATTCAGGATCATAATCCCTGACAAGTAGAGCAGAGAGGAGGATGAGGCAGCTCTTTACCTCAGAGTTGTGAAATAACTTGTCCTCCTGTGTGATTAGGAGGACAGGTTTTGTGTGTACTAATAGGACAGCGGCCATTTTGTTTCTCCTAATGATTGCTCCCCAGACAAACGAGCCATTATAACTAATGAAAGGTATATGGGAATATATTTATTATAAAGTAATATTTATATATTTTATGTATTTTCATTTTTTTAATTCCCGGAGAACCCCTTTAAGCACTAGAACTTGTTTGGACTTGAGCATCCCCACCTCCGCTTCATTATCTGAGATGTACCCAATAAACCTGCCTGGGAGCTGACATCTTTCTGTGTACACTTAAAGCAGATCATTTGCTAACAAAGTCCACTATGTTTGGATGCCAAATGATAACTAATACAGCGTACTATTGATTTATACAGCAAGAGGATTTGGGTAAATATAAAACATAACTTTGACTGAATACACTTTTAAAATATATAAGGGCCTAAAATTCCACACAATGAAAACCACATGGTAAAAAGACGCTAAAACAAAAATAGTGGTTTTGTTCTTACCACCTCCTATGTACCAGTCACATCTCGAGGCGGATGGTTGATGGTGGGTGAGACCGTTCTGTCATCTGGAATAGTGACCCAAGCAGGGGGTTGTGGGGACAATGCTACCTGTCCCTGATGCCACTTTCCCTAAAAAGAATGGTGGAAGGGGCTATTACACCCTGCCTAACAATATCGGAGCACCCTCCCTGACAGGGGCGACCCCGTCAAGAACCTGTCCCTGACGCGGCCCTCTCCCTATTTAGTATGCCTCACTCCAGTCCTGACATGACATGTTTCGTCCCAATGCTGGGGCTCTTCAGGGGATTTATTGAAAAATGAAAAAGGGAAGAAGGATAATAGATAGAAGGTGAAAAATGATGATAAATATAAGAGAATGCCCTTTAAAGGCAGAGTGCCAGATAATAGTACCAAGAAAGGAATACCCCCCTAAGCGTAAATAGCTATATCAGGCGAGGAGGTTTCTAAATTCAAATGACTATATAGGGCAAAACGATTCCCCCTTCAAAAAGTATACAGGATTTAGCCTGAGTGTATATCTCCTCACACTCAAGGCCCATAGATGTGTACCTTTCCCAGTATAGCCCTAGTGAGCAGTGGCTTACGTATAGAGGCTAATACAGAGTCAACTGGGGGAGCAGCAAAAGGGAGAATTAGCGAGCAATGGTATCCCTAAGCTTGTCACCGATGGTCTGAGGCGGTGTACTATTGATCAATCAACTGTTTTCTTTTCTGCAGGGTAACCCTTAGGGCTCATGGACACAAAGGTATTTTTTTCCGTGTCTATTCCGTTTTTTTTTTTGCGGCCAATATGCAGAACCTTTCACTTCAATTGTGGCAAAAACTGGAAATTTCGTGTCCGTATGTCTGCATGGCGCTTCCCAAAAATATAGAACATGTCCTATTATTGTCCGCATTGCGGACAAGGATAGGACTGTTCTATAAGGGGCTGGCCCTTCCGTAAAATGCGGAATGCACACAGCCGGTATCCGTGTTTTGCGGATCCGCAATTTGCATGAGCCCTTAGGGCTCTTTCACATGAGCAGGTCCCTTGCGCAATTCACGGTCCTCGTGAGAGAGAGAAATTGTGACGTTTGTACTACAGAAGCGCACGGTACTATCATGATTGATAATGCTATGTGCCTCTGTATGACCTTTCTGTAACTGAATGATACTGACACAGAGGCACACAGCGTTATCAATCATGATAGTACCATGCACTTCTGTAGTCCAGACCTCACGATTTCTCTCTTTCACACCGAGTGTGATCCCACAAGGGACACTCTCATGTGAAAGAGCCCTTAGAAGAAGGGCGTATATAGACCCTAAATTAGACAGCAAAGCATGAGCGACCACTAAATGCCTAGAACAGGGATGCTCAACCTGCGGCCGTCCAGCTGTTGTAAAACTACAACTCCCATCATACCCTGTTGATAGGTGTAGGTTGTCTGGGCATGCTGGTAGTTTTGCAACAGCTGGAGGGCCGCAGGTTGGGTATCCTTGGCCTAGAAGATAGTAACCTGTTTTTTTCATGACTATACAAGTCACAATTCCAAGCGAGGCGAATAGGTGAACGCTTACCATGTAAACGATTCTATGGTGCCCATAGAAAAAACCGGCCCCATAACAAAGATACGGATTAAAAAAGACCTCTCACCTCTCCTGACATGTCTGTTTTAATGGCTTCATGCATCCCCATGTAATAACAATTCTAGAGCATCTATTCTTATGTCTCTATGTTGTGCCATTCCTTTATTATTTCTACTAGAAGTTATGAATCAATTGCTAGCAGTCTGCAGTAAGGGTACAGGGGGTAGGTAACCAGTTAGGGGGTGTGCCTGCACAGTCTCACTCTATCCAATCAGCACTGCTATGTTCACACTGTGCAGGTACATGCCCCCAACTGGTTACCTCCCCTCTGTACCCTTACTGCAGATTGCTAGCAATTCATTCATAACTTCTCGCAGGAATAATAAAGGAATGGCACAACATACAGACATAAGAATAGATGCTCCAGAACTGTTATTACATGGGAAATGCATGAAGCTATTAAAACGGGTATGTCAGGAGTGGTGACAGGTGCTCTTTAAGTAGACCATAGGCCCTGATGTTCAGTGTCGGACTGGGGTGCCTAGGGCCCACCAGTAAAATTTATTTTGGGGCCCACTGTACGGATACATCAGTGGCGTAGCTATCAGGGAAGCAGGGGAAGCGGCTGCTTTGGGGCCCGAGCTGAGAAGGGGCCCGGGAGCAGCAGCAGAGGGATGTGGCCATCAAAGCCCTATTAAAAAATTTTTATTTATTTTTATTTGGCTCTCCCTTCCGGTGGTGGTGGTGGGTTCCTACTGCTGCAGCCTCTAATGAAACAAGAGGAGAGGGGAGAGAAGGATTCTCCTACTTCTCCTTTGCGCTGCTGCACTTTGTAATCTGATTGGTGGAGCAGCAGTGGGCGGAAGCTGCTGCTCCACCAATCGCTCAGATGGATCCTGGACATGCTCTGCCATCCTGCCTGCACGGCTGCCCGCCCTCTTGCCCAGCCGCAGCGCACCTTTGTACGGCCGCCCGCCCTCTCACCCCACCCATGCTGTACAAGCTTACCTCGTGGTTGTATGGCCTCCTGCTCAGCTGCACGTTTTTGTGGCCCTGGCCTCCCGCCCAGCCGCCAGCCAAGCTGTAGTTTGAATTGCCGCCCACCACCCACCTCTGAGAACCGCTGCTGCCTGCACGCCAGAGCCA
Source organism: Rhinella marina (assembly GCA_900303285.1). NCBI lineage: Eukaryota > Metazoa > Chordata > Amphibia > Anura > Bufonidae > Rhinella > Rhinella marina. Next base: position 495,645 of record ONZH01000479.1, read on the forward strand.
GGACCCTCCTGCTTCAGACTCCCTGCCAGCTTTGGTGAGTCTGATACCCTGGACTGTGCCCCATACACTGGACTGTGTTCAGTACCCTGGACTGTGCCCCCTACACTGGACTGTTCCCCCCTACTTCCCTGGACTGTGCCCCCTACACTGGACTGTGCCCCCTAAACACACACTGGACTATGCCCCTACCTGGACTGTGCCCTCTACCCTAGACTGTGCCCCATATACTGGACTGTGCCCCTAAACATACACTGTTGGCAGCACAGTATAAAGGTATAAGGGGATACAACGTACTGTGCCTCCTACCCTGTACTATGCCCCCTTATACCCTATAATGTGCCTCCTACCCTGTACTATGCCCCTTTATACCCTATAATGTGCCTCCTACCCTGTACTATGCCCCCTTATACCCTCCATTGTTCCCCCTTACCATACCCTGTACTGTGCCCCCTTATACCCTATATCCAGTCACTGTATGCAGGTGTTATCCGTCACTGTATGGAGGCATTATCTGTCACTGTATGGAGGCGTTATCCAGTCACTGTTATGACGGCGTTATCAGTCACTGTATGGAGGCGTTATCCAGTACGTTATCATGAAGGCGTTATCCAGTCACTGTATGGAGGTTATCCGTCACTGTATGGAGGCGTTATCCATCACTGTATGGAGGCGTTATCCATCACTGTATGGAGGCGTTATCCATCACTGTATGGAGGCGTTATCTGTCACTGTATGGAGGCGTTATCCAGTCACTGTATGAAGGCATTGTCTAGTCATTGTATGGAGGTGTTATCTGGTCACTGTATGGAGGTGTTATCTGGTCACTGTATGGAGGTGTTTCCGATCACTGTATGGAGGCATTATCCGGTCACTGTATGGAGGCGTTATCTGGTCACTATATGGCGGTGTTATCCAGTCACTGTAGGGAGGTGTTATCCAGTCACTGTATCGGTCGCTATGGTGTGTTATCCGGTCACTGTATGGAGGTGTTATCCAGTCACTGTAAGGGAGGCGTTATCCGGTCACTGTATGGAGGTGTTATCCGATCCACTGTATGGAGGTGTTATCCCATCACTGTTATGAGGCGTTATCCAGTCACTGTATGGAGGCATTATCCAGTCGCTGTATGGAGGCGTTATCCAGTCACTGTATGGAGGTGTTATCCATTCACTGTAGGGAGGTGTTATCCAGTCACTATATGGCGGTGTTATCCGGTCACTGTATAAAGGTGTTATCCAGTCACTGTAGGGAGGCGTTATCCGGTCACTGTATGGAGGCGTTATCCGGTCACTGTATGGAGGTGTTATCCAGTCACTGTATGGAGGCGTTATCCAGTCACTGTATGGAGGCGTTATCCGGTCACTGTATGGTGGTGTTATCCAGTCACTGTATGGAGGTGTTATCCAGTCATTGTATGGAGGTGTTATCCAGTCACTGTATGGTGGTGTTATCCGGTCACTGTATGGTGGTGTTATCCAGCCACTGTAGGGAGGTGTTATCCAGTCATTGTATGGAGGTGTTATCCAGTCACTGTATGGAGGTGTTATCCAGTCATTGTATGGAGGTGTTATCCAGTCGCTGTATGGAGGTGTTATCCAGTCACTGTATGGAGGTGTTATCCAGTCTCTGTAGGGAGGCGTTATCCAGTCACTGTAGGGAGGCGTTATCCAGTCATTGTATGGTGGGGTTATTATTTGGTTGTAGGGCTAATATATTTTCAGTATACACTGTGGATTCCAGTATATTATGCTGTAGTGTGGTCTGTATTTCCCAGTAGAGTAAATGAGCCTTGTAGAACACAGTCCAAACCTCTGACCACCAGGACCAGCCTTCTGTACTATAGCCTGCAGTACATGGCAGCCTCCCGTCACGTCGCTCTGGTGTGTACTAGTGCTTATTTTCGAACACTTAGGCTGGGTTCACATCACCTTTTTGCCTTGCATTTAACATATACAAAAAACATATACATTAACGGATGACCCAGACTAATGTCATGTAGTGGCATATATAGGATTCCATTTTAACAAAAAAGCATACTTTTTTTTTGCCGGACTATACAGAATACAAAAGCGTTTTTGTATCTCTTTTTTCCAACATATACAGTACTTCAAACAGATAGTAAAAAGGTGATGTGAACCCACCTTTATATATGCGCACATTCATTGCTAGGATGGACATGATGAGGGGGCCCTATACAAAAATTTGCTGTGGGGCCCAGTCAGTTCTAGCTACGCCCCTGGATACATTCACATATTACCTGCTCACACGGCAGTGAGATGCTACCAGATGATTGAATATGGGGGTCCCTGCGACAACTTTGAGAAGGTAGGTCCTGGGGAGAAGAGGACACTGGTAGCTTTCCTCTATACCTAGAAGTCATCTCACCTCTGATCGTGTCTATAACAATAAACTGGGGAGTTTCTATAATAATCTATCAAGTGTTTCATATGAACATAGGCTGGTAGAGATGCTGTACACTGAAGATATGTATGTAGTGCAGTATGTCTACTGTGTTATGTGCTATATGTGCAGAGGGCGGGAGACTAGGGGCCCACCTTGCTCAGGGACCCACCGGGGGATTCACCTGTATCCCTATGGGCCTGACTGTGATCAGTGACTGCAGCTTAGCTGTATTGTGTATAAGAGGTCCTGTCTCCATATAAACTTGGTCTACTGTTCTGTATCTCCCTCATGCTTTACACTGCAGCACTGCCTGTTAAATTTTGGTGCTGTGTGTAAGTGGAAGGTCAGTACATGAAGAGATGAGAATGGTACAGTAAGGACAGAAGATTATAAACTATAGGGACCCAAGCCCTCAGAGAGAAGAGGACTATCAGGAAGCTGCTGCATGTAGAAGGAGGAGAGGAGCATTAATAAGGGGGAGAGGCCTGGGAAAATGCTTTCATCAGCCAATGATTAGTAAACACTTGACTCCTCCTCCTGACCGCTGCAGGACTCGCTGTGGGAGGAGAGGTTTTGGGGAAGTTGCTTGGGGTGTTTCCAAATTTTGTGCCTAGTTACGCCCTTGGGTATAGTAAGGCCCCATAGACAATTTCGGGGGCTGTATTATGGCTGCGTACCGCTTGCATATTGCTCTGATGTCAATGGGTGGCCGAAATAAAATGGATAACCCCTTCTTAATCACCAGTGTGGGCACAACACAAAAATACACATCTCTTATACTGCAGACCTTCTTATGAGAAGGACGAGGCCTTATCCAACAATCAACGGTGGACAGGAATCTCTTCCTTACTTTACAGAAAAGAGGTTCTGCAGCATCTGCATCTCAAATTCTGTAATTTTATTTAAAGGATTAGAGTGTTTCATATAACATAAAGATCTGGCTTATAAATTTTGGAACTACGCAGATTAAAAAAAATAATCAGCAACCAAATCAAACTAAAAATGTGAAACAGAAAATGTACTGTAAAGGTAAAAATCAATATATCCTTGAAAACTGAAAATCTGCATCCGTTAAACAAACACCATCCATATAACTTAGTTCATTAACATATTAGATGCTCTGGCCATTAAGTGGTTAAAATAATCTGGCCTTCACCCTGGCAGAGTATTGTGATGTCACCACATTTGCATAGAATGTTCTAGAACTGGGCCTACAGCTGTGATGTCACTGGATGACATCACAATGATGAATTTGTGAAGGTGACTCCATGTTGGATGCACACAACTTCAGAAAGAAGATTGGACGCCATCATGAGGATTCATAGGCGTCGGCGCTTTGTTGATCGGCGGCTGCTGATCAACTCTCTCTCATCCTGCATGTCGATTGGCTCATTCCTTCTGACCCGATTCAGGAAATTGAATCAAAAATGGAGAACTCTGATGAGGAACTCCAGCTTCCTGGCCAAGAAATCAACCATCATGACACAGGCCACGAGCTTCTTCAGGTCAGTTGCCTTAAGACGTAAACACCACGTCATCAGCCATGACACAGCTGAGAAGACACCAACCAATTTTATTCCTGATCCAAAAGTTGTACATGAGGGGCCTCTAATAACACAAGGCATGTCCCTGGGAGAAAAACCAGAAAGTGGGGCACCCCCACAAAAAAGACCCCGGGACGCTGATGCTGTGGAGCCATTCCTTGTCCACAAAGCACCACCTGCTAAAAAAACACCAAAAAGCTGTAAGCGACGACGTGATAGAAAGATTCGTCAAAAACAGGACAAGAAAATGGCTGAGTCTGCTGTAGACCTTTTGAAGGCATCTTGTGAAGCTTCCAAAGCCAGTCTTAAAAGGAAAGCACCAACCTCCAATGACAGTCAGCCCGGGACATTTCCACCAGCCAAAAGAGCTGCGGCAGAAAACATGTCCGCTATTTCTACCAAAGATGTAGAAAGCCCAGAGCTGGGAAAACCACAAGTGGAGATGGCCTATACCTGGAGAGCACAGAACAACTTGTCTCCAGAGCACTTATCCATCCTGAAGAGCAGCGGCCAGGACGGCATGCTGGACGATGACATCATTAACAAGGCCCAGGATCTCCTGCAGAATCAGTTTGGGGACTTTGATGGCCTGCAGCCCGTCGCTGCTATTCTCTTTCCAGGATACAGTGTGCTAAAGAAGGCCATACAAATCCACTATGACGAGGAAAGGGTGCACTGGCTGACCACCTGCTTCAAAAATGGCGACATCCTTGTGGCCGACAGCATCAAGACCAGCAATTTGCCTCTATCTGTTTGCCAGCAGATTACTAACATCTACAGCGTAGTGGTCAATGAGCCCCTGAAACATCTAAAATTTCTCAACGTGGATCAGCAGAAAAACACCTATGACTGTGGGGTGTTCGCCATAGCATTTGCCTTTGAGTTTCTGGCAGATGACGGTGAACCCACGGCGATCTTCCAGCACAATGTGATGAGAGACCATCTAATATCCTGCCTGCAGAATGGCAGGATCACAGGCTTTCCCAAAAAGGTCAATTAGAGACTCCATGTCTTTCATGACATGTCGAGTCTATGATGGGCCAAGAGATCGCCCTGACCAGAAGCCTGATATTACCGAAACAGACCTGGATCCTCTATGTCACCAAAGCTGCAGTCTCTACCCAACCCCAGATTACAACCGCTGCCCCATGGTACAGGTCTAGAACCCACAGACTTGTTGGCATCGGTAAGTAACCAGTGACTTTTCTAAGTTTGATCATCTTCATGTACTGATTATAATAATGTCTTCTCATGTGATAATATATGTATGTGTAGTAAGTACTTAGACAACCACCAAAGGTTCGGGATAATCACACCCACAAACATTGGCCTTTTAGCCTATGGGCCCCATAACTTTGCGGTGTCTACAGTTATACCTATTAATGAGGGGGGTGTCCTAATTTATTATTTTAGCTCGGTCCTAGAGAACTGATTATCAGGCAGTTGTGTCCTGGGAACATGTGTCAGACTATCTGATTATAGTGACCACATCCAGGAGAAGACGTTGTATCTGCATTGGTTATATTGATGATTTGTGATTTTTCTGCTTCTTGATATTTATGGTGTTTTCTGTGTAATTTGGACACAGCGGTATCCACTGGTCACCACTGGAAATAAAAACATCCTGGGGTTAAAAAGGCAATTGCAGCAGATTGGATCACCAGAGGTCTGAGACAAAATGAGACGCAGAATAAACCATCTCCTGATCTTCACCAGTGACCCCTGCTAGAAGGGATTGGTTTGAAGAACCAAAAAGATCCCTAAATAAGGTAAGATACTTGTTACAGGAGTCATAAAATGTAATGTGATTTATGACAGGAGCTCATAACAGACATGATGCCAAGTTCTGGAGACACCAGTGTGATGACACAGAATAATTTAGGGTTTAGATTCTCCACGAATATGAGCAGAGCAGTGGCCATTAGTGGAAAATCATCCAAATTGCCTGATACATGGCATATAAGTATGATAAAATTCTAACTGCCTGCAGTCATCACTAGAGGGAGCTCCCATTGACCTTAATATATAGATCACCTTGAGCAATGGCTCCCAGAATTTTAACTATTGAAGTGTGTAAGAAAGCAGAGGTTTTGGCAATTTCTATCAGGAAAACTGAGCTCCAAACCCCATAAAAATATATGAAAATAAATCAGCCGATGATTATAAGGTGTATTCTGTTTATGTTGGATACAGCAGTGGGTCCCAGAACAAGAATAACCGCTATAACAGTCAATGACATTGATAAGCATTGGTATCACTGTTAGAGACATGGACTTATGTTTAATATAGTTAAAGAGATTACAATGACCCACAGTGACCGGGAGTAAATTGTGTGTCACATGTAATTTTCCGCTGTTCCATATTCAGTCATAATTAGTTATATTTTTTGCATCTGCAGATCATTGTACCAGAGCGGGGGTCTCACTGTGTCCTGGCAATGAATATGGGATACAGCCAGAGGTGATGACTCTACCACAAGTCAATGACATGGTGGCCACCATGTCAGGATCAGATGACCTGCGCTTCAGAAAGAGGCAGATTCCGGGCTCGGTCTCTGCACTCACCCACCGGACTTTCTGCAGACAGATGTATTCACCAAAGAAGTGAGTTTCCTGCTGCATCAAAGGCAGATTCCAGGCTTGGTCTCTGCAATAACCACTGGACTTGACATTTACCGGACTTTCCGCAGTCAGATGTATTCACAGAAGAAGTGAGTTTCCTGCTGCATCAAAAGGCAGATTCCAGGCTTGGTCTCTGCAGAAGTCAATTGCGATTGATTTCCTCCACCGCCTAGGGGAAGGGCAGTCCTTCAGCCATGGTTCCCTAGAGGTTTCCTCCACTGGGGGTTTTTCCTCTCCTGAGCGCTGAAGGCCCGACTCTTCATGAGTCAAAGGCCCATCATCAACAGGGCCACATTTAAGACCAGTGCCCTGACTTCTAATGAGAACATCTACTGTACATTTGATACCTTGCAGTTAATAAAGAAGTCAGTGTATATTAAGTAGTGGTGTGTCTTCATATTGAACTGGATGGGGGTGCAGGGAGTTGGACCCCTGCTGATCAGATAGCGATGGCCTTTCTTGTTTTTACAGCCTATCTTATTTTATTATCTCCTACTTACAGGATAGGGGATCAGTATCTGATCGGCGAGGACTGATGGGTCCCCCATGATCATGTGAATAGGGATCTTGTGTCCCTTCTGCTTCATTCAATGTCTATGGGACTTCTGGAAATGGCTGAGCGTTGTACTCGACTATCTGCAGTATTCCCATAGAGAGTGAACAGAGTAGCTACATGCACGCTCGACCTGCCAATTCATTCAGTTCTTGTGATCAATGGTGGTCCCAGATATTCTGTGGATTGGGGAGAGTTTTGTATTGACAGAAACTATCTCCAAACCAAATACCCAATGAAGTCAATGGGTCTGCAAAAAATGTGGATGTAGCATGGATCACATCCTTTTTTTTGCGGATCTGCGATTTGCAGAAACTGATATGGTTGTGTGCATGAGGCCTTATACAGAGTCTACTGAAAAATAAAAAAAACTAAGAGGTACAGTTAGCGATATACCTCCAATGGAGACTAACCACACAGCTGCTATGGGGCCCCTGGAGGAAGGGGGCCCAGTCTTGGACAAAAGGCCTCACTTCCTAATTACACTTAATTCTCACTCCTGTTTTGAGTCCCTGTCCGGGGCTCAGGCTCTGGTTTCCAGCTCCTTGCTTCCTCTGTCCTGTCCTCGGGGCCTCACTTTACTCAGCACACCATCAGTTACCAGCGATGCTCCCGCCGGAGTCCCAACTAGCGCTCTATGTTGTCTCGCTGCCGGGTGCTGGGCTGGCCAATGAGCCATAGGCTGAACATAGGCTAGTTGAGGTGCTGTACATTGAATATAAGTATGTAGTGCAGTAAGTCTACTGTGTTATGTGCCACTTGTGCAGGGGGTGAGAGACTAGGGGCCCACCTTGCTCAGGGGCCCACCGGGGAATTCACCTGTACCCCTGTGGGCCAGTCCGAGCCTGCTGCTGTTCAGAAAACAGCTTTGTTTTTATGCTTTATTAAAAAATAGTCATATTTTTATTATGTTTCAAAACATGAACTAATATCAACATAAATTGTGAGACATTTCCAGAAGCATTAACAATAATTAAATAATAATAATATAAGAAATGCAATTTATTATCATCCTTCCCCTCCCCCTATAATGGGCAATAATTAAAAAACATGAAAATCTGGCACAACTTCCAGGACATTGTAGTACTGACAACTTGTGGCTTAGACATAGTTTACCTGCATATTTGAGCAACTTTTTTTAAAGGGCTCATGCATGCAACCGTTGTGTGTTTTGCGGATCCACAAAACACAGATATGTGTGCGTCCAGCCCATAATAGAACTGTCCTATCCTTGTCTGTATTGCGGACAAGAATAGGACATGTTCTATATTTTTGCGGGCCCGTGGAACGGACATACAGATGCGGGCAGCACACGGTGTGCTGTCCACAACTTTTGCGGGCCCATTGAAGTGAATACAGATGTTGACAAAAAATATGTTTGTGTGCAAGAGCCCTAAGCTAAATTTAGACTTTAAAATTCAGCTTTATAACATCTGTCTTAGGGCTCATGCACACGAACATATTTTCTTTCCGTGCCCGTTCCATTTCTTTGGACTATCTACGGAACTATTCACTTCAATGGGTCTGAAATAAAAACGGAAATTACTTTGTGTGCATTCCGTTTCCGTATGTCCACATGTCCGTCCCGCAAAAAAAAGAACATGTCCTATTATTGTCCGCATAACGGACAAGGATAGGACTGTTCTATTAGGGGCCAGCTGTTCCGTTCCGCAAAATACGGAAAGCATACGGACATCATCCGTATTTTTTGCGAATCTGTGTTTTGCAGATTACCAAATACATACTGTCATGTGCACAAGCTCTTAAAGTAACCCTGTGGTTCCAGATAAGAATTTCCAATTAGCTGGGGAAGGCATGGTCCACTTACAGATGATTCCTGGGCTTCTACAAAACGGCCATGCCTCTTCTCAGATTGCCTGATGCACACTGTGTATTAGATTTCCAGGCCACGTCCCTTTTGTCCAGCACTGCTCTCTGATTGGTCATTGCTGCTCATGTAAGTAGCGCTGGCCAATCTGAGAGCAGCAGGAAGTGCCTCGAACTACTCATGCACAGCGTGCTTTAGGTAGTCTGAGAAGTGGCACAACCATATCGGGTGGCAGACGAGGAGCCCAGAAATCGGCAGATCAGGAGCTCAGTCGGTAAAATGGAGGGCACGGTGTAAGTGTTCCGTGTATTCCCCTGCAAATTGTACATTTCTGTTTGGAACCAGATGCTCACTTTAATGTAGCCTTAGGGTGGCACATGGTACAGATTTGTTTGAGGAAGCTGCACAAAAAACACACACGTAAATCTGCACTATTTATTGCATTTTTGTGCGTTTTTTGGTGGGGATTTGATGTGGTTTTGCCACAGATCTCAACCTTCCACTTAAAACGGTGAAATCCGCACACACGCACAAAAAAAAAAACAATTGACAAGCTGCAAAATCTGCACGGCAGGTCAATTTCCCCATTGGAAAATATACGCACAAAGTGTCATGAGATTTGTCTAATACTGCTGGTACTGTATTACACTGGCTCGGCTGTTTCCGTCGGCCCCAAAGAAATGAATAGGAGAAGGGGCCTCGCATGCGCAGTGCGCTCCCATTCACTTGTGTGGGGACAGCGGGGAACAGCACTTGGTCATGGCCAGACCCCGGGGTCCTCCAGCCACAACTCTTCCCGCTCTGTTCTCAATATATGTGCAGGTCTCAGACGTGGAACCCACACCTATCAGACAATGGTGGCATATCCTAGCAATATGCCCCCATTGTCTGTGATGGGAATACCCCTTTAAGCCTTGTTCAGACTTGTATATTTTCGGTGTGTCTAAGCCAAAACCAGGAGTGCGTTAAAAGCAGAGAAAAGTATAATGCCCCTTTCACACGAGCGGGAGACTCGCATGTCTCCCGCAACGCATCTACAGGGCTGGACTCCGGCACTGACTGGGATCGCATATAATGGTCTGCGATCCCTGTCCGTGCCGAGTCCAGCCCTGTAGATGCGTTGCGGGAGACATGCGAGTCTCCCGCTCGTGTGAAAGGGGCATAAAAGTGGCCGCACGTGATGTGGATTACACCTGGTTTTTCTGTGCAGATCTTGTGCAGAGAAAACGCAGCGTAAGGGCTCATGAACACGAACGTGTGCCGTCCAGCCCCATATTGCGGCCTGCAAACAGCAGGTCTGTAATTTAGGGGCCCCGGCAGTTTTTGCACCACATCACAGATGTGGACCCATTCACGTGAAGCGGTCCACATTCTGGAAGGTGCACCTCAAAAAAGTCTATTGCGGTCCGCAGCACAGGCCCGACTGGCACATTTTCGTGTGCATGAGCCCTAAGGCCTCATGCACACGAACGTGTGCCGGCCGTGCCCGTGCCACATACGGCGGGTCCGCAATAAACGGGCACCGGCCGTGTGCAGCCCGCATCACGGATCGCGGACCCATTCACTTCAATGGGTCCACGATCCGGGAGATGCGGAGCGGAGGCACGGATCGGAACACCACGGAAGCACTACGGTGTGCTTCCGTGGTGTTTCTGGCCGTGCCTCCGCACCACAAAAAAGTAGCGCAGGCACTACTTTTTTGCGGTGCGGACCCTCAGATGCGGATTGCGGACCCCATTCAAGTGAATGGGTCCGCGATCCGCATGCGGTGGCCTCACGGTCAGTGCCCGTGCATTGCGGACCGCAGTTTACAGCCCGCAGCACGGGCACGGCCAGCACGCTGTCTTGAATACACAAGTGTAAATGAGGTTTAAATAGAGTATGTTCACACATGTGGTACAAGCTGTGGATTTTCCACCCATACAGCAGAGATTTGCACAAATCTCATCCACACGCTGCTCATCTTAAATCCACAGCATGACCATTTATGCTATGGAGTTCACTCTCTGCAATGATTGGCAGCTAACTCTATGTCAAAATCCGCATGGCACAGTCTCATTGCGTTGCCGCAAATCTGTAGCAGATTTTCTTCTGCTGTGTTTGAGGTTCCTCTGGTTGTTAAAAATATAACTCTAAAATTTTTTTTTTTTTAAGACAGTAAATTACAGGAATAACACGTGATCTGCACTCATATGTTCTATATCTATAGTCTCCCCATTATAGAAACACATTGATAGTTCTGATCCATTTTGCCCATTGTTTCACAAATTTTCTCATATAAAATCTGAATGGAACGTAATTATAGAAGTATGAGCGGTGCAAATGCTGCAGCCAGGCCATGTAGCTTACAGAAGCTGAAAAGGTCCTAAGAGGAGACCAGTAGTGTTAATGGTGCATGATAGATGCTGCAATGTCAAAAACAGGGCCCCACCATGAGCTTTCTGCACATGCACTGTGTCCTGTCCACTTACTGCTGCAACAGCTTTTTTTGGACGTCTCATAGCAATGGAGAGAATGCATGCATGGCCACTCCTCCATTCACTGCTATAAGACTTCAGAAAATAGCCAAGCCAGTGAGCTCCCTTAGCAGTCCCTTAGCAGTCCCTTAGCAGTCAATGGAGAAAGCTATGCATGTGTGGCATGCTTTCCATTCATGGTGGGGCCATTCCTTGAAAGTAGAGAGGTTTGATCATGTACCTGTCCCTTAGGATGGATGAGGGGGCCTGTCAGATTTATTTATGTCAGTCTACCCCTAAAACTTGTGCAGATATCACTTTTGTACCTCCTTGTGGTCCAAAACCTTGCTATCTCCTAGACAGGCTTGCAGGGTAATGTCTACTCGCTTCTATACCCGTTAGCAGCCCAACACTATGAGTAACCACTAGTGTCCTCATGATAACATATAGGGCTACACAGGCTTGTACAGGATGTTAAGCAGAAAACTCGATGTCTACAATCAGCGGAAAGCTCCCCATATTATTGTCATCAGTTTATGAATTCTCAATAATTCTACACAATTGTAGATTGTAGTAGCGTCTACTGCTCTGTCAAAACGTTCTGTGGTTGACATATTCCAATGTAGAGGATCTTTGTAGACCTTGAGATGGGAGAACCACATTACGCAGTGACGTAGACCTCCAGCAACCCTCCAACACTGTGCATCCGGTAAAAGACTGATAATGGGAGTCCAAAGTTGAGAATTGCAAACCAAACTGAAAAGCCATAATATTCAAGCTCCAGTCCATTGACATACTGAGGCTGACCTCCAAAAGCGGACATGATCCAGCACTGCAAATAAAAAAACAAGAGAAAAAAAATCATGGTTTGTAATATGGAAAGGTAAACCTTCATAATGCAGTGTGTATGCCTCCATTTTTAGTATTAGAGGGCAACTAAAGACACTTGACATCTACCATACTGGCCACCAATATTACCAATGAACATGAGTGTGACTTGGGAAGTCGTTGGGTAACATTTGCCTGCGAGTGCCCTCTGAATTTCAGGGAATTACATTATGACAGAGGGCAGGAGAGGGGATGGACTGACCCATCAAAGCATACTGAAGTGAGTTCATGTTGTGACTCAATAAGGTCCACTCCGATGCCGGCTGCACATTGGACGGTCTTCTGCTCAACCTTTGCCCCTATCACTGTGTTCATTTCTTGTGGGTGGATTTACAAAAAATCTTGCTATTAAAGGGGTTTTCTGGGACTCTTATATTGATGATTTACCCTCAAGATAAGCCATCAATATCTGATTGGCGGGGGTCCAACTCATGGTACCCCCACCAGTCAACTTTTTGAAGAGGCCGCTGTTCTCCAGTGAGCACTCTGGCCTCTTTCTAGGCCAGTGACGTCATGTTTTTCAGTGACAGTGGCCTAGCTGTTCTTGGCAAACTGTGAGGAGTGCTGCAGCCTCTTCAAACAGCTATTTAGCAGTGGTGCTGGGAGTCAACCCCTTGCCGATCAGATATTGATGACCTATCCTGAGTATAGGCCATTAATATTGAACTATAGGTCAAAGAAGTAACGTCAATTCTCAAACGTTTTTCAAATCAGCTGCTGAAACCAGCTGTGGTGAAACTACGACTCCCAGCATGCTCTATTCATTTCTATGGAGCTCCTAGTACAGGCAAGCAAGTGTGCATCTTGGGAGTAGTTTTACCACAGCTGGAGTGCCTGAGGTTAGTCATCACTGATCTGTGGTGATCAGCTCATTGTTGGGGGGAGGTGCTGTGCCATAGAAGGTTGTCTTAATGGAATTGGAATTTGAAGGATTGGTCAGTCAGTTGCAAATTTCTTTGCATATCAGGTTGTAAAAGTGATGTCACCCGCCCACACTGATTTCATGTAATATACAAAAAAGGTCCCGTTTATACTGTATGTTCTTGTGGTACGCCTTCTTTTAGATGTACATACGAATGAAGATTTTCCTTATATACAATATATAACCAGATTTGAAGTGGACCGACCAATCGTTCCAATTCTAGTCTTCTCAGGAGAACCCTCCTTAGTGCATTTGCTCACATCCATGCAGAAAATCTTGATTTGTATGTCCCTCTAAAAGGAGGCCTAGCACAAGAAAATACAAACCGGACCCAGGATTGAAGATGTAAAACATGTTTTAACGCACAGACCTTGGAGAAGTAAAAGCAATCATACAACTTCTGTAGCTGCCGACTTCACCATACACATACACGTTTGTCTTGGATGAGCATATATGTGTTTTCATTGGGGATAGAGGTGAAGTTGCACACTGCTGGACACCTCTGATGGTGGTTTATCTTTTGGGAGAGCACAACAATCATACATGATTGTACATCATCTGTTGGGGAACAGTTGGGAGCTCAGCATACATATTAGAGTGTTGTGGGTCCCAAAAAAAGGGCAAGTTTGGCCAACAGTCTAATGTGTATGGGGACCTTAAGTCTGTAATTACTTCTTTTTTTCACATTCATTTGTGGATAGAAAACTTTTTTTGGAAAGAATATAACTCACCATAACATTGCAGAGCACTAAAAAAAGTGCCACTTCCTTCACCAATCTGCGGCTGACACTGAGACGTCCAACGCTTTGTAAATAAGCCAGAGAAGCCCTGCGAATCTCAACCATGGAGAGCCTACGAGGGGCTTCGTGTTCCTCTTTTGTGGGCCTGTAGATAGTAATGCTCCTTGTGCTCTTTCCTCATGCCCTCTATAATAAAAATATTCTGAAACATATGCTGTAGGATCATCAGGATGGAGCACGACAGGTTTAAAGAGTTGAGCAGATTCCATGAACCAGTGGCTACAATAGCGACCATGGAATAATAAGAAATGGCAAATTGACCAAGAGCAGCTCCAAGCAGGAGAATAATTTCCAGACTGCGGGTGTAGTTTTTAGGTGGACTTCTATGGTGGATGTTCTTCTCCCTTTGGTGTGTGTTTATCTCTGTGCTTTCTTTTCTCTTTGTCTGATGATTATTGAGGTCTAGATGTTCCTTATGCTCTTTATCCAGGTCCTGCATTTCAGTAGGTCCATTGTGCGTTTCATTCTCTGCTTGTTTTTCATCATGCTCAGACTTTTCCTCCTCAGCTGTTGTGCTACACCCAATATGTTCCTGATCCTCAAAGTTCCTATTTTGTACCCCTTTTGACTGTCTGCTCTCCTCTGCTTCTCCTTCCGACTGTCCATGGTCTTTGTTCTTCTCCACGTTCCTATGCCTACATTCTTTACTCTTTTTCTGCCTCTTTTCTTTGCTCTGTTTTTCAGGGGCTTCACTATTTTCACTATCCTGTCTTGTGTGCTCCATGTGCCATTTATCTCTAAACGTTTGGGCAATTATCCCTATAATGCAGGCTATAACCATGATGGAGAGCAGAATGATACTGTACATAAAATATAAGATGAAGGAGGCGGTGACCACAGCTCCCTCTGTAGCTTGTACTTGATACTGGATGAAGATGCAAATTCCAACTAGTAGTGCACCGACACCTAGAAGTGGACCATAAAGGACTCCATGCAGACGAAAGGCAGGGTGGGAGGATCCAGAGTGGTGAACTTCTCTCCTGCCAACGTTCCTCCACATTATGAAAAGCATAGATGCACAAATCAGACTGTACTCAAGGTTGAAAGGGTATAACGTCACATAGCCTCGCTGAAAGGTCCAACATGTTGAATATTTAGGGCATAGGCATCCAGTGCCTTCAACTTCATCTAGAGACAGAGGTAACATGAAGTTAATAATGGAACTCAATGACCATCAAGTATTCAAAAAGTATGGAAAAATTCCTAAATATTGCACAGACATTGTAGGTGTTGGGTCAGGATTACTCACCTGTGGTGTTTGGATGTAAGCTCTCCATCTCTCGGTGCACAGAGTCATTGATCACAGCCAGGAGCCAAAGCAGTAGATTGGTGGCCAGCGTTAACATAATGCCCCATCTGGAAATGAAACTGCAGTGAGCATCTGACAGGACAATGGTGAAATTGTAAACCAGGGTTCCTCAACTCCAGTCCATTCAGGCTTTCCTTAGTATTGAGCATGTGATATATTTAGTGTCCATACCCCAGGTATTCATTCTGTGGGATATTCTCAAATCATGTAGGTGGGTCCTGAGGACTGGAGTTGAGGAACACTGTTGTAAACCTTTAGACAACTATAGTGGATTTTCAGACATGGGATGAAAAAGTGTATGCAAGGCATTACTATGCCATTATATTCTATGGCTGATGAGTGCCACCATTTAATGGATATGTAAACCATAGACTATAATGGCATTCATGAATGGATATGACAAGAAAAGCTCATGAAGAATACGTTTAACAGCGGCCTGTGACAGATGCCATACAAGTTGAATGTGATGTCCAGTATGGTCTATGATTGAAAACTTGCATGGAACTTGTGATAAAAATACAGCAGGTTTGGGATTTTTGGACAATCCATGACCCATGTCACCATATAGATCTAGTCTAAACAGGGGTGCATCTAGCCTTTTTGCTGCCAAGACAAAAACTGAAATGACGCCCCTCCTTTCCCAATGCCAATTTCTTAACCTAACCCCTTCCCTTCAGCCCATGGCCCGTCCGCTGCCCCCCTCTTGCCCCTACCTGGTGCAACCTGAGGCGATCGTCTCACCTGGCCTCATTGGTGGTGCATCCCTAAGTCTAAATGAGACTGAGCAGGCCTGCAGTACCAGACACAGACACACCTATATGTATGGCGCTGTGTCTGGGTGAGTGTGGAAAAAGCTGGGGCAAAATCTGAAACAAAATCTGCAAGGATTTGATTGCGTATTTTTTAGCTTCGTTTTTCACTACAGAATCAGTTTCCTATTGAGTTCGATGGTGAGATTCTAATACAGAAAATCCGCAACAAAATCCACACCATAATTCACACTAAAACATCTGCAACAAATCTGCACCTGTGGATTTTCGCACAGAAAATACTGCCATTTGTGAGTGCACCCTTATATAGGGGATATTTTAATAAAGGGGTTGTCCAACAATCAATATTTGTCACCTATCCTATCTGATTGATGGAGGTCATACTGGTGGCTAGGATGGTGGTCCCGAGCTGCGCCTATGTCTCTTGTGGATAGGTGATTTGTGGGAAAACCTCTTCCACTAAAAGTCCAGGAAACCTGTAAGTGGTTATCTTACATGCCGTATCCACGCATGTCACAATACTTTATCTGTACGCACCTACTTATATTGTGCTGCACCTGGATGCAGTCCCTGCAGGAAACCCACAGGAGGGACATCTGCAAAGAAAAAACATTATGATCACCATTCATACCACGGAACGATACACTGGTAAGAGTTCATTCACATGACCGTAAGTATTTTGCAGTCCACAAAAAATTCAGATGACGTCCGTCCGTGTGCATTTCGTATTTTGCGGAACAGAACAGCTGGCCCCTAATAGAACAGTCCTATCCTTGTCTGTAATGCCGACAATAATAGGACATGTTCTATTTTTTTGTGGAACGAAAATACGGACATACGGAAACGGAATACACAGGGAGTAACTTCCGTTTTTTGCAGACCCATTGAAGTGAATGGTTCCGCATACGGTTCGCAAAAAAAAAATGGAGCGGACACGGAAAGAAAGTACGTTTGTGTGCATGAGGCCTAAGGATGAGTTCACACATAGGTTCTGGTGGCGTTTCTGTGTAGTTTTTCTTTTTCTTTTATTTTTGTTAGTTTTTCAGCAATAACACCAGCTCCAGATTGCTGAAGGTCAAAGGTAAATATAAAACGCAGGACACACAATTGTTTTTCTGGTCCTGACTTTTTGTTTATTAGGTGTTTTTTCTGACTTCTTTTCAAAACGCAATGTGCTGGGGGCCCTTGATGTTTGTTTCAGGCATTATCCAATCACCTTCTCTATAGGGGAAAAACACCATGGACAAAAGGCTAGTGGTAAGGCACAGTGTGTGCAAAAAACCCCAAAAACCTGAAAAAAAATCACCAAAAACATGAGAAAAAAGGTAGGTGTAAAAAAAAAAACTAGTGTTTTTTACTGGTAAAAAAGTCAGATAAAATTTGTGTGTAGGGACCCTTATACTGTCATTCTGGAAAAAGAAGAAAAAATGATGCAACCCCCCCCCCCAAAAAAAAACAAACAAAAAAAAAAAAACAAACAACAACAACAACAACAACAATAAAAACAGTATGCAGAATGAAAAAGAACCTGACTGGTTTCTATGGAGTTTTCTGAGCTGTGAAGTAAAGCCAGAGCAAATCCATGTGTAGGAACCCTAAAACCTAAAAACTATTTAAAGAGGACCTTTCACCACTCCTGACATGCCTATTTTAATAGCTCCATGCATTCCCCATGTAATAACAATTCTGGAACATCTATTCTTATGGCTTTATGTTTTTCCATTCCTTTATTATTTGCACTAGAAGTTCTGAATGAATTGCTATTTGCCTTCAGTAAAGGAACAGAGGGGAGGTGGCCAGTTGGGGGTGTGTACCTGCACAGACTCACTCTGTCCAATCAGTGCTGCCATGTTCAGTCTGTGCAGATACACGCCCCCAACTGGTCACCTCCCCTCTGTTCCTTTACTGAAGGCAAATAGCAATTCATTCATCACTTCTAGTGCAAATAATAAAGGAATGGCACAACATACAGACATAAGAATAGATGTTCCAGAATTGTTATTACATGGGGAATGCATGAAGCTATTAAAACAGACATGTCAGGAGTGGTGAAAGGTCCTCTTTAAAGAGGATTTGCACACATCATATTTGTCATATATCCATAAATCAGAGGATAGTGTGGATGTAGCATTTTTGTCTGCAGATGCAGTGGCCATTGTTGCAGAAGTGGAAGAGCGGCCATGTTGCTTGTCACAATTGAATTTGCTTTGTACAAATGACAACATACCGTAATGTCAACCTGTCCACATCATCTACCTATAGCAAAGTGATAGTTTCACCAAGAGCGGTTGAGACTTTTTGAAATATGACTAGAAAAATGCCGAAATCTCTGGCCATATGACAGAACTCAATGGTCCATCAGGCGCCAAAGCCAATGAGGTCCTTCAGGCACCACTGATGTGACCACTTCAAGTCTTGTCTATTATGACAGAACAGAAAAACTATGGAACGCCTGAACTTCTTTGGCACCAGTCAGATTTCCATCCATGAAAATCTCTGGCACAAGATCTGAATGGCAGTAGACTCGTGAAGCTTCTTGTCCAATATTATTGGCAAGTGCATACACTCAATCATAAATCCAATGCAGGACTAAGACAACGCAGCATCCCAGAGTGTGTTACCTGTATGATTATGAAGATGATTTTCATTACGGAGAAGACAATATCAATCGGCAGCTTACATGAAAGCAGACTTGAATCATAGCCAATTTTAAAGACAGTCACCAGGAGACTGCAGGTTCCAAATAGAATAAGGGATGCTGAAGAGAAGAACAAATGGTTTCAATACCCAAAAGACACTTTAATGGAGGTGTATGAAATGAGCAAACGGGTCTGTTTATTCTCTTGAAAATTGTCTTGTCAGTGAAAACCACTTAAAGAGATGCTCATGACTTTGATACTGATGGCTTATAGTCAGGATGGGCCATCAATACCTAATTGGTGGAGGTTTGACACCCTTCGCCCTCATCTACTACATAATAAATGGAAGTGGAAGTGTGTGGTACCAACGCTGGAGATGTTCCGGAACAGCTGGGTTGAAGGGTGTTGAACCTCCCTTTAAAGGTCAAACCCACCAATACAATTCAGTAAATAGATTGTTAGGGCCATTGGATCACAGGCCTATCTAAAGAGGATTTTCAATTTTTGGACCATGTCTCTTATATTAGACTCCAATGTTCAATACACCCCTAAGACCAGGGACACTTTAGGAGTGTTCACCCATTTTATGTAGATGAGTTATATTTAAAGTTCTTGTCCCAAGATTTAAAGAGGTTCAGCATTGAACCTGGACATACACCCATTTTCACACAACCGGCCCCCTTTTAAGAGCATCACAGCATTTCATGCTCTAATGCTCTCCCTTACCTTGCGCTGTATTGCATGGGGCAAGGGCTGTTTATTTATATTTTTCAAACTACTAGGCAGAGGCTTCTGCCTAGCACTGTTGTCGGTGACGTCACTGGCTCTGATGGGCGGGCTTTAGCCGTTTTACAGGCTGGGGCAGCGCCAAAGCCCGCCCATTAGTGCCGGTGACGTCACCAGGCTCACTGCTAGGTAGAAGACTCCACCTACCTTACCCTATGAAGAGCCTGGGATGTCACCAGATCTCCTAAAAAGCCTTTGCCCTGCAAGATTCAGCAAAGGGCAAAGGAGAACTTCGGATCATGAAATGGTCTGATGCTCATATCAAGGTGGCTGCCTAGGTGAAAATGGGTGTATGTCCGGATTCAGCTATGAACCCAGACAACCCCTTTAAGCCTCTTAGTGAAGGGTCCAACCACTGGGACCCCCTACTGTTCGTTAGAATGCAGGTCCTGTATGAATGGATTGGTGGTTAAGCATTTGCGTTCCTTCTCCATTCATATGTATGGGACTGTCAGAGATGGCCGAGTGCTGTACAGGGGCGTAACGATCACCCTCTGCGACCGCGACCGGGCCCGGTGGGAGGGGGGCCCGCAGCCCCGCAAGTGCTTATTGCCAGTCGCACTCGGGGCCTACTTAATTTGCCACTGCGCACATCCCCAAAACCCATCCCGTCCCAAACCCACCCATAAACTCTCCTCCTGGCCCTGCACCACCGGACTCACACTCACTGTCAATTCAGTCTGTGACAGCGCAAGACCCGGCGCTGAGGTCACGGGTCTCGCGGGATCACAGGATGAGAAGACTGATGCGGCGCCGCAGAGAGCGACACCTCACTGAAAGCCATAGCCGGCTGCGCGCGAGTACAGACCGACGAACGGAGAGTAGGTAAGTTTTTTTTTTTTTTATGTATGTCCTCAACAGCTTACAGCTTCCTACTGGAGGAGAGGGGGCACCTGGCAGTGGTGGCATATGATTAACTACCCTGGATTCAGAAAGGATAGTTAATTACAGTGAGATGGGGGGCAAAAACTGAAATATATACAGTGAGATGGGGGGCAAAAACCGAAATATATACAGTGAGATGGGGGGCAAAAAAATGAAATATATACAGTGAGATGGGGGGGCAAAAAATGAAATATATACGTTGAGAGAGGGGGGCAAAAAAGTAAAAAAGGGGGCGGGGTAATGGGGGTGGGGGGCCCCAATCCAAAGATGCCCTGTACATGACTAAGGATATCAGCCAAACCATCCATGTGTAGACAGTCGGAGGTTTAGCTCTTCATCAGTACAAGCTACTGCATGCACAGTAGATCTGCTTCTATATATTGACTATCATTTATGAGATCATTGAGATGCATTTCACAACCACTCATGATTAATACTGTAACTGTATGAGCTATGAAGCAGTCATATAGACGGCAGACCCATTTCTGTGCATCCCCTTTTACTGACCTTTCAGCCATAGTGCACCAGCATGGCCGTCTTGTAGAACTGCATTTGTTTTTCTGCGTGTGCATGCCAAATAGTAGATTGCCCAGACGGAACTGCAGAGCATAAGGACTGAGAGATAGATGTAAGAGTTCCTGGCAGGCAATGAGCTGATAACCACGCTACTGATCATTGCAGCACCCAGGAATACCACGTTCATGGCCAACAGTCCTGAGAAAAGTCGTCCAGAGACTCTTGCTCGCTGATGATGAATCAATATAGATGGGCAATGTCGGTGGAGCCATGAATGTTCATAGTTTATGCTGAAACCTTCATGGGTGGCAGGCTCGTTTGGTGGCATGTCTAAAATAAAATAATGCAATAATTAAATAAAATATCAAAGCGGATTATCCAGTTACCAACATGCGAATGTCATAGTGTTACCCCCTAGTGTGCAGACATCTAATCAGGTGTGGGGGAAGAAAACTGCATGAGTGGGAGGAGGACACCCATGAAGGTAAAAGCGGATAAACATTTCTAAGCCATGTATAATGTAAAGTGTGACCTACTTGATGGATAGTGCTTGTCAGATTGATGACACACACCTAAACAACTAAAGTTTAAAGGGGTTTTCCTCAGTATAGGTCATCAGTATCTGATCGGTGGGGGTGTAACATCCAGGACCCCTGCCAATCAACTGTTTGTGAGCGCCGCTGCCTCCTCACAGCTTACCAAGCACAACAATGTACAATATATAGTGGCTATGCTTAGTATCGCGCTCAGCCCCGTTGAAGTGAATGGGGCTCAGTGCAATACCAAGCACAGCCCCTATACAATGTATGGCGCTGTTCTTGGTAAGCATGGAGACGGTTGCTGCGCTCCAAAGAGCGCTGGTGCCTTCTCAAACAGCTACTCAGCAGGGGTCTCGGGTGTCAGACCCCCACAGATCTGATACTGAAGACCTAGGATAGGTCGGATAGGATAGAACGCAGTTGTGCTGGGCTCAAGTACTGTATGGCCGAAATGGCCCCTGCAGGCTCTAATTAATCTAATGAGACTGTTCAGTGGCTCTGTATTGCTAATGAACACGCGGTATTGTAGGTGCCAGATGGCCCTTAACAATACAGACTGATTAAACAGTGCGGTCTCACCCCACACTGCTGTGTGGTCATACCCAGGGGCGTACTTATAGGGGGTGCAGAGGTAGCAGTCGTTACCGGGCCCTGTAGCCTGAGACCCTTGTGCCACATAAGAAGACATCTGTATTATAGAAAGTGCGTTCCAGTCAAGTTACACCTCTGACTGGAGGGAAGGAGTTAGGCCATTTCAATTTTTGCCTCAGGCAGCACGAAGACTATGTGCCTCCCTGCCCCTGGTCATAAAGCACTGAGTGAAGGGGGGCCAAAGCTAAACTCTTGCACCAGGGCCCATGAGCCTTTAGCTATCCCTCTGGTCATATCCAAAGGGTGAGATCTGTGAGCAAAACCACAACAAAATATACAAGTTACACATGCAGATTTTGTTGTGAATTTGGTGCAGAAACACAGAGACATCCACACGGAAATCTGTGAGTTTTTGTTTGTAAACCTGCATCTGTGTGCAGGTACCCTAAAGATTTTGACGCTAGCATTAAAAGCATCCAGCAGGCTGTTCCTGCTGGAGTTTGTCCTATTCAACATAGCCGGAAAGGGCCAGCAGGGATCTGGCCTATTTCTGGCACTAATGCCATTATAGTCAAAGGGCTCCGGCGGCAAAAGGCAGCACTCAGCTATTGCCAGATAAGATGAACTTCAGCAGGCTGTTCCTCTGCCGGAACAGCCTGCCAGATGCTTTTAAAGTTAGTCCTCAATGGACGGTATGGACAATACTGGAAATTGTAAACAAGGAAGACAAGACATATGTATAATGGCCATGTGAAGCAGTTTTTTTAATGTATGCTCCACACCTGGAAGATAGTCAGCCAGAAATTACCACTGCCTGAGTGTGACCAGAACCTATACCTCACCAAAAGCCTGTTACTAGGATTACAGCCACAGCTTCCCTTTGTATAGATTACAATACAACTACCTCTTCCATGTCAACGAACCTGTACATCTACCTCAAGGCAACTGATTCTCAGTAGATGTTCCAGTTATTTATTTGAACAGACTCCTCTTTATTTCTACACATCATTTGCACCCAAGGGTGCTGGTGTCATGAACCTCAGGGACCCTGCCTTTCCTGCACCTAAAACTCGTACCATCAAGGGTACCTCAACCAACACCTGGCAGGAGATCCCTCAACACCAGAGTGTACCGGCGCAAGGAGCTGCAGAAACATTAGTACCAACTACTTCCCCCATCAGGCCACCACACACATATTGCACCCCTGCAGTCCTGGTCACTGCATAAAATCCTCTATGCCTTATGTGAACAACTGCTTGCTGTCACTGAGTGGGATATAAAGTTCTTGCAAAATGGCCACCTGAGTGCCTTGTTGTGAATTCTTTCTGCGGTATCATTGTGGTAACACCCCGCTAACAAGGGGACACCCCTTTCTAGAGCGGGAAAATAATTGTTTGCTGCTCCACCATAGACTTACCATTATGCCTTCAGATGTCTGTGTCTTGTCTGGTAAAGAAGACTGTCACCGCCTCCCTAATGCTGCTGAACCTAGGGGAAGTGACTTTCGGGGCCTCTGTATGGAAGCCACGGAGGTCATGACTAGCCCTAGCATCCAGTAAGGCAGGGGTCATGCCTGGGTCACATATTCCAGTCAAAACCTACTTTTGATTTCCCTCTCTTATTGGTCACTCCCCTTTGGAGGGAGGGGTTTAGCTCCCACCTCAGTGTTAGTTCTTCAGCACAAAGTGCAGCTTCAGTCTTTCAAGGTGACAAGCCCTCCCACCCTCCCCATGTTTTTATCTGTTGTTTTGTTTTCAAAATCTCATTTTGTAAAAAAAAAGTTATATATAAAAAATAATGATAATAAAATATATATATATAATTAAATAAATAATTACGAATGCAAAAAAATAAAAATATAAAAAATATATATATATAGACAGATACTATTTCTATATTGTACTGTTTTGTCATAACTTTATTTTGGCGGAGTTGTGAGGCCAGAACTTATGGAATTTGGGGAGTTAATACTGAGACGTGGTACCCCACGGGTTCATGTCTCGGTTAGAGACTCTTGGAAGTTGGGTTATAATATCGTGCCCGCAGCGGCTCGCTGCGGCAGGCATATCGTTTTCGGAGTTTGGTGTTATTATTCAATAAAGCTGTGGCCAGTTTAAATCCCACATGGAGTGTCCGCTTGTTCTTTTGGTTGCTCCACAGCTTTAGTAAAATCCATAAAGTCTAATAACAAGTATTGTGTTTGCTATTGCCTGTATGTGATGCACCCAATTCGGCGGTCATGCCTAGGAGAAGCCAGTCCACCAGAAGCTAAGTTGCCAGTGGCAGCGTTACCCAGAGAACACGCTGCATTCGATTCTCCCTGTCGCTTCTGTCCACAGTTAGAAGCGGAGTTAAAGGAGGCCTGCTTGACCCAGGTCCACAGATATAATCGGCATTATGAGGAGTTGACCGCTACGATGATAAAACCCGTTGTGGGCTGGAGCCCATTGTTTCAATTCTGCTGGCACCATCTGAAGGTGCACCTCTATCTTAGAGAAACCCTATAGTGGTCTGGATCCCGCTCCTGCTGCAGTGCACCAGAAGAGGGATTACAGTGCAGAGTGGTCATCTGAAGAGTCTGAGTGAGGGAGTGCTCTGGAGGAAGACATTCCCTAAGAGGATGACTCCCACCTGCAAGTAGGCCATTCAGGCCACACTACCTCCCCTGCTCAGGAGGATAAAACTGCATGGAGCCAGAGCCACTGCCTAGTGAGGGACTCCCTGTTGTGGTGATGGCAGTTCCCCAAGCCACTCAGGAGCCCACTGCCCCTTTAATTGACTCTTTAAAGGACTCCAATTCTGCTAAAGTCCCTGTTGTGCAGGTTGGTGCCTCTTTAACCTCTTTTTCCCCTTCTCAGGTTGTCTGAGATCTAGAACCAGAGAGCTACAGTGTAATGTTTTAAGAAAATGTACCCAGAAAGGAACTTTTTGTGTTTCATTCTATGTGACATTAATGGTTTTACAAAGCACTAATTGCCCAGTCAGAGACTTTGATGAAAAGCCTACTGTGTTTGGATTATAAAAATACAATACCCCAAATCAGGGATGGACTTTTCCTTTGAGGACATTGTCATGGACTGCATGACCTAATGTGAGATCACGCCCAATTTTGTCATGTCAAGCACAGAAGTTGCTACGCCCAAATTCACCTTGCCTCGTGAAAGCTGAAAGAGATATATGATTATTGATAAGGTGTATTGTTACGCATAACCCTTTGCCTATATGTGGTAAGTGACATAATAATACCTTACAGTATTGATTTCTATGCATATGTGTTTAAGGCGTATTTGTTGTATTTTTCAGGTGACTTCAGAGTGATGTAGAGCTTCAATCAAGTCAAATGCCGAGGGGCGGGTGCAGTGTCCCGTTCAGTAGTGGTAGTGGGGCCCTAAATGTTTGCAGAATGTCATTCCATGCTTTGTACGTATATTGCTGTAATCCCTTCTAACAGGCTAGTAAACCACAACTTCACATCAATCACCACAAGGTGGAGCTATTAATAAAGATATATATAACAGCATATAGGAAGGGTAAGGCACATGATGATAGCCAGTTGAAACCAGGTGAAGTGCAGAGTGAGAGCAGTGCAGGAAGAGCAGCACAAGTTCAGTTCTCAGCCAAGGAAAGCCACTTCCAGCATCAAACCCAAGAAATCAGACGCCTCACCCAGACTGAAAGAGACAGATTAAGGAAGTGGATGCCCAAAGCTAGGGCTGGACCTCCTGTACTTGAATTGAGCTGACATTTAGCTAACCCTCTGAGATGTGTGCAGAGCAAGGGTAAGCCTGAATGCAGGGGCGTAGCTAAAGGCTCATGGGCCCTGGTGCAAGAGTTCAGCTTGCCCCCCCTCCCTTCCTTCAGCGCTGGTGCACCTAGCTTTTCTACCGGCCAAGTCAAAAATTGAACACCCCCAAGGCCAAATTCTCACCCTAACCTTTTCCCTCCTAACATTACGTATATCACTACAGAACATACAGGGTAAGGCTACATTCACACGACAGTTGTTTTTGCAGCCTCCGATCTGCATATTTTGCAGCTCAGATGTGGACCCATTCACTTAAATGAACACTGTGTGCTGTCCGCATCTGTATGTCCATTCCTATTTTTGTCCATTTTGCGGACAAGGATAGGCATTATTACAGTGGATCTGCAAAAAAAACAGATGCCATACGGAACATCATCCTTTTTTTGCGGATCTGCAATTTGCAGACTGCAAAACACAACGTTCGTGTGAATGTAGCCTAATACAGCGCCCCATACCTCTAACATCCAGTGACGTCTCCTCTGATGTAGATGTTCTCTTTCCTCATCTTTTCCTTTCAGACCAGACGCCATTTTTCAGCCATTTCTCATCTCTGCAGTAACAAATGCAAATGCCCCAGTGCCAGTAACAAATGCCCCCAGTGCCCCATGTGCCAGTAAAAAATTCCCCCAGTGCCCCCAATAGAGCTCCTGTCCGTGATTGCAACAATAAAACAAAAAAGAAAACACTAATACTCACCTCCATTGAGCTGGCAATGATGCATTGCAGGCCTCTTCCGGCCTGTGTCCCACGCTGTACGGCTCAGATGGCGCAATGACGTCATCGCGCCGCCTGAGCCGGCCTCTGATAGGCTGCAGGCCTGCAGCCTATCAGAGGAACAGGCAGGGGAGACGCCTCTCCCTCCCCTGCCCCTTAGTACAAGCATCTGTATCGCCGTCCTGAGGACTGCGATACAGATGACTATGGAGATGAGCCTGGGCTTAGGGGCCCAGTCGCAATTGCAACCGCTGCGACCCCTATAGCTATGCCACTGCCTGAATGGGAATCCCAGTATGTTTAGAAAGTATAAGGAGAGACTAGTAGAGGTGAGGTGTTACCTCAGCCTATAGACTCCATTAGCACCCAATGTGAGACAGGAGTTAGCCTACAGTACCTGTTCACACTGTGCAGTGAAGTACAAGCTGTGTTTGGAGCCGCATTCCTCTATGGACAGTGTGGACAATACTTATGGAAATTGTGATAAAACCAGGAAGACAAGACATATGTATGATTGCCATGTGAAGCGGTTTATGGATGTATACTCCACACCCGGAAGATAGTCAGCCAGAAGTTACCACAGCCCAAGTGTGACCAGAACCTATACCTATAGCTTACCAAGAGTTCACAGACCTCAGGGACCCTGCCTTCCCTGCACCTAAAACCCTGTACCATCAAGGGCACCTCAACCAACATCTGGCAGGAGATCCCTCAACATCAACTCATTGAGTGCCATTGCATAATGGCTATGTATTTAGCTGCACATTCCTAACAGGCTGGTAAATGCACTACACTTGAGTCACCATTAGATGGTGCCATAACATCACATATAAGTAACAAGCCTTTCACAGGAATTCAGATTAGGGGTTAGTTGAGGAGTGGAGAGCAAGGGACATCATGTAGTAGCTGATGTGTGTCCCCTTGGCACTTGCCAGCTGGGGAATCTGAGAAAGGAACCAAGACCCAGAGTACAGGATCATTTTGCAGTACTACAGTTCAGTAAGGGAAATAGTGGACTTTTGTGTGTGAAGGCACCTTTATAAATAATGGAGCAGAAGATTGATGCCTGTCGTGAGGGAGACCGCCCTATAGGTTGCAGAAGCTAAATGTGAATTCTGATAAAAATAGAAGTACTGTACCTGAAGTCTAGTTTATTTGAGAAAAAAGCTAAGCAGGACATCTCTTCCATGCCGGCCAAGCTAAAGCTTGTATGAACCTGTTAAACCAAGCCTGTTGTTTGGTGTTGCAGCTCTACCTCACCACTGTGAGCCATAGCACTTTTTTGGGAATTACAACTACCTCGAGGCAACTAAGTAAAGTTCCAGTTTGTTCATCAACACTGACTCTCCTTATTCTTCACTATCCTCAATCGCACCATGTCCGTTCCATTTTTTTTTGTGCGGACTGTATACGGAACCATTTATTTCAATGGGTCCGCAAAAAGAAATGGACCCTCCGTTTGCATTCCATTTCCGTATGTCCTCATGTCCGTTCCGTAAAAAAATAGAACATGTCCTATTATTGTCCGCATTATGGACAAGGATAGGACTGTTCTATTAGGGGCCCATTGTTCCGTTCTGCAAAATACGGAATGCCCACGGACGTCATCCGTATTTTTTGCTGATCCGTTTTTTTGCAGACTGCAAACTACATACGGTTGTGTGCAAGAGCCCTTATTCTGCTCCTTTGGGTTGGGGAGTCAGTAACTGTAGTAAGAATTGATTCACACATGGGTTTTCAGCACAGTTTTTCAACACTTGTGTTTTTGAGGCATATTTGCACTTATTCTAGTGCAGTTTTTGTGGGGGAAAAAACTCCAGCTCCAGATGTTAGCTGAAAGTCTATGAGACTTTAAGACGCTGTATCCCGTGGTGGACATTACAGCCATTTCTGCCAGAGTACTACTGCCCGCCATAGATTCTACTGAGAGAGACTTTAGCCAGATAGTGTACAGAGAAGGCCATAACTCCCCTCCTTGGTGAAATCTATACACTGCTATCAGGGGCGGACTGTAAACTCAAAGTGGCCCTGGAAAAAAAAGACTAAAAGTGGGCCCCTTTTGTAGGCAGGTCCAAATTAATAGAAGGTGGGGCAACACAAGTAAGCGAGGTCAACAATACCATAGAGCAAAATACCATCCCAGCAGAACCAAATAACACAGTGTAGCACAATATACTGCCCCAAAAGCTGGTCCTCTGTGGTGACCATCAATAGCTACCATCTTCTGTCCTCCTCCTCCAGTTGTCTATGGAGCAGGGGGGCTTAGCAGTTGAATTCAGGAGGACACGTGCGGTCGCAGGCCGGTACATGAGTACCTGATTCTCACAGAGTTAATTACTGTTGACAGCTCATTATGTACCTGGTCACCGGTAGAGAGGAGGACTTGGGTGGCCCCCTGGGGCATCCGCCCACTGGGAAATTTCCCTGAAGGGTCTATGGCCAATCCACCCCTGACTGCTGTCTTGGAGAAAATTGCACTGTGTACAATCGGAACTGTGTTTTGCTATAGTTGGATGTACTACTACTCCTATTTTGCACTGCAGTAAAGAGACACCTTCTACCTCTAGCTTGGTTACCTGACTCCTACACCGTACGCCACCATACGCCAGCCATTTCACTCTCCACACCCTGCCTTGCACCCATCCAGATACCTAACTTTTATGAGCACCCCAGCTACCATCTGGCAGGAGCCCCAGAATCAGGGTGTGTCCCCCCAAGGGAAGAAAGGGTGTCCCCTCCTTTCACAGCCACTACCACTCCCATCTTCTGCTTTGACTCCTCATGAACATAAGGAGCATGCAGATAATTTCTATGGATGCTGCGGAGAAAAGTGGCAGTATACTGTAGCCACACGCAGGTTCACTCCATTGTATGGGGCTGTAATCCCTGCGCGGATCCTCTGAACACGTCAGAAATCCGAGTGTCGGCCTCAGATTTCATACGCAGATCCTCCTGAAAATAGACGGCACAGACAGATGTGGGTCATCTGAACTTGGCATAAGAAATATGATCTGCTCAATAAAAATGGGTGGTTTCTCCATGTCTTGTTTTGTTACTACACCATGGCTGCCAAAAATGTGCCAGGCCTTGCCCTGACTCACCCTGTCCTAATTATATCATTATTGGTACAGCACCCAGCAGCTTAAAGGGGAAATCCAATGGAAAAGACTGTATGAGCTGATATGTTACGTATAGATGTCCTTTGTGATTTTATACATTTTATTTTTAGTGATATATTGTTTTATTGTTATATGTATACAATAACTTGTTTTATAAAAAAGAAAATACCTTGCCTGTATCACAGATATTAGTGTGCCTGCTGAAATATAGTAAAGACGCTGAATATTTTCTCTTAACGCCAGGTTGAGGCGTACGAGCAGAGCACCTTCCCATTTTGGTCAATAGAGCTGAGCCATTGGAAAATTGCACTATTACCGCAATGTTACGTATAGGATACCTGTGAAAATTTCACATAGGTGAAAATAGATATGTGGCCGCATGGTCATCCATGTACTGTCTGCATCCCTATCCTGTTCTGCAAAAAAGATAGAACATGTCTTATTCTTGTCCATTTTTGCGAGGAAGAATAGGCCTGTTGACAACTGGGCTCGTGAAAAGTGCGGGATGCACACAGCCGCAAAATACATGTGCATGAGGCCTAATTTAACATGCTATGAATCACGTATCATGCTACGTATCATTTTCTGTGCGGATTTCATACAGATTTTTTAACGTAGAATGTGGGCGAGATTTGTTTCAATCTCACCCATTATACTTCTACTGTAAAACTATATAACCAGCATAGTGGGCTTCACTAATATGTAAATGATGCAAACACATTAACTACAGCACCTATAAATAATGCACCAACTAATTATCCATAAAAGGTACATTTTTTGTTAATCAAATATTAAATAATGACAAGGTGTTAAAGGGGTTTTCCTGCACTTTTAACCCTTTCAGCCCCGGAGGTTTTTTCGGTTTTGCGTTTTCGTTTTGCGCTCCCTGCCTTGATACAGCCATAACTTTTTTATTTTTCTGTTCACATAGTTGTATGAGGGCTTGTTTTTTTGCGGGACAAGTTGTACTTTCCAACGCCACCATTTAATATTGCATATGGTGTAGTGGGAAGCGGGAAAAAAATTCCAAATCGGGTGAAATTGCAAAAAAAACGCAATTCCGCCACAGTTTTTTACGGCGTTCGATGTGCGTTAAAACTGACCAGTTACTTTCATTTTACTGGTCAGTACGAATCCGGCGATACCTAATATGTATAGTTTTTCTTGCATTTTGATAGTGATAAAAAAATTATAAAGTTGGACTTTTTTTTCCAGTTCTTGACCCCTATAACTTTTTGGTATTTATGTGTACGGAGCTATATGGGGGCTCATTTTTTGTGGGGCGATCTGAACTTTTTATTGATACAATTCTGGGGTGTGTGTGACTTTGTGATCGCTTTTTATTTAATTTTTAATTTTTTTTTAAAGCGACAAAAAATGGCGAATCGGCCATTTTGACGCTTTTTTCCGTTTTGCTTTTTTTCCGCATGGGAAATATTTTTTTTATTTATATAATATGGACGTTTTCACACACGGCGATACCCATGATGTGTATTTTTTAAAACTTTTATTTTTATTTTCGTAAAAAGGGGGGTGATTTGAACTTTTACGTTTTTTTTATTTTTTATTTTTTACACTTTTTATAGTTCCCATAGGGTCGCAGACATTATCCGCGGGTGTCTGCTAGTGGGAAAAGCAGTTCACCGGCGGCCATCACGCCCGCTCCGTGCAGGAGCGGGCGCCATCTTTAAAGTCCCGGCCAGCGCCTTCGGGAAGGGGTTAACTGAAGACCCATCCTGTTGATAGGTTATCAGTATCTGATAGGTGGGGGTCCGTTGCTCGGGACCCCTGCCAATCAGTTGTTTGAGAAGGCACTGGCGCTCACAGTAGCACCACAGCCTCCGTAGCCTTCTCTTTGTCCACCAAGCATGGCACCATATATAGTCTCTGTGCTAGGTAAAGCGTAGAGAGCCGTGTCACTACTGGTAACGCCGGCGCTTTCTGAAACAGCTGATTGGCGGGTTCCCCGATGTCAAATCCGTACTGATCAGATACTGATGACCTATCCAGAGGATAGGTCATCGGTTAAATAATCCTGGAAAACTACTTCAAAAATGGGGAAACAGTATTCAAAAAACTAGGAATATGGTTATAGTATAGCAAAAAATGCACAAATATAATAAACAAGATGGTACATAATAAATCATATAGTCTGAAAAAAGAATAAGGGTTATGTAAAAAACACTTATACAAGCATGAGAACTTTATGTAGCATGTGTAATAAAACAGCAATAATAAATGGGTAGAAAACATGCCTAGAGGTGCATAAACTAGTGCACAGTAAGGCCTCATGCACACGACCGTATGTGTTTTGTGGTCCGCAAATTGCGGATCCGCAAAAAAAACGGATGACATCCGTGTGCATTCCGTATTTTGCGGAACGGAACAGCTGGCCCCTAATAGAACAGTATTATGATGCGGACAATAATAAAACATGTTCTATTTTTTTGCGGAACGGAAATACGGACATGTGGAAACGGAATGCACACGGAGTACCTTCCGTTTTTTTTGCAGACCCATTGAAATGAATGGTTCCGCATACAGTTTGCAAAAAAAACGGAACGGACACGGAAAGAAAATACGTTAGTGTGCATGAGCCCTAAAACGTATAGTCTGAAAGTTCAGCTATGTATAGTAACTATGATCTGGGCATAAAAAAAAGAGCAACAGTAGGTGCAAAATGTAAATACATGTCCAGAAATACCATGAAACCAGTAACAAATGTACAGTATGTCACATTGTAATCAATTAAATAATACAAACCACAGACCAGATTCGCCGTTGGCTTATTTATGATTCAATAGTTTTTATTTGTTTTAAGAGAAAAAAACAGAACATACATATGAATTAAATGTTCAATATACCGTTGGCTTATTTAGACTATATGATTTACTAGGCACTAGTTTATGTACCTCTAGGATTCAGCCAGTTCCCTCAGGTTCTCCAGAGCCGGTTGTTAAAATTACAGATCTGGCTGACAGCTGGAGATGAGCGCTTCCATTCCATAGTTTAGCTCCATAGGCTTTTTAAAAGTTGGGTGGTAGTGTATATAAGGTATATTTATGTATGTGTACCATGTATATGGTGTCACGGTTGGGGTACACAGAAAAGGGAGATGTGATCCCTGAGCTCTCCCCAACCCCTGTCCCTGCCTACTTGCCTCCGTGTCCTAGGCGACACGGCGACAACCACGAGGACTGCAATTACTCTGACTAAAGAGCAGAGAGGAAGGTAGGTATTTATGCAGGAAGATATCCCACCCCCAGGTTCTGAATGGACCAGATTCAGAGAAGCCACTCAGCCCAGCACCTGAGTATAAACCCTAAGTAGACAAACAAAACATGAAGATGGGCGTTGGCTCCAAAACAACCCCACAGTGTGAACATGGTTAAAGGCAAGGCGTAGGCACTAAACAGAAACACACAAAAACTCAGAATACCAAGCAAAACATAGAAGACCTATGTTCTCCGGTGACCAGACCTGACATATGGTGTATTTATGTGTATGTGTGTGTAGTGTATATGTGGTGTATTTATGTATGTGTACCAGGTATATGGTGTATTTATGTGTATGTGTGTTGTATATATGTGATCCACCGTTGAGTAGGGAACCTGTTGTTAAAAAATTTGAATCCCACTCCTGCCTCTAGGAATGTTTTCTTTGGCATTTATTATTGCTGTTTTATTACATGCCTAGATGGTGGTTAGGACGTACAGCTCTCATGCTTAGATAAGTGATGCACACAAAATTGGGCCACAAAAGATGCGGACAACACTGTTCGCTGTCCTTATCGGTATATCCTTTCCATGGCATCTGCAAAAATATAGAACATGTCCTATTCTTGTCCTCATTACAGACAAGGATAGGACTGTTCTATTATGGGCCGGACGTTCACTTCCTCAAAATGCGGAACACATACGGCCGGTATCCGTGTTTTGCGGATTCACAATTTGCGGACAGCAAAACAGGGTACAGCTGGGTGCTAAGCCATTATTCTTTTTCCAGACTATGGTGCACAACTATTAAGACCTACCTGTACATAACTTTGCCATATCCACCGCCGATTCTAAACGTAAGACAACGTTCTTGCTGTCTTACATTTAGACCATTTTCTACGCCTAAACCAGAAAATGATGAATGGGTCTGGCCTGCTGGCCCATCCCCTTCCCAGCCCACGCTTCCTTTTTTAGATCTGCGTGAGCGGGGAGGAAGCCACAGATTCTGCCGCAACATGCAGTTGTATCTTAAAGGGAACCTGTCATTTCCTAAACACCCCCTGAACTAGAGTAAGTGTTGTATAGTGTAAGTGATGCTGAATCTGAATATGTAAGTTTTATCTTCATACTCACTTCCATTCTGACTCTGTGCTCCCACAAACCTGCAGTAAAATGCACTCACTGGACTCCGATGCTCACTCACATAATGCAGAACACTCAAAGAAGAGTCCACTGAGTGCATTTTACTGCAGGTTTGTGGGAGCACAGCGTGGGAATGGAAGTGAGTATGAAGATAAAACTTACATATTCGGATTCAGCATCACTTACACTATACACCTCTTACTCTAGTTCAGGGGGTGTTTTGGAGATGACAGGTTCCCTTTAAACCCTGTACACCACAGTTGCAAATTACAAAGCATTACTGCCAGCCACCAATTCTGCAGAGAAAGGGAGGAGGAGTATGTGGAACCTAACCTTGGTCTATACCCATACAAAACCATCTGAGGAGATTTGCACTGTGAATTGTTGGAACTGGGTTCTGAGGCTGTTAGAATAAACCAACACCATTTGCTGGCCATGACACCAACATCTCCTGCCGTGCACCCACACCGAAAACCACAAGACCCCAACTACCAGGGTGTGCCCCAAGGGAAGAAAGGGTGCCCCCTCCTGTCACTGCCCTAAGTCAGTCCCTCCTTTTCCTTCTTTTGGATCCACCTGAATTTACACTGGAGTATTTTTTGGCCTGTAAAAATGCCAGGGGCATGCAGTTTTTAGGGTAACTGTGTTTTTTTCTGAGATCTTTGGGCGTTATTTTTTTGCAAATGGTGTATTCGCCCATTAATGTCTTTTGGAGACATTTATATCAAAATGCCTGAAAAAAGGCCAAAAGCTGTATTTTTATAAAGAAGTAAGAAAGACAAAAAAGTCTTCTAATGGACAAAACCACCAGTAGTGAAATACACTTGTGTGTCCTGTGCTTCATATTTCCCATGGGCCTTCAGCTGACACCTGGAGCTGGCTGCAAAAAAGATACTAAAAACATCAGTTGCAAGAAAAACTAACCCCCCCCCCCACTAAAAACGCAAAGGTGCAGAAAACACCTGTAAAAACCTAAGTGTGAACCCACCCTAAGTGCTTATACCACCCAAACCTTTCTTATAGCTGAACATACAGTATACTCAAAAAAGGATGCATATCCATAAAGTTCAACCAGCAGGTTATGTACATAGCTAGTCTATAGAATGGTTAATAAAGCCATAAATTCCAACGCAAGCAACTCCCCAGAAACCTCCATTCAGAGCCCCCTTTGATAAAAACACAGCATTGAAATGTCAGATAAGTTCCGCAGTAACGCTTATCTATAATTCCTGGAAAAACCTGACAACTTCTTAGTTTTGTTTTCTTTTTCAATAGAAAATTCATTGGTGGTTTGACCGGGTGTTGTGACGCAGTAACATACATTTAACCTTTAGTTTATATTTAATAGATATCAATAGAAAATTAACAAAATCCATAGTGGCATGTATGTTGCATAATACTAAAGTACACCATAAGATAAAAGTCACATAAGAGGCATTGTAAGGAAAGCAGCCATTAATCATCAGGGGGAAGAAAAAGTCTAAAAATGGCATCACCAAATATAGCATGTAAACCTAGCCTCGGCAGTGAGCGCAGATGTTTGCATGATTTCTAATAAGTTCTTCTTCAGTCCTAGCGGTTTTAGCTTTTTTTTATTATTACATTTTACTCATTTTGGGCTCAAATAATTTTTTTCAATTGGTTTTTAATTAAAAATGTTCAGCAGTTTTTGCTCTACAGGGTTAAGTTTCAGTCTATCCGCAGAGTATCTTGCTTTCAGTCTCACACTGAACCCGTCAGGATGCTGTTCTGACGGCTGGATCTGTAGCCCTCATCTCCAAACTCATAAAGATTTATGGGGGTCGCTTATCAAACTGGTGTAAAGTAGAACTGGCGCAGTTGCCCATAGCAACCTATCAGATTCCACCTTTCATTTTTGACAGCTCCTTTGGAAAATGAAAGGTGTAACCTGATTGGTTGCTATGGGCAACTAAGCCAGTTCTGCTTTACACCAGTTTGATAAAGGACCCCATTAGGCCATATTCTTATCCCTTTGGTAACAATTTAGCTATTATAAATGTTTATGAGCCCTCAGGAATTTAGAAATAAAGGCTACAG
Organism: Rhinella marina; assembly: GCA_900303285.1. Classification (NCBI taxonomy): domain Eukaryota; kingdom Metazoa; phylum Chordata; class Amphibia; order Anura; family Bufonidae; genus Rhinella; species Rhinella marina. The sequence goes on from ONZH01000479.1 coordinate 531,749, forward strand.
ATCCAGCTGTCAGAACATCAACCTGACGGGTTCGGTGTGAAGCAGAAAGCAAGATACTTTAAAATCGATTCACTCATCCGTATTCCCTACACACATAAATTTTCCTCTGAAGGATTTTTTTTTTTACCACAAAAACGGCTTGTGGTGTTTTAAGGGCATTTGCAAATGTTGCCATTTTTGTGGTGTTATTTTAGGCATTTTTGCAGTTTTTTTGGCCACTCCCCTGAAAACACCTAAAAAAATGCTGTGTTTTTGAAAAGAAGCCAGAGAAAATGATATTTAATGAACAAAAACAACAGAAGCCAAAAAACACTGTTGTGTTCTGCGTTCTATATTCCCACGGACCTTCAGCTAACATCTGGAGTTGCCATTTTTACCTCAAAAAAGAGCGCCATAAAAGCATATACCATGAAGACTACTTGTACAAGTGCTGGATTACACATGCTTTTTTCCACACGGATTCTTGCTCAGAAAAAACGCAGCGTAATACAGTACCAGCAAAGTGTATGAGACTGGACAAGTCTCATGTACACTTTGCTTTTCCTTCGGCACGGATATTGAACCGCTGTGCAGATTTTTACATCTGCAGCATGTCAGGTGTTTGTGTGACCTTTGGTGCGGATTTCACGCTTTTCAATGGAAGGGTGAAATCTACTGCAAAATTTGCAAGTAACTGAAGCAGATTTTGATGCCCATCTTGCACCTCTGGCCGCTTCTTATCTCCCAGGGGAACAAAAGTATTGAGCATTGAAATTCAGCATGCCCCGACATCTTCTGTAGAGGAGAGCCAGGAGCCATCCCATACATGGAAGATAATCTATTGGTCATACCTAAAACAACGGGGTTCTGCCGACAATAATGTAATGGCTAACCTCTGGCACTCCTGCTGTGGTAAAACTACAACTCCCAAGATGCACACTTTCTTGGCTGTTCTCAGAACTCCACAGAAATAAAGGAGCATGCTGGGAGTCGTAGTTTGACCACAGATGGAGTGTTGGAGGTTAGCCATCATAATGTGTATGGGAGCCTTAAAGGGGTTGTCCCATTAAGACAACTTATCTCCTTCCCACAGGATATATGGTTTATATCAGAACTCCCAACAATTTGTGCTTGTGCCAAAGACAGATTTTTCATTTAACAGACTAGGAAATTCTTTTAAAAAGAATGATTTTTATCTGAATGACTCATTTACTGACAGTATTGCAAAAAAAAAAAAAAAGAGCGTGTTCCACCACATTTGAGTGATTTATGAACGTTTAGAAAACGTGTGACTCATAGGTGGGGCGGATCGGCCATAGACCTTACAGGGAAATTTCCCGGTGGGCTGACACCCAGAGGGCTGCCCAAGCACTCCTCATGGCCGCCAGCCAGGTACATAATGATCCGATGGTCTCAGCATTGATTATTGTAGGAGCATCAGGCACTTATGCATCTGACCAGCGGCCGCAGTTGACCTTCTGATTTCAACTGTATTGCCATGCCCAGGACAGGGATACTGTTGAATACTGTGGTGGGAACAGCTGTATTTTGCGCAGCCCTGTGGTATGTGGTTCTGCTGGGGTGGTATTTTGTGTTGCACTGTGGTATTTGGTTCTGGGGGTAGTTTTTTGTGCTGCACTGTGGTATTTGGTTCAGCTGGGGCAGTATTTTGTACTGCGCTGTGGTATTTCGTTCTGCTGGGGCAACATATACACTGTAGTATGTTGTTCTGCTGGGGCAACATTTTCTGTTGCACTGTGGTATGTGGTTCTGCTGGGGCAGTATTTAGTTCTGCACTGTGGGTATGTGGTTCTGCTGGGGCAGTATTTAGTTCTGCACTTTGGTATTTGGTTCTGCTGGGGCAGTATTTTGTGCTGCACTGTGGTATTTAGTTCTGCTGGGGCGGTATATTGTGCTGCACTGTGGTATTTGGTTCTGTTGGGGCAGTATATTATGCTGCACTGTGGTATTTGGTTCTGTTGGGGTGGTATTTTGTGTTGCCCTGTGGTATTTGGTTCTGCTTGGGCAGTATATTGTACTGCACTGTGGTATTTGGTTCTGCTTGGGCAGTATATTGTGCTTCACTGTGGTATTTAGATCTGCTGGGTGGAATTTTGTGCTGCACTGTGGTATTTGGTTCTGCTGGGGCAGTATATTGTGCTGCACTGTGGTATTTGGTTCTGCTGGGGCAGTATATTGTGCTGCACTGTGGTATGTGGTTCTGCTGGGGTAGTATATTGTGCTGCACTGTGGTATTTGGTTTGTCTGGTGCGGTATTTGTGCTTAAAGGGAACCTGTCATCAACTTTATGCTGACCTTACTGAGGGCAGCATAAAATAGTGACAGAAATGCTGATTTCAGCGGTGTATCACTCATGAGCTACAAGTTAGTGGTTGCCATGAATTTGCATCACAATCATTGCAGCACCTGCCTTGAAAAGAGTCAAATCTACCTGAGAACAGTCATGGTTATTGATAATCTCCTGCTCTCCCCGCCCATCTGCTGATGATTGGCAGTTCTCTCCTAGACAGAAAGGAGAAAACTAGGTAGAAGCCTGTCAGTCATCAGCAGGTGGGCAGGGAGAGCAGGAATTCATCAATAACCATGACTCTTCTCAGGTGGCCGGGACTCTTTTCCAGTCCCAGTCTGCAATGATTGTGATGCTGGTTCTCGGCAACCACTTACTTTTAACTTGTAAATGACAGACGGCTGAAATCAACTCACCTGTCTCTAGTTTATTCTGCTGTTAGTATGAGCAGCATAAAGTTGATGACTGGTTTCCTTTAACTGTGGTATTTGGTTCTGCTATGGCAGTATTTTCTGCTGCACTGTGATATTGCTGGCCATATCACTTCTGTACTGGCCTAGTTATGCCGGCCCCATCTACTTGTGTTGGCCCTGCCTTCTGACAATTTGGACCCACTTACGACATAAGGCCCCTTTTAGTTTTTTTTTCCAGGGCCGCTTTAAGTTCCCAGTCCATCCCTGGTCATAGGAGGTTATAATACAAGGTGCTCCACACAATCTGACCACCTACCATGAAGCCGTAAACCCGTCCAACTGCCTGCAGTTCCAGTGCCCAGCTTACCTCACCGCAGCCTGTGGTTAATCCTGTTACTACTAATACTCATAAATCGTAATTACAATGTTTCCCAGCCTGCCACAATTATATATTATAGCGCGGTGTTTAGAATCTTGTGCGGTTACCTGTAATTACGTATTTGTGTGAGACTATTATTAATAATGCTTTTCATATGCGCATCCAGTCATAAAATTTGGAAGTGGAGTAACTACAGAAAGCTGATGTAAAAATTCAGGCGGCTGCTGCGTTTATTTTTCAGAAAATTAATTGCAGGTGCGGAGTTTCGAGTGGAAGATTTGCAACGTAATACAGTACCTGCTAAGTGGGTGGGAGTTTCATTTGTGAAGATGTCCATGTTTGGTCCTTGTGTACATTTTTTTTCCTCTGTGTGTCATTCGTATTGCACGGACTCTGCCCTGCCGAAAACTAATTTCCAGAGCGTCTCCTCTCAGTGTTCTGAGAGAAACGGACCAAGCACGGACGCAACGTGGATGCCATCCGTGTTGTGCCTGTGTTTTTTCACAGACCCATGGGCTATAATGGCCGTGTTTGGTCTCTGTAATTTATTCACTGACCAACAATTAGTTAAAAAATACTGATGTGTGGACACATTGAAATCAATGGCCTCGCCCACATTTCCGTTTTTCTGCGGACAGCACACGTATCCATTGATTTCAATGTGTTTGTTCGCATTTCAGTATTTTTTTTACTGACCGTGGGTCAGTAAAAAACCATGGAGACATGCACTACATTGATCCATGATGTGGACCAAGCTCGTCCATTGAAGTCTATGAGTCCATGAAAATCACTGACACACATCCGTGTTGTGTCTCTGTTGCTTCAGTTTTTCACTGAAGACTTAGGCCTCATTCATATTTCCGAGCCAGTGTCACGCCCGTGAAAGAAAGCGTACGTGTTTCATTCGTGAAGATGTCCGTGAAGAATCTGTGGTTGGTCTGTGTGTCCGTTTTTACCATCTGTGTGTCATCTGTAATTCATTGACGTTTCTCAGCTGAAAATTAATTTCCAAAGGATCTCCTATTAGTCTTCAGTGAAAAACGGACACAGCACAGACGTGTGTCAGTGATTTTCACGGATCGATAGACTTCAATGGCGTGCTTGTTCCGCATCACGGATTAAAGTAATGCATGTCCCCATGATTTTTTTTACTGAACAGACACATTTAAATCAATGGGTACGTGTGCTGTCCGCGAAAATGCAGACAGGACACGTCAGTGAAAAATTGAAATGTGAACGAGGCCTAACAGAAGATTGTTTGGAAATTCATTTTCAGCTGAGCAACGTCTGATCAACGGATGACGCATGGATTGTAAAAACAGACACGGACCAGCCACAGATCCTTCACGGATGAAACACGTACGCTTTTTTTCATGGACGTGACACTGACATGTGCATGAGCCCTAAGAGTGAGATCTGGGGCAAAACCGTGTCAAAATCTGGTGCAGATTTGGCGCAGAAACGCAGTGAAAACCACAAAAATCCGCATAAACGACACCCTAAGGGCCCTACCCAGGGAATGGCATTGCACCTCTGTATGCCACCAATTTCATATAGAATCACGGCACGCTCCATGTGATGGTGCACTATGGAAGGCGAGAATATTAGTGTAGCCCAATACCTTTACAAATACCGTAGAGTAAAGTCAGGGCAGAATTCAGAGCATGCTGTGGATTTTGCTCCGTCATAGACGGCGCTGCGAAAGGTGAAGTCCACAGCATAGTTCGTAGTGAAATCAGCGGAGAAACATTCTGCAGTATGTGAACGTAGTAATACTATGCCTATTAATCACAAGTGAATCAGCGTGTTCTTCCTGTTTACAGAAGTTGTGGCATAAAAAGAAATCGATCCTTATTTTTGTTTATTTATTATGTTACGGCTGCGTACACGGAGAATCTGTTGCTGCGAACTTGCCACCTGTGATTACGCATTTTCTGGGTTCACATGGTGACATGTGTCGTGCGACAGCAAGTATCACAAAAGTCTGTAAGTATTTTGTAGCTGGACTGAAGACTGGAGATGCACTTTCTTTCCGTGTCCTTTCCGTTTGTTTTGCAGACCCTATGCGGAACCATTCATTTCAATGGGTCCGTAAAAAAAAAACAGAAGTTACTCCGTGTGCATTCCGTTTCTCTATGTCTTCATGTCCGTTCCGCAAAAACATAGAACATGTCCTATTATTGTCCGCATCATGGGCAAGGATAGGACAGTTCTATTAGGGGCTGGCTCTTCCGGACATCATCTGTATTTTTTCCGAATCCGTTTTTTTGTGGACCGCAAAATACATGTGGTCGTGTGCATGAGCCCTAAAAGCATAGCTGAATCTGACTGTTGCTGGTCGTTTCCCTGTTGACCATCATTATAAGCATTATCACCGTGACACCCCAGCCATACAGTAGCAGCAAAGCTGATGAGACTTAAAGGGCTATTCCACTTGTTACATTATCCCCTATACACAGGATAGGGGATTGTTGCTGTCACCCCAACTGGTCACGAGAATGGAGACCCCTATACCCCTCAGAGCCCTGCAAAATGAACGGAGTGGCAGGTGGGGCATGTGAGGTGCTTCTCTATTCATCTCTATAGGAGTTCCGAAAATCGCCATCTGTGTCCGGCTCCCTGTTCTCATGATCGGTGTGAGTCCCAGTGGAATGAATCCTTGCAGTAGGGTATGGTCACACAATGGATTTTACGTCAGAAATCTAAGGCTTATCCATAAACAGTTTCCACACCAACCATGGCAAACATAAGCATGTCAATTGTTTTTTCATCCATGACACGATTTCCTTTTAAAATCAATGGAGGCGGACTCCCTTCCTACGACCCATAGGGTGAAAACCACAGCAAAATCTGCAACAAAATCACCATACCCTAAATTTGGTTTCTTTGTAAAAACATCAATAAGCCAATTAAAAGAAAACATAATTCGGCAATTAAATATAAACCTCATAAGACAATTAAAAAGAAAACAGCAACTTTTTGTTTAACCCAAAAATAAGAATTGATTTCCAAAAAGTCATTTATCATGCTGAAAATAGCTTGGGGGTCACAAGTTCTGTCACTTATATAACATATAATAGATATGATAAAAAATTTGTCATGGCGTATGGAAAAACAAGAGATCATATTTACCAACCACTCGTTACTTTGCATTTACATCAGTTTTCTTTTTAAAAGTTTTTGCCACAATTTATTTAGTATACTCACAGCAAAAATCCAACATTTTTTGTAAAATTTTGTAAAAAGCGATCATAAAAACAGCATTAAAATGTAAAAAGCCTCAATTTCTTGTGTGTATGTCACAAGTGTATGCGCCATTTCTAGGCCAAATTTTGACATTTCTCACTTTCAACCCACTCCAGAGTTTACACTCTTAGAACATCACTCAACATTTTTGTAAAATTTGGTAAAAAACTATTATAAAAACTGAACATTAAAATGTAAAAATCTCAATTTCTTTTGCGTATGTCACAAGTATATGCACAATTTCTAGACCGAATATCGACATGTCTTACTTCCAACTCACTCCAGGTTTTACACCCTTAAAACATCACTCAACATCTTTGTAAAATTTAGTAAAAATCGATTATAAAAACTGAGCATTAAAATGTAAAAAGTCTCAATTTCTTGTGTGTATGTCACAAGTATATACGACATTTCTAGACTAAATTTTGACATTTTTCACTTCCAACCCACTCCAGGTTTTACACTCTTAGAACATCACTCAACATTTTTGTAAAAAGTTTGTAAAAAGCAATTATGAAAGTCGAACACGACAACTTAGAACGTCTCAATTTCTTTTGTATATGTCACAAATACTGTAGACAGACTCCAGATTTTCAACTCTAGTATTTTCCACTTTTGTGAATTACATTTTTAAACATATTTGATATGAAAAAGATATCCGCTCGGAAATTTTTAAACTGGACGTATCCATACATCTAGCTGTTCAACCAGATCTACTGTAACTACATGTTCCTGGTGATCTACAGATCTTATAGAACCCTAAATGTCCCATGTCAGAGTACCCACCTGCAGTGCAAGTTTTATTTTGCGAGGCTGCTCTGCCCGATGTGACACCTTGAACTTCTTGGAAGTGCCTGTGGCTGCTCCTTTCCTCTGCCCTGTAGAGCAGGTGCATTGATTTTCTTATGTTTGCTTTTATGAATAATCCTCCAATTCTATTAATTGCTTTACAAGTGGCCCATTAAATCCCGAGCATGAAAGGGCCGCTAATTGTTGCTGCCTGTACGCACATGAAGAATGGGCTGGGAAGATAACCACATGTACATGGCATGCAGCCTCTGCACTTGGAATAGAAAGTTGCTAACGCTTTTAGAAAGGTGTGCTGTAAACAGCCATGATGAAAAACAGTGCGGAAATCCCGTCCGGACAAACAAGAAAAGAAGCGAAGAGCTGCGCAACGCTGAGGATTCACCGTCCCTTCTGCTGCTCGAGGCACATTGTGATCTCTTAATCCTAGTGGCTCAATCTCTGTTGCTCTCAAACTCATTAATAGATTCAGTTTATGCTGGGATCAGACCGTTCATTAAAGTTGACCAACCATTGACAACAGGCAAGAGTTCAGATTAGCACAGATAATGTAGAACAAGCCAATGCATGTAGATGGGTGGCAGCACCCACCCCGCAAAATACTCTTAAACCAGGTACAAAGGGCTAGTTCAGCTGAATGTAGTGAAACCTTTCATTTAGTGATCTGCTGCTTCATTCTGGAAGAATGAGCCGTTAAGTGCACCGAGGGTGGGTCCAAATTACACTGTGCACACTTGCTCCTCCTGCTTACTCTGCCAGCCAATCATTTTCCTTCCTGATTGACAGGGTTAGGTTCCTGCATAGTCATCTCGACTGGCCCTGTTAATCAAAGAGATAGAGAGGCTGGAAGAGGAAGCAGGAGTAGCAAGGGTGCACAGAGAGGCTTGGCCCCGCCTAGTGCACTTAACTGTTCATTTGCATATGGATTAAAAGTACTAAAAGTACTCCAGAATGAAGCAACAGATCACCAATGAAAGGTATATTTACAGTCGGCTGAGCTAGCTCTACAAGGCAGTGTGCATGATTTATCAGTCAATTTCCTGGTGACATATGTAGTACCCCAGACCTGAGGGTACTAAAAATTGTTTATTGTTATGTGATGTATTTTACTGTTTGCCGTAGCTATCAGCCGGGAAAGGATGGCAAAGGTTGGTGGAAACAGAGTTAACCACCAGGACTCGTCCTGCTAACCTCAATATGGAGAGGAAGCACATTGCCTGAGCTCCTGCTCTTAGAAACATTCTTCAGAGGGAACTAATCCAAACTGTCCTCAAGTAAAGCCTTGAGATTCCAGACAGCAGAATGAACGGCTACATCTGCATCTACAAACACTGCTGTAAGGTGAGGGTCTACAACCAAGACACCCATCACGAAAAAACCACTAGGCCAGTTTCATATAAGTGCAGAATTACCACCAACCAACCTGCCTCCATATCCTTGCTGGTGCAAGAGAAAAATTGCACTTAAAGCCTGCTACTACTGTATGTATTTCAAGTTCTACATTGCACTTTATAAAAATGACTTTGTTACGTTTAGCTCCTCAGGGAGTCGCTGCACATACCCCCTTTAACCCCATCCTGATGCAGCATTTTCCGTTTTTTTCATTTTCATTTTTCACTCCCTGCCTTCCTGGAGCCATATGACCGCTTATTGTTTTGCGGGACAAGTTGCAATTTCCAATGGCCATTTAATACTACGTATAATATAGTTGGAAGCTGAAAGAAATTCTAAAAAATTGTAAAAGAACTAAATAAGTTGGAAGTGGAAAAAACACATTTCCAATAGTTTTGGGTTTCCCTTTTATAGCACTCCCTATGTGGTAAAACTGACTTGTTACCTTAATTGTATGGGTCAGTATCATTCCAGCTATACCAATTTTTTTGTTTTTCTAGTTTTAATACTTTAATAAAAATAAAAACTTTAAAAAATATTTTTCATTGCCATATTCTGACTCCAATAACTGACTATTTTTTATATTTAAAGAGGTCCTGACATTATCATATAAATAGCTGTCAGTGTAGGGCATACCGATGACATTTGATAACGCTTATTATTTTTCCTCTGGTCTGCTCTGTTCCCCCACTGTGACCCGCTGTTCTGCTTGGAATGTAAATCCATACGTTCGGTACAGGGCAGAGTAGACGGCCGTGTTTCTCAAGGGGGGTCTCCTTCTCCATGTGCCTGGAGAAAAAAAAGTCCACCTTCTCCAGCCAGGGAGAAGGAGATGCCCCTTGAGAAACACAGACGTCTCCTCCTCCCTGTATGGTATGGTGAAACCAGAACGTGGGGAACGGGGTAGCCCATAGAAAAAATAATAAGCAATCTCACATGTCATCAGTATGCCCTACCCTGCCAGTTAATGTCAGGACCGGTAAAAGGTCCTCTTTAAGTCTATGAAGCTTTGTAAATCTTATTTTTGCAGGGCAATCTGTAGTTTTTATTGAGACCATTTTGGGGTGTACATGACTTTTTGATTACTTTTTATTACTTTTTTTGTGACTACGAAGCGACCAAAAAAAGAGTAAATAGGCCATTTTGATTTCTTTTTTTTATGGGAGTGATCAGATTTTTAAAATATTTTTTAAAACTTTTTAAAAAAATTTTTACACTTATTTTTTTGTCCCCCTAGGGGACTTTAACATTCTTGTCTGATAGTTTCTGCCATAAGATTGCAATGATTTACCAGCCTAAGAAAGAATCACTAAATTCCTATTTAGCCCTGCCATGAGGGCGGTCCAGCTTTTACCTTTTAAACTATGTCTATTATGTTTTTGCCTGTGCTTTTCAAAAATATGCATTGTAATAATGGGATGTTTGGGAAGGTGGTTCTTCAGGAAGGTGGAAAGGTTGATACCCCGCCACAAAGTTGTTAGTGTCACTGCTGCTTTTTAGTAAGAGCTGAAGTGAATGAAGAGAACAAAAACCTTGCGAGGTATTAAGGAAGTCCAGTTTGTCGGGGAACAACTGGTCCGGGTTGTTATGGAGGAGTAGCAGAGTCCAGTAATAGCAGAGTCCATAGCACAGGGGCACAGATGTGGACCCAGGGGCACTGAGCTCAGGAGACACCAGTTGCGTCAACCAGTTGCAGACGTTGGGTGCTACCAGTAGACATCATGGATTCGCCAGATCACAGAACAGGCAGATGGTCACCAAGACAGGCACTAAGACTGGTATTGAGTAGCAGGACACTGGCTGGCTGAAAGACATAGGAGTTGGAACCTGGAGCCACAGGGGCTAAATACAATACCAAGGGACATGCAAGAGTATGGTCAGCAGGACGTAGTTACAAATGTAGCCAAGTATTGTCACTAGGAGAACAGTTCAAGATCCAAATGCAGCAACCAATGGAGAAAGCAGGACATAGTCACGGATAGCCAGTAGCACCACAAACACCAGGAATCATTTGGAGCTAGAAACAAACTTGTTGCCTGAGGCAAAATCCACAACACTAATGGACCAGGGAATGAAAACATCATCACGTCTGCCTGGCCATGCCAATCAAAGTGCAGAGGGTGTGGCAGTTCCAGAGAGTGCTGTTGTTCCTAGAAGCTCATTTGAATATATTAAAAATATAATTTTGTGTAGGCACATATGAACATGGGACCAACAGAGATGCCTTCAGCGCACAAGCAACAGCTCAGCCAAGCTTCATAGGTACAAATCTGCTGACAGATGCCCTTTAAATGTCATCCTGCCACTGGAGGAGAGGTCAGCGACAGTGCCACCAACGCAGTTCATTACAATATCCATATAAACAGTAGCACATTGGATGAAATGTAGCTTCACGACTTTTAGTTCCAAACCCACTAGGCCAGGGATCAGTAACCTTCGGCACTCCAGATGCTGTGAAACTACAACTCCCAGCATTCAAACATGCACAGCTGTTCTCACAACTCCAATAGAAGTGGATGTAGCATTCTAGGAGTTGTAGTTTCAGAACATCTGGAGTGCTGGAGGTTGCTGATAACTGCACTAGGCTAACATTTAACAGGAAATTTGCATGTTTTCCCCTTGCTGGTGTGAATTTCCTTCAGTTACTATAGATTTTTAAGGCTTTATCAAACAAAGACATGCATAACCCCACTGGAATGCAATGACATTATATCTGAAATGTGTGTGGTAAGATCCTAAATCTCTTCAATACTCAACGTTCTTCTGTGTAACATGGTGAGGTCATATAGTTAGTATGCTTAAAAAAAGACACGTCCATCGAGTTCAGCCAGGCATTGGGAAAGGACATGGATGAATCGAAACGAGAACTTGTTTCCTCTTATTGATCCATAGGATGATAAAAACTCATGAGTCATTAAGGAATCTGCCTTAAAAATGAAAAAAATACTCAGACTGGATCAACATTCAGAACAAGAATTTTACGTATTTCTATAATGGTTGATGTTAAACTATGGCCATTTACAAAGACAATCAAAAATCACAGGGTAAAAGACCATATCACAGAAATCATAAACCCCTGTGATAAAACTTTACTTCTAATAATATCGTAAAAAATATGCATACAACACCCCCACACAAATAAACACCTGATAAAAAAAAGTCCTTGTATAACTAGAATTGGTTATACAAAAAGGGTAATAAAATTCAGCTTGAGCCTTGGACTAGTCTTGCTTAGAGTTTTGTAGGAAATGTCTCATATAGCTAATAAATATGGACCTGGGACCACAATATCCTCTCCCTACTATGTTCTGTTAGTTATCCCTGCCTACGTCTATGGATCCAAGTCATTCGGTCATAGACACCCAGATCTTTGTCAATTTGTTGCAAAAGTCCCAATGCATATCCCCAGTTGATAATTGCCTAATTAGGGGTCAAAGTGTTAGATGTCATGCATACATCCAGGGATTACATTCTTTGGTGCTGTGTAGTGCTAGGTATAATATGCTTTATTCACTTGCAGAACCCCGGACCCGAGGGTATCTGCAAGAAGAGGTATGGTTGTCAATGATTGGCAGGAACAGAGCTAACCACCCTGTTTCTCTCCTCTTGGTAGGAGTGGGATGGTCCTACTTCATGCCAGGAGGGGGAGTTCGAGTCCAGACAGAGAGTAGATAGGAAGCACATGTCAGAGCTCCTACTCCAAGGGACCATATCCACTTCTCCTTTGAGATCATTACTCTAGGGAAATTGCCAGAATCGAGCTTCAAAGAAGCTTCAATATGCCTATACCACAGAATGATCAGCAAAATCACAGCTTTACAGACCCTGCTACTGGTGAGGGAAAGCAGTTCAGACACCCATCACCTAGAATAACCACCAGGCCATACTTACTCCAAGCCTGTAAAACACAGTGGACACCTATAGGATATTCACAAGTGCCTGTATATGCCATTAAACTGCCTCACCAGCCACCATACCCCCTTATCTGATGCCAAAAATTGTACTTTGTACTTAATACTGCTGGATGTCTCAAAAGTTACATTCTGCACTAAGTAAAGAGAGACTTCTGGCCTGATTCTTCAAAATACCTTTCCATAACACTGAACCCCAGGGCAACAGCTTATAAGGGCCACCACCATTCCCATCCTCTGCATTGGCTCCTCAATTTGCTTCACTAAATTTGCTCCTAAATGCAGTTGTCATTAGCAACACTACGAAATGCCTATATTCATTAGATTACTATCTATACTAGTACTCATTAACTGCCCACCACCTAAAAGGAAAAAGTCAGTTCTATGAAGGAGGAGTATTTAGATCAGCATTATACCTCGTCAGATTAAAAAAAAATGGGGTTCTTAAAAATTGGGTGAAGTTTATAAAATCAAAAATAAAACCAAGTCCCACATACTAAATAAAAATTATTCACAACAAGGACTTATTCCAGTCCACTGTGATTGAAGGTGTCCCCATACCCATCACCATAATTATAAACCCCTAGTCAAACAGGCCAGGTAGGATACTCTCAATGGAAACAACTGAAGGATGGCTTCTCATTCAAGCATACAAAAGAAGTTCAGTTCACCTTATTATATTTAAGTAGCATGTCATAAGGAAAAGATCACAACTCAGTATCCAGGAATCGCTGTTTTGGCAACAGGTTCAATACTATCCAAAGAAGGGGGGAGAGAATTCCGGCACTCAAGTTGAACTATTAAAATTCATAATTTATTGAAAAATCTATTAAAAATAAAATGCATGACAAAGAGCCCTAGTCATGTGGCTGACATGTTTCGAACCTAGTGGCACTTGTTCTTACTCATGACATACTATGATGGACAACCTATAAATAGAAAGCTAATTAGGTATACCTGTATGGAGGTGGAGAAAACCCATATTAGCTAGTATTTTAAAATGTGGTCAGTCAAGATCTGTCCCTAGTAACAGAAGATGGCAGAGAGGAAGTGGGGGCATGTCAGAGATAGCTGAGATCCTGAGCCTGATAAAACAACTGGGAGAGTCACTTGTAGAGAAGGTTCTGGGTGTCCTTGTAGACCATAGACTGCAGAATAGCATGCAATGTCAATCGGCTGCTTCTAAGGCCAGCAGGATATTGTCATGTATTAAAAGAGGCATGGACTCGCGGGACAGGGATGTCATATTACCACTGTATAAAGCATTAGTACGGCCTCATCTGGAATATGCTGTTCAGTTCTGGGCTCCGGTTTATAGAAAGGATGTCCTGGAGCTGGAAAGGGTGCAGAGACAGGCAACTAAACTGATAAGGGGCATAGAGCATCTTAGCTATGAAGAAAGATTGAAGGAGTTAAACTTGTTTAGTCTTGAGAAGAGACGTATAAGGGGGGACATGATCAACCTGTATAAGTATGTAAATGGCCCATACAAAAAATATGGTGAAAAACTGTTCCAGGTAAAATCCCCTCAAAAGACAAGGGGGCACTGCCTCTGCCTGGAGAAGCAAAGGTTCAGACTCCAGGGGCGACAAGCCTTCTTTACTATAAGAACTGTGAATCTGTGGAACAGTCTACCGCAGGAGCTGGTCACAGCAAAGACAGCTGAGGGCTTCATAACAGGCTTAGATAAATTTTTAGAGAAAAAGAAGGTCACCACATATTAAGAAATGTAGAGTCATGTCTTAAGGTTACCCGTCCCCCTCCCCTTCATCACTCCTACCCCCTCCCTTGGTTGAACTTGATGGACATGTGTCTTTTTTCAACCGTATTACATATGTAACTATGCTTCTACACAACTTTTGAAGATTATAAGAGCCTCCTGCCTTTCTGTAAATGTGATCTCTCCCTTCTTATCTGTAAGGCTTCTTTCACACGACAGTAGTTTATGTGGGATCTTTTGTGGCTCAGATCTGGACCCATCCATTTTTATGGGGCCGCAAAAGTTGCGGACAGCACACCGTGTGCTGTCCGCATCCATTGCTCCGTGCCATGACCCTGCAAAAAGAATAGAACATGTCCTATTCTTGTCCACAATTGCGGACAAGAATAGGCATTTCTATGATATTCCCCGCAAGCACATGGGCTGGTATCAGTGTTTTGCGGATCTGCAATATGCGGATCCGCAAAATACAACGTTCGTGTGAAAGAAGCCTAAAGGTAATGACGTCAATAGCAGTACAGGGCTGGCAGGTTTCACAGAAGGGGTACACCCGCCTGCTTCTGATTGAAATGCATCTAGCTGTGCAGCTGAAACAAGGAATAATTAGGCTGAAAAAGACATTAGGGAAGCTCCAAAACACATATTCCTTCACAGTTTGATTGTACAAAGAAGCACAGCAATTATGCTAACTTTTTTTGAAAACTCAGGTATGCTTTAAAGAAGATATCAATATATAGTGGGGGTATTTGAGTACTTCTGGGTTTCAATGAAGAGAATTGACCTACCGTATTTTTCGCCCTATAAGACGCACTTTTTTCCCCCCAAAAGTAGGGGGGAAAATGCGGTGCGTCTTATAGGGTGAATACAAGGGAGCGCTTCCATAAGGAAGCGCTCACTTGTACGTAGGGACCCCCATCAGACCTCAGATCAGCCCACCCAGCCACTTAAAGACCATACTTACCTGTTCTGCGCTGCCGCTGCCCTCCGGTCCCACGCTCCGCGCTCCTCTCACTTCCCTGCCGGCACGCACTATGACCTGACGCTGCAGCGTCAGGTCATAGTGCGCGCCGGCAGGGAAGAGAGAGGAGCGCGGAGCGTGGGACCGGAGGGCAGCGGCAGCGCAGAACAGGTAAGTATGGTCTTTAAGTGGCTGGGTGGGCTGATCTGAGGTCTGATAGGGGCACAAGACGTGCTGATCTGAGGTGTGAAGGGGCACAAGACGCTAATCTGAGGTCTGATGGGGCACAATATGCCAATATGAGGTCTGTTGGGGGCACAATATGCTAATCTGAGGTCTGTTGGGGGCACAATATGCTAATCTGAGGTCTGTTGGGGGCACATTCTGCTGATCTGAGGTCTGATGGGGCACATACTGTTGCTCTGAGGTCTGAAGGGGGCACATTCTGCTGATCTGAGGTCTGATGGGGGCACATACTGTTGCTCTGAGGTCTGATGGGGGCTCATTCTGCTGATCTGAGGTATGATGGGGGCACATTCCGCTGATCTGAGGTCTGATGGGGCACATACTGTTGCTCTGAGGTCTGAAGGGGGCACATTCTGCTGATCTGAGGTCTGATGGGGGCACATACTGTTGCTCTGAGGTCTGATGGGGGCACATATTGTTGCTCTGAGGTCTGATGGGGGCACATTCTGCTGATCTGAGGTATGATGGGGGCACATTCTGCTGATCTGAGGTCTGATGGGGGCACATTCTGCTGATCTGAGGTCTGGTGGGCGCACAGTGAGATGGTATGGGGGCACAGTGGGCTGATCTGAGGTCTGGTGGAGGGGCTGACATGGAGGGCTGATGGAGTTCTGACATGGAGGGCTGATATGGGGGTCTGATGTGATGTCCTAAAATTTATGGGCAGTCTGATAAGAGGATCTGCTGAAAAATATTTTTTTCTTATTTTCCTACACTAAAACCTAGGTGCGTCTTATGGGCCGGTGCGTCTTATAGGGCGAAAAATACGGTAATCCCCTCTCCTTCTTCCCCTCTACCAATAGGGCACTGTATTGTAAGGGTATTTTGAAGAACCGATTAGTTCTGTCCCTTTTAATTCTGTCTCTTTTATATTACCTTTAATATTCTGTGTTATAAAGTCTTCCTTGTAATTTAGTGGGTTAGGGATAGTTAGATCATTGTTAGGTCATTGTGTTGAGGCCACATTCCTGAGAAGTGGTTATCTTAGAGACATGTGTGCTGAACACTGCAGGAGGGCTAAAATGTATAAACTCTGTTGCACACATACATTAGTGGGCACTCCATTGAACTCTTCATTCTAGGTAATGTAAATGTAAGTATTGATTTGTTTTATCTCTTGTACACCCTGACATGTCGTCCACGGGCTACGACATAGCGACAAGAGTCCTACCTCATAAATTGATGATTATTTACTTTTTATTATTTTGTATGTTTGTGTCACTTTATATTTAATCACACTTACTAAATATATGTATTAACTTAGCCTGTGTAAGCTTATTCATTCTCAATTCTTTTGAATTCATGTTTTAAAACAGACATTAATGGGCACATTTATTAAAGGCATTCTAGACGCCAGTGTTTATACCCATTGTGCTGGCGATGGATCGCCAAAGCTACGTAAAGGCGCCGGCCATAACTTTGGCAAATCAACCGCCAATTCTAAATGTAAGGCAGCTTCCTTGCAGAATCTGTGCCAGATATATGCCACAAAAGTGGTGTATATATGTTTATACATGACTCCCTAAGTATCCAAAGCTCTGATCCCCTTCTAAATCATCTAGAGGGATGCCAAGTTTCGTGCATACCAACTGAGCATGATGTTTGTAAAATTTGTGTCACTTTAATTTGCAGGTGTATAACCTTGACCCATTCCAACATATTAAACCAAAGGATAAGCCTTTACACAATATTACATTTTATGTTGGATTGATTGATTGATGACCTGATTATGAGCCATTATTTCTATTTGTTATTTCTGGCATTTGATCAAATCTTAGGTGATAGGGGACTGTTCTTCTCCCCAACTCCAAAAACGTGGAGGGAGATGAAGGTACTGAGGATGAAGCTGTGACCATACCATCTAATCTTAACCCCTTGGCGACAATGGACGTACCGGTACGTCCAGGGCGCGAGGTAGTTCGCGCTACAGGGCGTACCGGTACGCCCTGCATGTAAACACCCACTGCGCAGTGCAGCGGGGTTTACATGCTGTGATGGCAGCTGTTAGCCACAGCCAGCCATCTGTAGTGAAGGCCTCGGGAGAGCCGTGCCCCCCCCCCATAATGGCGATCGCTGTGAATGGCTGGTCTATTCAGACCAGCCATTCACAGCAGGCACCAGGGACTCGGCGTGTGTACTCGGCGGGGATAGCGCTATTTTGTAGTGCGAATCCCCGCCGAGTGTGAGGGGTTAGGGGGGGTCAGGGTGTCCCCCCGCGATCGGCTGTGATTGGTCAGTGACTGGTCACTGACCAATCACTGGCCAAAACATTAAATGTAAGTAAAGGCACCTGCTCAGCCCGCTTCCTGTTTGTCCGGATCGCGAGCTGAGCAGGTGCCTGGTTAGTACAGTGCCCCCCTGGCCCCCCTGGCTCCCCAGTCCCATATAGCTTACCTGTCCTGTAGTCCTCCGTTCTCCGTCCCCCTCGCTGCTGCCGCTGCCTGCCTCCTCGGTGGTGAGTGATCTTCATTTTGATGCAGAGCAGTGCCACCTAGTGGCCTGCCTGGATCTGTCTACTCCCTGCTAATTTGGGCTTTTTTTGGGGGGGACCATCTGGCCAACATCTGTGTGGCCAGATTGTCCTGTGTCTGCGGCCGATAATCACTTATCAGCCATTGTTTTTTTGCGGCTGATCAGTGATCAGTGGTTATCAGCTTTTTTTTTTTTCTTTTTTCTTTTCTTTTTCATCTGCGCCAACATCTGTGTGGCCAGATTGTCCGTGTCTGTGGCTGATAATTGCTTATTGAGCCAGTTTTTTTGCGGCTGATAAGTAATTATCATTTTTTTTTCCTGGCGTGCATCCAGTGGACGCACACCGGTAAAAAGTGACACTGGTTGAAAGTAAAATCACTACACTGCCCTACACTACACTACACACATAATAAAGTAATTTCACCCCCCACACACAGATCCAATAGGTAAATTACAGAAATTTAGGAAAGTGGACAGTGAAAACAAAAAAATGGATTTTTCATTTTCACTGTCCACTTTCCTAAATTTCTGTAATTTACCAATTGGGTCTAACTGATCACTATAGGGTTAACAAACTTCAAAAATCTAATTCTGAGTACTTTGAGGGGTGACGTTTTTAAAATGGGGTGAGTTATTGGGTTTTCTAACATGCAGGTCCCTCAAATCCACTTGAAAACTGGACTTGTCCCGCAAAAAATCTGATTTTGAAAATTTCATGAAAATTTGGAAAATTGCTACTAAACTATGGAGCCCTCTTATGCCGTGAAAATATAAAAGCACGCTAAAAAACTGATGCCAACATAAAGTAGACATATTGCAGATATGAATCTATATCTAATTTATGTGGTGTCGCTATGTAGTTTAGAGGCTGAGAATTTTGAAGTAAAAAAAAAATCAATTTTTTCCAATTTTTCATGAAATTGTGGAATTTTTCACAAGGAAACACTGCAAATATCGACCTAAATCTATTACTAACATAAAGTAGAATATGCCACGAAAAAACAATCTCAGAATCACTGGAATCTGTAAAACCATCCCAAAGTTATTACTTAATGAAGAGACACGTCAGAATTCAAAAATTTGGCCCAGACATTAAGGCCAAAATGGGCTCTGTCCTTAAGGGTTAAAGAGTTTTTCACCTGTTTTTCACCTATATAACTAACATCAGTGCCCCACAGAAGATTGCAAACACATCCCAGACATACCTGTGTGCACGTTGCGTCTGTATTACATGACCAGGAAAAGCACTTTTATTCTGCTGGAAAACAGCTCCCAAGTGCCCAGCTGAAAATGAAACTAAAAACGACTTTTTCTCCCAACTCGATTTCCAACAGCTATATCTTCTGATATACTGCTGTGATTTTGGTATCATTTGAAAGCTTGGAACAGCTTTCAAAGAAGGTCAGAACCATTTTTCTATCTGCTACCAATCCCAAGATATGAGCAGCTAAAGCAGCCATCCCCTCTTCAGTCTGGTTTGGTTTGGGCTCTTGCAGCAGCAGAGCTAGGCACTTGGGAGCTGTTTTCCAGCAGAATAAAAGTGCTTTTCCTGGACATGGAATACAGACACAAAGTGCACATAGGTATGTCTGGGATGTGTATGCTTGTCCAGGTCCTTCAAAACTGTGCACTCAATATAATGTTTGCAACTGTTTAAAGGGTTTCTGTCACCAGTTTTGGGCATATAAAACAGGATGACATTTGCAATGTGCAAATGTCACCTGATGCCCAAACTGGTGATAATTTTTTTACTGGTGCCCCCGTTTTTGAAATAAATCATCTTTTGTTGTATGCAAATGAAGCTTACTAGGTGCAAGGGGCGGTTACCTCGCACCTAGTAAGCTCCGTTTGCCCACCCCGCGGTCACGCCTACCTTCACTTGAGTGACAGGGCCAGGCAGCTTGTTGGATCCTCTGCCGGCCCTGTGCTCCATTCAAATCCCGCGCCTGCGCCGTGAGGAATAAAAGCGGCGCAGGCGCAGTGAGCGGCGCTGGCCGCCGGGCTCCCGGCTACCTCACTGCGCCTGCGCCGATGACGTCATGTGTACTCTGACGTCATCGGCGCAGGCGCAGTGAGGTAGCCGGGAGCCCGGCGGCCAGCGCCGCTCACTGCGCCTGCGCCGCTTTTATTCCTCACGGCGCAGGCGCGGGATTTGAATGGAGCACAGGGCCGGCAGAGGATCCAACAAGCTGCCTGGTCCTGTCACTCAAGTGAAGGTAGGCGTGACCGCGGGGTGGGCAAACGGAGCTTACTAGGTGCGAGGTAACCGCCCCTTGCACCTAGTAAGCTTCATTTGCATACAACAAAAGATGATTTATTTCAAAAACGGGGGCACCAGTAAAAAAATTATCACCAGTTTGGGCATCAGGTGACATTTGCACATTGCAAATGTCATCCTGTTTTATATGCCCAAAACTGGTGACAGAAACCCTTTAATATGTAATGTACCTGTAATGTACCTGGTTCACCAGCAGGTGGCAGAAAACAAGGCAGAGCTATAGTTACCTAGAATGGAGCTTTCCATTCCATTCTAACCCCCTTCTGGAGAGAAGTGGGTTAGTCCTACTTCCTGCAGGAAGGGTGGGTACCAGTTAAAATCAGTCTAGTTTTACCCCTGCTAGAGGAAGGTGTGCAAGGGCATGTCTCTGCTGGCCATGGAGGAAGAAGTATAGAAGCCTCAGAAGCTAGTCGTCCAATTCCCTGGCATAACCTAAATCCGACTACAAAGAGAAGTGCAGCATTCAAAGGAAACCAAGTTCTACAGTTAGCTTGTCAGCATAGTAGAGAAAAAGAGATAAAGCAGAGTTGAGTTTGCCTGCCAGTTTAATGCTAAAGCCTGCTGGGACCAAGACAAAGCCAGAAAACTGTTTTGGAGAACGTTTATTTAAGTAAAGCTACTATTGAACATCTCAAGGTCTGAACTTGTTTTTTCCTTCAAATCCTTCAATATTCCCCCTATTTATTGCTTCGGAGCCACAGCCTTGGGGTCCAGCCATATCCAGGTAGGAGCACCGTGACACACCACAAAGAGACATTTTAGGCCGCACCAACACACCATTCGGCAATTCCTACATTCGGATGCAATCTCGATAGTGAAAGGGCCCTGGGTGTAGGCCGTCCGTTGCACATGCACTTTCCAAAATCTAGTAGAAAGTCTTCCCAGAAGAGCAAAGGGGGAGACTAACTTCATATTAAACGAATGTGTCACCAAAACCTTTTTCTGCCAGCTAAAAACAGATATTTACACATATGCTTTTTTCTAATGTTTTTTTTAGTTTTTTATTTTCTGATTGCAGATATCTTGCCACCGATGTACATGAGAAAAGTCTCTAATGAGTGTCATACCTCTTACCTTGCCAATAACCAGTAACAAATGTAATAAAACACAAGAATTATTTGGTTGGAAAAATGATCTTTTCAGGCTACGGCCTTTATTAGTTAATCTGTGCAAATAAATTCATAACTCAATAACGATCACATGTTTACATTACATTCAAATCAATATCAATCAAAAATGAGCTCAGCCATAAGCTCGAGCTCTATTAAACGTTTACTTAAATCAATACACCCCACCAGCCTGAAGCCTAACAAGGCGCAGCAGGCCTCACCCCACCAAAGGCTAGCTCAACAATGGCTTGTAAGTCCAGGTTAAAAATATCCAACTCAATGTTAGATAAGAGCATAGAATTGCTAAAATAAAGGCCGGGCACACCACCTTATAAATCAACATGCCACAACGAAGTGTAAAACCCGACAACAAATGTAAAGTGTAAAACCCCACAACAAAGGTAGGAATTTCGTCATTAACCTATTAACTCTACGTCTGATCCTTTCCAAATGCTTCATGAAAGGTGATCGGGTTATGGGACAACCTCCAAAAAAAAATCCATGCTACTGGAAACAATCACCACACTGACACCAAACTGGGCAATCTGCCCAATGATGGCAACCCCCACATTTGGCGGAAAAAATTCCCACCAAAAATACTGAGGGATCCAACATAGGGATGACCATAATCCCATGTGGATCCCTCCTTAATGTCAGGGATCCCTCCAATTAATATTAAACTCACTATAAGGATTCCTCTAGAGACACCAATTGCATGTAGAATTCCAGTGAGGGAGATG
Organism: Rhinella marina; assembly: GCA_900303285.1. Lineage (NCBI taxonomy): Eukaryota > Metazoa > Chordata > Amphibia > Anura > Bufonidae > Rhinella > Rhinella marina. The sequence goes on from ONZH01000479.1 coordinate 553,707, forward strand.
TCTTTAGGTAATTTATTGAACATACCTTGTGAAGGAGATGCCTTTAGGTAATTTATTGAATGAGAAATGATGATAGAGGTCAAAGGAAAATCCTCTCTCCAGCTTTGCCATGCATGTTTGGCAAACAGGAAAGGACTGCTGGACGTAGGATTTGAGCTAACAGAAGAAAAAGAATTACAAGATAAACAATATAATGAATTGTAACCATAGTTAACTTCATAAAATGAAAAATAACAACAGCCACTAGATGGCAGCAAAGCACACAATTATAGTTGATGACATATATAACACAGAATACAATAATGATGTCACGCGAGGTCGGCGTCGCGCTCCCTCTGCACGACATCGCCGGACCTCTCCGCCCCCCTAGAGACGAGCAATAGGGAATTGAAGTGCTGGTCTTGTCAGCCAGCACTTCATGAGTTAATTCTCTGTTTGGGTTTAGCCATGTGGTGCTGATCACACCACATGGCTACTTTACATATTGTTTGGACAGCTTGCTCCGCCTCAGGTCATGTGATGCTGGCCACATCACATGATCCTGGGCGGGCTATTTAAAGATGGCAACTGCCTCACTCAGATGCCTGTGATTAGTCTTCTGAGATCAGTGCTGTGTGTTGGACCTTGCTGTTGGATTATTGGTATATTGGATTTTGGCTTCGGACTTAGACTACGCTTTTGCGATTCCCCTCGGTATTTGACGTGACCTCCTGTTCTTGACTTGGCTTGCTGACTATTCTGCTATTGTGTTTGTTCTGTCTGTGTTCGTCTTTCCCTGTGTTCCCTTCCCTGTGCACGTACTCAGCATAGGGACCGTCTCCAAGTTACGGTTTTGCCGCCTAGGGCATCTACTGTAAGTAGGCAGGGAAAGAGGTGGGGTTCAGACAGGGCACACTATCCCTTGTTTCCCTGTCGTGACAGAATCACAGGCCGTACCTAATGGAGCCGTTGCGAGTACTCACGGACCAGATGAGTAACATGGCTCAGATGATCCAGGATTTGGCCGAGAGACTCCAACATCAGGAGCAGCTGCGGACTGCACCCGCAGTCGTTCCCTCCATGCCAAACCCCAATATTGAACCCCATGTAAAATTGCCCGATCGGTTTTCTGGGGACCGAAGGACTTTCCGTTCCTTTAAGGAAAGTTGCAAATTATATTTCCGTTTACGCTCACACTCCTCGGGTTCTGAGCAGCAGCGGGTAGGAATAATTATTTCCTTGCTGCAAGGTGATCCGCAGGAGTGGGCTTTCTCATTGCCACCTGACTCCCCTTGTCTATTGTCTGTGGAGGCTTTTTTCCGGGCCCTAGGTCTTTTATATGAAGAACCTGACTTGGCCGCTGTAGCTGAAAATCAGCTCAGAGACATTCGGCAGGGTAACCGTCCAGTTGAGGATTACTGTGCTGAGTTCAGAAAATGGTGTGTGTCCTCTAAATGGAATGACCCTGCTTTGAGAAGCCAGTTTAGGGTGGGACTGTCTGACCATCTGAAGGATTTACTAGTTACTTATCCTACTCCTGACACCTTAGAGGCGACTATGACCTTAGTTATCAAACTTGACCGACGGTTTAGGGAGAGACAAAAGGAACGTTCTGTTGCCCCTCAAGTTGCCATGTTGTCCGAAGTTCCTCTTCAGAGCCCGTATCCTATCAAGGTCCAGGAGGAGCCTATGCAGTTGGGAGTTACTATGAGGATCAGAGACGCCTGAGAGGGGCCTGTTTTTACTGCGGTGAGATGAACCACTGGCTCCAGCAGTGTCCGAGACTTCTGCTCTCAAAAAGGTCTGTTCCTGGAAGTAAGGTACCCCTGCGGTGGTAAGAAAGAAAATCTTGTTACCTATTTCCATTTCTTATAACCAATTCAAGAGGTCCGGTGAAGCATTTGTGGATTCAGGTTCTGCTGCTAATTTTATTGATTATGATTTTGTGCAATCTGTGGGTGTGCCTATAATTCCTTTAAGGGAGGTAATTCAAATTATCGCACTGGATTCCACTCCATTGAATAATGGGAGAGTGGAGTTTTGTACTCTTGAGGTTGTATTAACTGTAGGCATTACCCATACCGAGACTTGTTCCTTCCTTGTATTAAAGGATTTACCTGCCGACCTTGTTTTAGGTTTGCCATGGTTACATGACCACAACCCTGTGATCAACTGGTCGGTAGGTGAATTGGAAAAATGGGGAATGAATTGTGACAAATGTTGTAGATCAGTATTGCTGGTTGAAGGTACCACTGAGTCTCTTTCCTTGCCCAAGTATATCGGCGATTTTTCAGACGTTTTTTCCATGTCCAAGACTGAGGTCCTCCCTCCTCACCGGCAATATGATTGCGCCATCGACCTTATTGAGGGATCCAAATATCCCAAAGGTCGCATTTATAATCTCTCTACTCCTGAACATCAGTCCATGAGGGATTATCTCAAAGAGAGTCTGGTCAAGGGTCACATCCGGCTTTCAGTTTCTCCCATGGGGGCAGGTTTTTTCTTTGTTGGTAAAAGGGATGGAGGATTGAGGCCCTGTATCGATTACAGGGAGCTCAATAAAATCACTGTTAAAAACAGATACCCGTTGCCCCTTATTCCTGACTTGCTGAATCAGGTCCATGGGGCCTGTTGGTTCACCAAGCTGGATTTGAAGGGGGCATACAACCTAATCAGGATTCGTGAGGGGGACGAATGGAAAACTGCTTTTAATACCCCGGAAGGTCATTATGAGTACTTGGTAATGCCTTTTGGGTTAAGTAATGCTCCGGCAATTTTCCAAAACTTTGTCAATGACATTTTTAGACCATTTATTGGGAAATTTGTAATTGTCTATATTGATGACATCCTGATTTTTTCTGCAGACTGGGAGAGTCACGTATCTCACACCAGGCAAGTGCTGGAGGTGTTGCGTGAAAACAAGTTGTTCGTTAAAGGGGAAAAGTGTACCTTTGGTGTTCAGGAAGTGGCCTTTTTGGGATACATTCTCACCCCTTTTTCTTTCAAAATGGACCCAGTTAAAGTACAGGCCATTGTGGATTGGGTGCAACCTTCCTCTTTGAAGGCGCTCCAGCGATTTCTGGGGTTTGCTAATTTTTATCGTAAATTTGTCAAAAATTTTTCAGTGGTAGCCAAACCCATTACGGATTTGACTCGCAAGGGGGCTGATCTGGTCAATTGGCCCCCTGCAGCTATTGAGGCCTTTGAAAGGTTAAAGCAGTGTTTAATTAATGCTCCTGTGTTGGTACAGCCTGATCAAAGTAAGCCTTTTGTAGTTGAGGTGGATGCGTCTGAGGATGGTGTGGGGGCTGTACTGTCCCAGGGGTCTTCCACCTTAACTAATCTTATGCCATGCGCCTTCTTCTCCCGCAAGTTCTCTCCTGCCGAGAGGAATTATGATATTGGGAATAGGGAGTTACTTGCAATCAAGTGGGCATTTGAGGAATGGCGTCATTTTTTAGAAGGGGCATTTCACCGCATTACGGTCCTCACGGATCATAAGAATTTAATGTTTCTAGAATCGGCTAAGCGATTGAATCCTAGACAGGCGAGGTGGGCTTTGTTCTTTACTCGTTTTGATTTTTGTGTTACCTTCAGACCCGGGAGCAAGAACGTTAAGGCCGATGCCTTATCCCGAAGTTTCCAGGTGTATCAGCCTCCTGACGTCCCTCCTGAGCCCATCCTGCCAGCTGATATCATCGTGGCCGCTACCTCATCTGACCTCGCTTCTGAAATCTCGGCAGGACAACATCTTGCTCCCATTGGTACCCCCAATGACAAATTGTTTGTGCCGGCTCATTTGCGGTTGCGACTGCTGGGTGAGTGCCATAATTCTGTTTTGTGTGGACATCCTGGCATCAATGCCACCAAGGAGTTGGTCTCTAGGCAGTATTGGTGGCCGTCAATCTCCAGAGATGTTCAGGCTTTTGTAACTGCGTGTAACACTTGTGCCAGGTCCAAGAATTCCAAGACACGACCTATGGGTGAGTTACATCCTTTACCCATACCTAGTAGACCTTGGTCACATCTGTCCATGGACTTTATCACGGATTTGCCGTGCTCTGAGGGTAAAACCGTGATATTTGTGGTGGTTGACAGATTCAGCAAAATGTGTCATTTTATTCCTTTGTGTAAATTACCCTCTGCGAAGGTCTTGGCGTCCGTGTTCATTGATAATATTGTCAAACTGCATGGTGTTCCTGAGAATATCGTTTCTGATAGGGGAGTACAGTTTGTGTCTAGGTTCTGGAGGGCGTTCTGTAATAAGATTGGTATCTCTTTGTCCTTTTCATCAGCCTTTCATCCGGAGACCAATGGTCAGACTGAACGTCTTAACCAATCCGTTGAGCAATATCTCAGATGTTATGTTTCTGATAACCAGCATGTGTGGGCCAGATTCCTGTCTCTGGCTGAATTTGCAATTAATAATCGTGTTAATTCATCCTCTGGGATGTCGCTGTTTTTCTGCAATATGGGTTTTCATCCATGCTTTAGCTCCTTTTCCCCATCTGCATCGGTTGTCCCAGAGGTCAATGATTTTTCTCAAGAACTGTGCACAGTTTGGGCACAGGTTCAGTCGAACCTGGAAAAGGCCCAAGGAGTTCAAAAAGCTAAGGCTGATAGAAAACGTTCTAAGGGTGTGAATTTTAAGGTTGGGGATAAAGTATGGTTATCGACTAAAAATCTCAACATGAGGGTACCATTCTACAAGTTTGCACCTCGCTTCATTGGTCCTTACAGGATCACCAAGGTGATCAATCCGGTTTCTTTTAGGTTATGTTTACCCGACTCCCTTCGTGTTCATAATGTTTTTCATGTGTCTTTGCTCAAACGTTATGTTGCTCCCGTTGGTCCTGAGGAACAGTCTCCGCCTCCGGTTGAGGTAGCAGGACAAATGGAGCATGAGATTGCCAGAATTGTGGATGTGAGAAGGGTCCGGAATTCCTTCCAGTACCTCGTACATTGGAAGGGGTTCGGTCCTGAGGACAGGTCTTGGGTACCGTTGACCAGGATGCATGCAGACTCGCTCATCCGAAAGTTCCATCTGCAGCATCCCGATAAGCCTGCTCCCGCTGGTAAGGGTCCGGTGGCCCCTCGTGAAGGGGGGTGTACTGTCACGCGAGGTCGGCGTCGCGCTCCCTCTGCACGACATCGCCGGACCTCTCCGCCCCCCTAGAGACGAGCAATAGGGAATTGAAGTGCTGGTCTTGTCAGCCAGCACTTCATGAGTTAATTCTCTGTTTGGGTTTAGCCATGTGGTGCTGATCACACCACATGGCTACTTTACATATTGTTTGGACAGCTTGCTCCGCCTCAGGTCATGTGATGCTGGCCACATCACATGATCCTGGGCGGGCTATTTAAAGATGGCAACTGCCTCACTCAGATGCCTGTGATTAGTCTTCTGAGATCAGTGCTGTGTGTTGGACCTTGCTGTTGGATTATTGGTATATTGGATTTTGGCTTCGGACTTAGACTACGCTTTTGCGATTCCCCTCGGTATTTGACGTGACCTCCTGTTCTTGACTTGGCTTGCTGACTATTCTGCTATTGTGTTTGTTCTGTCTGTGTTCGTCTTTCCCTGTGTTCCCTTCCCTTCCCTGTGCACGTACTCAGCATAGGGACTGTCTCCAAGTTACGGTTTTGCCGCCTAGGGCATCTACTGTAAGTAGGCAGGGAAAGAGGTGGGGTTCAGACAGGGCACGCTATCCCTTGTTTCCCTGTCGTGACAAATGAATTCTAGTTTGAGAAACATAAGCTGGGACAGCATAGCAGATTTTTAAATTCCATTTTCTGAACATTATTTGAGCTTACCACATGAAGAGGCTGCTGTACAGAGTGTCTGTCATGTGTTACGTGTCTGCTTCCTAGCAACGTTAAAAAACAGTATTGTTGGTTCTGTGGACAGGTTGAATGGCAGTTTATAGGATATAGCAAGGTTCTTTTATTTGTGCAGAACTATTGGTTGGTTGTACGTCCAGCAGTATTTTGTACAAAGTACAGTTTTTGGCACCAGATGAGGAGGTATGGTGGCTGGTTGTGTGGCACTTGTAGACACTTGTGAATATAGATGTCCACGATGTGATACAAACTTGGAGTTAGTATGGGTTGGCGGTTCTTCTAGGTGATCGACCTGTTTTCCCTCATCTACAGCAGTGTCTGGAAAGTGTGGTTTTGCTGATCACTCTGCTTTCTTGGTACACTGATGCTTTCTGGAAGCAGTGTTCTGGATTCTGATGATCTCTGTGCAGTGCTGATCTTACAAGAGAATGGAGTAACAAATTCTAGGAGTAGGAGCTCTGGCATATGCTTCCTCTCCCTTTTCTGACTGAACTGGAACTCCCATTCCACCTCCTGGTAGGAAGTAGGGCCAGCCTATTCCTACCAAGTAAGGAGGAACAGGGTTATTGACCCTATCCCTGCCAAACTTTTCTTGTCATGTGTGTGTACATTACATAACATAGCAAAAAAATAACATAACTGACAATTACAGACATGCCCTGGTCTGGGGTACATTCTGATATTGATGACTATCCTGAGTACAGGCCATCAGTATCTGATAACTCCTTAATGTTATGGCCAATCAGAGGATATTAAGCCATTCCTCGTAGCTCCCTCTCTTTCCCCTCCCTCTCTAACCCCTTTTCTCTATTGCCGATTCTGGTTCTGCACTCTGGTCCCCCCCTTCGCTGACGTCATTTTTCTAGCTACAGCATTGATAACTTATTCAAACAGTTCACTGTGCAGCCAATCACTGGCCTCAGCAGACCATAGGACTTCACTGCTGAGGCCAGTGATTGGCTGCTTCGGTGACCTATGTGCATGGGATCTGACAGTGGGGAAGACCAGGGTGCAGAGCAACTGAGGATAGAGGTAGTATGGCTTCTTTTGCTATTTGAGTACATTTACAGGTGGCTGCTCAAGTTTTTATTGAACTTGAATGACTGCTTAAATGGTTATTCTTGGAATTAATTCATTACACATTAAAACTGGACTCCTGAATGATCTGGTCATAATAAAATTTGGTGAGAGATGACCAGAACGGCTGAAATGCCATAGTCTTGTTTAACCTCTTAAAGACATAGCCTATTTTGGTCATCAGAACGGAGTAATTTTTATTAGTTTTCTCTCACTTCAACTGTTTGTGAACATGGATTAACATCTCACTCTTGCTATTCCAGGTAAATGTATTTGTGAAGAGAACAAAAACTTAATCTAATCAGAACAAACCTTTAGAATATTAGATAAGCGCTCTCTGAAAGCAAAGAACAGTTTATCTTATCGTAGAACAGCCAAACCAAGATAAAAGATCACTATGGGCACTAATTCTCCCTTCCTGTATGGTCTACAATATACAGTACATACATAATACATTCAGGGTGGATTGCATCATGGCTTCTTTAATGTAATGCAGTTTAATAAAAGGTATCATTCTCTAGTGAAGAAAAGGGGTATGACTGTGAAGGCGTAAATAAGATGTATTTAATGATGGTGGTCCACCCTTGATAAAATCATAAAACAAATAATTAAATACAAATAAAATTACGCAACGACCCTACTGTCACTCATTTTCTCCAGGCAGGTAAGATGTCCTCTCTTTTGTAAACCTTCAAATTCCACAGGGTGTCGGCTTATTATAGAAAAACTGACAATAGGTGTATGAGGGGTATGGTTCTCGCTCAGGAAATCATGGAAAATGGGTAAGCAATGGAAGAAATCTACGCTTCCAGACAGGAAAGTTAAGGGCTCACCTGGGATTAGAACCTGGGACCTCTCGTACCCAATACGAGAATCATACCCCCAGACCAACAAGCCAAAAATATGGTTTTGGGCTTTCTTTAGCATTGTGAGTTTCACCGCTCGAACCTCAATGAGGTGGAGAGGGCAAACTGCAGCAAGCTGCGGTTTTCTTTTCGTCATGGGATGCAGAGCAAAACGGATCCGGCATAACCCACAATGCAAGTCAATAGGGAGGAATCTGTCCCCCCTTGACTTTAATAACAGATGCAGAGGGTTGTATTATCAGTAACGGAAGCATTTTTGCTGATCCATGCCGGATCAGGCAAAACCGCAAGTGCGAAAATAGCCTAAAACTGACACAAAATGTGCATAACAGAGCATAATGGATTCTTAAAATACAGGATATTTCCATAAAATATGTCCCAATGATATGAAAGAAAGTTCTGCTATAATGTGGGCTGTAAATGGCGCATGGAAATTAATAAATAGTAGTGCCGCACTTCTAGTGATGAATGATATCACTCTTTATAAAACAGTATTTTTACGCACTGACCACTTATTCTCTGGAATGGGGCAGCCGCTTGATAGTTCTGTATATGTGTCATATATATTTTTGGCTACTGATGAGCGGTCTCCATTCAGGCAGGACACGGCCTATTTTAGTCTTCAGAGCAGAATGATTTTTATTAGTTTTCTTTACTTCAATTAAGTGTGAATATGGATTAGCATTTGACCCTTGTTAGTCCAGGTAAATTTATTTATGAAGAGAACAATAATCTAATCTAATCTAATCAGGATGAACCTTTAGAGTATTAGATAAGGGCCCTCTGAAGGCAAAGCAAAGTTTCTTATCACAAAACAGCCAAACCAAGATAAAAGATCACTATGGCTATCTAGGCTCCTTCACGCAAGCGAGACCCACGCATCAGACTCATAGTGTGAGTATGTAGAAGCTCCCATCCTGACCTCCCAGCACTGACAGGGTCTCATAACATTATATTGATTTATGATGCTATGTAACCCTTAGAGTTCCGAAATGTATTGGATAACACTGACATAATGCTGTTTAGAAATACACATGCTGGCAAAGGTAGTTACTAGTGTTGAGCGAATCAAAGTAAAATTAATTGACTTCGATCCGAATTTCAGGAGAAAATTCCAATTGCAACGAATCCCAATTTCCTTGCGCTTCGTGGTAACAAATATTTTTTTTCCTAAAATGGCGGCTTCACGTGTTACAAAGTGACAGTAAGAAGCCCGGGAATGTGATATGACCTATAATGCTGTACAGCCAGTCAATCAGCAGATAGCCATCCCCTGTAATGTCACAGCCCTATAAAAGTCTCATCCCAAGCGGTCTTTGCCATTTCACTGTGAACTGAGCATAGGGAGGGCCGTGACAAGTGTTAGGGACGGTGTTTTAGCAAGTTTTTAATTGTAGAATATTGGATAGGTACAGTGCAGGAACACTGTAGGGAAATAGTAGGGAAAGTTTTTACACATTAGGGAGACTTCAGAAACAGTGCAGACTCAGTGTAATTGCCCTGTGCATCTTGTTCATCTGCTGCGCCATTCATTATTAATCTGTTCTGTTATACATCGACTTACTGTGCATAAGGATCAGCGTCAAAAGGCGGTCTAATATATAGGCACGTTCATCTGCTATGCCATTGATACTTAATCTGTTCTATTATATATAGACTTACTTTGCATCAGATTCAGTCTCTACAGGAGGTCTAACATATAGGGGTGTTTATCTATCACACTTGCTGCCCCATTAATACTTAATCTGTTCTGTTATAGATAGACACATTGATTCATTTATAAGCAATTCTATTAGGCCTTGATTCACAAATTGGGGTGATACGCCTGTCTCATTCTACTCTTTGTGATGCGTCCATATTGATTAATAGATGAGCGATTCTATTAGGCTCTGATTCACAAATTGGGGTGATACACCTATCTCATTCGACTGTTTGTGGCGTGTCCACCTTGATTAATAGATAAGCAATTCTATTAGGCCCTGATTCACAAATTGGAAGTGCTCCATTAATTCTCTATGGGAGCTCCAATGATAGTTGGGCACTGTACTTCTCCAGAGCTCCCTTAAATAATGAATGGAGCAGTGCACATGCGTGACCTGCCACTCTATCAGAACGGGGAATTGGACCCCCTTTCTCATGATTGGAGTGTCCTAGCGGTCGACCCCCAGTCTTCAGCTAGTTATACCCTATCCTGTAAAACTTAAAAACTTGGCATACACTTCCAGGTCAGCCCCTCATGATTTAGGAGAGATGCAAGCAGTGTAGCTGCGTTCCACGATGACTGGTTTCTACTGTGAGACATAGGAATGCTCCTGATTGTCTCCATTGGCTCCCTGCTGATGCTACTGTCCTGGCTGAGTTGAAGGCTTAGTTCCCATGGTCCTTTAGCAGGAGACGGGAGGTGACTGTAGGTGATGTGGTATCCGGACAGAAACGTGAGAAGCTAAGAGGTGGATAAAGAAAGAGTTGTTTGAAATACCTGGTCGGCATTTCAAATAACCTCAGTGCCTTGGAAGGGTTAATGAATATTTATTGCTACCATGAAAAGATTCCTGGAGGGAATTATTGTCATTCCAGACGTCAGACGAGGAGATAAGGAAATGTGCACTGTAAAGATAAGTGGGACCTATTCCTTTACCTCCTTTCAAGCAAGGCACTGGGGGCGTGAATTGCAGTTTTTTTTTTTACTGTATATACCACTTGGATTTGTGTTTAATGCCACCAAAATCATGTAAACACTAAAGTTTGGACTCTAGGAGAGAGTCAGGTTTTTGGCACAGGTGATAAATCTCAAGGACAGCAAATTCCTCAATCATATTCTGACTGGGGAAATGCAAAGACACAGTAAAGACTGAATACAAGAAGCAAATAAGCAGGCTTTACTATTACTGATTGTGTGTATTGCCTGTCCTATAAAGAGATATAGTATCCCCTGGATCCTGACTTAGGCCTCTCACCCAGTTAAGCCAGTGTTCTCTGCTCTGCACTTATGAGGGGCAATCACCTTGAAACAGTTGTCTGCAGATCAGATGCTGGCTTAATTATTATCAAAATCATGTCTCAAGGACTGTTTAACCCCTTCATGACATAGCCATTTTTCACCTTAAGGACCAGGCCAAATTTTGGAAATATGACATGTGTCACTTGTGGTAATAGCTTTGAAACACTTTTACTTATCCAAGCCGTTCTGAGATTGTTTTCTTGTGACACATTGTACTCCACGACAATGGTAAATTTGAGTCAATATAAATCGCCTTTATTTATAAAAAAATCCTAAATTTACAGAAAATTTGGAAAAATTTGTAATTTTCAAACTTTGAATTTCTATGCTTTTAAGGCAGATAGTGATCCCTCACAAAATAGTTATTACTTTACATTTCCCATATGTCTACTTTATGTTACCATCATTTTGTAGATGTAATTTTATTTTTTGGGGACGTTAGAAGGCTTAGAATTTTAGAAGTAATTCTTAAAATTTTTAAGAAATTTTTCAAAACCATTTTTTTGAAGCAACAGTTCAGTTCTGAAGTCACTTTGTGGGGCTATCATAATAGAAACCACCATAAATGACCCCATTTTAGAAACTACACCCCTCAAGGTTTTCAAAACGAATTTTACTAACTTTGTTAACCCTTTATGTATTCCACAAGATTTAAAGGAAAATGGAGATGACATTTCAAAATTTCACTTTTTTTGGCAGATTTTCCATTTTAATCCATTTTTTTCCTGTAACACATCAAGGGTTAATAGCCAAACAAAACTCAAAAACTATTACTCTGATTCTGCGATTTACAGAAACACCCCACATGTGGTAGTAAACTGCTGTATGGGCACACAGCAGGGCGCAGAAGGAAAGGTGCGCCAGATGGTTTTTGGAGGGTAAATTTTGCTGGATTGGTTTTCAGACTCCATGTCCCATTTGAGGCCCCCTTGATGCACCCCTACAGTAGAAACAACCAAACAGTGCCTGTATTTTGGAAACTAAGGGATAAGGTGACAGTGTTATTGATACTATCTTGGGGTACATATGATTTTTGATCGCTTTATATTACACTTTTTGTTAGGCAAGGTATCCAAAAATGCCTGTTCTGGCTCAGTTTTTTTTTTGTACAGTGTTCATCTGACAGGTTAGATCATGTGCTATTTTTATAGAGCAGGTTTTTACGGATGTGGCGATACCTAACATGTATAGTTTTCTTTATTTATTTAAGTTTTACACAATAATATCATTTTTGAAACAAAAAAATCATGTTTTAGTCTGTCCCTTGTCTGAGAGCTGTAGTTTTTTTATTTTTTGGGCAATTGTCTCAGGTAGGGGCTCATTTTTTGTGGGAAGAGGTGACGGTTAGATTGGTACTATTTTGAGGGGCATACGCCTTTTTGATCGCTTGTGATTGTACTTTTTGTGATATAAAGTGACAAAAATGGCTTTTTTTACACTGTTTTTATTTTATTTCTTTTACCGTGTTCACCTGAGGGGTCGGGACATGTGATATTTTTGTAGAGCAGGTTGTTACGAACGTGGCGATACCTAACATGATTGGGATATTTTTTTCTTTTTTTACTAATTTCAAATTTAAGTATTGGGGGAAAAATAGGATTTTTTTTAACTTTTTTTTAACTTTTTTTTAACTTTTTTTTAATTTTTTTACACTTTTTTTTACACTTTTTTTTTTAGACTCAGACCCACTTGGTTCTTGAAGAACCAGTGGATTTGATTGTTCTATAATACACTACAGTACACTATATAGTCTAAGCCTTCTCAGGCTCCTGCCTTTAGCAGGAGCCTGAACAGGCTTGATTACACCATGGCAAGCAGACGCTTCTGAAAGCGTCTGGTTGCCATGGTAACCATCGGGACGCTGCCAGAGCACAGCAGCGTCCCGATGGAAGGGGGAGGGAGCTTCCTCCCTCTCTTCAGCCCACACCATCGGCACTGCCAGCGCACCGCAGCGCCCGATGGGAGGGGGTGCTCCCTCCCCCTGTTAGCCCTTTCCATGCCGCGGTCCCTACGGACCGTGGCATGGAAGGGGTTAAACTGCTGACATCGGTGCCAGCACCAATGTCAGCAGTTTGAAGCAGAGTATCAGCTGTATGCTGATACTCTGCTCCGCTCGGCCATCCTGAAAAATCATTGCGGCGGCGCTGCCGCAGCAGACATGGTGACAGTTTAATGTAATGACGGGTATACTCGTCATGGAGCGCTAAATAGCAGTGCTCCATGACGTGTATACTCGTCATATAGCGGGAAGGGGTTAAAAGGTCGAATATTGATTTATAGGATAGCTGCCTTACATCTGGTGGCATTAGAGGCAGAGCTTGGCAAGAGCTGATTTGCATAACTCCTTTCTGGATGTTAGCCCAGCGGTCCATGCCGGCGCTGCGGCCCCTACCACAGCACGGGCACCGGGCTCCCTCTTTCCCCCATGGCTGCCATGCTCTGTGCTGACAGCAGGCAGCAGGTAGGTTAACTGTTGTATCTGCGCCCCATGCCAGAGCTTGCTTTCTGCTTTAGTCTTGTATTGTTTTTGTTAGGGCTTGCATGGGCGTGTCTCTCCTCCCTTGTGGGGCAGCACGTACACGCCCTCTATCTCCCCAGCCTATGGCTGAGTTGCAGGGAGTATTTAAGGGCACTTCCTGCTCCTGGAAGGCGCCTGAGCAATCTTGGTCACTAGCTTGTCTAGTTTCTTGTGTGAAGGTGTTTTGAAGTTCAGCTTTTATTGTACCAGACCCTTCATCTTGATTCAGTGGACTTTGCTTGATCACCCTCTGCCTCTGACCTTGGACTTCAATTGGACTTTGCTTGCCCACTGCCTGTTCTGGCTCCGGACTTCCTGACTACGTCTTTCCCCTCAGTGCTTTGCACCGGTATATCTAACCCCCCGGGTCAGCTGCCACTGACTCGCAGACTGCTCTGGAGTGGTACCTGGTGACTACCCTAGCCTATCCTCACCATCAGAGGCTCTAGTGAAGACCAGGTTACTTAGTCACTCCCCTCCAGGGTATAGCTGGTCTGTGGCACAGTGGGTCCACACCCACTTGCATAACACCAGTATTCCAGAGGACTATAAGGCTGCTGACGCCAAGTAAGGCAATCTCCATAAGAAGATTTAGTACCAAATCCTGACCTAGGCCTCTTACCCAGTTAAGCCAGTACTCTCTGCTCTGCACTGAAACAGCTGTCTGCAGATGAGGTGCTTATTCATTATCCAAGTCATGTTTCAAGGCTTGTTTAAAAGGTTGAACATTGACTTATAGGATAGCTACTGTACCTTATATCTGGTGGCATCAAAGGCAGAGAGCTTGCTAAGAGCTCATTTGCATAGCTTCTTACCAGAATTCCAGAGGGGCATTGCTTGGCCTATAAGATGCCTCATGCCGATTAAGGCTCTCTCCATAAGGCTTACATATAGTCATTGAGACAGAAAATAGAGATAATAAATGGTTAAAGAGTAAAGTGGAAGACCTGGAAAATTGATCAGAAAAAAACAGTAGAGTGCTAGACGTGCCAGAAGCTATGAGCATATGATAAATAATATTTGTAGAGCACTTGGAATTGTATAGCTACTTTCTAGATCAGGAATGGCCAACTTGAGGCTCTCCAGCTGTTGCAAAACTCCCAGCATGCCCAGACTGCCTATAGCTATCAGCCTGCAGCAAGGCATGGTGGGAGTTGTAGTTTTAAAACAGCTGGAGAGCTGCAGGTTGGCCATGCTTGTTCTAGACACTCAACCAGTAAATAGGGTGAACCTAGACCCAGGCATTCGGCTCAACACTTTGTTTCTTTTTCTCTCAAAATGGAAATGGCAGGGGCATAGCTAAAGTCTCATGGGCCCTGGTGTAAGAGTTCAGCTTGGGCCCCCATCTTCCCTCAGTGCTTTGTGGCCAGGGGCAGGGAAGCTCATAGCCTTCATGCTGCCTGATTAAAAAATTGAAACAGCAGCCCCCCCCATGCCAAATTCTTGACCTTACCCCTTCCCTCCAGGCAGATGTTTAACTTGACCAGCATGGACTTTCTATAATACTGGTGTCTTCCTATGTGGCAAAAGGGGCTCCTGGGCCCGGTATCGACTGCTACCTCTGCACCCCCTATAGCTATGCCTCTGAGGAAGGCGAAGGTGAACTGTGGACTTGCCGCGCCTCCTGCTCTCCGATTGGCTAGCTTAGGGGCTTGATCTGCATGGTGGGAGGGGCTTCCTCCATATAGCCAGCGCCAATGGTGCCTCCTCGCCACACAAGGCAGATGGTGTTTTGTGTGTTGTCTGTCTCATCTTAACTTACGTGTAGAGCTACAGTTAGGGTAGAGCATCTTCCAAGACAGTCAGTTACACTGGCATACATAAGAGAGCGCTGAGCCGTAGATAGGCTTGATTCTGCGGCTGGAGTTTAAGAGCACAGAGTGTGCCATGTAGCAGGGTACACATTTGTGTAGAGTAATATTCTGACACTTTACGGTGGTGTCTGCAAGTTAGTCCTCACCCTGGGCCCTGGCTACTGACACTCCAGCTACGCTCACGGTTGTTAGATTGTTGCAAAGTGGCTGATTGCACCTTGCTTGTTTAAAGCACAACAGCTTCCAAGTGCTAGAAAGTATCAGGCAGTCTGCTGCACTTTGCGAGTTGGGCTATATACTTGTGGTCCCATTGTCAATGGTATGTAGATACGCTCAGTGGTGTCATTCAATTGGCTGAACTCCACTGGGGTGATAGTTATCTCATCCAGATCCTCAGGTATCACTTTAGCCTTAACACACCTGGTTACACAGGGTTATTGCCTCTAGTTTATCAACTTTTTTATTGATATATACAATAAATGTTTTTTGTTTTACTTTTAAACATTACTTGAGGCAGTGATTTGTCATTTGGTGTGGAACGTAAACCACGGCACCGTTATCTATAGTGATTTTTTTACTGAAAAGACCATATTATGTAACAGGTTAAAATAGGAAACTCATAATTGAGAAATTGTAGGTGAGTGTGACGAATCCCACACCTCGCAGCCCACCTGACATCAACTACGTCAAGCTTACACGGTTTGGTTATCACTGGTTACCAAGACGCAACGTTACGTTCTTCCAGGGAGCACATAAGGTCGGCTTGGTACAGTTTACACAGACACCTCCTGTCCATGCAGACACAGGGAGGCAGGGGGGTGAGCGGCAGTGGTCCACGCAACTCCGGCGTAACCCCAGTCTCGCTCACAACCCTGACAAGCTGAGAGAGCCTTTTCTTAGCCTGGTAGACTGCTACCAGTGCCTTGTTTAATATAAGCCTAGTTCACTAACGGGATTATATCGGGTGAGAAACCAACCCACAGTAGCATATAACTATGCTGAACACGGACGTGGGGATTTGTGATCGAGATACAAGAACATAACAAAATTAAATTATATATTTGTTGGTCTTAAGGGCGCACTAGATATAATATTATATACACAGAGAATGGATACAGTGGTCCAATGTGCAAATACAGGTGGTAAGATACAACAGGGCTAAACAGAACAATAGTCAGTTACTAGATGGATGAGTCGTCCATTGAATTAGGATGAGTCCTGGGCTGCTGTAAGGCCTGGCTGTAATCACATGGGGGTAGTGGGGGGGCAGGTTGTCCACAGTCCCTCCAAATACATTACTCAATGTGACCCCCTTTTACAAAAGGCCTGTGTGGGCTTTTTCACCTGTAGCCGGCCACCCCCTCCCTCCCTCTGGAAGGAGTTCACCCTCTCTGCTCCAGACTGGAAGGTCACAAGGAAATGGTTCTGGTACCAATGGATCCGCGTGGGGTAAGGGCTACAGGTGGAGACCAAACATGGTGCCGTTATTAGGTTCTTGCTTGGAGATCTTTTTATCTCCCTTTCCTAGCATGTTGTCGCCAAACTATGACCAAGGGCAAGACCGTCTTGGCCCCTGCGTCCTAGATATATAACTGGTTTATGCCTGTGATAGATGGGCAATTTATAATTCCTTATGAACTCGTGGTTCCATGATGTCTGGGTTATTCAATTGATCCGGGCAGCCACTGACACCTCCTACTGAGGGGCTTTCCCTGTAGGATGACTTGGCCTCCATGCTGGCTGGTTGAGGTGTAAATTGTACACATGTGGCCTGCTTTGAAGCAGTGCCCCCTGGGGGGAGTTTAGTCCCTCTGCTAGCTTACAGCAAATGGCTAGAATTAGATCATGGCTGGCATAGTTCATAATTCCACATTCCTCACAGTGAATTACTAGCGAATGTTATGAGCCTAGAATTAGGGTAGTTTTAGTAGAAGTCATGAGAACGAGAAAGCAAGACAATATGTAAGATTCCAGGGGAAGTGGAGAAGCTTTCTTACAGAATATTACGTAAATTACATAATTACATAAATACATTATGACCCTGGTTGGATTCCTGAAACCAATGACATGATAGTCAATGGGGAAAGGGTTTATGAGATAAGAGGGTGTGTGTGTGTGGGGGTGTGTGTGTGTTTGTGTGTGTGTGGTCTTGATGTAGTAGGTTAAATGTGGGTATTTGTGGATAATGAAGTTTTTTTGTTACATAGCTGCACTAATGAATTGTCTTTGATGTATCATTTTTTGATACTTAATAAAAAGATTAGCAATAAAAACTTGGTAAAGCCCCTTTAACCCCTAATGCATTGGACCACCAGCTCATTGGACATGTATGTACATCGAAAAAGGGGCTAAAGGCAAAAAGTTACATTTCTGAGCTGCTGCATGACTTACATTACAAATAAGAAGCACATTTTCTGTTGGTTCTTCCATAAAGAACATTTATCACCTATCCACAGGACAAAAGATAAATGCCTGATCACTGGGGTCCCTGCTGCTCGGATTCTG
The DNA here is from genome assembly GCA_900303285.1 of Rhinella marina. Lineage (NCBI taxonomy): Eukaryota > Metazoa > Chordata > Amphibia > Anura > Bufonidae > Rhinella > Rhinella marina. The sequence goes on from ONZH01000479.1 coordinate 571,308, forward strand.
CACAGTGTAGGGTTGGTCTGCCACATGAATGGGCCCCTAGTGATACAGGGTCACAAAGATGCTGAACCAATTACTTGCTTTGAGGTTGTTTGTTTCATGGGTTGAACCACAAAAACCTGTAATACTTGATTATATGGTATTCTGTATGTCCTGTATCTGACAGTATAGTACAATCAGAACTTTTGGTAGGCTCAAAGAATCGGACACCGGCCCCTCTTTCTGCTTTAGGGAATCATAGAGGGGACCTCCAGCCCCAGCCGTTCAGATTTGACGACCTCCTCTAATTTGATTTCATAAGTATAATTTAAAAAGGATTTGTCCTTGTGACTATCCTTGACAGGTAAGGGATTTGTTATGGTCGTAGAGCAGCTGAGAACTTCTCAGATTAAGTTTAGGGCCTCTAATTAGATCATTAACTGCAGATTTATGAGGAGCTTCCTGTGATTTATGATTATTATTCTCATGCTATTGGGTTATGATACTTCCCTCTCCAGAAATTATTTTACTTGCTCATTAAAATGTCCAGCTTGACTGCAGATTATGGGGAGTAAAGGCAATATATAGGATCAAGACATAAATATAGTACAACAAGTGGTGACAATACTGTAGTATGTTCCTAAAAGTAAATATATAAAAGGAACCTATCACCACCAAAATGGCACCTAACTGCTCAGATACCTTACAGCTCTGTACATTAAGTCCCTATGGATGTTTTTATTTACTTTATCTGATGACTAACTTTGCTAAAAAAACCTGTTTATTCTCTCTGTACGCTGTATTAAAATTGACCTTTTGAAGTCAAGAGGACAGTGGATATATTCCAAGTCAAGCTTGCTGCACCTCTTCAGTCTTGATGGATGTCTTTCAGCTTGTGCAGCGATATCCGGGACGATGGGAGGATTGGTAGTTGATATGTTTTTAGGGCTACTGCCTGGTCGTAGTTGCAGTACCCTTGATGGAGTATGTTTGGATGAGTGCAAGGCAGGAGTGCAAATGCAGGGGCCGGAGAATGGTGGGGACAATAACCAGGTCCGTTGATTGCAGATACAGCTTCTCTTTACTGAGTTTGATGAATAGCCCCAAAAGGCACAGTTTTAAAGGTAGGTCACAGTGCAATCCTCTTCCTCTGCTCTACAGTTTCTCAGCAGAACCACGGGCATGAAATGAGGTTCTTATTAACTTTTCTACAGTTCCCAGACTGAGGGGTGCAGAACTTAGATATGGGTGGCCAAACCATCTCAAAGTATGGGGCATGTTTTCATATGCCATATAAAAATCGTGCCATTAGAAATTACAACTTGTCCTGCAAAAAAAAACACCAAAAAAAAAAAGAAAAATGACAGAACAGAAACAGAAAAATAAAAAAGTTATGGCTCCAGAAGGCAGGGAGTGAAAAACGAAAACGCAGAAATGGAAAATCACTATGTCAGGAAGGTGTTAAGATACTTTGGCCGACAAACATCAAAGGGGATTAGAAAGGAGATTTAACAAGAACAATCAGCCTTAATGTGGTGAGGGAGCCTATGGGTGCCCCTTGGCTTGTGGCCTTGCTTGCAACTGTGACTGCTGGGACCCCTTCAGTTAAAGGGGTTGTCTCATCTAAGACAATGGGGGCATATCGTTAGAATATGCCCCCATTGTCTGATAGGTGCGGGTCTCACATACTTTGAGAACGGAGCCCCAAAAGTCACATAAAAGTGAATGGGAGCAGTGGTCGGTCATGCGAGGTGCACTCCCATTCACTTGGTGGTGGCCAGGCAGCCACCACTTTGCGAGGCTCCATTTGGGAGATAGGTGTCGGACCCGCATATTACTAGGATATGCCCCATTGTATGAGATGAGACAACCCTTTAATTCCACTGGTGGCAGTAGGCATTTGATGTGAAACGATAATTCAGCAAAATAAAAATAAAACTGGGCAAGTGTAGATATTAGGACATGATATATGCCCACAATGGACTAAATTACGTCATGTCTTCTGATTTCTAAATGGCTTTATACAATAAAAGACCATAAAGAACCAAACATGATGGTGTCCAAGCCTTCAAATCCCATGCTCCGCTAACAATGAAGGCGGAAGGCGTTTGAAGCCTTTTCCTGTCCTGTTTGTGGAGAGCTTAAAGCCATTATGTAGCATTCTGTGATTATTGATGATCTGTAAACAGGAAGGATGGGGATGAGTTTATTTAAGTGAACCGTTGATGTTTGTGCTTTCAGCAATATTTGCAGTATAAACACACACCCTTCCTGAACCACTTATACCCCCCCTCCCCCGTATGACGTGAAGTCGCTTGGAACTCGCTGTTCTATCCTATGTGCATTCATTTTGGGCAGTGACAACCTGAGAGGACCTTTCTCTCCAGTGACACGTTCCTATCACTTTGGCAATGTACTTACCTCAGCCCTACTGTCCAGGTTTCCTCCACATAGACTATTTTACACATTTCGCTGCTCAACAATTAAAATCCATTAATTATGTTTATGATATACATACTTCTTCACCAACTGCAGAGGCTAGGTAATAAATGGCCAGGTTAGTTTTGCAAACATTACCGGGTGTCAAGTGTGAGGTTGGCAGGTGACCTGGTTCCTCGGAGTACATAGGTCCCTGTCTTCCAGTAGGAGATAAGTAAATTTAGTTACACACAGGTTGAAAAAGACACAGGGTCATTAAGTTCAACCTTTTTCAGACAAATCATACGACATTGTTAGCTTAATAATTACGCTAAATATCATTAGCTATTAGATAAGAGTCTAGCCCTTTTATGAATGCTGACATAGGGCATTCCATAGTTTATCTACTCTTACTGTAGATAATCCTTTCCTGTATTGATGTTTTACCCCTTAAAGAGTACCCGTCAGCATTATCAACCTCATTAAACCAGGTACATTGCCTAGTAGGGTTTATTATGTTGAGTAAAATATGTTAATTTCTAGATGTATGTAAATTACCTATTTGGAGCACCAAGGGGCTGGCTGTAGTGCTAGGAGCACCACTAATGCAAACCCCCATGCTCTCTGTACATCCCTCCCCTCTTTGAGTGACAGGCCTAGACTAGCCATCAAGTCTAGCCCTGTATTCTCGTGGCAGCTCAGTGACTCGGCTCTTGTGCTGTGAAGCAGATGCTGCTAAGCTTGAGAAGCAGCAGAAGATCCATTGTGCAAGTGCCGAGTAGGCTCTGTGACTTGGCGCCTGCGCAGTGGATCTCATGATCACTGCTTTTCAAACTCATCCGATCCACTTTGCTGAGTCATTGAGTCTAGGTACTGGAGTGAGAGCATCGGGCTAGACAAGATGTCTAGCCTTTTCACTCAAATGGGAGGGGGCAGTACAGAGATCACGCAAGCATTGTGCTGGCAGTGCTCGAAATAGGTAGTTTAAAAACAAAATTCTCAGCAACTATTAACCCTATAGAAAAAATTAATATATTGTATTACTCAGCATGATCAACCCTACAAGGAACCTATGCCTGGTTTAATAGGGCTGATCGTGCTGACAGAAGCTCCTTGAGCACCTTAAGGACCTTTCACATGCTTTATTTGCCTTCCTAAATAATCTCAACACATCATGTCTCAGGTTGCAGCACAATAAGCTCTCTTACAAATCACACATCTACTTTTTCTCTTCATACTTTTGCTTCTAACTTCAGGGTATATCTCTCCTAACTCCCCAGGCCACCATTTTCTAATTTTGTGGTATGGTGGTGGAGTAGTTCTTTTCCCAGAATCCACTTTTCAGATCATTCCTCTAGTACCATGACTCTCATTTCAATCTTTTGAGGTTCACAAGCTCAGACTCTTTCATCCTCTCTCGCTCAAAGTGGCAGTTATTTACTAAACCCCTGGCTCACTCACCCAGTTCCTGGATCACTGGCTGCCACACTTCTTGTTCTTAGAAATACTAACTCTCATTTTGTGTGACTTTAACATCCCCATAGAGCCCTATCGCCTTGTCTGCCTCCCAACCTGGGCTTCCATCACAGGTTTGATTAAACATAGTGGAGAGAAAAGTCCTGCATGCAGGACTTTTTTTCTCCTCTATACAAACGTTCACCTGAACGGATCCCATTACAGTCAATGAGATCTGTTGGGTTCTGTTTGCGTCAGTTATGTGCTGAATCCGGCACTTCCGTTATTTTTGTTCTTCAGCTCCTAAGACAGAACAGAAGAATGGAAATAGCTAGTGTACATGTAAAGGCAGCCTTTCTCTCAAACTAGGACAATAGTTATCTATGTATTATAACAATGGGACTTTTTTGCATGCATTTTATGGGATTTTATACTACTGCTCTTGACTATGTTTGTAATTAAGTTGTAATTTACTACATATGTGTGCATACTGATATGGAGTTAAAATGGTGGTACCTGGTCCACTGTGTAGGCCAGACAAAGTGCAATGTACTGTAGCACGAAAACGGACATCACCTGTTGATCCATATCCTATGTGTCAGCTTTAAATAAAGGATAATTGTATCGGATGGTGAGTGCCACAGATTCTTCTTTGCTGTTTTATATTGTGGTTGATCTACCGTAAGAGCATCATCGTGTATCGATATACAGTCCTGTCCATCTGTCACAGGAGTAGTGGCATGAGGATGTTTTGCAGTAGTAGTGGCAGTTCTTCTGTCTTTCATATTTCCATGGGTATCCTTTAGAGGGCCACTATTACTACATATTTTCTTTTTGGCATTTTTATTTTTCTAAAAGTTTTTGGTATTTGTTTTAACGCTATCCGGATATTTTTTTTTCTGTGGCTAATGTAACCAACTTTATATTTATTTACATTTCCTGTTGAGCATGATAATGCGTGATCAGTTGAGAGGATGATGGATGTTTTGGTCAAGTAGTTATTTAGTTTCATGTGAGGGGGGGAATCGGTAACTAACCGCCTGTGTTACCATTTTAGGTAGGTACCTGATGTTCAGTAGGGAATAAACAGGTATCGGTAAGCCTTCATTTAGTTTAATGATAGGTACCTGGGGTTTTAAGGAGGTAGGTAGGCAACATTTGAGGTGGCAAGGTACTAGTAAGGACATAGATGGAGAACTATACCCAATTGGAAATTAGGTAAGTATATAGTGCCCAGTGAAGGGGTGGCTAATGACTTGTATCCAGTTAGGAACGTTTATTGTAGTATGTAGCAGCATTTGCAGATTAGGTTCTTTAGTCTGTATAGTGGTGGTACCATCGGTGATGGATACTCGTCCGTGGTCCCCCAGACATCCAAGAAGCAGCATTCCCAGTTCTTCCAGAAGTAGAGAGTTTATTCACCAAAATGTGCAACGTTTCGCCCTTACATGGTCTTTCTTGCATGAGAAAGACCACGTAAGGTCAAAACATTGCACATTTTAGTGAATAAACTATCTACTTCTTGAAGACCTGGGAGTGCTGCGGTTCATTTCTGCTTCTTGTATCCAGTTAGACCTGAGGTAGTTACCTGGTGTTAGATAATTTTTGTGTTTATAAAGACAACCGTCTGTTCAACTGTCTATACCCACACTCAAGACAGCAAAAAAACACAGGAAAATGTTTTTTTTTACACCCTAGTGACAATCAGATAGATCTCAGGATTCATCGTTACTGGCAGTAAAGCTGGTGTTTACATAGTTACATAATTATCACACGTTGAATAAAGACTCAGGTCCATCAAGTTACAACTTTTTTCAGACCAGTCTTACAATATTAATTGTTAACTCAAGTGTAGCCTTCAATGACGTTTGCTATTATATAAGCTCTGGCTCTTTTATAAATGCTTACATAATATCTACCTTTACTACCTGGCTGACAGCTCTAACTGCAAAGAATCCTTTCCTGTATTGAGGTCTGAATCACCTTTCCTTCACATATAATGGATGTCCCTTGGAATGAATAAAGCCTGTGCAAGTTCTTTGTACTGACCAGACACATACTTCTACATGAAAATGACATCACCCCTATGGTGTCTTTTTTTCCAAGCTGAACAAGCTCAATATTTTAAAGGGAGTCTGTCACCAATATATGACCATATACAGCGCTTACATGGCTCTGTGGTACACCTACACATGAATGTAATGGTACCTTAGTTATTTTCTTTAGACTTGCAGATGCAGAAAAAATGCTGTTTAATTCATATGAAAATGAGCACTCGCAAATGTCCAAGGGTGGTGTTCAGTGTGTAGGAGCTCAGGCTGCTCTGCCTTCTTTCATGGTTACTCCTCCCCAGCCTCTGCCTTTGCACGCCCTCCTTGTATGACACAAGGGAATAGGAGTGCAGGCAAAGGAAGAGGCTGGGGAGGAGTAACCATGAAAGAAGGCAGAGTAGCCTGGGCTCCTACACAATGAACACCACCCCTGGGCACTTGCGGGTGCTCATTTGAATTAAACGGATGTCTCTGAACTCTTTTTAGTGCTCCTATATCCTCTATAGTATATGGAGCTCAAAACTGAATCCCATATTCCCATATGATAGATTTATAAAAGGGTAATATTTGGGATCAAAAGTTTTTATCTATATTTTTATACATCCTAAAATCCTATTTTCTTTTACAGTTGCTGCTCCACCCCCCGCCCCCACTCCATCATCTGATGTCACTGTGGAGGATCTGAGTTTAGCTAGATTCTTGTCTTTTATGATGCTGACCCTGTGTTATCTCGGGTTGCTGAAGTGTGACTACCTAGATGGCGACTTTAAAGTACCTGGATGACAAGACACAGATCTGCACACACAAACATATATACAGGATTCACCAGGTGTCTCTAAAGTTGACCAAACCTGTCAAGTTTCAATTCAGTTCAGGTTTGCCAAATTTTTTAATAAAAGGTTGGTTCAGACCTGAACCATTTGGGTCGAACCAGATTGGCTCCAATTGCCATGGAAATTGGTATATAAGATCCTCTGGTCTCCTAGGACTAGGAATTTGTAGGAAAACATGTTATCTCTTTTCGTTCATTTTTTATTAATTTTTGCTCCCCCCACCCCTCCCTAGGCTCTTAAATGCAATGACATCAACAGTAAATCATGTCTGAGTGACACTGACATACATAGTTATGGGTAAAAGCACGTTTGACGGCGTTAACATACTGCATGTACACCGCACCATCACATGTGTTATGCTTTTTCATGTAACAAAGCTTCCAAAAAATGTTCCTTATCTGGGGCAGATGGTGTTTAAGCACACACTCTGTTATGGAATTTAAAACAAAAACAAAACAGTGGCTTGTTGTGGGAGCAAATGTCCCAAAATTATGCAAAAAGTGACTCGTTACGAATAAGTTCTCCCTTTTAATTGGGAGCAGCAGTAGTGTAATGTGCATGTGGAAAGGCAGAAGCATCATAGCATGGAGCATGCAAGGCAGTAGATCAGCTGTCTATAGGTGGTAGTAGTAGTAGTGGTGGTAATAAAATAGTAGTGGTAGTGGTAGTAGTGGCAGATACGTAGCTTTAATAGTGGTGGCAGAAGGGTATTAGCAGCGAGGAGTAGCAGCTGTGGCAGTGGCAGCAGCAGCCGTATGGTACTTGTTGGCAGGCAGGTAGCAACATGATGAAGGCAGCAGCAGCTTTATGGAACATGTTGGTAGGCAGGAAGCTGCGTTGGTCTGATAACAGCAGTGGCTTGATGGAAGCAGCAGCCTTATGGAACATTTTGATAGGTGGGCAGCAGTAGTGGCATAATGGTGGCAGTGGCATGATGGAGGCAGCAGCCTTGTGGAACATGTTGGTAGGTGGGCACCAGTAGTAGCATGATGGTCGCAGTGGCATGATGGAGGCAGCAGCAGCCATACGGAACATGATGGGACAAGGCCAGAACTATTTATCAGCCTCAGCTGTGTGAAAGTCCTCTCAAATCCAAGCTTGGTTCATTTTGAAAAAAATTGATTTTTTTGGACACTGGCGGATGACAATTTGGTTTGTTTTGGTTTCAGCACGTCCCCTGCGGTAACAAAAAAACCCTCTCCGAGATGACACAGGCTGGGCAATAAATAAGAAAGAGAGTGTGCTATGCCATTTTAGGCCACTGTTCCAGTCTGCCTGCCCAGAAATCTATGGAAGTCAGGGAACAGGGTAAGAAAGACATGTATTGGCCCTGCCCGTAACAGCTTTTCCAGGTGTCCACAGTGGCGTGCACCTAGCTGCACAGAGAGAATCACAACGAGCGATCTGCGCTCTCCACCACGTGAGACTACAAGGCACAACTAAGTGGTACAACAGCGACTGCACAACAAGCAACTTGGCCAGGTCTGGGCTCAGCTTATAGACAAGCTAATTGCCGGTTGAGAAAAGTTTTTTCATGGCCACACATTCCGTTATGGATGTCTCATGATAGAGTGGAGAACAAGGAGGAGAAGTCTTAGTAGGAGAAGAAAACGCTGATGATGATGACAAGAATGTTGTATTGCTTAAGGATGCTGGTTGGCTGCCACAAAAAGGAGGACCAGGAGAAGGAGAAAAGACGTGTTCTGTTGGGAATGCTAGCCAGATCCTGTGATGCCGCCTCATGTGCAGCAATAGAGTTCTGGTACCTATGATTGTGTTTGAACACCCACGGTTTATTTTAATCCTGCAGATCTTGCACAGGGCTGTGGTTTTGTGTGCTGGCCTTATGGAAAAAATGCCATATTCAGAAAAAGACTTTCTCTAGTGGAAAACACAAGTTGTCAACCTACTATGAGATAACCCCTTCCCCCACACCAACACCTGAACTGTCTGGAGATGCCCATACAGATTAGGGACAGATTTCATATTTTCAATCAGAGATTTAAAATGCTACCCTCTGTATTGTGAGATACATGTATATTGCTATATTCCCAACTACTGTACCCCCCCAAAAAAAAATCACTGCCATTTCAAATGCTGGTCGATTCTTGGCATATTTAAAGAAGAAGGACTTCTTCAGTCAGTGCTTGACAGAGATGAGAGATCGCTGAGGTAACTTCCAAGTCAAGATATTCTTTATTTAAGCAATGTGTTTCAGAGGTTAAACACCTCCTTTGTCAGGTCAGTAGTATATAACACCCCGCAGCATGCAGTATATAGTATATGACACCCTCTGTCATCTTCTCCTGATGTAATCTCTGCTGGATGCTGGCAGGAGAAAGGACCTCTGAATAAGTCATCGCCATTTGAGCAGTAACATCCATATTTTACTTGTCACATGGCGATGATGTCATCACTGGTTATTTTCTCCTACGGGCATCCAGCATTCAAAATTTAAACTCAAATGAGGCAGCAGTGAATAGGAGCAGACATCCTGGACTCTGACACTCCTATTCTTCACCCTACCTCTCTGACACTCCACCCTCAGGAAGTGAGGGACGCTCTACTTCCTTGTTATGGCCATTTTGGGCAGCAATGGGCCTACAGGGGACCTTGGGTAAAGGGCTACTGCCCTAACCCCCCCTTCCACCTCTATTATAATTCGCTATGGCGTTCAGATGAGCCGAACATGTATATGCATGGCCAATGAATGTGTATGTCTTTACATGTTAGAACATTTGAAAAGGTTCATTTTGGTTGTAGGGCTATACTCTTATGATTTTGTTCTCTGAAGAGATAAGATTTATTTTTTCACTATCACTATGTTTGCTAAAGGTAGTCATACAATTTAAAGGGTCTGTATTATCACAGGCAATTCCTTTAATGTGAGAGGTCACCTGGCAAAAATAAATACTATTCCACCGAGATAGGTTTCCATTGGTTGGTCATTTCTCCCCTGTGGCTCTTACAGGAGAAATGGGGACATGTATTACACTGTACCATTCTATTCAGTGGCCATCCATGTAATGTATGGATGGACTAGCTCCACCCAAATGAGTAACCCTGCTTTGGCTTGTAGAGTGGGGTCCAAAATGAGGGATGTCCCATAAGCCTAAATGGGGTTGGGAAATATGGAAAGAGATTATAGAGATGAGACAAACTTCATAGTTTTTTTGTGTTGTTATTTCATCAAAATGACCTTTATCAAAGACACCATCACAAGATGCAATGATTTAGATTCCTTGCTTTCATTTATTGGTAATAATATAAAATTTCAAGAGAATTTCACATTTCACAGTGCAATTAGTCATCCTTGGCAATGTCCCTGCTACATCAGAACTGAACTGGTAATGTATCTAATAGTCTTGGATTATTGACCCTTATACCTGTTGAGTCAGTCATTTCAGGAAAAGGTTTTGACCCCAGGATCAAGGACCCATATACTGAGGATCCGTCTGTCAAGATTTGGCAAAACACCTTCAAACAGAACAAAGGTCATCAAACAACCTCAGATAAAGCGATAACATTAACAGCTGTACATCTTTAGGGTACATTCACACGACAGTTAAAAAAAAAAAAGTCAGTTAAAAACAAGTAGACTGCCAGATTTTCATGGCCCTTCACCATCAAGGTGTGCATCCATTTTTTGTCCGTCTATCTGTTTTTACTGTACTTTTTGAATCTGTTTGTAACATAAAAAAGGATGAAATTTATTGGCCTTTTTTTTACCCCAACCCCTGCAGTGCCTTCAGTACATATTTTGCCTCCCCCCACAGTGCCCCTAGGACATATAATGACCCCTATAGTGCCCCCATAACATATAGCAGCCCCCATAATGCCCCAGGACAAATAATGCTCCTACGTAGTGCACCCATTTTAAACAGTGCCTCCAACAATGCCCTTTGTAATGCCACCCAAGACCACTCAATATGAATAATGCTACGCTTTTGCGCCTCCCCCCATTCCAGCTAGTGCCCACACTTAAAACAAACAAAAAAAACCTTACCATAGACACCCTGCAACACTCGCTCTGCACTGGAGGCAGCAGGATCAGACGCCCCCAGTGTGATCATTTGATATCACAACGCTGGGAGCGTTGCCTTTTTAAAAATTTTTTTTACTCAAAGGTCCTTAATGTACCTGTTTTTAATGGCTGTAAGATGGGTACACTTCTGTCTAAACGGCTGTTAAAAATGGGCCCATCGATTTCAAAGGGGGTCTGTCTGTCAAAACAGCAAAAGGAAGGACGACCTATTTTTTGACGAGCACTATTCAGTGGCAGTTAAAAAAACATATGTGAATAGCCCCATAGGCTGCAACCGTTCTGAAAAAGGTACTGTAATGATGCATGAATGCATACTTAGAGAAAATGCATGTTAAACTTATAATACACATATAGCATGGGTAGCTATTTGCATGTGGCTGTGGTGTTTTTTTTATCGCGGTCTGAAAACTTTTGCAAGCTTTTTAGAAGCTATAGAAACAATAGACCGTCCTTTAATGCCTTGCTTAGCCTTCTAGTTTTATCACAATGTTCTTGTTCCGCCATGCTACCAGTTGTGCTAGGAAATGACGTAGACCTCCAGAAGGCTGGCGACCGAATGCATCCTGTAGAAGATCCCAAACGGAAGGCCAATGTTTACTATAGCGGTCCACATGGCATCTCCATAGAAACCCATCTCCAGCTTATTGTCAAACTCTGGACGAGCACCGAAGGCAGGCATGATCCAGAACTGGGAAAATAGGACACAGTATTGTTAGATACAATTTATGTACCAAGGAGAACCATGGGTGGCCATAAAATGTAGAAATTTACAATATATTTCATCATTTATAGTATCGTTTCAGCATGGAATAGATATTTTTATTACATGATATCTTGGTAAATCAATTTTTTGGGGATAGCCATGTAAATTAAAGCGACTATTCAGTTATGAGCTCCAAAAAAAGAAAATACTCATCTGCCACCAACACTCCAGTTCCAGCGACTGGCCCCTTTGTCTTTCGACCTCCAGTCCCTACTAGACTGGAAGTGTGAACTGGCCTCAGCAGTTGCATCAGTCACATGCTATGCTTGTACATATTGCTGCCATTGAATGGCTGATAGTGGTGACCTGCTCAATGGTAATGTGTTCCGGTATGGCAGCTGATTGATGCAACTGATGAGGCCACTGATTGACCAGCAGCAATGATGTACATTAGATGGCATGTCACATTTCTGCTGACTGAAACCAATGGAGATGTGAGTTCGGTGTTAGAACCAGAACCCTGGTGACAGGTAAGTTTGTTTTTTTTTAAATTAATTTCCTGACCCTTCCTGGCAATATCAAAGGTCGTTCCTAGTTTTAGAGAACCCAATTAAGTTACAAAGCTGTTGGGTAAGACCTAGCACAGCTCTTGTATTACATGTCAAAGTTAGGAATGAGCAATTTTTTTTTTTCTGATTCAAAAATTCTGAATGGTTGACCGAGTGCTATTGGGGTAACAGTTTATTTTCTATTGATATTGAATTTTTACTTTTTGCTCTTCATTTTTCCACTTTTACTAGAGCTGCTGTAGAAGCCCCAGTGCTGGGGAAAAGAACTTTGTGCTGTGACTAGGGATGAGTGAACTCCAAGTTTTGAAGTTCGGGTTCGGATATGTCCTGAATTGCATTATGGACTCCATTACCACGGACCATAACGCAATAAAGAGCAAAAAGTAAAAATTCAATATCAATAGAAAAAAAACTGTTACCCCAATAGCACTCGGTCAACCATTCTGAATTTTTAAATCAGACCCATCCCCCTAAGTTCAATGGTGGGCATTAATCTGTTCTAGGACTAGTGTAAATTCAAAAATTAAATAGTTTTTAACAAATTAGGTAAATATTGCTGCATTAATAAATATAATTATCACCTAATATATGCTAGTGACAGATTATGGTTTGTCAGTGTTTTGCAAGACTGTCTATAAGAAGCAATTGATCTATCATCTACCCATCTACATAGCTCTTTGACGGTACTGGATGTCACAATTCCAGCTGGTGTAGGGACTAGAAGTCTTATAGTGAATGCTTCCTGGGGGAAAAAAGAATGCAAATGAGTTCTCCTCCAGAAGGAAGAAAACTGGCTCTGTAGTGCCACCTTACAATGTAGCTAACTACAGGTGATGCTAGAGACTGTATTCTTCTTTCTGGGGGAAAGGTAATTTTCTCCCATCTATGGAATTATGCTCCTAAGTCTTATATAGGTCAGTTTGGTCTGTGTCTGCAATTGCATAGACCCAGTGAATGTTGTGATTTATTGCCTGAGCACCCATATGTTAAAGCATTCTCTTTTGACTTGTGCACTGTGAATCCCTGGTGTGCAATTACCTGGGTGATGGGCTGGTCTTGCCCTGTTTAGAGAGTTCCTAGTAAGCAGGCCTAGACGAAGGATGTGTCAGTATGAGATACTGAAGCTTAGGCCTAGTCCAGGAATACTTTATTCCTCAGACTGAAAGACTGCTAGAGAAAAGCAACTAAACTAAAAGACCATGCCTGAGAGAAAGAAAGCCTGAAATTTATACAGAAAGTTTTGTACTATCAAGGCCGTGCAGGTTAGAGACAGTAAGGTAATGCTCGTTTATGGCAAAGGACTGTACTGCTTGTGGTCTGGGTATATTGCCACCACATTTTAAGAGGGACTAGCCCCCTGATCTAAGATCTGCACCCCGTGGGCTCGGAATTTCAGAAAGTGCTAATGAGAATGTAATTGCACTCCTGTGGTTATTTAGGAAGATTGCAAGGTGTTTCTACAGAGATAGAGACACTGTCTGCCCTGATCATGGTGTTTCCCTGAATACAATTTTACCTGATCCCTCTTCAGGATCCACAGGATCCACATCCTCTATACATGATGTGGGTACTGCATGTCATCCCTTAGTGCTCTGCACTGGTGTTTCTTGACCTGCATGGGCCAGCAGTCACTTGAATAGAGACTACTCCAAGAGATAGTGGCCTGGTGGTCTCCCCTGCAGTAAAGTCCAGATCCCTCTAGAGGGGATAAAGGATGAAGATTTAGAGGGGACACTTAGATAACACTCTTAGGAATAGCTCCCAGTCAAACCTGTTCAAGTGACACAGCCGATCCACATCCTCTATACATCCTGCGTATGCTATATGTCATAGATTTACTACCACATCATTAGCTGGTGAACAAAAATAAACCAAAAAGCATAAGGACATTATCATCCATTGGAGATGAAACTTACAATGATGTTGGAGACGAGGAGGAATAAAGAGATCTCCTTCAGGGCCTTCCTTCGCAAGTCTGCTCGAGCATTCTTCATAATGGAGTATGCCAACCCCATTGCAGTTTGAATTCAACTCGTGTCCATTTTCAGCTTCCAAGTGATTTCTCTGTACATTTGCAACTGCTTGATTGATGTAAACTTCGTGTCTCTCATTATAGGCTACAGAACTGCGATGGCCTGAGTGTCCACTACCGAATGGTTCTCTATGCAGTCCTTCTATGATAAAAAGGTTCTGCAGGGTGTGCTGCAAAATCATGAGCAGTGAATATACCAAATTCAAGTGATCAATGAGGCCACCAGGAGACTTGGCTATAATGGCTATTATTGAGAAATAGGCGATGCAGTATTTGCCCAGGGCAGCTATAATCAGCAGACCAACATCAAGGTTCTTGTAGGGTTCTTGTGATTGTCGGTGCCCCTCTTGTCAAATCTGAAGATGATGGTTCCAGCAAGTGAGCTAATACACATAAGGCTGAGAGCTACGATATTGAAGATGTAAAACATTTCAAGCGCTTGCGGCCTAGATTCATCCGATGAAACATCAATCTCATAGATAATGAAGACTCCTAGGCCGGCCACAAGGACCGCACTCCCACAGATAAGTCCCACAAAAAGTCTATGTGGACAGAGGGAGTGATGTGTGTGGTGAGAATGCTGGCTCATTACACGGCCCACATTCTTCCACATCACGTAAGACATGGTTGAAGCAAAGAGACTATATTCAATATTAAAGGGGTACAGGTAATAATATCCTGTCTCGAAGGTTTTGCAAACCAGATTATTACAAGCACAGTCGTCGGATCCTCCACCAGCTGAAACAAAACAGATGTCTACATTAGCACATTTTAAAATGGATAAAATAAACATTCAGTGGCCTAAATATCAGTCCACAGCAACTATGGAGCTGTCTACAAACCATGGGTCTGCACAATGCATTTTTCTCACTTCCATCACTAAAATGACTATTGTCCACAATATGGACAAGAACAAGAAATGATCTATAATCTGTGGAACGGACATATAGATGTGAACAGCACATGGATGACATTTGTGTGCTGTCCGTTCTTTTGCTGGGTCCATGTGCAATTTGCAAAATATGGTCATGTGCATGAGGCTTTAGAATATAGCAAACTGTAGTCTATGTAACGTTGGTGGTCAATGCCTGCAGGTATCTCCCTGCTCCTTCTCAGCGGGCATGGGTGCCGGAGGACTGTTAGCTCTGTCTGCCCCATGCTAGGCCTCTGCAGCCTCTCTGATTCCCATCCACAGTTCCCATGGCCCATATCTCTCCCCAGCCTATGACTAGCCTTCTGTTTAGGTGCTTTTCCCTATGGGAAGATGGCTGAGCAAAAAGGTTTCTAGCTTGTCTATTCCATGCAAAGGTGTGTTTAGTTTTATCTGGCCTTCTGTGCCTTACCTCTGCTTGTTGAACCTGCTCTGATCTCTGTCTATTTATTGTATTGACAATGTGCTGCCTTTCCCGACATTTGGCCTGTTTACCGAATTGAACACATTTTTCCTGCCCTGACCTATGTTTGTTCACCGACTATGATTCTGCTTGCCTACTTTGGTGCCAAGCACCAGTGTCTTTCGAACTGCCTGGGTCAAACAGTCTGGTGGTTCCCCTGTGGGGAAGACCTGATCCCTGTATAGGGGTGAAAGGGTAAAAACCAGGGAGGGGGCACTTAAATAATGTTTAAGTAGTAGACCTAAGTCAAATTCGTTCAATGACATAGTGAGTCCACATCCACTATTCTACATCTGCTGATGTGCTCGCCTGACAATGGTGCAAAATTAGTCATTCTAGGCAGCTCTGTACCTAACCATTGGAAAGCTTCTGCCGCTAAAGATTCCAGTATTAAAATATTAAAACTATATTAGGAGATTTTATTTCTGCAATTCCAATACCTAATATAATAATTTTGCAGACGATAGGAGCTAGAGGCAAAAAAGAAAGTGGAGCTATTCCAGCCATTCAATTTCCAATCTATATAGGGGGTCATTTACCAACTGATGTACGCCAATTTTCTGGCACATATTTGTTGCAGATTGCAGGGCAAAGGTTACTACTCCTTTAGGTGTAGAAAATGGTCTAAATTGAATCCACAAAAAAGAAAAAAATGAGAATTGATTAACAGATATCTCAGGTGGCCCCAAGATATATGATAAAAAGGGGGGCGCCAAAGGGGTGGATAGAAGAAACCTCAGTGCCTAACGGTCAAAATTAGTTACAATTGAAAGCAATAGAGATGTATATAAGGCTGCACAATTGGTCTTAGTGTAAAGAAGACTTCACACTATATAATAGGTGTAGTAAGGCAGTGGGATAAACCACAACTAAGAGAGGAAAAAGAAAGACCATAAATAGGCGCCAAAGGAGTTACATATAAATTACTTAAAGTTGGAAAATATCACACTTGTAATTAGTTATTATACAGAAGTGATAATAAATTTCTAAAAATTGGAAGACCCACAATTAGTTGATGTACAGATAATTATGTGAATAAATAATAGTGGTCATACCAGTCAGCCTTAAAAAATATTAAGCATAATAAATAGCGTAATAGACAACGAAATATAATATTAATTAATTAATATTAATATATTTTTTTAGAAATTTATTATCACTTCTGTATAATAAATAATTACAAGTGTGGTATTTTCCAACTTTAAGTAATTTATATGTAACTCCTTTGGCGCCTATTTATAGTCTTTCTTTTCCCTCTCTTGGTTGTGGTTTATCCCACTGCCTTATTACACCTAAATTTAATCCAGCAGGGAAGCTGTCTTACATTTAGACCGGCGGTGGATGCGCCAAAGTTATGTAGAGGCCGGCACCTCTTCATAACTTCAGCAGTTCCACTGCCAGTGCACAGTGATATTAAAACCGGCGTCTAAAATGCTGGTCTTAATTGAAAGCCAAGGGAAAGACAAAACCGCATAGTGTGACCGCACATCAGAGTAAAACACTGTTTATCGAAAGCACACTAAACGGACCTTAAAAATTGTATATGTGTATATACAATGGGAAAAATCCACATAGGACACACATTTGAACCGTCACAATCAATATATATATATATATATATATATATATATATATATATATATTATATATATATATAAAATACTATTATAAAACACGTATCAAAGATAATTCAAGAGTAGAAAATCTAACATCAAAGATATATATATATAAATGCACTGGTATACTGGATACTCATCTAATAAAGTGCTGGTACGGCATTTTGTCTGGGTAAATCGCCCCACGCATATCGCCGGTCTGGCCTTGCTTCCTCAGGAGTCCTTCCGTGTCCGTGTAGTGTGCTTTCAATAAACAGTGTTTTACTCAGATGTGCGGTCACACCATGCGGTTTTGTCTTTCTCTTGGCTTTCAATTATGACTTGTTCAAAGCATGACCTGCACTCCATTTGATTATAAATAGGTGTGTCCCCTTTTTCTTTGTATTT
This sequence comes from Rhinella marina, assembly GCA_900303285.1. Classification (NCBI taxonomy): domain Eukaryota; kingdom Metazoa; phylum Chordata; class Amphibia; order Anura; family Bufonidae; genus Rhinella; species Rhinella marina. The sequence goes on from ONZH01000479.1 coordinate 588,787, forward strand.
GTAAAATGTTGGTCTTAGTAAATGACCCCCATAGTTCTCAATTTGTCATCAATATAATACACCATTCTGTTAATACTGGTATGTGTTACCTCTGGACATCCTGTGACCACCAGATGAGCTGTTAACACTAGGCGTTTGGTGAAGAGATTCATCTGTGACCGCAGCCATCCAGATGGCTAGATTGGTGCTGAGAGTTAACATGAGACCGCACCTATAACACAGGGACATAACCGCTGAGTGCTGAAGCTACTTTGAACTTACTGTAATTTCTCCCACTAAAATTCCTATAGGTTATTAGTATAGACTGGCATGACCTGAAGATTATTCTCCAAGATTTTTCATAAGTTCTTACCTGGTAAGGTTCATGTGACTCTGAACACAGTCCCTGCAGGACACCCAGAGGAAATATGTCTGTATGGGAAGATCAGACAATCACAATCACTAATACTAAAGAGGATCAAATAAAATTTTCCGCAATAAAATCTGAAGTTTTATTGATATCTCAGGCTTACACATAACTGCTGGGTCACTATTGGCCAAGAAAGGGTTTGTTAGGGACAGTGTCACAAATCTTACCTGCAACACCACAAACGCGAATTGAAAGACCGGATAAATGATTTGGATGGGGGATCCACAATTAGCCAGACCGGCTGCTTTTCCAATCTTCAGCACATCAAGAACCAGTGTGCAAAGACCAAAAACTGCCAGCCCAACTGCAGAGAATAATGCAACAGAAAGAAGTTAGGCTAGGTTCACATCGCCATTTTGTTTTTCGTTCTTCTGATCCTGCATTCTGTATTTTAACCATCCGTTATGCACATTTTGCATCCGTTTTGCAGCCATTTCTGTCTGAGATACGTTATTTTAGATGGAAAAATAGTCTACACGCAGTATTGTTTTTTTCATCCAAACTGACGTATCTCAGACGGAAATGGCTAAAACAGATGCAAAATGTTCATAACTGAGCATAATGGATACTTAAATACAGAATCGTTTTTTTAGTTTATTTTTCTGTTCTTCTGACCGCACCGTGTTTTGCTGTCTGCAAATTGCGGATCTGCAAAGCACGGATGCCTCCCATGTGCGTTCCGCAATTTGTGGAACAGAACGGTTGGCCCATTATAGAAATGCATATTCTTGTCCGCAAAACAGACAAGAATAGGACATGTTCTTTTTTGAGGGCCACGGAATGGAGCAATGGATGCGGACAGCACACGGAGGTTGCTTCCTCAAAGTCAAAGTGGTAGGGGAATTAAAAAGTTCTGGACTGAACAGGCTGGCCATGTGTCCAGGACCCATTGGTGAAAGTAGTGAACGTACTACAGTGCAAAGGAGAAGGGCTGTGTGGGGGACGGGTGCCCATTGTATGCCTGTACACTAGGATACATCTGAGAGGTATGGACTTGAAGTCCTCCAGACATATACTTCCAGGGTTGCCAACCAGAATTTTTCTTTTTTCTGGACAACTTATCCCAAAATCACGGACAGCCAAGGCCATAACTACCATAGCGGCAGACCATGCAACTGCTATGGGGCCCAGGGCAAGAGTGGGCTCAGTCTTAGTTGGGATCATCTCTTCTACTGGATGTGAAAACTTGGTCAAGACTGTATCCTCTAAAGGAACAACTTTTAGCAAATGAGGCAGTGGAAAAATGGCCCAAGGAAAGAAACCCTTCTGTCCTGTGTGGGGGCCTGGTTTGATCCTTGATATGGGGCCCTTACTTCTCTATGTACGTCACTGTGGACAGCCAACATTTTTTTAGACAAATTGGAAAACAATAATGAATTATAAAGATTATAAGTAATACATGTCTATAGCTCAACATACTGATAAGAACTCATTACCAGCATTTACTGTGAGCTGTAAAATGATTATAATCACTACCAAAATAATCTAGTCAAATACCACCAGCCTTAAAAAATTCACTGACACATCTATTTTTTTCACGGGTAAAAAGTCACCTATTTTTACGAACTGTCCAGAAATTTCTGGACGGTTGGCAACCCTGTACACTTCTGATGGAAGGCTAAAAATGTGATGTGAACAGGACCTTATATCCATGTATAAATCTCTGATCTATTTATCTCATCGGACAACTTATTAATGGGATTTCAGCAATTGGTATTTATCATGTAGAGAAAGTTAATACGCCACTTTCTAATGTATTGTGATTGTCCAAATTGCTTCGTTTGCTGGCTGGATCCGTTTTTCCATGGAATTATACATTTCTCATTTCCATGACCACCCTGTAATCCAGCAGTAGTGGTTGTGCTTGCACATTATCGGATAAAGTGCCAGCCTATGTGCACTCCTATGGTCCCAGCCGCCAGAGAGGTTGGCGCCTTTTCCTATGGTGTGCAAACACGACTATCGCTGCTGGCTTGCAGGATGGTCATAACCATGGAAATGATCAGTGTATCATGTGATGGAAAAATGGATCAAGCCAGCAAAGGAGGCAATATGGACAATCACAATACATTAGTATTAAGTGCCTTGTAAGAGCTTTCTGATCAATGCCATTTGCTGAAGTGAGACAACCCCTTTAAATCCAGAGAATTTTAATGGTGGTTTTCCTAGGGAATTTTGCATACCTTGCTTCATATACTTGTACCCCAGGTTCTCCATCATTCTTACCCACCAAGATCAACCCCTCCTGTACTGATAAATATACCTGTTCTTACCTCTCAACCAGATGGGTCCAGCATGGGAGTCCTCTAGGCTTGGGTGATGGTCCTTTTTGTCCTTTTTTGATGTCCACAGCAGGTAGACCACCATCCAGCAACCTGTGAGGCCCATAAGAGTGCACAGAAGAGAGAGTACTTCCCGCTGAACCAGTGCCACATCATTGAAAGCAGCACTGCTAATAAGTACAATGGCTAACAGCAGTATATTTAACCCCAGAAGCCCGGAGAGCAAGCGACCACCTTTCTTCCACAACACAGGAGGTTCAACAGCTACCAAGGAATGCTGGTCAATACTTATCTTCTCAAACTTGGTGTCCGTTTCCATACAAGACACAGTTGTAGGAGAAATGGTGTCGACAGTTAAGTCACCCATAGTCAAGTCCTGAAAAAAAAAACAATTTTGCCAGCTACTTTTCTTTCTTCATATTTTTCATGCTCTTAACATCCAAGGCTTTTTCGCTTCTTATCAACGCTTGCATAACTCAGTTTGCATACTTGTAGGCACATGATGGAAGGCAATAATCTATATGACCGTGAAGCATCTATATCTCATATATCTTGCAACTGATAATTGGAGACAGATAACAGATATATGCCACACCATAGGTAGACGTCAAATGTAGGATATGGTGAGTGTGTAGAATTCTAGATGTAGCATGAGAATTGAATGGAAGGTTGTTCCAAGTAAGTAGCAGTAGAAATGTATAGAGCTCGGGGTGTGTATAAGTCCTGGGAGAGGACTGAGCCTCAGAGGGAAAGTAAGAGTTCTTTGTGTCATTGTTGGGATAAGATATGGATTATTAGGTTTGGTTTTTCGCAGCTTATGTGTCATCGGATAGATTGCCCAATGCTGGAGGTTTTTTTTTTATCACCGTCTCAGGCCACAGGGAGCCACCAGGCACTGACATCTCTATATACTTTTACTGAATTTTCTAGGAACCAAATTCTTACATTTTGTATGCACAAAGTAATATTGGCAAAGGCTCCTATAGTCTATTGCTAATCTTAAAAATCGAAATTGGTTACATTAATACCAAAATTTTCATCCAATAATCTTAAGTCTTCATCATAAAATATTTCTTACCAGTTGTCTCTCTCCTTGATTTCCGCTTCCAGAGCTAGAATTGATTCTGTAATCCCGATGCTTCAGTTTCAGGATAGATTATGATGATCTTCAGGGTCTTGGTTCCATATGGGGATTTTAGAATTATTCTGGTTGGAATTGTGAGAACTTCTCCAGGTTAAGGTATGTATTGTCTTATTTTTTTAAAACTCACCTTCAGGTCTTGGACTCTTTTTGTGATTTGAGATTTGGATTTATCTGTAAGTAGACCCCCGGCCCTACGTATGATCTTCTACCTTACGTTATAAGGAACCTGCTCATGACTTTCTGCTAGATTCTCTATTTATATACCATGGGCTTTTTATGTTTGGGTCCTTTAATATGGGGATGTGCTTCCTCTTTTTCCAGATTATATTGTGTTTCTATGACTGATTTACACACTGGGATAATAAGACATTATAAACTCTTCATTCTGATCCCATGTGACTTGTGATTTAGAGCCTCTAATATACACGGGTCACACATCATATCCTACGGTATTTGGATGTAAGAAAACTAACTTTTCCTTTCTCACAGTGGGCCAATTTCTGATCATCATGCTTTCTAAAACCTATAACATCACTATATTTCATTTCATGAGTCTCATGACACATACAGTATATAGTGTAAGAAGACTTAAAGGGAATGTAATTGTTCAAATTACGTATTTTAAATAATTTTTGATGCTGTTATTTTTAATTTGCCATGTCAATATCTTAATTTAACCCCTTCACGACATGTTGGGTCTTTAAAGATGGGGCCTACTCCAGAGCAAAGCAAACGCCATAGCTAGAGGGTGCTCGCTGTTTATTTCAGCAGACACCCATGGCTAATGTCTGAGTGGCAGTAATGCCAATAGCAAACATTTAACTTCTTATCTGAGAAGCCAGAAACCCCAAAGCTCTAGCTTCACAGGCCGGAATGCATCCCCCAGCAGAGATCGGGGAAGGCATTCCACTGCAGAAATTACTTCTATATTACAATTCAGGCCAGCAGGCGGCAGCACTGAATTGTAACAAAGTTATTTTTGTATAGGATAATGGAGAAAATTTCTTTAGCCTATACAAATTGCAATCTGATGATTGCATGTTGTGGACCACTTGGGGATCTAATAAAAAGTAAAAAAAAAATTTAAAATATAAAAAAATAAATATTAAAAAAATTTAAATACTTAAACAATGAGCGAACCCGAACTGTGCAGCTCGGGTTTGTACCGAACTTTGTGAGCTCAGGTACCCGGACCCAAACTCAGACTTTTTCACTAAAGGTTGGGTTCGGCGTTCGGGTTATAACGGAAAATAATAGCATTCTTAAGACAGAATGCTAAATAAAATGGCTATTCAGGGGTTAAAAACAATAAAAAAAACTCACCTCATCCACTTGATCGCGCCGCCGGTATTCTCTTCTTTCTGCAGCTGTTGGCCATTGTACTTATTAGCAGTGCTGTTTTCAATGATATGTCACTGGTTCAACGGGAAGTACTCTCTCTTCTGTGCAGAAGATAGAAGAGGATAGAATGACCTTCTATCTTTATTCAGCAGGACCTGCAATGACATCACCGCGCTTACCACGTGGTGAGCGCAGTGACTCATCGCAGGTCCTGCAGAAAGAAGAAAGAAGAGGATACCGGCTGCCCGATCAAGTGGATGACGTGAGGTTTTTTAAAGTTATTTTTAACCCCTGAATGTCCATTTTATTTTGCATTCTGTCTTAAGAATGCTATTAGTTTCCGTTATTGACTTTAATGGGGTCCGGGTTTGGGGTGAAATTCGGGTCAGGTTGACCTGAAGTTCGGCCGAACCCAGTGAACCTAAACTTCCATGGGTTTGCTCATCCCTAATCACCTCGTGTGAAAACGCCCGTACTATTAAAATATTTTTAAAAATCCCATACGATGAATGGCGTAATGGACAAAAAAAAAAAGATCAAAACGTCATACACACACCAAAATGGTATTATAAAAAACTACAGATCATTCCCCAAAAAATGATCCATCATTCATTTCCATAGACCGAACTATAAAAAAGTTATGGATCAATCCGATAGTAGCTACAGCACTCGTCTTTATGGCTTTTGTTGGTTGCACGTCAATGGTTGACCTTTCTCCACCCAAGGATTCGTTTTCCAATATAGCACAATTATAGGCAGCACACAATGTGAATTTCAAATATGCTTGCTTATTAATTCATTTCATTGAGCAATAGCCATCAGAGTAGCAACGTTTCGGGCCCTTCTAGTGGGGAGCCCTTTCTCAAGCAAGTCTGATGCGCTTGTCTGTGTGCTGTCTATAATTGTGCTATATAAAAAAGTTATGGGAGTCAGAATATGGTGATGAAAAGTTAGACTTTTAAAAAAAAAAATTTCAAAATTAAGCCGTTAGAAAGTCCAACTTCCTCTGCAAACAACAAGCCCTCATATGGCTATGTGAACGGAAAAATAAAAAAGTTATGGCTCCAGAAAAATGGAAAATCGTGCGCCAGGAAGGGATTAAACAAAAATCATAAAATCCAGCAATTTTTGCACTGGATACTAAGCTTAATAATAGTTGCAACTTCTTCTTCAGATCACTTTACTGCAGTTACCTGCTTATCTGTCATTCTAATCCTGCCTGTAATGATATCACCTCTGTGTATAGATAAGACAGGACCCACCATTCAAAGGTGATTGTCAAAGCTTATCTATTCCTTCAATGTACAATGACCTCTGCACAGGTTACGTGCCTAGAAACCTCTCCCATAGAACTCAGTGAGGTCAGCTTCAGACCATTGTGTCCATGGACCATGGAGCTGCTGTAAAGCAATTTACTTAATGCTTTCTAAATGCTGTTAAGAACACCTCAGGCAAGATGGCCGCCCCATATTCATGTTCAGAAAATAGAATAAATAATTCTGTAATCAGAAAATAAAAACAGATTAGACAAAAAGGAGATGTGTTGCTAGACAACTTTATACATGTGCTATTGCTGACCCAGAGAATGAAGGTAAAGAGCCCAGTAAAATCGAAACACATAAAACTATGGCGGAATTGCATTTTTTTAAAATCCCACTCCATTTACAACTTTTCTCCAGTTTTTCATGACATCATATGCAATATTAAATGGAGCCAGACTTCATACAGTTATGTAAGCGGAAAAATAAAAAAGTTATGGCTCCAGGAAGGCAGGGAAAATTGCAAGGTCTTGAAGGGGTTAAAGAGCTTGAAATGGATTGGATACAGTCCTAGGAGACCACAGAGTGGCATAATACACCTTTCAAGGCAGTTGTGAAACTTTCAATTTGGGTTGAATCTACTTGCACCAAAACCAATCCAATGACCGCTTCTAGGCCAATCAAAACCCATTAGACATTATTAATGTTTGATTCCAAGCATAATTTCCTCTGGTGGGCCCAAGGAACTCCCGTCAGACACTGGTTGTCTTCACTGGGATTAATAAAAATGTTACCCCCATGGTTATCACATTTAAGAGGACCTTTCACCTCTCCTGACATGTCTGTTTTAATAGCTTCACGTATTCCCCATGTAATAACAATTCTGGAGCATCTACTCTTATGTCTCTATGTTGTGCCATTCCTTTATTATTTCTACTAGAAGTTATGAATGAATTGCTAGCAGTCTGCAGTAAGGGTACAGAGAGGTGGTAACCAGTTGGGGATGTGTACCTGCACAGTCTGACAATGGCAGCACAGATTGGATAGAGTCAGTCTGTGCAGGTACACACCCCCAACTGGTTACCTCCTCTCTGTACCTTTACTGCAGACTGCTGGCAATTCATTCATAACTTCTAGTAGAAATAATAGAGGAATGGTACAACACAGAGACATAAGAATAGATGTTCCAGAATTGTTATTACAGCGGAATGCAAGAAGCTATTAAAACAGACATATCAGGAGTGGTGAAAGGTCCTCTTTAAATGATATATCTCTAGTTCTGAGAACCTCTAGAAATATTTACATACATATATGTGAATGATATTAACCCCCTAATGCTCACCCTGTTTTGGGCCTTACTGACAAAGTATTTTTCTTCACTTTTTATCAGCACCTTGCAAGAGCTACAACTTTTTTATTTTTTCGTCTATATAGCTGTATGAGGGCTTGTTTTTGCAGGACCATTTATGGTGCCATTTTAGGGTACACATTTTAGGGTACACATAACTTTCTGATTAACTTTTCTTAACTCTTTCTGGAAAGGAAGATAGGAAAAACAGCAATACTGCTACTGAGTTTTAAGTTATAAATTTTGTCGCATTCATTTTTCAGCATAAATAACATGATATCCATCTATCCTGGGTTAATACGCTTACAATTATTTCAAATACACATCCTTTTTTTATCGTTTTACTACTTTTTTGCAATAAAACCCTTTTTTTAAAAAAAGAAAATCTTTTTGCATTGCTGCATCCCCAGCATCCTATAACTTTTTTATTTTTCTTTCTATGGAGTTGTGTGAGGGCTTAATTTTTGCGGGACAACTTCTAGTTTTCATCATTATCATTTTGGGGTAAATAGCACTTTTTGATCGCATGGTATTACTGTAGATGCGACTAAGAATAAATGAGCAATTCTGGCATCTTTGTTCTTTTTTTAAGGCATTCACCATAGGGGATAATTTACATCATATTTGTGTAGTGTGAGTCTTTATGGATGCAGCAATACCAAACATGTGGGGGAGATTTTATTTTTGCAATATTGTTCATTGAAAAGCATTTTTCAATGTTAAAAAAGTGTATATTTTTATTGGAATTTTTTTTATTTAATACATTTTTTACACTTTTTTTTTAAATCAATTAATAGCCCCACAAGGGGACTATAACAGGCAGTCTTTTGTTTGCTTTGAAAATACAATGCACTATCCATATAGTGCATTGCATTTTAATGTCCGCGCTATACTAACATTGACCAGCAGGCCGCGCCTCTCTAATGCATCTCTATGGCATGTAAGGGGATAAACAGTCCGGATTGGCACTCCTGTTGTTAGAGATTGTGGAGTGCCAATGTGTATATCGGCAGGCTGGGGCCAGGTATAGGCCCCAAGCCTGCCTTTACAGCGCTCCAGCACACTGCACCTCTCTAGCACCACGGGAGACCCGTGCTGAGTTTAGACCAGGCGGCCGTGAAAAGGCAGCAGGCTACAGCCTAAAGTGACAGCCATAAAAAGGCTTATTGGTTGTCACTAAGGGATTAACAGCTTTTTATAGTTGGCTTACGTAAACTTTGACATTCAGGATCAGCATTCCTTCAAAGGGGTTCTCTAGGATTTTGATATTCATGGGCTTTCCTCAGAATATAAGTAGAGATGAGCAAAGTTTTCAAACTTTTTCCAAAAAATTTGATTCGATCCGAATTAATTTGTTACAAAGCGAGTTATAAATCAGCTACTTCCCGGCCTGCAGGGAGAGCGCACAGTGGGGAAAAAAAGTATTTAGTCAGCTATCAATTGTGCAAGTTCTCCCATTTAAAAACATGAGAGTGGGCTGTAATTGACATCATAGGTAGACCTGAACTATGAGAGACAAAATGAGAACACAAATCCAGAAAATCACATTGTCTGATTTTTAAAGAATTTATTTGCAAATTATGGTGGAAAATAAGTATTTGGTCAATAACAAAAGTTTATCTCAATACTTTGTTATGTATTCTTTGTTGGCAATGACAGAGGTCAAACGTGTTCTGTAAGTCTTCACAAGGTTGGCACACACTGTTGCTGGTATGTTGGCCCATTCCTCCATGCAGATCTCCTCTAGGGCAGTGATGTTTTGGGGCTGTCGCTGGGCAACACGGACTTTCAACTCCCTCCAAAGGTTTTCTATGGGATTGAGATCTGGAGACTGGCTAGGCCACTCCAGGACCTTGAAATGCTTCTTACAAAGCCACTCCTTTGTTGCCCTGGCAGTTGCTTGGGATCATTGTCATGCTAAAAGACCCATCCACGTTTCATCTTCAATGCCCTTGCTGATAGAAGAAGTTTGCACTCAAAATCTCAAGATACATGGCCTCATTCATTCTTTCATGTACACGGATCAGTCGTCCTGGTCCCTTTGCAGAGAAATAGCCCCAAAGCATGATGTTGCCACCCCCATGCTTCACAGTAGGTATGGTGTTTTTTGGATGCAACTCAGCATTCACTCTCCTCCAAACACGACGAGTTGTGTTTATACCAAACAGTTCTACTTTAGTTTAATCTGACCATATGACATTCTCCCAATACTCTTCTGGAACATCCAAATGCTCTCTAGTAAATTTCAGACGACCCCGGATATGTACTGGCTTAAGCAGGGGGACACGTCTGGCACTGCAGGATCTGAGTACCTGGCGGCGTAGTGTGTTACTGATGGTAACCTTTGTTACGTTGGTCCCAGCTTTCTGCAGGTCTTTCACTAGGTCCCCCCGTGTGGTTCTGGGATTTTTGCTCACAGTTCTTGAGATCATTTTGACCCCACGGGGTGAGATCTTGCGTGGAGCCCCTGATCGAGGGAGATTATCAGTGGTCTTGTATGTCTTCCATTTTCTAATTATTGCTCCCACAGTGTTTCTTCACACCAAGCTGCTTTCCTATTGCAGATTCAGTCTTCTCAGCCTGGTGCAGGTCTACAATTTTGTTTCTGGTGTCCTTCGACAGCTCTTTGGTCTTCACCAAAGTGGAGTTTGGAGTGTGACTGTTTGAGGTTGTGGACAGGTGTCTTTTATACTGATAACACGTTCAAACAGGTGCCATTACTACGGTAATGAGTGGAGGACAGAGAAGCCTCTTAAAGAAGAAGTTACAGGTCTGTGAGAGCCAGAAATCTTGCTTGTTTGTAGGTGACCAAATACTTATTTTCCACCATAATTTGCAAATAAATTCTTTAAAAATGAGACAATGTGATTTTCTGGATTTGTTTTCTCATAGATGAGGTCTACCTATGATGTCAAATATAGGCCTCTCTCATCTTTTTAAGTGGGAGAACTTGCACAATTGGTGGCTGACTAAATACTTTTTTTCCCCACTGTATCTCTGTGTACATCACTGTGCAGAGCAGAAACATGCATAGCTAGTTCGTTGTGGTGGTGAAACAGTTACTGTGCGTCAATATGACAGGCAGGTGACAGGCGTCAGTCTTAGACCCAGTTCACACTTCACTTATTTGGTCAGTTACAGGTTAAAAACTGACCAAATAACTGAAGTGCGAACTCAGTCTTACAGGTCAATGTTAGCATCAGGTATAATGTATTTAACCGTGCAGTGACCCAAGGTTCTAATATAGACGGAAAGAGCGCTCTCCTTTTACGCCCTCTGCTGATTTCTAGAGAACCTGTTCTGTTACACGCTGATACAAGTAGTGGCCCAGAATGGTGAGGGTGGCAACAGCATTAAGAGTCAACACAGTGGCCCAATTACATAGTGGGGAGAGTGGCAACAGTACAAGGAGTCAACATAGTGGCCCAGTCAAAAAGTGGGGAGGTGGGAGACAACAGTAGTGGCAATAACAGCACAGTCTGATGCATCAGGCAACGGTGTGTAGAAACCCTAGCTGATCCACACCTGATTCATCTTTAGAAAGGTTAATCTCTCAACATTTCCTGTTGAAAGGCGTGTTCTCTTTGGGGTAACTATCCCCCTGCCTTACTAAACACCCACTCTGATGCCACACTACTGGCTGAGCAGGAAAGCTTGCCCAGGGCAAACTCGTCCATTTGCTCCCACAAATCAAGTTTAGCTGCCCAGTAGTCCAAGGGATCTTGGATCTGGGGTGGCAAAGTGCAGTCCACGCAGTATACTGCTGGTTCAGGTTATGCTCCATGTCCTGCTGCTGGTTTCTTCAGTAGGCAGGTGAAGAAACCTGCTCATTAGAGACTCCAGACTTAAGTTGCTGCTGATGGAGCTGGGGGGCCTGAGCAAACGGCAGGTGTCCAAAGTGTGGAAACGTCACATATGAGGCCATGTTGGGGAACACCATTCTGCCTTTATAGCTCAGTGTGTGAATTTGCAGAGTGTGTATTTTGCAGGATAAGGCCCCATTCACACGTCCGTTTTTTTAATCTGCATCCTCTCCGTATCCGTTTCCGCATTTGCGGACAATTATGCGGATAGGATGCGGATCCATTCATTTCAATGGGGCCGCAAAAGATGCGGACGGCACAAAGTTCCGCAAATTGCGGAATGCACATTGCCGGTGTCCGTGTTTTGTGGATCCACCAAGCGATCAAAAAGTCTTATGTACCCCAAAATGGTACCAATGAAACGGTCACCTCATCCCGCAAAAAATAAGACCCCACATAAGACAATAACTCAAAAAATAAAAACCAATGGCACCCGCAAACCAATCCATCAAAATCTGTGCTTCAAAATCCATATGGCGCTCCTTCCGTTCTGAGTCCTGCCATGTGCCCCCACAGCAGTTTACCACCACATATGGGGTGTTGCCGTATTCAGGAGAAAATGGGGAACAAATTATGGGGTGCTTTTTCTCCTGTTAGCCCTTGTGAAAATGAAAAATTTGGGGCTGAAGCAACATTTTATTGGAAGAAATTAAACTTTAAATTTTTACAGCCAAGTGTTTCCAAATTCTGTAAAACACTTAGGGGTCAAAGTGGTCAGTACACCCCTTAATATATTCTTTGAAGGGTGTAGTTTCCAAAATGGGGTCTGTTTTTGAGGATTTCCGCTTTAGGGGTACATCAGGATCTCTCAATTACAAAATGATGCCTAAAAACCATTCTAGCAAAATCTGCCTCCAAAATCTGTATGGCGCTCCTTTCCTTCTGACCACTGCCACATGCCCATAGAGCAGTTTACCACTACATATGGGGTATTTCTGTAAACTGCAGAATCAGAGTAATGTATATTGAGGTTTAATTTGCTGTTAACCCTTGCTGTGTTGCAAGAAAAAATTGATTAACATGACAAATCTGCATAAAAATGAAATTTTGAAATTTCGCCTCCATTTTCCTTTAATTCTTGTAGAACACCTAAAGGGTTAACAAAGTTTGTAATGTCAGTTTCTAAAATGGGGTCATTTATGGGTGGTTTCCATTACGTAAGCCCCTCAAAATCACTTTATATCTGAATTGGTGCTTAAAAAAATGGTTTTGGAAATTTTGTTGAAAATTTGAAAAATGGCTTCTAAACTTCTAAGCTTTCGCACATCCTAAAAAAGGAAAATGACATTTATAAAATGATGCCAACATAAAGTAGACATATGGGGAATGTAAAATAATAACTATTTTTGGAGGTATTACTATGTATTTTGAAAGTAGAGAAGCTGAAATTTGGAAATTTGCTAATTTTTCCAAATTTTTGCTAAATTTGGTATTTTTTCATAGATAAAAATGAAATATTTTGCCACAAATTTACTACTGTCGTGAAGCACAATATGTGACTAGAAAGCAGTCTCAGAATGGCCTGGATAAGTAAAAGCGTTCCAAAGTTATTACCACATAAAGTGACACATGTCAGATTAGCAAAAAATGGCCTGGGCAGGAAGGTGAAAACAGGCCCGGGGTAGAAGGGGTTAATATTGGGGGACGAGCAGATGCATTGATGGGGCTTTCTAGATATCATTTTGTAATTCAATTTCCCTTTTAGCGCTTTGATCTTTCAGAGAAGATTAACTGAATGGGGGGGGGGGCAGTCTGGGTGCAATTTCTAAACATAGCACCTATATAAGACCATCTTTAATACCCCACCTGGGGAAGGTTACATGTATTAATGGGCTATTGTTGTCATTTTGGGTACAATGTAATAGACAGCATGAGCACTCCGGTATGCATTCTTACATATTGTGATACACATTAGACTACTCGGCAAGTACTTTTTAGCACATGGTTACAAACTGTATCCACGACACATACATACATCATATCAATCAAGGTACTCTGCATATTTTTAAAGATTTATTCATCCACTTCCCTCGCTGTTCTGATTATCATAACTGAGGATTATACTCCATGACGTAATCACAGAAATACAAGCCGCCTAAAGGCCCTCATTATAAGTCTTTTTATTGGAACAGACACATATCTCCTTATTAATAATGTGGTACATCGGGATCCAGAGCGCTTCCATCTTCTTGGACGCACCCCACTCCGTGATCGGCCACTTCATACAGCGTCTACCTCCCACCTCCTATTCATCCTGATATAATGAGCTGGAACGGGTGGGCCTCATAACTAGGTGGATTACCTGTTTCAGGGCCACATACTAGCTCGTGATGAGGCGTTCGCTAAAGAAATGCACAAAACGCTTTGAGCAAGACAGGCTACTGAATAGAATAAGGGTCTCTTACTTTAGAAGCCGTCACCATACTCCATGCCCCAGGCACCTGCAGTAGTGCGAGACATATACTAACAGGACAATACACAACAGTATACGTTAGTATACTAACCAAAGCTTGGGCTGGACCTTCTGAACCCAGAAGCCAAGTAAGTTGACAAGTAGCTACCCCTCTGAGTTGTGCGCAGACCAAGGGTAAGCCTCAAGAGAGGAACAACAGAAACCCAGTTTGTTGAGAGACTAGTGGAGATTAGAGTATTACCTCAGCCTATGGACTCCATTAGCACCTAATGTGAGACAGGAGCCTACAGTGCCTGTTCACACTCTCCAGTGAAGAACATGCTGTATTTGGAGCCACATTCCTCTATGGACAGTGTGAATGTATTACTGGAAATTGTGAGTAAGCCAGGAAGGCAAGATATATGTACTGGTTGTGTGAAACAGAGAAGTTTATTGATGTATACTCCACACCTGTGAGATAGACAGCCAGACAGAAGTTACAATAGCCTGAGTGTGACCAGAATCAATACCTCACCAAGAGCCTGTTATTAGGATTAAAGATACAACTACATTGTGACATCCTTTACAACTACTGCTTTGCACTGCAATAATAATCTGTAAATCTACTTCAAGGCAAGTGATCCTCAATAAATGTTACATTTGTTTATTCAAACGGACACCTCTTTATTTCAACACCTCATTTGCACCCAAGGGTGTTGGCATCATGACATCAGGGACTCTGCCTACCATACATCTTAAACCTGATACCATCAAGGGCACCTTAACCAAGATCTGGAAGGTGATTCCTCAACACCAGAGTGTGCCCCGAAGGAATCTGGTGCCTTTCTTTTAGTCACTGCATACCGGCCCAGGGAGCTGTAGAAATGTGAGTACCAACTACTACAAAGATCAGGCCACTGCACCCACACATTGCCCCTGCAGTCCTGGTCGCTGTAATTGGTGCCGCAATCACAGCATGAGAATGTGGATGCGGCATTTCCATCACCTGGCCAAGTTACTGGTGTTCTTGGGCCAGAACCACACTTACCAGTAACAGATCCATAGTTACAGCTTCACACGCTGTCGCCGCTGCTATGAACTGTACCATACACCGATAGGCACAAGGACTGGCCCCCTTCTCTTGTATTACATATGTAGAGCTGGTACAGCTTCTTTAGAGAAGTAATGACAGCTTGGGACTCTCCACCTTGGCTTGGCACAAGTCATCAGTTCTCTGAAATCGGCAGAGTCAACCACATGGAAAAGGAAGGGACAGTTGTACGAGCAACTCGGCCAGGAACACGTTCAGCTTCTGCGATGTTGGATGAGTGCACGCATACTGTTGTCTTTCCATTCGCCTCGGTGATCGAAACGAATGATGAGGAGTCGATGGAGGAGGAGGAGTATCAGGACCAGTAGACAATGGGAATGAAACACAGCTCCCTTTTCCTGAGGTGGTGGAGCCCTGACTGCTGGAGAAGGGGTGGGTGCCACTGGGAGATACATCAAGCTGTACCACTACATTAGTAAATGGAGAAAAAGGATAGAGACAAACACAAAAAATGAGTATAAGTTTCTATCCGAAAAATATGGAGTAGGTGAGGGAGCGCCAGGGGAGTGGAAGGGAAAGGGGGTGTAAGGGGGTGGAAAGATACCTTATTGAGGCTACTACCCAAAAAGAGAGCAAGAGGACGGTAGAAGGAAACCGCCTAGTGATATATTGTAATATAGGGTGTGGGGAGACAGAAAATGAGGATCAGGTAAGATTAAAAATAGAAGTAATGAGTTGTAAAAAAGAGTGACTGGTCTAGAAAGTGGTAATATAGGTTAATAAGATGGAAAAGGTGACCCGATTGTGTCTCCGTATAGGTATACTCAAATGAAAAAAAGGGGTTGGTATGATAAAAATAAAAATAAGAGTGCATACAGTAGTCACCAGATGGAATGGTGTAAAATATATAAATATATAATACTAAAGGACGATATAATTATATAGTCTAATATACCTTGGTATAGGTATATGCACACAATAAACACAGATGTATTCCTTTAAAAGGCAATAGTATTGTTAATAGTCCAAAGATAAGAAGGGACTTACTTCACCAGGGAGGGGGGGACAAGATAAGCACATGACACTTGTCCTCCTCACCTCCCTCGCCGAGATCGTGTATCAGATGTCAGTACACCACGTCCCTCAAATATAACGATGGATCCAGGACTTCTTTAATAGGTGTTCTTCAATAAGGGTCCATTGACCAGATTACCAATTCTTACTCGCAACTGTGTCAGAGAGAGATGTACTGGATATTTTGCTTCAACACATTAATACCCACAGGTCTTAATGAAGCCTTAGAACACAATAACTACTAACTAATATGATCTATATAAAGATTATTATTGATTCATTTATTACCCATAACCACTATATCTGAGGGCACCGTAGAATCCAGAAATTGTTCATTTATTTATGTGTTTATCTACTTATATATCTGTATATCCATACACCCATTGACATATCTAATTTATAATGATCTTATATGTCTCTTATATGTCTATTTTATATTTTATATATTTATATATCCATTTATATATATATTTACTTATATTTTCCATTTTTTAATTCAATTCTCTAATTTTCTCATACACAGCTATCAGTATATATTTTCCCTTACCTTATATGTTCTCATTTTAATATATATATATCTGTTTCCCACACCCAACAATTGAATTGACATGCATAGTATTTAACAATATGTGCAATATGGTATAATATATACATTATGTAGTTATACTATTCTCCACTTTTATTATTATTTTTATCAATGCCTAATTGTCGGGGCCGAGAATTGTATACACATCTATCTATATATTTCTTGAATTCTTGAATAAGATTTATACTATTAGCCTGGAACGTGTATCACCATATCCTGACACGCTCCAATACAGGAAGACTTCATGCGCTCCACTAGTGGAACGCAAATAGACGTGAGTTTTCTGTTGCCCGGCCTCACGCACATACACACATATCCGGTCCAGCGCGCTGCGTTCCACTGTGGAACGCAGCTGCGCTCTTCCTCTCCTTTCCAGAAGTGGGGGCGGGCGGGTATGCGTCCCATAGTGGAACGCACGCGCCTTTCCCCTTCCGGTATACAGACTCTGGCCCACACAACACGTGGATCACCTGGCTATATATGTAAGTGGAAAACATACCAAACTGTTATTGCTTTTTTACCTGCTCCTGAAGAAGGGGATTTATGTACACCCCGAAACGTGTCGAGCTTATCCACTAATAAAAAGAACACCTATTAAAGAAGTCCTGGATCCATCGTTATATTTGAGGGACGTGGTGTACTGACATCTGATACACGATGTCGGCGAGGGAGGTGAAGAGGACAAGTGTCATGTGCTTATCTTGTCCCCCCCTCCCTGGTGAAGTAAGTCCCTTCTTATCTTTGGACTATTAACAATACTATTGCCTTTTAAAGGAATACATCTGTGCTTATTGTGTGCATATACCTATACCAAGGTATATTAGACTATATAATTATATAGTCCTTTAGTATTATATATTTATATATTTTACATCATTCCATCTGGTGACTACTGTATGCACTCTTATTTTTATCATACCAACCCCTCTTTTTCATTTGAGTATACCTATACGGAGACACAATCGGGTCACCCTTTTCCATCTTATTAACCTATATTACCACTTTCTAGACCAGTCACTCTTTTTTACAACTCATTACTTCTATTTTTAATCTTACCTGATCCTCATTTTCTGGCTCCCCACACCCTATATTACAATATACCACTACATTAGTGCCACCACCGCTTTGCTATATGCTACTTTTGAGCTAATAAAGAGAAGATAAATGGTGAGTTGCCGCTGTTATTATTTCTTTCTTGTGGATTGCATAGTACCGAATGGACTGTTCTGTAGCTGAGCACCACCAGATCCTCTTCAGCAAGTACTTCGTCCTGCTAGGTGTGACTAGTGCCGTTACCTTGTCGGACTTCCTGGGAGTTGTAGTGCCATCCCTTGTTCTTTCCGTTCTCACATTATACCACTACATTAGTACCACGGTTTTCCCAGGCCACTTTATGGTGACACTCCATGTGTTGACGCAGGTCTGTGGTGCCAACAGTGGCACCCTGGCCGTGCTTCACCTTCTGCCCACAGATCCTACATATAGCCACGCTGACGCCCTCAAGCGACCATGGCTTTTTACCCCCATGACTCCATGGTGACTGCCTGCCGCTGCATCCACCCTGGTCACATTTGGCTCCAGATCTCACACTGCTTCCACCCTGCTGGGTCATCGGCATTCTGCCACCCTGCTGCTGTCTCTCGGCTACACCATCATCCTCTAATGTCCGCTTGTCACTTATGTCACCCTCAACAGGCTAATGGCCGCATCCCTGACTTCTCTCAACACCTTCCATGTGACTCTCATCAATGCTACTTGCACGCCTACAGGAGGAAGCAGCGGACTTCTGTCCTCTAGAAACGCGTCCTCGCTAAAAAGTGGAGTGGAGCCGGCGGCATACAATACTTCCCATGGGTGGGCAATTGCTACGTACTCTGACTTCCATAGGAACCATCTGCACCCCATAATTACGTTGTGGGGGGCTGGAGGGTTTATTGCAGTGGCTGAGTTCCAATGCTATGCTGGGTCCCCTGGACACTGTTGAGGTGTCACCACGTGTTGCTGCTCTCCAGAAGTTATGGTAAGGCGTGGTGCACCCCAATGGGAATTGAGTACAGGGAGTCGGGGTCTGCAGTAAACCAGTGTGCTTCTTTACTGGGAGAATTCAGGTGCAAAATAATACAGCTGAGGCATAGGGCTGGCTGCTCCAGTCTCCTCCCTGGCAGAAGAAGGGTTTGATGCTGAGGAAAGGCCTGAGCTAACTCACTCTCTGTCTCTCTGTCTCTCTCTCTCTCACTCCCTCAGAAAACTGGTACCCTAGACAAAGGTTGGTGATCCAGGGTCTGTGGCAGAATATCCCCCGTCTCAGCATTTTTTTCGAGTCACTGAAGTAATCTGGCAGCACTGTTGCCTAACTACAGAACATTAGGGGCTCTGACGGCTCTCCTTATATACAGTTTTTAGCTGAACTAGAACCTTCTAGTGAGAGGGGTGGAGGGGAGAAACTTCAGCACAAACAAATACAATGTTACAACTCCCGTCTCTCATAGCATTAGAGCTTCAATGATACTCAATTGCAATGACACTGCAGTTTTTCCAGACAAGAACATGACATTCAAAAGGTCAGTCTGTCTGGTTTTGGTGGTAAACAAGTCTGTCTTTTTCCCTCCAAAACATGCTCTTCTTTAAACCTTATGCTAGCTGTGGAAAACTACTAGCTTCTTATTATTAGCTACAAAGTCCCAAAAGGATATATGTGTCAACATATGTATAAAATGCAGTTACACAGTATTAAACAGTATGTTAATGCACGTTAACCCTTTATAGTGAAATAAAGTGAGGAGTTGATGACTTGGCATAGGGGAAACAGGGGCAAATGTCCACAAATATCCAGGCTTCAAAGTACTGTAACCTTGCTCCAGGGCGCGACTTAATCAGTTACCCTGTCAAACCCCTTGATGTCGTGGTTGCTATCAATCAAGGCATCTACGTGGTTAATTGGGAGGGATTGAGTTATCTTTATCTCGGCCATTGCTGTTTTCCACCCTCCTCGCCACTGATTGACAGATTTTTTTCCCTATAGCAATCAATTCTCAGTGGACCTGCTCAGTATAGATTTTAACAAAATGATTCAATCAGTGCAAGAAAGTGACTCAGGGTTTTGCTCAAGGTCTCTGTCACAAGTTTGTGCCGCCCTCAGATCATGATATGGCATCACCACATTATGGGAGTCTGGCTGGGAATTTGTAGCACTAGAGGTTGGGCAGGGAACATTTTTACTGCCGTTAGCTTTCAGATAGTCATATCTCTTCCTCTGTTCATTTAGCCCAACTAGATCCAGTCCTGTAAGCCCTATTGATAAAGTAGTCATTTATGGTTTTATAGCACAGAGACTGATGATAAACTATTGATGTAAAGAAGAACGCTATGTGCTCGCTAATGTGCTTCTTTTTGCATTCTCCTCTCCATGCCTGATTTTAAGGACAGACGGACATAGATAGGACAGGTAAGAAGGATGAAAAACAGCTGGCTGTATATCTAGGGTCCAGACAAAGGCGGCAAACGTTCTGTTTTATTATTGCCATATGGCATTTTTTTCCTTCCATTAAATTGTTTAGAGGGAATTATGGATGAACTGGCAAAGTGGCATAAAGATGAATGCAGGATGGCAAGGCTGGAATAGATAGCCAGTGGTGGTGGTGGTGGTGTTCAAGAAAATATATTTGTCAACTTTTTCTATAAGTCCTGGTTCACAATTCCATGAAAAAACTCAGTCCATGTTTCATCTGTGAAGATGTCCATGAAGGAATAATGTTTGGTCTGTTTTTGCCCTCTGTGTGTTATCCGTATTCCATGGACACTGCTCAGCTTTCCAAAGTATCTCCTATCAGTGAAAAATGGACCAACCGCGAATGCAGTCAGTGTTGTGTTCATTAATGTCACAGACCCATCAATAGATTTCTTTGGTCCGCATCAAAGACCAAATAGTGCATGTCTCTGTGATTTTTTCATTGACCCACGGTCTGTAAAAAAAATACTGATGTGTGAACAAGCACATTGAAATCAATAGGTCTGCAGAAAATGTGTTTTTCAGTGAAAAACGAAAATGTGAATGAGGCTTAAGACACTAACTCCAGCCCTATGAAACTGAAGTCTTAAAAAGGAGCTATCAGGTCTTCTGATATATATAGTATGTTTTACTAAATATTTGATCTCCCACCTAGATTACTGCAACCTCCTCCTCTGTGGCCTCCCATGCACCTCTTCCCTCGTTTCTCCTCTGACTCCTCTTTTTGGTACCCTGGCAAATTCAGTTTAAAATGCTAAAAATTACATACGAGGGCATAATTTGTCATCTCCATACATCTCTGACTCAATCTGCGGATACCTCCATACTAGAGATGAGCCAATCTATTCATTGATTCGTTGATTCGTATCGAATCTTGGAAATTTTTAGCTGCAAAGTGAATCCGAATATTAGGTGATTTGCTTTGGCTTTGTGCACATTCGCTACGTAGTTGTCCTATAAATTATACGCTATTGCTACGTATAAGTTACTGTATACGCTGTTGCGTGCGAATTCAATTCATTAGCGAAATTTCACTGTTAGTTCGTTTATTGTGTGCAAAAGTCAGGGAAGAAAGCGGTCACCTGACCTAGTGGGCAGGGCTTGCTCTGATTGGCTCAGGCTCGGCAAACCAGTGACGCATCACTTCTGCTGCGACTGCTGAGACGAGCAGAAGCACTGTGTGTGAAGTTCTGAGACTCTGAGACCTGTTTTGTGAAAATTGGGGTGTAATTGCTCTGGGAATCCATATTACACATATCAGGGATACTGCAGGGCAAGTGCAGGGCTAGTAATTAATCAGGCAGGGAGAGAGAGACAGGGAGAGATAGGGAGAGACAGGGAGATACAGGGACAAAGACAAAGACCAGCTGCAGGGCCACAGAGTGAATTGAAAAATGTCTGGAATGGATAAGCAAAAGGGGTCCAGTTCCAGCCAGACCTCGAGCTCTAAAAAAAAGGAGAAGGTGGCACAGGGCAGAAGTGCCAAAGGACCTGTAGCCGGAGCATCTATTAGTAGTATTCGCAATACTTGGCCGTTGTTCCACCAGGCTAACCCACCAAGGCGCAAAATTGTAGTGGAGGAGAAAGTGAATGAGGTAGTGGAGTGGATGACACGCTCATCTCAGTCTCAGCCGGATGATCTGCTGTCATCTGCTGATACAGTATCCATATGTAGCCAGGGGTCAGACTCAGAGCATTCCTCCTGCTCCACCATTCCTCTCCAGCAAAGCCCGTCATATTCGTACACACTTTGTACACTTATGCGTACGTGTACAAAGAGGTTGCGTACCTTTTTACCTGAACGTT